>JAMXBB010000006.1:58134158-58773717 GCA_024138015.1 Lumnitzera littorea
CCTCTCCTTCTTTCCTTTTTTTCAATTTTTTTAGTTGCATGCCTGAGTTTTTTTTATTTTCTTCACTTTATATATATGTAGGATACATAATTTAAGTTTTTACATCTTTCACTAGCTCATATTTGCTTCTTGTTTTATTTTTATTTTTCTCAGTTATATAACCTCAACCTAATCATAAAAACATTACCTCTTTGCTAAAAGTAAAAGAAAACATAAGAACCCTATAAATATAAAAAGTGTTGATCAATTAGTTTTTTTTTTTTTCCTGAAAAGATGTAATAACATAGGTATTCGAAGTACAAAAAAAAAAAAAAAAAAAAAAAAAAACAGCATTACCCAAAGAAATAAAAAACACAAGTAAGCTCTAAAACTCATATATTCATTTTTTTAGTTAACCTAATTTTATACCGATGCATTCATTTTTAAGTTCAAACATCTATCTATAACGTGTATATTTTTTTCTTTTATCCCATGACCTTGTATTAATCAAATTATAAAACCATGCACCTGAAGACCCATGTACAAGTTTGACTCATTGTTTCTTTTTATCCCAAGTGTCTTTCCAATTTCTTCCCATAGGTTGGTGTGAGAAATTGGTAAAAAACTATGGTAGTTGATCTCAAGGACTAGACAACAACAACTTTATTTGAATGAGAAAACGATAATGGGAAGAGTTTGTTGGTCTTGGTGTTTTCCTAGGTTTTGGTTCATCCTAAGGAAGACTACCCAAATTGTCTTCTTTTGTGTTGAAAGCTAACTTCTTGTCCTTAATGATGCTATGATCGGTTTTAACAATGTTTTTTGTATATGTGTTGTGGTGGGGGTGGTTTGTTTTCAAGGAGAATGACATTTTTGTTACTTTGTATACAACGTTAGCTTAAGATTTTCTTTTTGGTATTGCGCGATACATATATATATATATATATATATAATATAATAAATCTAATCCTAGAATTGAGCTAAAACCTAGAAGATAAATGTTGGATTGTTGGGTAACGTTAAAAGAAGGAAATCCACATGGGTTTGAGTATGACAAAGTTCTACTATGCTTTGTTTTCTAAAAAAGAAGTTGATCTTTCTTGCTGACATGATAAGGTTCTACTTGTGTTAGGGTAGTAATGAAAATCGTAATTAAAGGTTTTTTTTTTTTTTTAACTCTATGGCTAGAGAATTCGATTTTTTTTTTATGTGATTATTATTAATTTTGAATCTCTTTAGAAAGGTTTATAATTTCAGTATCCATTAGGCTAGATAGTGTGGTATTATTTATAATATTGAAACTGGTTGTGTTCAATTGTAGCAGGTGGATGCTAGTATCGGCATGATTTGATATTCGAAAAGATGGTGATTATTAAGCTATTACCAACATTTTTCACCACCTTAAAATCAATAAGATACAATAGTTACTTTTCAAATACTAGGTTCAAACAAGTATTAGTAAATATTTTCCGTAAGATAATCATCTATCAATATTTCGTTAAGACCATTAAAACGTAATGGTATAAATATTAGTTTTCCAATAGAATATACTCGATTTAGATTTCTCTCTCTTAAGTTATAATATATAATATTATTAATAAATAGAAATGGTATTTACATTTTGGACAAAACCCTAACAATCTTACAATATGAATTTATATATTGAAAAGCATATTGCAGGTTGGGGCAATGTTTACCTAGTTCCAGGGATAGGAGTGGATTATTGAAAAAAAAAAAAAACCTTACCTTACAAAAAGAAAATGGTTTTTTTTTTCTTTTTTTTTTTTGGCTCCCCTAGAAAGACCCCTAATAATTCAAAGACCCTATTTGTTTCATTTTCTAAAATATACCACACATCGTAAACTGAACCTCCGGTTACTTAAAAATTTCATGACCTAGGGCCTCCTCATTGAGGTCGTGAAATTGGAGGATTTGTAAACTAAAAAGTTTTAGTAGGACATAATATTGGTTGTTGAGGAGTCTTCATTTAGAGTTTTTATATATAGGTTTATTTGTCATGTCAACCATCTATATATAATAAGTTCTCCCGGCTGTATCAATACGTTGCATAGAAGATTTGTTTGAATTTTTGCAGAAATACGGAAGATTATTTTATCGCAAATACAAAGAATTCTAATATATTCATTTCTTAAAAAATAAAAAAAAAAGTAACTCATCTTACTAAACAAAGATGTGAAAAGAGGAGAACAAATAAGATACATTGCTTGGTATTGATAATCAATCTTCACGCGGACAGAAGATGCATTGGTATACCAACAAGCTCATGACGTGTATAGATGAGCGATGAGTGAATACCAACAATATATCGATATATAATAGTAATAATAAATTATTCTAAAAGACTGGTATTTATGTTTTATAAAAACTATCAAGTATCAAAACTTTAATAATACTTACATATGAATAAACAATTAACGTAGGACATGGGTAGGATTGATATGAATCATCTAGAGCAAATTTTCATTTGCCTTGTTCTGTAAAAAGATTCTAGTTTCTATATAAATATTATTAGTATCTTAATAAGTGACATGAATCATTTGCTAACAAATCTTATCATGGATTGTACATGGTATTGAAAAGTAATTGGGGTTAGTTAATTAGGATAGAATGAAGCTGGTAAACAGATATTGCACCATGCCCATGATCATAAAGTGGATCACGTTCCAACACAACCAAAAAAGATTTACTTTCCTTAAATTAACGTTGCGTGTTGTTTGGAGCTAGCAAGTTGTCGTTTAGCAAAGGATAGGAATAGGGTTGCCCACAAGTTTAATAGGCAACCTTTTTGCATGTTGGTGTTTTAAATTTGTGTTGCTTAAGGAACTTAGTAACATTTTGAAGAAAAATCAAAGTGAGTTAGCTAAGCAATATAAACACTAATACCTACATTCAATGACTCGAATTCATGTATCCATCATTACTTGATAAAACTAATCCAATGTCGGCTCTCTTACTTTTGGTGTAATCCTCTTCGATCACAATCTCCTGTCACTCAAATAGTTGGAAACAATAAATAATGTTTGATTAAATTATCAAGAATGTCTTGAGAAATTCTATTTCCCTAGTACTTTTGAAGGCGGTCGGTCGAACTAGCTCATTGAATGGATGGCTATCCCAATGGCAAATAATGATCGCTAACCTGAGCTTCATTTAGAAATATTATTATATTTTTATTCTTATGAATCGCATCTTTTCCTATGAAAAAAAAAAAATTGGATTGGTTAATTTCTTATACGTAAGTATAATGGTAGATCTTGAAAACTGAGTTATTATTATTGTATTTTTTTTTTTATTTTTTATTTTTTGCATCTCTTAGGATTAGAGATAGAAACAAAAGATTAGTGACTAATCCCTCCATCCAATTGATTGGATTGGACCGTGAGTGAGATGATTCACTTGGTGGGTAAAGCTTCTTGTTTAAGACCAAGCCCCATATTCAGATAATAAAGACATTCCCCAACATCACGTTAAGCCGGCGGCATCTTTCCTGGTAAAACGAGGCTGATGATTTATGAGAAATCTTGTTGCCTGCGGATAGACACAAGTTCCGGGGAGTTCATTTGGACCACTCGTAAGGAAATTCCATTTCATGGTCATACTTTGGCTAATTCAAGATGGTATATACGTGAAATGGCCAAATCCGAAACCGAAAATTTCCAAAATAAATTAAATGCCTTCTATGTACTATGGTTTGAAAAGACAAGACAATTTGTCAACAAAGACATGACAATCATCCATAGGAACCAAGAATCAAATTCTACCAAACTGAGTTGAGCAGACGCACGGCACTATACAAGTTGAAGGTTTATTATTATTATTTGCCCACACACAAGAAGCGAACATTGATTATAGTGGAATAAAGCTTCATCCACATGAGTAATTTATAAAAGTGAGCTTAAATCTCATTCTATTTTCAACTTGATGAGCTGGCACATCTAATTTAGATATATATCAACTTTTACTAAATTTGAGTTGCATTGAAATTTTAATGTAAATTTTACTAAATCATGCCCCTGATTAATCCAATACAAACGGTAACGAGACCATTCAAGTATAAAACTCCCAAAAGTTATAAAGGACATCAATGTTAAAATATTGCTGACCGCATTTAAACGTCAGCAGAAGGTAAAAATAAGTGTTATTTCGCACAAAAAGATTGAAAACAGAGAATTGTGGAGCATTATATATCTTGATACCAATCTGAAAAAACCGTAGTCAGTAACCACTAATGCACAGATAATAGTGGGAGATAAAGGTAGCAGCTGATATAGTTCTCTACTAAGGAAAAATGTCTAGAAAATATGGAAATCGATTTCTGTTTTCCTCAACAACTCAGTATTAAAAGATATGAAACTCTTATCCTAACCATATCCAGGGCTTTTACCCATCAAGGTACGTGCCAAATGCAAGACGCAATAGAGATTTCTGTCCAAACGTGACCAAGCTAGTTGCTGCTTTCCAATCACAATCAAGTGCTCCCACATACAATATCAAATTAGCCGAATCAGATTAAAGAGATTGACACAGAAGAAATTCATTCTTTGGTGACATCTAATAGCTCCGTACACTACTTGCCCCTGCTATCGCTATCCATCCCTACCATCATGAGAATAAGCGGTGCAGTCAAGTAAATTAGAAATCCTTTAACTTAACAGGTTAAAAGCATCGCATCAAGCTCTTAGATTGAGCTTCCTTTCCCATTAATGTAAAATGTAGAGTTGCTACACTACCCAAAAGGAAGGAAGAAAAAAAAAAAAAGAGGGACGCTCAGCCTCTTCTAATGAACCAGACCTTGTCAGCTCTTAAATAATATGCAACATTCTATGTCGCCATACAAAAAGTGCATCTTCATCACCGCAGCCAACAAAATTTTTACAACTGGAGTAGATGACAGTCGGAAGCACATTACCAGCCTGCCTCACGTTTTAAAAGACACTATCAGTCTCCCCATACTAACTTGAAAATGTTTTTACTGGCAGTTGCACTCACAACACCATTACTCCGCTTGCTAAGCATTTCCTCTTGAGCAGAAATGTTGCCATCCTAATCAAAACAAACAAATTTCCAATGAGCATAAAATTTCTACATGAAAGTTCTGCTACAATATAAACTCATGTAAACAATACTAACTACCAATCCACTTCACTGAATATAAAAGGAATGCAATTGTTGTTCACCATCCATTCCATAAAACAGGCCCCATTACGGTATTTACTTAACCATAATAGCCATTAAACAAGGCCTAAAGATCCCACAAACATTTAATAATTATAATGAAGGGAGACCTTATGAATAATAGCTATCCATTGATTTTATTCCCTTACTGCCTTTCTTCTTCTTCCCATCTTCTTTGTTACGTTTATTTCTTCATCAAACCTAGCCACCATACCGACAACAAACCACTAGAGACCCCATTCACCTACATTTGGCATGGATTGGCAAAATCTTGACTATACATAATTCCAACTCTGATCCGAATTAAATACAAAATGAAACCTTAACTACAATACAATAACAATGAATCATTGACATTAATACTTCAAATTGCACCTAAAATACATTTCAAAAACATGTAACCTTATGTATAATCATCCGATAACTTAGGTGGTTAAATTAGCATATAAATACAATGTTTGGAATTCCTTTAATAAATTAGCAAAAAATTCATACTTGAAACCCAAAAACGGCTAAAAAACTCTAAAAATAAATTAAACGGCAAAAAGATAAAATCTTCACATCATCATCCGACCACCTCAGTTGTTTAGAGCTTGAGAGCATTTAATTAATGGCAAGATTGATGGGATATGTTCTAAAGTACTATAGGGGAGGAGCAGTTCCCATGATGGCGGTTAGAATGTTTTGTGATGGAGGGTTACCCCACCCATGGAGACATGCATGCAGAAGAAGAATGAATTGGAATTCTATTACCAGCATATTACATTCAATTAAGTAAATGAGTAATAAGTATACTACTTAAATGGAAATGGAGGGCTATCATTAAATGAGAGCATATTTCAATTAACTTAAATAATTTGCAGCTAATGCTAATTGAGAAATTCATTATTAGTCTCTATATCACATATTATTAACTGGTTGCAGCTAATGCTCATAAAGAATGTTGAACGTTGGTATCTCGGCACTCCATCTTCCAGTGCAGTGCTTTTCCGTATATCTACACTTCATAGAGATATATGGCAATAAATCCACAAGATAAAATTCAATACAATGAGCACTCACAAGACATGCATAGGCACAGGCAAGAGATATGAGCGTTGGGTACATATCTAGAACTGCTATAGCAACTTCTTCAGTCACCTGAGGAACCTGCACAGTTGCATCAATTAAATACCAACTTCTGTAAAATTGTCAGTATACTCATTTGCAAAATCATGTTATAAATCCACTTCTGCCTATGTTTGAGGGGGAAAAAAAATCGCATTTACTTGTTTCACCTATGATGGACAACCAAAATGAGAGGACATCTATAGCCAATTCATCAATGTTAAAAGACCATCAGGCAAATCTCATTCAGGTGTTGACTGTAATCCCAACTATACAATATGACATATCGTTATTTACTAGTTACAAGAAATAAGGTTCATCCTTAGTACAAGGAGAGTACATACCTGCATGAGTTGAGTGGCAAACACATCGCTAACAGTCATTTTATTGAGATCTTGGCAGCTTTTGACAAAATCATCAAAAAGAGGGCAGATCTCAGCATTTTTTAAATGGTTCTCCTGCAGTGATGTGTAGTAATTAGTTATTGCATGAGTGAGATAACCATACTTCTTCAGTGTATCAGCCAAGCCAGTTGTTCTTTGCACATCAAATCCTTCAAGAATCTCTGTCGTAAAACAACTGCATAAGGTTGAAGTCAACACATTAAGCTAAGCAATTGTTAACTGTTAAGAGATCAGCTGCCAAGATAAGTTAGCAGTCGATAATCTCTCACAGAGTGATAGTTGACCAAAGACCTAAATCTTGTTCATGTTCACACAGTCCACCTATTCACACATGACCATTTTCTGCTAGAATATCAACAAGAGATTACCATTGGAACTACTTTCAACAGCACACAGATACTTTCCCCAAGCTTGGAAACATTTGAAAAAATACAAGTGCAAAGGGTAAAGCATGTGAGGGAAATGACTACAGGAGGATCAATGTGGAAATGAGAGGTATACTATAATCAGAGAAGTTTGGATTAAAAAAGGAAGGGATGGAATGAGAAGATTGTGTATTTCTGAGCAATTACTCAAGTATAAAAGAAACTTCTCTAATTCTCTGCATTAAACTTGGAAAGTAAACAGAACTAGCTATCCATTATGTCAATGTAAATCTAAATTAGAAATAATGCAGGATAAGGAGGAATTTGTCCATGGGTTTTCCCATCCACCTTGGCTTTACTTGTTGTCTAAAGTATAAAGAAAGTGATCCAATGATAGAAATAGAAAACATTCAATTCATGCATCCATATAAATAAAAATGAAAATGAACATTTAAAAATTAGTCCAGCCCAAAGGGATTAAATTTGTAGATAAAATCTATTCCACAATGTCACTTTTTTTCAACTGAGAAACTAATTTAAAGTGTTTCAGCAAGTCAATCACTATAATTAAAAAAACAAAACATAAAGAATAGATTAGAAAAAACAACATAATACTTCAGATCATTTAAAGAAAACAAAAGGATACACATTGTATTTGTATAACCAAATCAATAACCTAATTTAATGAACTTAGGTTGTCTCATTCTATGAAAACAGACATGACAAGGTAAAAAAACTAAATTCATCAAATAATTGAAGCTCCCTCCAGAAAGACAAGCCAAAGCAAACAACAAAAATCAAAGCAAAACTACAAAAGGTATCGAGTTAAATGCTTACGCTGTTTTGATACTTTCAGCAGCATCACAAGAATTTGGATCACCTTCCACAAGATATATGAGCTTCTTAAGACCACACCTCTACCACATGAAAATATGTGAATCAGCTAATTGACTAAAATTTGCATTCACAAGTACAGAATACACGTAATAATACACTGTTTTGCAAAGTCCAATTAAAACAGTAGAGACAAGGGCACTCAAGGTGACCACTTTCAAATCCAGCGAAATGATGGCTTATAAAATCTTTATCCAAGCAATGCTTATTACAAAAACTTGAGAAACTTTATGAATCCAATGACATGTATGAAGACATCAAGTGGAACACAGTAACCAGCAGTCTTAGGGACAATAAAAATTTGCAACATGACAAACAATGTAAAATTATAGCAAGAACAAACTATCGTACAGGCTATGCACAGTAAACTTCATTACCAAAAGCTTCAGCTTCTGATCCTTATATCGGTTATCCCTGATGGATGAACGTAAATCATCAACCTTCTTCCTCTCAACAATAAAATCAAGAACATATTCATTACCAAGATACTTATGGCGAGCAATCCAGATCCCATCTCCAACAGGCAACCTCCTAACCTGAAAAGAGCATATAGTCCTCAAGCACTCATTAGGAGGAGAAGAAAGAAAATTCCACACAGGATATGGTAGCAGAGTCCACCCAGCTTGTGTAATGAAGAGGGGAAAAAAAAAGTAAAGAAAACGAAAACAAAACAAAACAAAAGAGGCATGCATACATGTGAATGTCAGAACTAGTGACACCAATATAAAAATCTACATTCCTACCACACCCTCTTACGTACAAATATTAAAATGAACTTTATAGTTTTCAATCCATGCTGTGCCCACATAAGATTCTTCAAAAAATGAGGTGGAAATTAAAATAGCCAACTTAACCTTAGAGTTTACCCCAGAACCTAATGATGTGCAGGTACTGTATCTCATTTCCACCAGCCCAGAGAGAGAGAGAGAGAGAGAGAGGAGAAGAACAACAAGAAGAAGAAGTTCATGTGCTTGTTTCCAACATATATGAAAAGAATAGCCAAAACTAAAAGAACAGAATCGTATTTAAGTTTCATAACGTCTTTCAACTTTGCCACCTAAAAATATTAAGAAGTAGAGTCTATGCATCAAAAGCTAGCATTTTCTTCTTAATTCTTTTTCTTTTCCCCCTCTCTCTCTGGTTGGATAGCTTCTTACAACATTCTTTTGAAGAATCAATCTGAAAAAAATATTATTATTTACAAATAGATGGCTAATCCTCTTAAGTGGATTTATCCTGTTCTCCAGTCAGATAACTGAGAAAAGTAGAACAGAATTCCTTTCTGTCTATGACTATATTTGAAGACATAATTTAATATCACAGCCATAATCCAGATTAAAGCAGCTGGAGCAGCAAGTAAAAGTAGGAAACCACAAAAATTAACTAGACCAATGCTTTACAGAATAAGTTCTGCTATCGGATCAGTAAAAACTCAAGGCTATTAAATTATTTTTAAAAAAAATGCCACTATTGAGTATTGCAGTGTCAGGCAAAAAACCCAACATTCATTAGGAATAATAATATGAATTAATTTAAGTTCAAAGCAAAGCATAGGTTTCCAAAAATAAAACCACTTTGCATACATATCTTGAAGTAACCATTTTAAAACTACTGAGCCAATCTGAGAATGTGTCCAATCTGCTTAGTTTGCTTCAGTTAGCTGCTTCTCTTTATCCCACATCATCCAAAATAGCCAATGTGTCAGAATCCCTTTTTGTAACATACTTATACTAGCAAAAGGCCATTCTTTTGTACATATTGTAACATAAGAAGAGACTTTTTTTTGTGCAATTAGGAGCCTTACTATTATTAGAAATTTCCATTTTTAAAAAATAGTACCATTTTACCAATTTTAATATCTCCTCCTGCTAAGCCCAAAAATATCCGTAAAGCTTTTTATAAGGATATAAATACTCTTCTGAATTAAAACTCTTACTCACCACACTAGATCATAACCGACAGCACTTGTTACGTACACTGTACCTTTGTACACACACATTATAATCTTATATTACAATCGGAACTAATAAAAATATGCTATTCATTTTTCCATTCGTATCCGTATCCGTATCCTTTATATTCTGTTGGTTTTCTTTATTGATTGTGTTGCTTACAGGTTTAAATCTTATTGAATAGCGTTGTGTGCGAGTTAAGCTTACTTACTACTGCAAAAGTAAGACAGTAAACGTCGCATAGTTCGTTTGTATACTAAAGAAAACCCCAGACTGTAATAGTTGATATCAAAGCCCTAAGTTATTCCAGCGGGAATCATAACACAATAAGAGAAAATGAGCAACAGACTAGATGACTTAGAGGAAATCCTAAAGGATTGTCCAAATGGAAGAATGATTTAATCACACTATCAGTAAGAGTAGCTAAAGTTGATATCAATCATCAGGAGATGAATGCTAAGATGATCAAGATGGTTGAGAACTTCGGTGTTACAGTACAAACGCTCATACGGGAAATATACATAACGACCGATGAAACAAGACAACACTTGGAGACTCAAGTGAAAGAATTGAAAAGAAAAGTTATTACTCGTATCTCAATCGAGACTGTTGAGGAGTTAAGGGCACAAATAACTATTTTGATTTAGGTTGTGGGAAATGCCCCTACCCCTGCTCCTGCCTCTGCCCTTGCGCCCCCCTTACCGGAACCTAAGACATTCACCAGCATGAGAACGCTAAGTTATTAGAAAACTTTCTATTTGATAAAGCAATACTTTGCCGCTGTGGAAACAAATGATGAAAGAGCAAAGATCATCATCACTGCAATGTACTTAATTAAGAATGCCTAATTATGGTGACGCACAAAATATAAGGATATCCAAAATGGTAACGCTCACATAGATATGTGGGTTGAGTTGAAGACTAAGTTGTTAACTCAGTTTTTCTTAGAGAATATCGAGTACAATACCCAAAAGAAGTTGAGGGAACTTCGACAGGATAATAATATTATAAAGTATGTCCGTGAGTTCTCGACATTAATGTTGAACATCAAAAGCATAACCAAAGATGATAAGCTATTATATTTCCTAGAAGGACTGAAGCCCTATGCTAGAGATGAGTTGCAAATGCAACAGGTTACTAACTTAACTACAACACAGACAGCAGCTAAGCACTTGAATAACTACATTCACAACTATTCTTTGCTGCAGAGTTTGATATAGAGATTGAGTTCTGCAACAAGCGAACTAATCAGGTGGCAAATGTTTTTAAGTTGGCGAACTGATTCAGCATCTTTAGCGCAAATTGCACACCAATCGATGAGTCAAATCTCAACTTTAATTCAAAAGCAAATCAAGCAACATATAGTTTAAGACCTGTTGATCAAAAATCTTAAGCAATTGATTGAGAAAGGGAAAACTCGCAAATTTTAGGTAAAGGGCGATCTCATTTACACAAAGGGGCACACATTGTATGTCCTAAAAACGAGTAGCTTAAGAAGGGCACTTAAGATAGTACCATGATACTCTGTAGGCTAAACATCCCAACTGGCAAAGGATACTGAGTTTATTGAAGCAAGGCTATTACTAACCTGATATGAAGGAGGATGTGATAATTTATACGAAGATTTACTTAACCTACCAATAGAACAAAGTTGAGAGACAGAAGGTGACAAGCCTATTGGAGCCACTTCTTGTGCCATCTCACCCATGAAAGAGTATCTCCATAGACTTTATCACTTTCCTACCAAAAGTGAGGGAGTACTCATCCATTTTTGTTGTTGTTAACAGATTCTCTAAGTATGTCACTTTCATTCTTACTACGAAGAGTTCAAGTACAAAAGACACAGCCCAGTTTTTCTTTAAGCTTGAGGTGTACCTCAGAATATTATGAGTGATAGAAACGCCAAGTTTACAGGAAAATTTTAGACAGAGTTATTCCAACTTCTAGGTTCCGAGCTGAGCATGACCTCTAGCTACCATCCACAAAGTGACAAGCAGACAAAAAGATTTAATAATTTGCTGGAGGAATACCTTTAACATTTTATCAATACCAACCAGAAGAATTAGGTTGACTTGCTGGCTATCGTCCAGTTCTATTTCAACATCTAACAAAGCTCTTCCTCCAACAAGAGCCCTATAGAGATCATTATGGGTCAACAACCATTGTTACCCCACACAATGGTAGCACCATATATCGAGAGATGCCCAAGAACTTATCAGTTCACTGGAGATTGGAAGTAGAGTTCAAAAATAATAAAAATGTACCTTGAAAAGACTTTCAAGAGAATGAAAAAATGAGCAAATCAGAATCGCCAACCTAAAGAGGTTAATAGTAGAAATCAAATCCTCATAAAGCTTCTTCCAGAACAAGTCAAATCATTAAGGAATAAGGATAGAAAATTGATCCAAAAGTACATTGGTTCGATTCCTATTATCTCGAAGATTGGAAGAACAACCTACAAAGTCGAGCCTCTTGCATGGTTAAAAGTCCATCCAATTTTTTATGTTAGCGTCTTGAAGTCATATTATCTAGATATGAAATACCCATATCGCAATGTGTCTAAGCAATTACACGTCAAGATCAAGTTCAACCTGACTCATGTCGTGGAAAACATCCTTGTAGAGCAAAAAGTCAAAGATCCCGTCACCGTAGAAGAATATAAAGAATACTTGGTCAAGTAAAGAGATCGAGGAGAAGAAAATACTAGCTGAGAGACTGAATGAGATCTAAAGCCCTTATCCGAGAAAAAGTTAGTCTTATTAGCCAGAAGACCTTCGTCACTAGATGTAAACTCCAATACATATTGCTAAGGACATCAATAAAATTAAGTGAGGAAGGATGTTAAGGTCTTTTTTGTAACATACTTATACTAGGAATGGGCTATTCTTTTGTATATATTGTAACATAAAGAGAGACTTATTTTGTATAGTTAAGGGCTTTACTATTATTGAAAATTTTTACTTTTAGAAAGTAGTGCCATTTCACCAGTTTTAATATCTCTTCTTGCTAGGCCCAAAAATGTCTATAAAACTCTTTACAAGATTGTAAATACTCTTCTAAATTGAAGCTTTTATTCACCACATTAGTTGATCATAACCAACAGCACCTGTTATATATACTATACCTCGTGCACATACATTGTAGCTTTGTATTATTGTCGAAATTAATAAAAGTGTACTATTAGTTTTTCCATTCATGCCTGTATCTCTTATATTCTGTCAGCTTTCTTCCTTGATTGTATTGCTTACAAATTTAGACCTTATTGATCAGCGTTACGTGCGAGTTAGGCTTACTTACTACTATAGAAGTAAAATAGTAAGCGCCATATAGTCCATTTGTGTGTTAAAAAAAAATCACGGACCGTAACACAATGCATGCTAACCAATTAACATCACAATCACCTAGTAATCTCGACTCTATCTTATTGGCAATGAACAGAATCTTTATTTATCCAATACAGCTTTGTTTAAGGAGACAAAGGACCCATATTAATCAACCTTCACAACAAATTTGGAAAAACAATGTAAGTGTTAATGGAATACACATTGGAGAGAAATAAGAGATAGAGGAGAGATCACCTCAATTTTGACTTTAAATTGACTGGAAACATTTTGGATAATTTTCCTAGACCTTGACCTGAAAATATCACTGTTATTGCATCAAAAAATAAACTCCTAGATTAATCAAAAACATTAACAATTATTAAATAATAACTTTACAAAAGAAAAAAAAAAAAAAAACTTAAGAGGCCATGTAAAATGATTTCAGTTAAAAAAAGAACAGAAAATTAACTTCAATTATTGATGCAACTTGTACCTATAAATTGAAACATGAAGCAAAATTAAACTATCAGCTTTACAATAGCCATATCCTCATGAACCGATTAGAAGAATATTCATCATAACAAGTGCAAGCACTGAAAATTCACACTGATGAGGATGAAAACTTCACTGATTGCACTTTCATATGGAAAAATATGTGTAATTTGTCGATAAGAATGGGAGAGACACATCACAGTGCTTGCTAGATAGAACCAAAGACAACCATAGACCAAGCAGATTATATTCATTTTCCACCCATACATTTGCAAAGTTTTTATTCAAAAATAAAAAAAAGCCAAAAAATTAGGAGACTTAGAGAAATGAGAAAAGTTTCAAGAAGGATGCAATTTTCCTGCTCAGATATTCATTCCCCTTATGTGGTCCGTGTTCTGTCTAAAACTTTTACAACACAGAAGACATAAAGTGATGCATGTCCCAACATAAAAAATTGAAAAAGCAAGTTGGCTTATTAAAATGAAAAAGGAAGAGAAGATGAATCATTGCATTGATTTCCCCAAACCAAACTCTTTATGGAAATGGGGTGACTTTGGTTCAGAAAATTTCTGCATAATATAAAATTGACAATAGCATAAACAGAAGAAGAACAGGATATACCACAATGCCCACAAAATGAACAACTTATCCATAAACCTCAAAAGACAAACAGAAAACTAGTCTTGAACTCATGCATACTACAGTATATTGTATTGTAAGCACAAGAAACTAATATGGTCCATGCATACCATAATTCAAAATGGAGGTTACAAAACTTATGTTGATCTAAAAGTAACTAACCCTTGAATAGCAAATTGCTCCCGATCATCAAGAGTTAGAACTACTTCATAGACATCCTCAAATCTTTCCCCAAAGCTAAGAGGAGGGTATCTTAAGATACTCATAATTTCTTGCAAACTACATGCATCTGACTTATCCACAGGAAAATCCTACACAAATCAGAAGCAACAACATTAGTAAGAATCCTATACCACAAGCATTTATTAGCTATACAAGAGACAGAGCAATACAGGGACATCGATGATATGGAGACAGCCAAGAAGGCTGCAGAGAAAACCACTATGATGTCAGGAACAGGAAGTACACCTTCAAGACATTTAATGGAGAAAAAAGTTTTGGAGAAATCCTATATTTATAAAATTGATGATCTTAAAAATACGCTATATGTTTAGGGTATGATCTTGTGTCACGTGAATCTAGTGTATTCCAAACACTCCAAGAGTTGACCTTTTTCAAAAAATGCATTTGTAATAATTAATATCAATATGAATGCCAGATGGCATCTCGCCTCAACCTACATGGAAAGATAGGTAATGCACGTAAAAGAGTTATTCTCTTTTCCCTTTTCAGATTTGAACTGCAAGGGCTTTTTGCTGGAGCCAGGATGTTTTTATGTGCTTCCAATGTAACCAATGAAAACTAAGAGAGGCCATTGTTACTGACAATATCCAAATTTATGGATGATGAGCATGCCCTCAAAGTAGCTGAATTTTGTGAGAAGTCAGCAGATTTGAGACCATCAAAGGCTATATCCTTCGCTCTAGTCTGATTTGAGACAAGATCCTCTTGAACTGGGCATACAAACATACTCCATGAGAAAAAAGATGCAAAGAAATTGAAGTCAAGCAAGTAAATCACATGCATCCTCCATCAAAGTTCATATAAGTACTACCGCTTGTTACTGCAGGAACAGCAATTTTAGAGTAGTGATCAGAACGTGGAGGCTGAGACCCCAGATGAGAAGAATAAACTTGATCTTCCCGAAGACGGCATAAGACTGCTGGCCACAGTGCTGAGATATCCTTTTTCTGTGAGGTTTCCAAGACTTCAGCAAAAGCTTGAAGAACTTTATCCTTCGAATACCCCATGCCCAAAAACTGGAAGATGAGAATATATGCATTACAAAACCAAACATTCCTTAGAAAAGAAAGGCCAGTTTGAAAATTCCAAAACTTCAGTAAAAGCCCCACAGTTTTTCCTTCATATGCCCACAAATATATGTACATAAAAAAATTTTCATGAAGTTTGATAAATACTCAACATTACCATCAACGCAAATTTCAATTAAGAATGAATGTCAAAAGGAACTATTGCCTAGAATAGTGAATGCAACTAACTAGTACAAAGATGATGGAAGCAAGTAAGCAAGTTAGTAATGGAATAAGATGAGGACTTCCACAAATTGATGCACTTTGTCCACTGGAATCTTCTTTCATCCTATCCATTCAAACACAATAATTATCAAGTCTCACCACAGGAACCACAGGTAAAGTCATGAGCACAGCAAAATACCCGCTCAAGAGATTCAGCGGGGATATCCATAGTATGTTGGTGAGTATCCATCGATGAGAATGACAATTCCTGAGGAGAATCGGCAGAAGCAAAGTCTGAACTTAACACACTGGTAACCTCTTGTTCAAGAGCTCTTTCATCAATGTTACCAATAGAATCTGCCAAGCCTGATCTCAAAAGACATTCTTCTGCTGTTTCCTTCCCTTCTTGAGTAATCATGTACCTACAACAATAATAAACATCACCAAATATTCAAAGTGAAAGATGGTACCAAAGCTGATATAAGGAATTGCAAGAATCTCCTCACTTCGCTGGACAGCTGGATTTAACTACCAATCCCCTGGTTATCAGGGTCTTCATGCAGTTCCATCCAGTATACCAGTCCCTTGGAGAACTCCCAAATTGACTAGGTTTTCCTTTCCCTTTTTCTGGACTAGGATAAGAAAGCATTATGATATTAGAATCACCAGCTTAAGATCTAAACAATCAGATAACTTAAGTGTATGATCAGACAACTTACGCAATTGGTATGCGGGAAAGTCCACTAGCTTCAGTTGCTTCAATAAGCTCTTGCTTACACATAAATTCCTTGTTGCTTGAAGTTTCTCTAATAACACTCATGTTACAAACTAAATGCCTTTAAGTGCAAGAAAGAAAGAAAGAAGGAAAAAAAGGGGGAAAAAGAAAACACAAAAAAGTAAGCCAATGACTACCTGTAAAGAGTAATTAGTAAAGCATATGCCACAGAATTCTTTCGTGGAAGATAACGTCCAGGTCCTTTGGTATTTTTACCTGTATAATGACCATGAGGAAAACAACAATGTAATATACACATCAGAAATCAACAAGGAAACTATGAGAAGAATCAACAGGGGAAATAGACTATACATACCCTTATTGTTCAGAATTTCATGTTCCAAAGCTTGCGAATCATTCTTGAAATATCCCTGTATGAGCTTTAGCATCCATTTGCCAAAACCCCTAAACCCAATAAGAATAAGTCACACAATCACCAGGAAGAAAAGGGAAATATACTAATAATAAAGAAGGATTCCGTAGTATGCTTAAGTTATAACATACTACTCATACATAAATTCTTTTTCAGCACAGTCACATGTTAAGTTACTTAAAAGGCCATTGATTAAGCAGATCATAATAATTGGGTACAGAGGCGAGACACATGTTACGACCCCACTAACTTGGATTAAAGTGCGTTTTTATGCAAATACAAATTTCTGAACAGCATGATGCACACGTAAAAATATTTCTCAAAACCAAATAATTCACAAAAATTACAACACTGGAAGCACTTCAGACTTTTGAGTACTTGCAACTCAGATTATAAGACATGGTTCATACAAAAATATAAGTCGTTTTTTCTTTTGTTTTCATCAAAAGATAAGATGAAAATATCCAAGCAATCTAAAAAAAAGAAAATGATAAGAACAAATTGTAATAGCCAGAGAAATTTAGTTTACAATACACTTCTCGCAAATGAATTAACAAAGCTTCTCAGTACCATCTTTTATCAGTGAATATCTCATTTGATACTTTCCATGGTATAGTAATCCACATCCAACTTGCTAGTGGTTTTAGGGAGAGTTTGGTCATTGATTCGATATTTCTAATAGTCACTGCCCTTTAGAAGAATTGAGAGCCATGAGCTCGTATCTCTAACAATAACCACTGCTAAAAGACCCAGCTTTCAATAAAAACGATTCCAAATCAGATTCCACAGAATCCTATTCCATAACAAAAGGAACAAATGAAGCTGAAAAGTAATTTACAGTCAAGTTGTAATATTATGTTAGACACATTTCCAGCTCAACCTCACATGCCCATGGAAACCCTCCTCTAAAATATGTTTACACTCAAGTATACAGGAAAGTGGCTTAGGATATAAGTTGCAGTTGTTATTTCAATTGGTTGTTTACTGTTGTTATTATGCTGTTTTATTGAACTTCTTGTTTATTGTAGTTTGGCTGTTTGGCGTCATACATGTGTAACATCTAAAATAGGAGTTTCAATTATTGTCAGTTGTCATAGGAAATTAGCAGTAGTGGAATAATGAGTCTGTAAGATGGAGAAATGGGTCTCACTGTTGTGTGACTGCATTGTAAATGGCTATGAATGCAGAAACGAAACAGAGATGAGGATAGAGAACAATTGAGGGTGGTGGTCACCAAAAGCAAACAGGTGAAGAGTAGTGGGATGTGTAAAAATGTTGAGGTCAAGCTTGAAAAGAGGTTTTTCAAAGTATACTTGTTGGCATTAATGTTATGTGGAGTTAGGGTGGTATTAGGAGTCAAATGGTTGAGATTATTAGGGCAAATAGCTTAGGAATTTATGATAGTGGAGATGAAATACTTGTTTTCAGGCGATGAAGTGGAATTGAAGGGAGTAGACAAGCCTTCTAGATCCCCAACGCCAGCTGTTGCTATTAAAGAAGTGGAAATAGAGAGAGATCTTGATGTGTTGTTGACAGGATATGAAGATTTGTTCAAATCCCCTCAGGGACTCACTCCGCCTAGAGAATGTGAATCAGATTACAACAGGCACACATCCCATTATGCTCAGGGCCTATCACTACCCTCATCACCAGAAGGGCAAGATAGAACAACAGTGTAAGGAGACGTTGGCGAAGGGCATTATGGGGCCCAGCCAATCTCCCTTCTCATCATTAGTCCTGCTATTACAGACTTTGCATCAACCATGAAGATCTTGCATGGATTATTGTGCCTTAAATAACGACACCATCAAAGATAAGTTCCACATCCTTGTAATGGAAGGGCTACTAGAAGAATTACATGGAGTCCATCATGTTCACACAAAAAAATAAATAAATAAATAAAAGCTACAATAAAAGGACATTTACATTTAGAAGGTGCATACATTCTTCAATTTCAAGTGTAGTTATCACATTCTTCTAAAACACTATGATCAAAAGCAAATTTATGATAATTGAGACACTTCAGAGCAATCAAAACCTTAAAATCCACTTGAAGTCCTAAATTTTATCCAATTTTCATGATGTAAACCAAAAAAAAAAAAAAAGACACATTAAATCAACATTCTAAGGTGTATACAATCTTCATTTTTCCGTCCACTTATCCCTTTCTCCATGCTACAATGACAACATGCATAATTGCACTAATTAAGACAGCTCCGTGCAATCAAAACCCCAAATTCAATTAAAGTCCCAAACTCCACCCAAATTTCATGAGGTGTACAAGATCTTCGATTTTCCATACACTTATCCCTTTCTTCAGCACCAGCAATAACGTGCATAATTACATTAATCGAGACGGTTCAGAGCTATCGAAACTCATAATCCACTTAAAGTCCTAAACTTTACCCAAATTTACATACTGCACCAAAAGAAGGCATACTAAGTCAATCTTTAAATTAAAAGACAGTAAAAAAATAGATTTTCAATACACTTGTTTCTTTCTTCTATACGACAGGGATCATATGCATGATTATGGTATTTGAGATATTTAAGAGCAACCAAAACCCTAATCAAGTTAAAGTGATTAAAATCGAAATTGGATACGTACTTGATTTGGGATAGGTCTTTGAGAGAAGTAATTGGATTTTGGGAATCACAAACATTGAAATAAGCCCTATGGATAGTAAGGTCGAGTTTTTCGGATAATCCCTTGGGTTGTTCCGCCAGTTCTTGACGTTTTTGAAGCAAGAATTGCACCAGAGCTTCATTCTCCTGACAAACTACTCTTCTTCCAAACTCCATTTTGCGATCGAATGAATTCTACTCTATTTCTCTCGGTTAGGGTTTCTGCTTCTTCTGGAATGACCGTGCCATAACTTTGATCCAACTGAAAACGCGCGCGGAATCTTTTGAATATATTCTATTTTTACTTCGGAAAATTTACAAAAACGTGCAATCTCTCCCTTTTGTCTTTTACAAACTCGACAAACAAACTAGTCTAGCTGTTTAAAGCTTTTTATTGGTATTTTCATTTTTTGGTTTTTTTTAGGCACAAGGACAGGAATTATTAGAGAATAAAACAAACCTATAATATACTATAAATAAATTTAAAAAAGTATAAAAAAATCTATAATATTTGATATTTTAACTATTTGATTCTTAACTTTTTACTTAATTCAATCCTCAACCTTTCAAATCATATCAAATAGCCTCTTCGTTAAATTATCATTAAGGTAGATACGTGTCGGTGTATAATTTGTTAACATATAATTTTTCAATAAAAATAATAAAAATATATATAAAAAAAAATTTGCAAAAGTAAAAAAAAAACTTTAGTAATGCATTTCATGGTTATATATTTTTATATACATATTGTTATATTTTTATATATATTAATATTTATTTTAAAATAAATTAATATAAAATAACAAAAAATATAAAAAAAATTAAATCCAACTATCCTAAAATAGAGGATAGACAACTAACATTGGGATAGCCAAAAAATGACCACCCTAAAAAATGGGTTATCACTTACTTTGAAAAGTAAGTTTCGTAGCTTATTGGTAGTTATAGATGGTCGCTCACTCTAAGGAGGGTTTGTGCGACTTTTCTTAGGCGATAGGTGGCCACTCAAGGCCACCCAAAAGTTTAAAAAAATAAAAAGAATTAAAAACCTAACAAGGTTTAGCTTCTTTTTTTTTTTTTTTAATACTTTGTAATTATAGGTGGCTACCCGTTACCTAGGAAAGGTCCTGCAAACCCCCTTAGGATAGACAACTACCTACAACCACCAATAGGTTGCAACTAATATTTAAGTGCAACCATTTTTCAACCACAGCAAGGTCGAGGGGTACTTGGTTACTATTAAGGGGGTTGCTTTTTTTTTGTTAATTTATATTAATTTTTTAAATTAAATAATAATATATATGTATATAAATATATATTACTAAATAATATATGTATTATTTTTCAAATTTTTATATTTATTTTTTCTAATTTTTTATCATTTTTTGTATTTCTTATTATTTTTATGACTTTTAGTTTTATAATAAATATATTATTAACTTATTTAATTAAATTAATTAGTTGAACAAATTAGATTTTGCCACATGTCTATACATAACAACAAAACTAATAGATTGACTTTTTTTATAAATTTATTAAAACGTTGAGGATTAAAATAGACTAAATAAAAAGTAAAAAACTAATTTATGTATATATATGTAAACGTTAGGGTTTTTTTTATATTTTTCCAAAATAAATATTATGTTTTATAGTGAGTATTTTAAGGAAAAAAATCAATTAGTAGTTATTCAATTTTTTTACTAACAAGGAATCTTATAAAATTATTATGATGGACTTGAAATGTAATTAAAAATCATAACAACTCTTTCATAGAGATTGAATGACAAATCAAATTGTTGTTATGGTGAAGTGAACGGACTTAATAAGGTATTTACACTTTTTTCTTGTTATTTATTCTTTCTTATTACTTAAAGAGAATTATCATTTATTCTCCTCATGACTTAATACAAAACAATACAAGTCTTAGTATGATTTTATACTATCACAATTTGAAATATTATAGGGATTTGTAAATATTATACCTTTTTATATAAACATAAGAATTATGAATAATCATTTGAAATTACTATGAAATATATTTATTATATAATTAAATAATAATTTCTTCGTGATCTTTAAAATATGAATAAAACTATAATTTTGTTATGAAGTGTCTTCAATATCAAAATTTTGTTATTACCTTTTGATCGTTGTTGTTTTATCAAAAGTCCATATTGCTTTCCATTTTCTTATAAGACCTTTTCAATATTGTATGTATTATAATTTTTTTAAAATCTACAATCCATTGTCTATTATCTTTTTATAAATATAATTTCTAAAATTTTTATTATTGTTATATTTTCAAAGGTTATAATTTCTAAAATTTTTATTATTGCTATATTTTCAATGTTCATACCTTTTAGTCATTGACAAAGCTTTTCTTTCTATTTTATATTTAAAAAGGGAGATTCTGTAGTATAGTCTTCCATTTTGACATGACTCGTCCCATTTTCCATCCTACTATTCATTTTCATTTTTTAAAATCTAAACTGTTGAATTCATAGTTTGTTTATAGTTCAAATTTAAAAGAATATAAATCAAATATGAAATGGATGGCAAGACGGGTCCCCTAAAAAATAAGGATGAAACAATAGAAAAATCCTAAGAATCACATACTTTGTGTAAAGAATTTTAGTGATGTGATTCTTACATGACTGAATATGAAACCATACCAACTCTAGGTTAACTAAAGCAGGTAACTTTATTGTATAGAGTGCTTACCTATACCTTACTTGATCAAATAGGTTTCAACTAGATATTAAAAGTCATAAGGTAAGTTTAAGTATAAATTTTCACAATCTACCACATAATGAGGTATGAGTATAATGTCTTTTTACGTTATATCCACCCTAAAACGTTTGTCTAACATATAAAGAAAATATAAGTTCCATTGTACCTTATATACACCATATAAAAAAATTATTAAATAATATAATAAAAGAATAATAAATTTCAACATTATATTATTCTACCAATAGATGTTTTAATAAAAAAGAAAAAAGGTCAAAGACCATAAGTTAATAATCCTAAATGGTTAAATCTAATGTCGCCTCTTTCACTTTTCATTTTTCATCTTTCCCTTTATTTTTTCTCATTTGTTAAGCATTAAGATCATATAAAATTGAAATATCAAGCATAGGAATTTTTTTTTTCATTTCACTTATTTTACTATAACTTTCATAAGTTTTACATATAAAAAAATTTTAATATTACGTATAGGTTATATTTTTTATATCACAAAAACTTGAAATTTATAAGAAAAAAGGTAAGATTTATAAACTCCATAGAGTACCTTATACCTTAGGGTTTTACTGAGTAGATGTTACAAGATAGTTGTTGTAGACACTCTATTTTTGCTCTTCTTTTATTTTAATTTTATTTTTAGAATAAGATAAAAGGTCTTAAATTAGGAAAAAGTACAAAAAATGGAAAACTTAGGAAAACCCAAAAAAATAAGAAATTTTGAAAAAAAAATACAAAAAATGGAAAATTTAGGAGATTACAAAAAATAAGAAAATTTAGAAAAGATACAAAAAAAAAAGGAAAATTGGAAAAGTAAAAAAAAAAATAGAGGATTTTAGGGAAAATTTAGATAATAATGTTGAATTATAATAAAATAATTTAGATTTAAGGGGAAGATCATTGGGCCGGGCATAGATTTAAATCTAACCTAGATCGACCTAATTCATATGTGCAATTTGATTGTACATATAGATAAGACACGAGCCAATGGCTTAATAGATAAACACTTGAACATTGATATTAAATTAGCTTGAGATCTTTAAGATCTTTGATTCAAATCTTACCAAAGGCATAAAATGTCTTTTTTTTTTGTCTTTCACAAGACACATGGCCATATCACCCATAGCATATGGACACATCAATACTATGTCATCTGCTACATGTCGCATCAAGACATGTGGCACGATGACATTTGCCCCTACCACTCTACCACGTATCACGCCAGGTGGCATACGATACATCAATCTTGGCCATGTGTTGGACATGAGGCACAACTTGATTCGACCCTACAGCTAACTTGGCACCACATCAGCGCCATGTTAGTATTTTCCCTTCTATTTCTTTCACTTTCTCTTAATTTCCTCCTCTTTCCCACCCAAAAACAAGACTACTCCTTCACTTTAACTCAATTTTCTTCACAAATTCCACATACACACGAATGATTTCTTGGTCTGATCTTATTCCATACATGAACATCTTCGAATGAAACCTAAATATAAGGCTAGATTCAATCATTTTTGTACCCAAATCATCTCTCAAAATTGAAAAAATCTAAAATCCAAGTTCACTACATTCACACTCGAATCTACCATTAATGAAGTTTCCAAGCTTATTCAAGCTTAGAATACTATAAATAGGGCTTCATAAAGCTTTTCCTAGCATCAATTATCACTCTCCTTCTCTCATTTCGAAATTCTCTCTCTCTACCGTAGCTCTCCCTCTCTCTCTCTCTTCGATTACCTTTGCGCTGCACTACTACCTTAACCAAACTCCCTTGACCTAGACTCAACAACCTAACTCTTCCCAACTACAGCCATGCCCCTTGGTCGCACTTCCGAACTTACCATAGCCAACCCCTAACTATCGTAACCACCTTATCGAAACACTACCCTACATCACTTCACGGTCGAATATGAAGCCACGTTTATCCTCGTAGCTTCCAAAAACATACAACCAACCATTTTTTGATTGTAAACTACCTTTAACCAACTCCATAGCCACTTCCTGAACACTAACCATGGCCAAATGGCCACTAAACACGATGGTGTTGGTGCAACACCCCCCCTTCATTGATCAAATTCACATGAATCTAACCTTACCCCCTCATACCGTTGGAGCAACCCCCCCCCCCCATTAACTGCATTGCTTCACTCTTCACTACAACCTGCAAATTAGAGATCTAACCTATGCTCCATGTCTGATCCAACCTGAGATCTACATCCAAGACTTGTATGCCCAAAAGCTTTGGTCTGGCCCTATTTTAAGAGTTTTTATTTATTTATTTATTTTCTACATTTTTTGTGTTTTTTTCTTTTTCTTTACTTGTTTATTGTAAGTGTAAAAAAAAAAAACCCAAAAAAGAAAGAAAAATAAAAATAAAAAGAGAAAAGAAGAGAAAAAAGCAAGAAAAAACCTTAGTTTATTTTTTTAAATTTTCGATTAAAGCATAAATAGAAATAGATAAAATAAAATGAATAAATAAATAAATAAACAAATAAGAAGAAATATAAAAATAAAACTAATAAGTAGGTTAGTGAATAAAAATTGTTTTTGACACTTAAAAATTTTGATTTTCTAAAATAAAAAAAAAAGTAAATGATTAGAACTTTCCACCAATAAAAATACTAATTTAGGACCCTTTCTTATTTTTTTTTTCCAAATAAAACAAAACGGCTAAAAAACATAAAGTCGACCACTTTTTAAATTTAAAATAAATTAATCCACTAATATTTAAAAAAAAAAAACTACGTATTTTTTATCCCAAATTGCGGGTACATAGGCACCTCCCAGACAACGGTCAAAAATGAAAAAAATTAGCTTTTTCCACTATTAGTTATTCAATTTAGTAAAAAAAAATTTCCAATTTAGTTTAAATTTATCCAATTTAATAAGATAGGATCTGATTCGTTAATGATTGGGTCTCGTTTTATAGGATAGTTTTTTAAAAAAGAGTGATTTTAGAAATTGAATCTAAATTTAGAAAGTGAATGGTACTATGTAAAGGTTTAAAGAATCTAACCTTTAGGCTCGTTTCTCTAGTTTTTCAAAAAAACTTTTTTTTTTAAATCGGTTTTTTACCACAAGAACCGATGTGTAGATCAAAACCAAATCTACTCGTTCGGTTTTGACCTAAACTATTTCCTAACCTTAGTTGGGTAGCAACTCTAAAATGTTTTCAAAGATAAAAAGAATTGGTTTTCTTTAAATTTTAGTCAAGAATCAGTATTAAATGGGTAGGATTTAATATTGATTAATTTAAAAAAAACTAATTTATAAAATCGAGAAAAAAATCAGGCTCAACAGCTCAACTTTACTAGGGACTTGTCAAGAGGGTTAGTCATTTAACTTTCCAAAATTAGAATTAATCTCTAAAACCACCTTACTGAGTGCAATTTATTTATTTATTTATTCATTTATTATTATTTGTCCATAACTATACTAACATTTCTACAGGTTTAGTTTTAATTGTTTTACTATTTAAGGGGGATTCACTTTATGTCTCATAAATGTGTGATAGAAAAGGTTAGACCTAGACTATATTAGGACCCTAAGACGGAGGGGTATTGTGTAAGCTCCAAGTATTATGATATAACTATCACTCGGGGTTGTTTAGACCACTCTCACTTATGTTTGATGTGACCAATGAAAGTGTTTTTTAACAAGAGAAGTCACACAAGCTTAAGGACATTTAGAATCCACCCTTTATATATTCATGACATCTAGAACCGATAACTAATCAAGCAAGATAGGAATGAAAAGTCCTTGATTTCCCTTATAATTTTAACCTGTTGTAAACATAGAATTATTGTAAAAAGGTCTTGTTTATTGTAAATAATGGATTCTCAACCTTGTGACATATTTTGTTTTTATAATTTAGCTTGAGAAATGGCCTGTTCATCCAACTCTGTATACTTTAGAGAAAAGTAAGTTGACAAGCCTATCAACTCCAAGCCCATCTGGGACCAATGGCTTCAACATTTCAATCATAGGGATTAAGAAACCATAATTAGCAAGATCAAGCCCATTCTATCACTTCTCAAGGTGAAAATTGAGATTAATCTAATTAAGGCCCTAACTAACTTCTGGAAACTCGGGGAAGTAGCTTTTCGAGCCTCGAGTTGGGCCTCACCTAATTAGTCCAACACTTAAAGAGTATACTTAACTACTTCAAAACCCTTCCTTAGAAGATATATACAATCCAAATTTGAAAGTTGACCTATTAAATGCGTTTTCAAAATTCCTCAAGATCAGATAATGATAGGAGTCAGGTTACCGGACTTTTGACCCGCAGTCGAACCCGAGGACAAGATGGATTGGTAAGACTCATGCAGAGGCCAAGTATCTCCTTGCCAACCCATTCTACTTGCCAAGCCGAATGATTACCTATTTCTTGCGTATTGAGTGTCGAGAAATTGAAGGCTAAGATAATGACCCATCTTCATTCTCATACATGCCTAGCCAATTACTTACTCGACCTCACCCTTGCCGAGATGCCAAGAGAGAGAGTTCGGATTGACCAAGCCACCCTTATTAGGACAAGTAAACTATCCATACTTTTCGTCTACATCCTCCAACAGTATCACCAATACAATATCTCCACCTATACAGTATGATGTGTAGAATTCGTTGCACTAATGATTTCTTTCTTTGTATATTCATTATTATTCTTTTGTATCTTGTACATTACTTCCTTAGGAAATGCCCTTTTTTATCTTTTCCTTTTTGGGCAAGTTACCCTAACTTATGGGTATAAATACCTTTGTAATTGTAGCTGCAAATAGATATATAGAAATTACCATTAACGCACTTATGTGTTTTTCCTTCCTTGCATAAATACTCTGTTTACCCTTAGCATTACTCTTATCTTATCCCTTAAGCAAGGCTAAGTGGCGAGTAACTTCATCAGACTGATTCATACGTCATCTCGGATCGTGCCGTGAGTCCTCAGAGATACCATTAGTGCATCATATTCTTTGGAGCTATTCGTAGGTTTTGAGTACTGTTCATTCATCGTTCATTCCTTTCGCACTTTCCCCAGTTAACTCTTTCGAGCTTTCTACGAGCTCGGATTCATTAAACAACCGGCCTTGTTTGTTCTTAGTCACGGTTCGTACCATCTAGGTATCATAGCAAAGGTTTAGTTTGAGTTGTTGGTCCTTCTAGAGTTCAATTCATACTTTGTTTTGTGTGTATGAAACAGAGTAAGCTATTGTGTTCATCTTAATTGCTAAGTTTGCTAGCTATTGATTTTTTAGTGTTTATTTGAACCTTGAATCAGTAAAGAAAATGACGGATCTAAGTGTGAATGTTGGTGTTGAAGATGACAACGATGGAGTTGTTCACCATGGACGATAATTATAGGAGACACTAAGAAATACTGACGAGAGACTTAATGAGGTAGCTAACCTCTTAGTAGATCTAACCCAAGCTGTTCATACGCTAATTTGCCAACCCACTAAGGCCGCACAAAATACCCCATAAGCTACTTAACCTATTAGAGGTCAGAACTCAATTCGACCAGTTCAAGGTGGTAAAGTAGGTGGTCGAGTAAGGCAAATAATAGACTTAAGAGAGCTTGGTGAAGAGGATAAGGAAGAGTATTTTAAAGAAGAGCGCATACGAGTCCCTAAAGCATTTGATCATGTGAAGCTTTAGATTCCAAGTTTCAATGGATCTAAGAGTGCTAATGAATATCTAGAGTAGGAATTAAAGGTGGAACATGTATTTGATTATTATCAGTATGAGGATTACGAGAAAGTAAGAACTGTTACTATTAAGTTCTCTGAATATGCCGTCATGTAGTAGAAGAATTTTTAGATGATCAGGAGACAAGAGGCCTACCGAGGGATTAATACTTGGCTCAAGATGAAGAGAATAGTTAGAAACAATTTTGTGCCGAAAACTTATCTTCAAGATACTTTCATTCGGTTTTAGGAGCTGAGACAAGGAGGTTGGACTGTTGATGAGTATGTTTAAGAATTTCAAATGCTAATGATCCGTTGCAAAGTGGAGGAACCACTAGCTCAAACAGTCTTAAGATTCATGACTAGGTTAAGAGATGATATTTGAGACATTGTAGAACTCGAACACTTTACCATAATGGATGAAGTTGTTAGAATAACCTAGCGAGTAAAAAGGTAATGGAGGAGCCAAGTACTGATGAGGATGTCGACTAACAGACTTGGACAGGCAAGATACCAAGTACAGTTGAGTACCAAGCCAAGTCGAAAGATAGATGTCTGATCCAAAATGAAGGGCTAACTTGACATTGAAGTGTCGACTCGTACTTATGAGAAGGGGCAAGGGTTTGGTAAGAAGATGAGTCAGATCAGTGCTTCAAGTGCCAAAGGTTTGGACACATGGCTACTCAATTCCTGAACCAATGAACAATGGTCATCAAGGGAGACACGCCGAAGCTAAAAGTAGACAACACTGATGAGGAACCTAAAGAAGAAGAGGTCTTTGTTAAGAAGGAAAATGCCGAGAAAGAACTGATTAAGGAGGACGTGTTTGCTAAGGACTTAGACCAGTTACTCATGGTTGTTCGACATACTATGAACGCGAAACCCTCATGAAAGGAGGAGTAAAGAGAGAATTTGTTTCATACCACTTATAAGGTAAATGATTAAGTATGTGCCCTCATCATGGATAGTGGAAGTTGTACCAACATAACATTGGCTAATCTTATTTCAAAACTAAAGTTGCCGACTGTTGCTCATCCAAGGTCATACAAATTGCATTGATTGAGTGAGAAAGGAGTATTATATGTTACTTAGCAAATACTACTATCGATCACTATAGGGAATTACTTTGACCAGATTATGTGCGACGCATTGCCTATGTACGCTTCCCATGTGCTACTAGGTAGACCGTAGTTGTTTGATAGGAAAGTTATTCATGACGGCTATAGGAACACATTCATGTTCGAAAAGGATGATCAAAAGATAACACTAAACTCGATGTCGTCGAGAGAGGTTAATAAATTGCAGACAAAACTTGCTCGCGGATTAAAGAAGGCTTTGGTGATGAGTAGAGCTGAGCTCCGAGAAGCCTTCAATGCTAACAAGTCGACCCTCTTATTGGTTAAGCGACTATTAGAAATGAAGGAGTAGGGTGAACTACCTCAGGAAATCAAAAAGTTGCTAAACGAGTATACCGACCTCTTCCTAAAACAATTACTTGAGGGTTTGCCCCCAACTCAAAGCATAGAGCACTACATTGACTTAGTACCTAGCGCTGTACTACTGAATAAGCTAGCTTATCAGATGAATCCCGAGCAAGCTTCCGAGCTCCAATGACAAGTCAATGAATTGCTAGAAAGAGGCCATGTCAGAAAAAGTCTTAACCCTTGCATTGTGCTGACGCTTCTAGTGCTAAAGAATGATGGAACCTAGCGGATGTGTGTAGACGGCCGGGTTATGAACAAGATCACAATCAAATATAAGTACCTAATCTCGAGGCTAGAAGACATGTTGGATGAATTGAGTGGAGCCAAAATTTTCAAAAAGATTGATCTTAAATCTAGCTACCATCAAATTTACATGAGGCTAGGCGATGAGTGGAAAACGGCGCTCAAGACTCGAAATAGATTATACGAATGGATGGTCATGCCCTTTGGCTTGTCGAATGCCTCAAGTACTTTCATGAGACTAATGAACCATGTGTTAAGACATCTTATAAGGAAGTGTATCGTGTTGTACTTTGATGACATCCTAGTCTATAATGCCGACGTGTTGAGTCATTGTAAACACTTACATGTTGTTCTAGATATCTTCTATACCAAGAGACTATTCGGCAATCTAAAAAAATGTTCCTTTTGCCAAAAGGAAGTGACATTCTTAGGCTATGTAGTCAATGAAGGAGGCTTGCTAGTGGATGATGAGAGGATCTGAGCAATTGTCGAGTGGCCAACTCCTATTACTTGTACCGACGTAAGAAGTTTCTATAGGCTGGCTTCATTTTATAGGTGGTTCATCAGGAATTTTAGCACCTTCACTACACTTCTTACTAAGCTCACGAAGAAGAACACCAACTTCTGATGAGGAGAAAGGGAGGAGAAGAACTTTGCCGAGGTAAAAGAAAGGTTGACTTCTACCTCAGTATTAGTTCTGCCTGACTTTGAGAAAGTATTTAAGTTGGAATGTGACGCATTGGACATTAGAATAGGTACCGTCCTAATGTAGGAAGGTCAATCAATTGCCTTTTATAGCCAGAAGCTCAAAGGACCACAATTGAATTATTCCATATATGACAAAAAACTCTTGGTACTAATCTAAGTACTGCAAGTATGGTAGCACTATTTACTGCCAAGAGAATTTGTTATATATACTGACAATGAGTCACTGAGGTACCTTTGAAGTTAGACCAAGTTATCAAAGCGATATGAGAGGTAAGTTAAATTCCTCAAGAGATTCAATTTTGTAATAAAATATAAGCAACGAAAGAGCAATGTTGTTGTAGATACTCTCTCAAGAAGAGGTGCACTTTTATCTGAACTACATACTAGACTGTTTAGGTTTGCAAGTATTAAAGATCAGTATTATAAGGAGCCACACTTTGGACCAATAATCCTGCGATGCATTGATGAAAGAACGATGGATGAGTATCATGCGGAGGATGGTTACTTGTTCCAAGGTGGAAAATTATGCGTACCGACTTATTCACTACGGAAATTGTTGGTCAAGGAAGCCCACAATGGAGGACTCTTCAAACATTTTAGAGAAAGAAAGACCTATAAACTGCTAAATGGTCGATTATTTTAGTTGAGCATGAGAAGAGATGTACACTGAGTTATCAAGAGCGGTACCGTGTATAAGAAGGCTAAGTGTCGAGCCGAGCAAAGGAAAGTAATGCCTTTGCCTATCTCGACGAAGCCATGGACTGAATTGAGTATGAACTTTATTCTTGAACTACCATGAACTACCCGAGCAAAGATTCTATAATGGTCACTATGGATTAGTTTAGCAAAATGGCACACTTTGTGCCTTACTCCAAAACTAACGATGCTTCGGTTGTTGTTTCTCTTTTCTTGTAGGAAACTGTGCGAATATACAGCGTGTCGAGAAGTATAGTCTCAAATAGAGACCCAAAGTTCTTGAGTCATTTATGGAGGACCTTGTGGTGTCGGATGGGGACCAAGCTACTATTTAGTACTTCTTGTCACCCCCAAACTAACAGCCAAACAGAGGTGGTCAATCGCACTTTGGGATCACTGCTTTAAGCTGCAGTAGGCAAGAATTTGGCTAATTAGGACGTTTGCTTACTAGTGGTCAAGTTCGCTTACAATCAAATAGTACATGATACCACTAAGTAGACTCCCTTCGAGGTGGTCCAGCGTTTTAATCCTGAGTTGCCCCTTGACCACACCCCTGTACCTACACCAGTGCAAGAGGATTATGATGCCTCGGCTAGAGCACATCCCTCTAACGCATCTATGATAAGGTCACTCGTCACATTGACCAAGCTGCTAAAAGAATGCGAGAGAAGACTAAAGGTAAGACAGTTAAACAATTTTAGCCAGGAGACTTGGTATGGCTACACCTTAGCAAGGAACGGTTTTCGAACAAGAGGAGAAACAAATTATCTGCATGAATTGAGGGACCTTTTAGAATCTTCTAGAAGATCAATGACAACACCTACAGATTGGAGTTGCCCGAGGACTATGAGGTTTCTAATGCCTTCAAAGTTGTCGACCTCAGTTTATATCATCTTGATGGAAAGCTTATCAAAGACTACTCAGATTTGATCCCAAATCCAAAATAGCTTGAAGGGAATAATGGGAATCAAGTTACTAAACTTTTGACCTGCAGTCGAGCCCGAAAACTAGAAGGACTGGCAAGACGCATCCTCATGTTCTAACCGACTCATGTGGAGGCCAAATATCTCTTTGCCAACCCATTTTGCTTGTCGAGCTGAGTGACCACCTATTTCTCGTGTGTTGAGTGCCAAGAAATTGAAGGCCAAGATAACGACCCATCTTCATTCTTGCACATGCCTGGCCAATTACTTACTTAGCCTCACCTCTACCGAGATGCTGAGAGAGAGTTTGGATTGACCAAGTTACCCCTACTCGGATAAGCAAATTGTCTGTACTTTTTGTCCATGTCCTCTAATAACATCACCAATATAACATCTCCACGTGTATAGTATCATGTGTAGAATCTGTTGTACTGATGATTGTTTTCTTTGTATATTTATTTTTACCTTTTTGTATCTAGTACATTATTTCCTTAGGAAATGCCCTTTTTTGTTTTTTCCCTTTTGGGCAAGTTGCCCTAACTTATGGGTATAAATATCCTTGTAATTGTAGCTATAGATAGATATACAAAAATTACCATTAACACACTTATGTGTTTTTCCTTCCTTGCATAAATACTCTGTTTACCATCCGCATTATTCTTATTCTAATCCTTGAGTAAGGTTAGGTGGCGAATAACCTTACTGGACCAATACATACATCATATCGGATCATGTCGTGAGTTCTCGGAAGTTCTATTGGTACGTCATATCCTCTGGAGCTATTCATGAGTTTTACTTACTATTCATTCATCATTCATTCCTTTTACACTTTCTCCAATTAACTCTTTCGAGCTTTTTACAAGCTTGAACTTATTTAACAACCGGCCTTGTCTATTCTTAGTCACGATTTACACCAAGAAAAGCTAAAGTAAATAAGGCTTTGAAAGGTTATAATGGAAATTGCATCACGGTAAAAGATCTAAAAGCCTGATTCACCATTAATCCTAGATCCAACAAATGGGGCATTTTCTATGGCAATCCCAAAGACTGGGGACAAAACAAAATAAAGGCCTTTATCTTAACTGCATTCGAGACTCTCATATTCCTTAATGGAAAGTTCCTCATTCATTTCAGGTAGGGTTGCTGAATTAATGAGCTAATTTCTTAAAGGAAAATCATATATCCCAACCCTCCTTATAGAACAAATTAGAAGCCTCAATATATTAAAAGAGAAAAATAATAGCGCATTGAAGACTAGTATGGCACTATTAACAGTATGTTTTGTAAGCTACTTGAAGTGTTATGAGCTTGATCTGATTCGAGGAGAATTCCCACATAGTATTGATTTGATCAATTCTTTTATTAACAAGGTCCATCTTCTAAAAGAAAAATCCACTTACTATTAGATGGAAGTGTTGCAAAATTTCCAAGTAGCTGATATCTTATGGATAGAGCAATGGAGCAACTTCAAGAGGGTAATCTTAATCTACAAAAATTACCAAGCAATACCCCTCCCTAATCGAGATGAAATCGTGCATAAACTATTACCCTAACAATATGATCAAACAGTTTGGGGGAATTCAAGATATAGTCCATAGGCCCCCATTGGTTATCACGACCTTAGATTATAAGGACCTTCAAATTCTATTACCACAAAAGATGTCTAAACTCTGAGCGATCAAGTAATTATGGGAAACGAAAATTGTTAGCCCTAACATTAATTTAGGAGACTAGCTGGGAGAAGCAAACAAACACAGAGTCATCAAAGAAAATTTGTATGATCGACTCCATAAGGCAGGGAAGATCCAGTATTAAGCACCAAAAGTCATACAACCTGTACCAATTGAACTAGATCTTAAAATCAAAACCTATATGGACCAAGTATAAGCTCGTATAGAAGTGATCTATGAAGAGCAGAACATGTAGGAGGATCTCTTTCGGGAATCGAGATAGCGTTCCCAGGCTTTAGAGCACCAATTAAGGATGACCTAGAGAAGACTCAAAGAACTTGAAGAAATAGAAGAGCCCGGCCTAAAAAAGAGGAAGGAAGCACCAGTAGGACCTAGTAAGCAGAAAAAGCTAACACCAGCCAAGCGCCAAAAGAACGTCTACAGATAGGAATACTTTTCTTCTTGTGAAACAATGTATTTTTCTTTTTCCAAATAATGTAAAGGGAACTCCGAAAGCTACAAAATAATTACCATCTTGTTGGTTATTTGTTGATTCTATTTCTTTGCATCCGTGTGCTATAGATATTTGCATTCCTATACATTTCTTTATTTGCTTTTTTTTTTTTTTCATTCATCTCAGTTCTTTAAAATATTTATGTGCTAACTTGTTGAGAAGTAATATTGAACCAGGTTGCAAAGATAGCTCCCAAATGCCAAACTTCCTAGAGAAGTCCTATTTGAACATGCTTTCAAACTAGAATGGCTAGCTAAGAAAACAATAATGTCAACACCAAGAATGACAACAACAATGTGAACCCAAAAGTTATTGATCCTATTGAGTTGAGGTTCTACTCCTTGGAAAGAATAGTAGGAAAAATTGCAGATCAGCTAAGCTACCTTTTTGATAGCATTGCCTTACTCAAGTCTACAGCAAAATTGAATGAAGAAAGCTCCAAAGCCAGATATGGAAAGAATGGTGAAGCCCTACCCCTTGAAGCAGAAGAAGCCTATCCCAAAGTCAACCAGACCTTTGAATCTTTTGAGATAGAAGGGGTCTATCCGAAGGTTAACTCGACTTTTGAGCCAAACACTTACTCATTCCCAATCAACCCAAAGCCTAAAGCTGATCAAGATAGATTGAAAAAGCTTGATAGGCGATTGACCTAACAAATCACTGAGAAAATGAAAATGCTCGAAGTGTACAATGGTTTTGAGTAAGTTGGTATCACAGACTTCTCCGCTTATGATTATGAGCTTTCTAGAAAAATTTAAAGTACTTAACTTTGAGGTACAATAAGACTAGATGCCCTAAACTACACACTAGATTGTATGTACGAAAGATGGGCAAATACATACAATATAACTAACTCGTGGTATAGACTTTTCAAGACAGCCTAATGGGCGCTACTTTGACCTGGTACGCCCAATTGGATATGAATCGGGTAAATACACGGGAGAAGCTGGCTAAGGCATTTTATGAGCAATATAAGTTCAATGTTGAAGTGGCACCAACTGTGATGAACTTAGTTGCCTTAAGGAAGAGGCATAATGGATCTTTTAAAGAATATGCTCAAAGGTAGAGGTCCCTAGCTGCAAGGGTATTCACCGCCATGAACAAGAAAGAGCTAACTTCAGCTTTCATAACACTCTTGAGAGACACTACTTCTCTCACCTAATTGGGTAGGCCTTCTTTAGTTTTGCAAAGGTCGTAGCAACAGGGTGTTAAATTAAAAGTTTTGTCTCCTCTAGCAAATTACAAGAACCATCGGACAGAAGACCACCCTTTGCTAAACTTACCACCAGTAAGCCCGGAAAAGCTACTATCGATATGGTTAATTCAAACACTAGGCCTAATGCTTGAGTCTCTTTCAAGGCAAATCCTCCACTAACTTAATAATGGTTCACAGGCCAACCACAAGTCAACAGGGCCCCAAGGCAGTTTGCTAAGATACTTGTTCTTCTTAATTAGATCCTCGAAAAAGTAAGAAAGGATAATTTGCTCCATTTTGAGCCTCCTAATGAAAGGTATAGGCTAAGATTTTTTTATCCCAATGCAAGGTTTCAATATCATCTAGGGTAAGTAGGCCATTCAACTTATTCGTACTGGAGATTAAAAAACAAGATTCAAGACTTAATCGATGAAGGTACAATCTAGCTAGACTTTGTGGAAGCTTCAGTTCCAAACGTCAACAACAACCTTTACCTAACCATGGACCCATCATCAATATGATATTTAACGACTTGGATCTTGCCATCAATGTGATCGGTTCCAACCGAGAGCCCAAGTTTTATAAATTCTACAAACAAGAGGAGAAGTAAACTCCAAAGACCAAAAGGTACACCTTTCATGTGCCCTTAGCCTTGAAAGTTATAAAACTACCCCTCTCAACTACTAAGCAGTAAATCAAGGGCAATCAAGTTCACTCATGGAGAGAATTACCTGCTCTAGTAGAATTTATGACCCAAAAGAAGACTTGAAAAAGAAAACTACGCTGGAAAGGCCAAACAATGAACCAACTGAATATAAGAAAGGATTGTCTACCTTCATTAAGATAATTAAGTCTAGTGAATATAAGATAATGAATCAACTCATTAAGACTCTAGCACAAATATCTCTTATGAGTTTGTTAATGGCATTGGAACTGCATTAGGAAGCTTTATTTAGAACTCTGAGAGAGGTTAAAGTCCTCGTGAGATACTAGCCAAAAGAATGGGGTCTATGACCAACTTTATCCTCACTATGGATCAGATTTCTCTCTCCACCGAGGAACTAGGTGAAGAAGTTAATCAACACACTAAGCCTCTCTTCATAATAGTGAGGGTAAACAATATTATTATAGTAAGAGTCCTCATCTACAATAGATTATTATTGAATGTCTGCCCTCTCGCCACCCTGAATCTAGTGGGCATCAATATGATCACAATTAAGCCAAGTTCAACACAATTAAGGCTTTTAATGGATCCAGATGGGAAATTATAGGGGAAATTGACTTACTGGTTGATATTAGCCCACAAACTTTCAACATTCAATTCCAAGTCGTAGACATCCCAAGGACTTTTAACCTGTTATTAGGAAGACCTTAAATACATTCAGTAGGGTCCATATCTTTAAGCTTATATCAAAAGGTTAAGTTCATCTCAAATGGCTAGGTCATAACAATTTTGAGTGATTAAGATTACGAAATATATAAAGAAACAGCCATACCTTACATTGGCATTGAGAAGTAAGAGGACTTTTGATGGGAATCAAGCTACCGGATCTCTAACCCACAGCCGTGCCCGAGAACTAGAAGGGCTGGTATGACAAATCCTTTTGTTCTAACCAATCCCTATTGAAGCCGGGTACTTCCTTGTCGAGTCACCTTTAATGCCGTACCGTATGACCGCCCATTATTTTGTGGTATGCCAAGTTGGTGATTACTCTTTAGCATTGAGCCGACTAATAACTCGTTATCATCTTTGCCGAGAAGCTGAGAGATAGAGAATCTGAACTGACTAAGCCATCCCTGCTCAAATAAGCCATTTGTCCGTACCTTTTTTTGTCTACATCTTCTAACAACCTTGCCAATGCAGTATCGTTATGTGTACAGTATCATATGTAGAATCTGTAGCACCAATGATTGTTTTCCTTATATATTCATTTTTACCCTTTTGTACCGTATACATTGCTTCTTTAAGAAATGTCCTTTTTATCTTTTCTCTTTTGGGTAAGTTGCCCTAACTTGCCCTAACTGACAGGTATAAATACCCTTGTACTTGTAGCTGTAAAAAAGGGGAATTACCTTCAATACATTAGAGTACTTTCTTTCTAGCGTAAACACTGTTTATTTACTCTCGGCATTACTCTTATCTTTTCCCTTAAGCAAGGTTAGGTGGTGAGTAACCTCATTGGACCAATTCGAGCATTATATCGAATTGTGTCGTGAGTCTTCGAAAGTTCCATTAGTGCATCATATCCTCTAAAGCTGTTCATGGGTTTTGCTTACTGTTTTCATTCTTCACTTTCACTCTTTCGCACTTTTCCCCATTAACCCTTTTCGAGTTTTTTGCAAGCTTGGACCCATCCAGCTACCTACCTTGTTTGTTCTTGGTTATGGTTTGCAACAACTTTGGGCTCCAAATGTTTGAATAAGTATGTATTGTTATCGATCAAAAGAATGATGAGAGGTTAAAATTCAAAGAAGGCCAGGTTGGTACCTATGGGCTCAGTCACATCCCAACTCTAATGGATAAGTTGCAAAATATGTAAGTAAAGGACAAAAGAGGTGATGGATTGTATCACGCCCTAATGACCTTTTCACCATTGTCAAAAACTTTCATTTGGGCTAATGTCTACACTTCAAAGCTTGCTAAAGAGGACACCTCCAACAAGAATAAGATAATGGGCTCATCTCGCAAACTTTAGCACTTAAATAATTGGTTCTCCATCCCTTTAAATAGCGATAAGTCTTCTCTAGGGTAAATGATGAATCATGGTTTAGTATTTCATTGAGTTTTGTAATAATTACCTTTGTTCTACGATATTGTACTTGAAAGAATTTCTTCTAACCTAATAAAAATCGGTCTTCATTCTCTTTACTCCTTTACTTACACTCTTTTATTTACATACTTTTGACCCAAATCCAATGCTTAGAATAAAAGCCAGGGATACCTCGTGTAGATAGGTGATGAAAATATCGATATCACTTCTGGCCCTACTAGGTTAGTCATCAAGAGTAATGTCAATAACTACAGTGACGTGCAAGAAAGTTGGTGAAGACATGAAATGAGTAGAATTTTTACTGTCGAGCCTGATTTTTTGATTTCCTTTTATTTAAAATTGATTTCTCTATTTCCCGATTAATACTAAACCCTAACCCATTTAATATTAATCCTCGATTAAAGAAATTAGGAAATTCCGATTTTTTATTTAGAAAAATTTTTGGAGTCGCCACCCGACCGGAGTCGAGAAAAAGGAAGAAAACTGTGATCAATTGGATGGATTGATTATGATTTGGCTACCGGTCTTTGATTTCAATTTGAATAAAGAACCAAAGGGTTCCGAGTTCGGGGGCTAACCTATTAAACCCCAACGGGTACCACTATCTATTTACCAAAATTAGGATTATTCTTCTAATTATAATATTAAAAATAAATAAATAAATAAAATCAAAAGAGAGAAAAAAAAAGAACCTAAGTTTTTACATATTTTATCGTTGCCCCAAAGGTGCCTACGTACCCGTTAGCCGGGATTAAACGATCGTAGTTTTTTCGAAAAATCTTTAGTGTGTTGATTTATTTTAATTTTAAAAAACTGCTCGAGTTTACGTTTTTAATTTATTCGATTTATTTAAAAAAAAATTTAAAAGGGTCTTAACTCTTGAATGTTATTGTTTTATAAAAAAAAAAAAAATTTGCTAAAAGTCCTAAAATTTAAAAAGGATTTTTTATTAACTTTTATTTTTTAAAAAAAAAACAACTTTCTATATGACAAATCCTTAAACAAGATCAAATTTTAACAAAAATAACCAATCTTAACAACTCCTAAACTAACATAAAATATACATTTACTTAAATCAATACTTAATTTATCTAATCAAGAAAACTAATGTTAAAAGAAGAATACCTAAATTAATATATACATATACATATATTATTATTATTAAACAATTATCTATATATAAAAGACTAAGAATAAAATCTCCTAAAACTAATATGTTCATATTCGTATATATTATATTCAATAACTAAAGATCTAACTAATAATAATAATAATAATAATAATAATAGATAAACAATTAAACAAACAATTTCGAAACTAGAAAGAAATGGACCTGAAAATTACCAAATCCATTCTAATACTCCAATACTTATTCATTAAGCCGTTGGCCTGTGCCTTAACATTCAGTTCAATTAAATTGTACTTAAACTACCTGCTTCCTTAAAATAATTTTTTTTTAACTAAGCTAAAGCTAAAACTAAAACTATTTTCTCTAAAATAATTTACTTCCTAAAAATCTACAAAACTCTTTATAATAATTTTTTTCTTTTCTTGTTTTTTTTTTTTGTATTTTCATCATTTGTTAAATTTTTATTATTTTTATCTTTTATTAATTTTTCTGTTATTTTTATTTTTGAATTAGGACCTTTTTTGTAAAAATAAAAATTAGGACTACAAAGGGGCAGAAATTAAGTGTCTACATCTACTAACGAGCTAACCGAGACAGTTAATGTTAGGACTGATAACAACCCTAAAATGTTGAAGATTGGAGAGAATTTGAAAGAAGAACAGAAAGCAGAAATGACCGCACTATTATTTGAGTACCAAGATGTATTTGCATGGTCTTATGAAAATATGCCTTGGTTAAATCCATCAATTGTGGTCCACTACTTACCCATACGAGAAGATATCAAACCTAAGAAGCAAAAGCTAAGGAGATTCCGACTAGATATTTTGTTAAAAATTAAAGAAAAAGCCAGAAAGTTACTGGAGGTTGGTTTCATCAAAGTATCTGATTATCCTAAGTAGGTAGCCAACATTGTGCCAGTAATGAAGAAGAGCGGAAAAATTAGAGTGTGCATGGACTTTCAAGACCTCAACCAAGTAACCCCTAAAGATAATTTTCCCTTACCCTATATTGACATCTTGGTGGATAATACAACCGATAACTATCTCTTCTCCTTCATGGATAGATTCTCTAAATATAATCAAATTCGAATGTTTGAAGAAGATAAAGCCAAGACAATATTCATCATAACTCGGGACACATTTTGCTGTAAAGTAATGACTTTTGGACTCAAAAACACCAAGGCAACTTATTAAAGAGCTATGGTTACAATCTTTCAAGATATGATGCACAAAGAAGTTAAAGTGTATGTGGATGATATGATTGCAAAATCCAAATAGAGAGAAAATCACATACATAATATGAGGAGATTGTTTGATAGGTTGTGAAAGTTCCAATTAAAACTCAACCTAGAGAAGTGCACCTTCAAAGTAACTCCAGGGAAATTATTGGGTTTCATAATTAGCCTGAGGGGCATCAAAGTAGACCCTAATAAAGTTAAAGCAATAGTTGGATTGCCCCCCTCATGCATACTCAAAGAAATCAAAGGCTTATTGGGCCACTTAAACTACATAGCTTAGTTTATATCTCAACTTACAGATAAATACTGTCCTTTGTTTAAGTAGTTGAAAAAGAACACTAAGATAAATTGTGATGAAGAATGCGAGCAAGTCTTTACAACGATCAAGGAGTACCTCATGAACCTTCTAATTTTGGTAGCTCCTAAACTTGGGAAGCCTTTATTTCTATACCTTACAATATTACCATAATCCATGGGGTGCATGTTAGGCCAGAAAGATGAGGAAAGAAAAGAGTGGGTCGTATACTACTTGAGTAAAAAGTTCATTGAAGGGGAACGAAAGTATTTAGAAATTGAAAGAACGTATTGTGCTCTAGTTTGGGTAATGCATCGACTCAAGCAATATGCACTTTATTACCAGGTTGAGTTACTGACTCAACACGATCGCCTGAAGTACTTGGCAAATAAACCAGCCCTAATTGGTAGAATCTCGAAGTGGCAAATGTTACTATCAGAGTTTGACATTACGTACGTGAATCGAAATTTAGTCAAGGGATAAGCTCTAGCAAATCAATTAATAGAAAATTCCTCTAATAATACCCCCCAAGAGGTATAAGTCAAATTAACCAATGAAGATATCTTAGTAGCAAAAGGAAGTTCTGATGAAGAAAAAGATGATAAACCACCGAAGTGGAGGATGTTCTTTAATGGAGCTGCTAACATGTTCGGGTGTAAAATTGGGGCAATATTGATATCCCTCGAAGGTACGTAGTAACCTATAACTGTAAGGCTCGTTTTCCCATACACCAATAATCACTGAGTATGGAGCATGCATCATGGGACCCAAAATAACCTTAGATAAAGATATTCAAGAATTAGAAGTATATAGAGATTCTCCACTCATTATTGGCCAAGCTCGATGAGAATACAAGATTAAAGATCCTAAACTAGTACCTTATCACCGATACTTAACTGAATTGATGGAGAAATTTAAAGATACCACTTTCAATTACATATTGAGGACTTATAATCAATTTACCGATGCATTAGCCACTTTGGCATCTATGATCCAAATATTCGGTGGAGTCGATATTTAGCCCATCTCTATTGAAATTGAAGAAAAGCCTATCTTCTGTCTAGCAATTGAAGGTATAAATGGTGAAAAGCCGTAGTACCATGATATTAAAATGTTCCTACAACAAGGCACATACCTTAAGGAGGTTGAGAAAAAGGATAGAAGGATGATCAGAAGATTGGTTGCCCAATTCTTAGTAAGCAAGTCCACTTTGTACCGGCAATCTTTTGATGGTACAATTTTAAGGTGTATAAACGATGAAGAGGTTAGGATTTTGATGGAAGAAATATACGAAGGAGTATATGGCCCTCACATGAACGGTTACATGCTGACTAAGAAAATTATGAGGCTAGGGTATTATTGGTCAGCAATGGAAGGTGATTGCAATAAAACACATTAGGCATTGTCACTTATGCCAAGCTTATACAAATAAGATAAATGCCCCACCTTAGGAATTACATACACTCTTTGCATCATGGCCTTTTTCAATGTGGGGAATAGACATCATTAGCCTGATTACTCCAAAAGCATCCAATAGGCATCGTTTTATACTGGTCGCCATCGGCTACTTCAGCAAGTGGGTTGAGGCCTCATCTTATTAAAGCGTTATCAAAAGGGTAGTAATCAAGTTCATCAAGAGAGATATCTTGGCTTGATACTGGGTTCTAGAAACAATCATTACCGACTACAACACAAATCTCAACAATAAGCGTATGACGGAGTTATGCTGACAATTCAAGATCATCTATAGGAATTTCATCCCTTATCAACTCTAAATGAATGTAGCCATTGAAGCAGCTAATAAAAATCTCAAAAGAATAATTGAAAAGATGGCTGTTACATATAAAGATTGTGATGAAATGTTACCATTCGCACTTATGGCCTATCAGACTTCCATCAGTACGTCGATTGGGGCAACTCCCTACTCTTTGGTATACGACACTAAAGCAGTGTTACCAGTAGAGGTAGATATCCCATCTCTTAGAGTACTATTAGAAACTCAGTTGGACAAAGCTGATTGGGTAAAGAAACACATTGAGCAGTTGAATCTAATTGATAAGAAAAGATTGATAGCCCTATGTCATAATTAGTATTACCAACAAAGAATGGCTCGAGCTTTCAACAAATGAGTAAGACCCCGGAACTTCAAAGAGGGTGATATGGTGTTGAGAAAAGCTCTCCCCAATGCACAAGACTCTAGAGGAAAATTTGCTCCCAATTACGAAGGCCCTTATGTCATAAAGCAAGTATTACTAAGGGGGGCTTTAATTTTGTCCCAAATGGATGGTCTAGAATTGAGAGACCTCGTAAATGCTGATAGTGTAAAGTTGTATTACCTATAAAAAGTCAATGGAAAATTTTACTTAGAATGTGAAAATGCCAGTCGTCTTGAATGTTATTATGGTCTAATTTTCATTCCTTACAAGCAAAGTTGGTATCCTTGGCAATTGTTGATGTTGGAATCATTACCATCCCTTCTTCTTACTCCATCAAAAGGTCCAACTCCCTTACTCCATTTAATTGAACCTATACATTGAAAACATGAGAGAAGTTGAAAAGTGAGATACAGAACATTGGTAGTTGACAAAACTCTTTAAAATACTTTATTATGAATTGATCTCCTTTAACAAAGAGTTTTTATTGTCTATTTTTCAGAGAGAGGCGAAATCTAAATAGGCAATCATCTTATAGTAGATATTTACTAGTCAAGAATAAGGGTTTCAGTTCATAAAAGTTCTAAAAAGATAACTAGTCGATGGACAAAAATAGTAGGTGGCATTCTGTATTGAGTTAATTTCTGTGACTTCTCTAAAGTGTCGGCGAAGTCGCAAAGGCTCCATATCGAGATTAGTTAGGTTGACAACAAGGGATCAAAAATTGAATTCATTTCGAAGGATGAGTTAATTGGTTTTGATAGGACTTTTCAAGGAAAGCTTTAACGATTTGGGTGCTATTAGCAAGACTAAGTAAGTATTTCCATACAATGTTAGCACATTGGTTTTTGAACATTGCATTTTGACTATATCTCCTTAGATAATAATCAGTATTTGCAATTCTTTCTCCTAATAATCTTTTAGGTGGGGTTTTTTAGGGCATTTACCCTCTTTCGAGTTCTGGCCAGCTCTTAGAGCATTGAGCCCTCTTCTATTCTTTTTAAGGTTCTAGCTAGCCTTTAGGATGTTGTCTTACCTTTCATTTTTAAGGTTTTAGCCAGTTCTTAGAGTGTAATCTATTATTCTTTTTAGGGTTTCAACCAGCCCATAAGGCGCTTCTTTTCATCTATTTCTTAGCTATCCCATAGGGCTCTTCTTCTAAGTCTATTTAGGGTTGCTAGTCATTTAGAGATGCTCTCGCCTAGGTTAGTAAGCTCAGAAGAGTACTATTAAGTATTCTAAATCGATTCCAGTTTAAGGTTGCTAGTTCCCTAGAGACGCTTCCACCTAGGTTAATAAGTAAGATCAAGTTTTCTAAATTGATTCTAGTTAAGGATTGCTAGTCTCCTAGAGACGCTCTTACCTAGGTTAGTGAGCTCAAAAGAGTACGATTAGGTTTTCCAAATCGATTTTAGTTTATGGTTGCTAGTCTCGTAGAGACGTTTCCGCCTAGGTTAAGTGAGCTTAGAAGAGCATGACCAGGTATTCCAAATCTATTCTAGTTTAAGGTTGCCAGTCCCTTAGAGATACTCTCGCCTAGATTAGTCAGCTTAAAAGGGCATAACCAAAATTCCAAACACATTCTTCTAGTCAGCTCTTAAGGTGCTAAGCCTTTCTAAATTTTTCTGTCAGTTCTTAGAGCACCTCCTCTTTATTTCTCCTTTCACCATTTATCAAATCCATAGTAGACCAAACCTGGGACAGTTAGTTAGTTGTAGCATTCCTTAGGGCAAATTTCACCCTTGGGGCAAAAATAGTATATATTTTGTCTTTATGGTGAAGTCTTGCTCAAACTTCACCATAAAGAGGGGTAGCAATAGGAACTTTATTTTTTATCTCCTTTTATTTTTACTTTATTTTTAGAATAGGATAAATGGTCGTAAATTAGGAAAAAGCACAAAAAATAGAAAACTTAGGAAAAAAAAATTGAAAAAATTACAAAAAAAAAAGGAAAATTGAGGAGATCACAACAAATAAGAAAATTTAGAAAAGATACAAAAAAAAGGAAAATTTTAAAAGTCACAAAAAAATAAAAAATAGAGGATTTTAGGGAAAATTTAGAGAATAATGTTGAATTATAGTAAAATAGCTTAGATTTAAGGGGAGGGTTGTTGGACAAGATACGGGCCAAGAACCTAATGAATAAACACTTAAACATTGGCATTGGATTAGCTTGATGTCTTGAGTTCGAATCTCACTAAAGGCATAGAATGCCTTTTTTTTTTTCACAAGACACATTACCACATCACCCATAGCATATGGACATGTCAAATACCATGTCATCGGCTATGTGTCGTATTAAGACACGTGAAATGATGACATTCACCCCTATCGTTGACGTAGTACCACATCAGCATCTTTGTCACGTGTCGCGCTACGTGGTATACTATACATTAGTCTTGTCTACGAGTTGGATATGTGGCACAACTTGATTTGACCTTACGACTGATGTGGCGCTACATCAACACTTTCCCTTCTATTTCTTTCTCTTTCCCTCGATTTCCTCTTCCTTCCACCTGAAAACAAGCCTACCTCCCCTACTTTGACTTAATTTTCTGCACAAATTCCACATACGTACATACGATTTCTTGATCTGATCTTATTCCATACATAGCCATCTTTCAATGAAACCCATAAATAAGTTGATGCATCTTCGGGGTTAGACACACGGAGAGGCATTGCAATGAAGCGAATCGAAAAGAAACAAAGAAGAGGCTAACAAAGTCTAGCCAGGTACCAAATGGATATGACACACCATTCGATCTTACTCAGCCAACAATCAGCTAGATATGACACATCGGTCCGAATTAAAGGGTCACTTACCACTACTCTTCGCTAAAGGGATTAATAAGAGTTGAATGATAACGAGAACACTAAGGTTGCTTAAGATGAATAATTCTCTATTGAAAGTTGAAATGATGCTCGTATACAAGAAAGTGAGGGTTTATATAGCCGTTTACTAGGGTTGCTTTACATGTATGAAAAGGCAAAAGGGTATTCTATACTAGGTTACATAAGACATACTAAAAAAGGTAAAAGAGACAAAGAATATTCAGTACAAAAAAGAAAGAATTATTTTAGAACATTGTATCAAAAGATACGTGTCGCTTGGTGGTTGGACATTAGGGATATGATACAATATAGGCGAAAGCAGGAATGCGTTACAGTCAGGGGCTAACTTGATTTGGATTAGGACGGGAGCCAATCAGTCTGGTTAGGAAGTCAGCTGAATTGGAGTCAAGCACCAGTAGTTGGTTAAAGAGCTTGACTCGGCTAGCCTTTCCTGCGTTACCTTTTAGGTCAGGACTTCACAGCTGGGTAGGAGCATGTTAGACACGTATGAGGATCTAACAGACAGGTTGGCTAAAGGTCAAATCGGGATAAGAGTCCCCATCTCGGCTATGGCTTAGAGTTAGTATTTTCGGTGTGAGCCCTTGAAATCCTCGAGCTCAGCTTCTTGTGATTGATCTAAGGGGTTAATTCTTATCATGCCTAAGGGTCAGAAATATTTGTCCTCATATTTGAAGTGGTTTTTACTTGTTCTTTTAGGGCACTTGCATGATCTTCTTCTGTCGGTTGATGGGGAATCAGATTGAACACATTGAAGATAAATGAGACACCATAGTCATCAGGCAACTCGATTTAGTAGGCATTGCGGTTGATCTTCTTCAAGACTTTGAATGAGCCGTTAGCTCGAGGAGATAGTTTGCTTTGTCTTAAGTGCAGGAATCGCTCTTATCTAAGGTGAATCCATATTAAGTCTCTTGGTTGGAAAGAAATAGTTTGGCAGCTTTGGCGACTAATCTCTTACTGTCTCTGATTAAATTTGGCGATCTTCTTTGTTATGGACTGGTGCAGTTCATGTAATTCTTAAGTTCGATCAACTCCGGATTGACTCTTTTCAGTTGTTACTAGGGTATTGATCATGTCTAATGGAATGGTTGGGTTAAGGCCATAGATGACCTTGAATGGGGTTTTCCCTGTAATGCTGTAGACAGTTTGATTGTATGCAAACTCCACGACTGGTAGGTACAGATCCCAATCCTTCAAGTTCTTCCCTACAATAGCTCTGAGTAGATTGCCTAGTGTTTATTCACCACTTCAGTCTGCCCATCGGTCTAAGGGTTGCTATTAGAGTTGAACATTAATTTAATCTCAAGTTTCCTCCAAAGAGTCTTTTAGAAATAACTCAAAAGTTTTGTGTCTCGATCTGAGACAATACTCTTCGGTACTCCATGTAGTCGGACAACCTCCTACGAAAACAAATCAGTAATATATAAAGCATCGTTAGTCTAATGGTACAGAATGAAGTGCACCATCTTGCTGAAACAGTTTACTACAACAAAAATAGAATCTCTCCCTCTAAATGTTCGGGGTAACCCTAGGAAAAAGTCCATGCTGAGATTAGCCCATGGTAAGGTAGGCGTTGGTAGAGACATATACTCTCCATCAGATTCTCTCTTCTCCTTAGCACACTTACACACTTCACAACGACCAACTACCTAATGGACATCCTTAGCCAGTAAAATTTCTCTTTCAATAAATTGGTTGTCTTGATCTCCTTAAAGTGGCTTAAAAGTCCACTGTTGTGAGCTTCCCAGACCAACAGTTCACGTATGGAGCAGTTTGGAATACATAGCCTACAGTTCTTGAATAGATAGTAAAATTTCTCTTTCAAAAGATTAGTTGTCTTAATCTCCCCAAAGTAGCCTAAAAGTCCACCGCTGTGAGCTTCCCGGACCAACAGTTAATGTATGGAGCAGTTTGGAATACATAGCCTGCGGTTCTTAAATAAATAGCCATCCTTAAGATAATATCCTCCCACAACTAGTCCTTTGTAACACTGTTCAACAACGAAACTGAAGTGAGAGTCATTAGTATACTACTTAATATTGAGTGAGAATCCTAATAGTTATGTTTGCAAAGTGGTTAGCAAGGTTTGCCATCGTGACAGAGTGTCGGCAACCACATTTGCACTTCCCTTCTTATGTTGAATGACGTAGGAAAAACCTTCCACAAACTCTAACCACTTAGCTTGTCACTTCGATAGCTTGTCACTTCGATAGCTTGTCACTTCGAAAGCTTGTTCTGACTCCAAAGATGCTTCAATGATTCGTAGTCAGTGTAAATAATAAACTCTCGTGGTAGCAGGTAGTGTTGCCAAACAGTAAAGGCTCAAAAAAGGGAGTACATCTCCTTCTCGTACATAGAATAGTTCAAGGCCAGGCTACTCAATATCTCACTATGGTAAGCGACGGGTCGTTGTTCTTACATCAGAATGGTACCAATTCCAACTCCCGATGCGTTGCACACCAGTTTAAAGGGCTTGTCAAAATCTAGTAATGAAAGGACAGGTGCTGAGGCGAGCTTCTCCTTGATTTCCCTGAACCTTCGCTCAGCTCGATCGTTCTACCTGAACCCTTCATTCTTTTTTATCAGCTCAGTCAATGGGGCCGCTATTGTGCTGAAGTCCTTAATAAATTGCCTAAAAAAAGAAGCTAAGCCATGAAAACTTTGGACTTTAGTGATGTTTTTTGGCATCGGCCATTCTAGAGCAGCTCGGATCTTCTCCTCATCTACTCAAATTCCTTCCCCTAACACTACAAAACCTAAGAAAATTACCTCTTTCTAGCAGAAGACGCATTTCTTTACATTCCCATACAACTTCTTAGCTCGCAGAATACCAAATACTTCATGAAGATGTTAAATATGGTTGTTCAGGTCGGCATTATACACCAATATGTCATCGAAGTATACGACCACACATAATCTAAGAAGAGAACGCATCACATGGTTCATTAACCTCATGAATGTGCTCGACACATTAGTAAGTCCAAATGGCATAACTAATCATTCATAGAGCTTGTGCCTAGTCTTAAAGGCAATCTTCTATTCATCGCCTAGCCTTAGGCGAATTTGGTGGTAGCCACTCCGCAGATCTATCTTTGAAAATATCTTTGCACTATGAAGCTCATCCAACATGTCATCGAGTCTTGATATCAGGTATCCGTACTTGATAGTAATTTAGTTAATCGTTTGACTATTGATGCACATATGCCATGAACCATCTTTCTTTGAAATGAGCAGAGCTGGTACGATACAAGGGCTCATGCTCTCCTTCACATATCCTCACTCAATGAGTTCGTCTACCTATCTTTTCAACTTGGCAACCTACTCAAGGTTCATCCTATATGTAGGTTGGTTAGGTAGGGCGGTGCCCGGCTACAAATTAATACAGTGCTCTATGCTTCGGACTGGTGGTAGTCCTCTAGGCAGTTCTTTCAAAAATAGGTCGAAAAACTCATTTAACAAGCCTTGGATTTCTTCCAGGACTTCTTGCAATTCCCTCATCTCCATCAATCGTCTAACTAACAAGAACATCGATTTACTAGCCTACTCAATAGATCAGAGCTTCCTACAGCTCATCACTAGGGCCTTTTTCTTGCTAGCTCAAGTGAGTCGATTATGGGTTTCATTTACTTGGGATAGGGTTATGCTTTGCAACACTATCCTCCTTCCATCCTTAACAAAGGCATAGTTGTTTTTATACTTGTCGTACGTACCATGTCGGTCGAACAACTAAGGTAGTTTAAGCAGCAGGTGTGAAGCCTCCATGGGGATGACATCGCACACCACTTCATCCCTATATACATTTCCAATACTAAATGGCATGGTCACTTGTTCAATCAAGTGCAAAGCACCCTTATCATGAAGCCAATGTAGCTTATAAGGTTGAGGATGTTTTGAGATCGGCAGATGATACAAGGCAAGTGCACTTATCAGTTTTAATATAGTGGATGTGAGTTAGAGTCAATCCCTCAGAGAACCTTAGCTCTATTATCTAACCAGAAAATTGTGATGAGTTGAATGAATTTAAAATACTAAAATTAACAAACTAACCTAATTATGAGACTTGATTAAGCAATTTAGAAAGTGATAAAATTAAGAACGACTTCAAGAAGGCAAATAACGTATTTAGGAATTATTTCCCTTAGTGTTTAACATGTGACTGCTTAAAATGTATCTAATTCAATCTCTATTATTCTTGACCGGAAGGATTCACGATTAAAGTTAACACCTTTCTCAAGCATATTAACCCTAATCCTAAATTATTTACCAGAATCTCTTCACTTAGTAATATAATTCAGAATTGCATTAATGTATAATGAATTCTCACACAAAAGAACAACTTTCCGGAAGAAACATGTATCTTATCTCTAAGTACACATGTAATTCTCTCTAATTATGTCAAGATCTCATTACACATGTGATTTCTCAAACATTATGCATAATATCACAGATTGATACCCTAGAAATATTAATTAACAATTAAAAAACATAATTGAATCAAGAAAAGATAGAAACTTTATTGAAAATTATCAATAAATCTAATAGTTGCATGAAATCCTATGTTTTACAATCCTAGATACAAGAATCTTAAGCTATCATAATGAAACTAAAAACGAATTGCTATAAAATCAAGAAATAAAATATGAAAACCCCTTTTTATCAATGAAAAATCTCTTTAATCTTGAAGTTAGGTGTTGCTTTCACCTTTTACTCCTCCTTCTCTTCAAGTCTCTTCTCTTTTGAATGTCTAAAAATTTTGTGCGAAACCTTAGTAAGTCCTTTTATAATGTATTGTAAAGTTTTTTTTTTTCGTTGCCAGACACAGCCTGGGACATTGTTGTGTCCCCAGGTTGTGTAACTTACTGACCTTAGCACAAAAAATTTTCCTACATGGACACAGCCTGGGGACACAATTGTGTCCCAAACTGTGTAACTTTCTAACCAAAATTTGCTACTTTCTCTTATTGTTTATGTAACTTCAAAATTTCATAACTCATTCATTTGAACTCCAAATCAAGTGAAACTTGATTCCTTTTCTTTGTTTTCAATCCAAGAACGCGTTTAAACCTTGAAATAAAAATTTTACTCAATTAAGTATCAATTTCTTTAAAAAAAGACCAAAGATGAAAGGGAAATACTATAAAATCACCATGTAAAATGTATTTAAAATAAGAGTTATCAGTTCACCTAACCTTTGCACAAGAGATTGTGCAATAACATTTGTACAACTTCCTTCATCCACTATGATCATGCATAATTAGCCTTTGATGATACACTTGGTATGGAATAAATCCTCTTTCTAGTCCTCCTTAGGGTTTGGCAAGGAACTTAGGACTCATCTCAAGACTAGGGTCATCACTTCTCCTTGGTCGACATAGACACAAGTCTCCTCTTCCTCTTTGGCTTTTGCCTTTCGAACATCCTTCTCCTCATTAAGCTTACTCTCGTCGATGTTATCCACTATATCTCCTTGGAACACCATAACACGTTAGTTTGGATACTCAGCATTCATGTGTTCGAAGCTTAAGCATTTAAAGCATTTCACCTTGCTAGACTTCCGTTAGGAGGTCTATCCTTTCTCATACATTCTCAGGGGTAGCTTAACCTCGGCTTGGCCTAACTATCCCACTTGGCTATTGTCAGGTCGGTCATTCTTTTCCTTAGCCTGGCATAGTCTCCTAGGCTTGGCTTGAATAGGTTGGTGTAGTATCGAGGCTCGGGAGAATGTTGGCTTAGGTCGGCTCAGAACATTTCTCCTCTACTTTTTGACCCTTTGTGCTATATTGATGGTCTCTTCCAAATTATAAAACTTTTATACTTCCACAATATTGTAAATCTTATACTTGAGCATAGAAATAAACCTTGATACTGTACGGGCCTCTAACTCTTTTACGTCGGTTCAGATCATTAACATCTAGAACTCCCTCATGTAGTCATCAATAGATCGGCTTCCTTGGCGCAACTCTTGTAACTTTGCAAACGTATCTTGTAGATAAGTTTCAAGCACAAATTTGCCTCTTAACAACCCTTTTATCTTATCCCAAGTTCTAACACCTTGTCTTCCATCTCTTGCCTTGGCTGCATTCAGATTCTTCTACTATATGATGGCATACCCAGTAAACTCCAATGCAGCAAGTTCGACTTTGATTGCATCTTCATACCCATAACAGTCGAATACTTTCTTGACTTTTTCTTCCTACTTCAAGTATTCATCTACATCTCTACTTCTATCGAAGGGCAGGATTTGCACTTTGACATTGTTTAGCCCTTGAGGGACTTGGTGTCCTCATTCTTGTGTTCGGTAATAATAAACTTCTTCTTCTTCACTAAACCCTTCAATGCCCAGCTCCATGTCATCTTCCTTAATCTCTTCCAACTCCAGTCTTTGTCTAGCAGCTCGGTTTGGTACTCCTTTAGCTTGTGGAAGTCGAATTAGGTAATTGGTTCGATTGCCTTGGCCATTGCGTCTTTCAGGGGCATCTTCCTATGGGTTTTGCTGTTGTATACCTTAGGGTTGTTGTCTGTTAATTTGCATTGCGGTGACTAGACTCTCAACAAGGTTTGTGAGTCTGTCAAGCTTATTGTTAACTGACGCTTAGGTGTTACTACCATTAAGACCATGACCAGATTGGGTACCATTGCTCTAGTCACCAATAATACCCTAAACACTTGAATCAGAAATGGTATAGTACTTCTCATATGAATTAACAACTTGCTAACAGCTTTAATACTTAGTAGTCACCCAAATAAGATAGAAACAAACTTGTTCTGTTTTCATAATGAAAAACAAAGTAAAACTGAGTAACAATAAAACCACTCTTACCGTCACACCAACATACTACAGTAGCTACGGAAGGAATAAAATAGCCACTAACAGTAAAGTGAACAAAAACTTTACATATTCTCTCGTGGAACCATGCTTTGATACCAGCGAAGCTGATGCGTCTCTAGAGTCGAACACACGGAAAGGCATCATAATGAAGTGAATCAGAAAGAAACAAAGAAAAGGCTAGCAAAGTCCGGGCAGCTACTAAATGAATATGACATACCACTCGATCCTACTCGGCCAATAATCTATCGGATATGATACATTGGTTCGAATTAAAGGGTCACTCACCATTACTCCTTGCTAAGGAGAATAGATAAGAGTTGAATGATAACGAGAACACTAAGGTTACTTAAGGTGAATAATTCTTTATTGAAAGTTGAAATGATGTTCGAATACAAGAAAGTGAGGGTTTATATACCTGTTCACTAAGGTTGCTTTACATGTATGAAAAGATAAAAGGGTATTTTACGCTAGGTTACATAAAACATACTAAAAGTGATAAAAGAGACAAAGAATATTTAGTACAGAAAAAAAAGAATTATTCTAAAACATTGTGTTAAAAGATACGTATTGCAAGACACGTATCGCTTGGTGGTTGGACATCAGGGATATGATACAACGTAAGTGGAAGCAAGAATGTGTTACAATTGGGGGTCGATTTGATTTGGATCGGGACAGGAGCCAATTAGTCTGCTTAGGAAGTCAGCTGAATTAGAGTCGGGTACCAGTGATCAGCTGGAGAGCTTAGCTCGGCTAACCTTTCCTGGGTTACCTTTTAGGTTAGGACTTTACAGTTGGGTAAGATCATGCTGGACACACGTAAGGATCTGATAGACAAGTCGGTTAGAGGTCGGATCAGGATAGGAGTCTTCATCTTGGTTATGGCTTAGAGCTAATATTTTCTATGCAAGCCCTTGAAGTCCTCGAGCTCGGCTTCTTGTGATCAGTCTAGGGGGTCGATTCTCATCACAAGTCTAGATTCAATCATTTTTGTACCAAAATCATTTCTAAAAATTGAAAAAAACTAAAATCTGAGGTCATTACATTCACACCTAAATTTGTCATTAATGGAGTTTCCAAGCTTGTTCAAGCTTAGAATATTACAAATAGAGCTTCCTAGAGCTTTTCCTGGCATTAATCCTCACTCTCCATCTCTCCTTCTCTCATTTTGAAATTCTTTCTCTCTACCGTTGCTCTCTCTCTCTCTCTCTTTACGACTCTCTCTCCTTAATCGACTTTGTGCCGCACTGCCACCTTAACAAAACTCCCTCGACCTAGACTCGACAGCCCAACTCTTCATAACCACCGTCATGCTTCCTAGCTACACTTCTGAACCTACCATAGCTAAACCTTAACCACCCTGTCGAAACACCACTTTACATCACTTTATGGTCAAAGCTGAAGCTATGGTTGTACTCGTGGCCTCTAAAAACATACAACCCAACCATTTTTTGATCATAGACCACCCTCAACCGCCATCAACCAACTCCATCACCATTGCCTGAGCACCAACCACTACTAAACAGCCACCAAACATGGTGGAGTTGGTATAGCACCTGCCTTCACCAATCAAATTCACATGAATTTGATCTCACCCCCTCATTTCAGCATTTGAAACCATCATTGGAGCATCCCCACCAACCGCATTGCTTCCTTCTTCACTATAGCCTACAAATTGGAGATCTGACTTGCGCTTTAAGTCCAATTTGACCTAAGATCCACATCTAAGACCCATACGCCTAAAAGCATTGGTCTAACTCTATTTCGAGAGTTTATTTATTTATTTTCTACATTTTTTGTGTTTTTTTCTTTTTCTATATTTGTTTATTATAAGTGTAAAAATAAAAAAAAAACATAAAAAAAAGAAAGAAAAAGAAAAAGAAAAGAGAAAAAAGCAAGAAGAAAACTTAGTTTATTTTTTTTTATTTTCAATTAAAGCATAAATATAAATAGATGAAATAAAATGAAAAAATAAATAAATAAGCAAATAATAATAAATATAAAAATAAAATAAATAAGTAGGTTAATGAATAAAAATCGTTTTTTATTCTTACAAAAATCGGTTTTCTAAAATAAATAAAAGTAAATGATTAGAACTTTCCACTAACAAAAATACTAATTTAGTATCATTCCTTATATTTTTTCCAAATAAAACAAAACGACTAAAAGACATATACTCGATCACTTTTTAAATTTAAAATAAACCAACCTCCTAATGTTTTCAGAAAAGAATTATATACGTCTGATCTGGAATACCGAGTATATAAGTATCTCCAGGGCAATGGTAAAAAATGAAAAAAATTAATTTTTTTCCATTATTAGTTATTCAATTTAGTAATTTTTTTTTTCTGATTTGATAATTATTGGGTCTCGTTTTATAGGATAGTTTTTTAAAAAAGGGTGATTTTAGAAATTAAATCTTAATTTGAAAAGTAGATGGTAACTGTAAGGGTTTAAAGAATCTAACCGTCCGACTTGTTTTTCAGGTTTTTCAAAAAACCTTTTTTTTTAAATCGGTTTTTACCATGTAAACCAATAACTAGATCAAAACTAAATCTACTCATTTAGTTTTCACCTAAACCATTTCCCGACCTCGATTGGGTGTTGACTCTAAAATATTTTCAAAGATAAAAAGAATCAGTTTTCTTTAAACTTTAGTTAAGAATCAGTATTAAACGGATAGAGTTTAATATTGATTGGTTTAAAGAAGACTAATTTATAAAATTGGAGAAAAATCTAGCTTGACAATTGTGCAAGAAGGTAGGTTATGATTCTCAAAATTTAGAAACTTATACTTAAGACTGCAATTTGGGATACGGATAAGATGAACCCGAACATGATGCGATATGATTTAAAAGGTTTAGTGTATGTAAAAACTTAACATGAGACACAAACAAATTAAACCCATTTAAAAATGGTTAAATTCATATTTATCGAGTTAAGTTTTCAAATCTGGACATGAGACACATTATATATTTTTTCCCATTTGCATTTTGTTGCACAAATAATTTCTTTCCAAGTTTAAGATTTCAACTAAAGGTATGAGATATTTTTAGTCATATGTTTTTTTTTTTTATGCATCGTAGTTTAAATAGATAAAAAATCACAAACTCATATGTAGATTCTTGAACTGTTTCTCTTGAAAATTTAAGAAATAATACGATGAATTTAGAAATCAATATTGGAAGTAATATTAATATCCATTTAATTAATAGTTCTACTTAATTTAATAATATTATATAACTTAAATTTTCAAACTTTCTATATTTAGTAGTATTTTGTTTTACTAAAATTTTTGTTTGGATTGTAATTTTTTAATTAAATATGAATATATTATATCATTCTTCTTTATAAATTTTAAATATTATTATCATTCTTTCCCCATTATATCTATTTATATTTTCTATAGATTTAATTTATAATATTTAAATTGATAAATAATGTCAAATATAAAATAGATGAGATATAACATGGTAGGATGAATTGTTACTCTTAATATAATGAGTTCAAGTAATATGATATATATTAGGTTACGAATTTAAGTTTTCATATATGATTAATAAATGGGTTGTATCATAGGTTTATATTTTTTGGACACTAACTCGTTTAAACACAAAAACGGAACATAATACGATAACACGAATTTGCTAGGTCCACTTATACCTTACATAATAATATACAGGTAGAATCTTCTATTTTACCAACCCTATATTAGCTCGGTTCTAACTTTAGGTACTTATATCATATCATGTTGTATTATGAAATATTATCAATGGTTGCATGAAATTATAATATAAACTTATAATATATCTTTATAGAATAAAATTCTATTGCTCGTGTCATATTTAAGATACTGTGAATATATATTATTAATGTATTACTTGTTACGGTCTTTTAAGTAAATTTATTTATTGTTTTGATTAATAGGTATATCTTATACGCTTTAAAACAATCTGTTTTGACTGGTTATTAATAACGAGACTAAATTCTTCCCATTTCATAGCTTTTCAACTGCTCCATATTTATCCACATGAATCCCGTGACGTCACATTTTGTGGAAATAGTTAAAGGGTCTGTTTGATTTTTTTTTTTTTCCGTATCTGATTTATTTAAAATTTATTGTTTGAAAAGCTGTTTTATTTGTATTTTATCTGTTTTTATTTTATAATTATGATGAAAATAGTGATTGAAGTATTAAAATTGGAAAATGAAAATTTATGTACTTTTAAGAGTAAAGTTTTAAAAAAATATATTTTATATATTGAAAATGATTACTTTAATTGATCTTTTTTAAAAAAATATATTTTTATTTTTTTATATCTTATTTTTACCAAATATAAAAGTTTTAATAAATAAGAATAAAATAGATGAACCAAAGCAAAAATCACCTCCCTTGTCTCTCTAATCTAATTCCCACTCGTGGTCAAGGACTTCATATTACTATTTTTAAGTTTCACGCATATATGTAATTAATCATTTGTAACTTTATTGTAATATTTTTTAATAATATTTGACTGTTTATAATTCTAATATTCATCACTTACACATTTTTATTAATTATATTTTTTGGATATTATTTTTCTTTAGCTATATATTCAAGAGATATCCTTTATATAAAAAACCGTAAGAGTTGTATATTTACATATTTAGATGTAAAAAACAGGTGATGGCCATATGAAACTAGTAATTTTTTTTTTTTTTGTACCAATAAATACTAATATTGAATAAAATGTCAACCAACAAAAATAGAGTTAGCCCATCTAGAATTGATATCACCAAACAACAAGTGATTTAATGGGGATGGAAGATTAGGATCTCTATCTCTAAGCATGATGCTTATCCCCCTTTTTCTTTGGTCATTAGCCTTCTAGAGACAAGATTAAAAGAACAAAGACGAAAGAACGAAAACAAAGCTAAAATGTCTTCAACAATAGGTTTAATCCTCCAAGAAGCTTTGCTGATATCTTTTATTCCTGCTGAAACCAATGAACTATCCATCTCTACAATGATTTTCTCCCAATTATTGGCCTTTGCAAACTCGAAGGCATGCCTTACAGCGAGAGCTTCAACTGCCTCTGCCTCCCCATCTAACGAATGAACTTTGTGAGCAACAACGGCCAGACAATGAGAAGAACTGTCTCTTACAATGAAACCAAGCCCTGAACAATTTCTCCTGAGATCAACAGCTCCATCCGTGTTTATATTTATAATTTCAATGGGTGGCGGACATCAACAAACCAAAGTTGGACTGGGAATTCTAACAGCTGCAAAAGCATTCGGCATAGCTTCAGGATGCACGTCTAGAAAAACTTCTAACTGCACACGACAAGCACCACTCAAAGCATCAGGAAGGCTATTTGGTTGCTCGGCATCATGATTCAAAAACGAAGCCTGCTGTTGTTGAAAGTCCACAGCAACACGTGAATCCACATTCCTATACATAGCTTGAGAATTCAAGTTATTTGCCATATAAGAACAAGAGTTCATCAAAACCAAGTTGCAGCTCACTCATCATAGAAGCAATTTGGCTTAAAATAGCAGCTGGGTTTGGAGTTTTACAAACCAAAACAACATTCACAACTATACTTCCAGATAAACCACATAACAGCACAAACACGAGAACAATCCTCCTTCCATTTCGAGCTAACTTTGGCTAGTTCCTGCACAAGCCTTGTGAACCACTCTTCTGTATGATGTGAATTTAAAGACTCCATTCTTAAGCCGAACACCTCCAGCCTTATCAAACGCACCCAAGGAAAGATTGGAACAAGTGGCTAAACTATCAGTACAAACTCTCTACATGAGATGGGGCATTTTCGGGAGACAGTTTGGGTGCCAAATCAACACGGTCAACCAGCTCTGATATAGAAATTGGAATCTGCTGCATGGCCGCTTTTTCCTCCAATGGAATGACCGTTTCTATACTTCCTAAATCCCAGCACTTCGTATTATGATTTATCAAAGAGCCCACTTTTTGATCTTCCGAATGCTAACCTTCGGCTTGCACAATAAGCCTAAAGGAAGAAACGCTCTGGATCCATGGATCTTTCCATACCCTTACGTGCTCTCCTATGCCAATTTGCCAACATCTCTTCAACGACAAATACTTCTCTAACACCGAGAAGCTCTTCCCCCTATCGAGGCATTCAAAAAATCTGTATTCGGATAGCAAATACTTTTAAGCACTCCGTCCCAAAGCGGATTTGGATTTAGTAAAGTACGCCAAGCCATTTTAAGTCTCTAAAACCCAGGCCTCCAACACTCTTTGGCAAAGTTAAATATTCCTAAGACTTCCAATGAATCTTACTTGTGTTTTGATCGCCACCCCACCAAAACCTTGCAACCATAAAAGAAAATCCTCTACACTATTTTCTCGGAAATTTGAAGACACTCATAGTATAATTTGGAATAGCAAGGTCAACAGCTTTTATGAGTGTTCCCCTATCTCCTAGTGATAAGAGAAGACTTTTCCAGCCCTGAAGTTTACTTAGTATTCTCTCCTCTATTCCAGCCAATGCTTCATTCTTAGACCGACCCGACTTAATTGGAATACCAAGATACTTCCTAGGTGTATAGGTTTTAGAAATTTGAAGACCCAACTTTCATCTCTAAAAGACCGGAGTATTACACTGGATTTATCAAAATTCACAAGTTGACCCGAAGCTTGACAATATAAGCTCAGGACTTCCTTTAACTTTGACAAATTTCTATGAGAAACCTCAACGAAAAATAGTGAATCGTCCACAAAGAATAAACGAGCCAATTCTGGACTATTTGACTTAATTTTGATACCCCTGGTATTACCTAACAAAATTTCCTTATGAATCATAATAGACAAAGTGTCAGCAATCAAAATGAAAAGATGAGGCGAAATAGGGTCCCTTTGCCTAATCCCTCTAGTAGGATTAAAAGAGCCAACACATTTCCCATTCACCATAAGATTATAGGATATAGAGGAAATAAAATTCATGGTCCAGTTAATCCAGATATGACTAAAATCAGGATTTTTCATTTTCATTGACTCCTCTAGAAAACACGATTCAACACGATGATAAGCTTTTGCCATGTCAATCTTTATAGCACAAAAATGATGCTTTTTTTAATTTTAATGTGTGAAAAATCTCATGAGCAATAACCACGTTATCGTGGATAAGCCGACCTAGAACAAAAACACTTTGGAATGAGGACACAATAGATTCAAGTAAAGGTTGTAGCTTATTAGCTAAAATCTTTGAAATTATTTTATAACAGGAAATTACATAAGCTGATATAGACTCAGGATTTTTAGATTTGGGAATAAGAACAAGATCAATGTTATTGAAACGTTGAGGGAACATACTTGAACTGATGAAATGTTTGATAGAATCAGTTAAGAATTTCCCCACGACGTTCCAATTGGACTGATACAAGCCCCCGTCGAAACCATCCGTACCCGACGCTTTCAATGCTCCCATACCAAATACTGCTTGTTTAACCTCATCATCTAAGACGGGCCTCGTTAGCCATCTATTTTGCTCATCCGACACTTTCAGGTCCACGTAAGCCAGAACCTCCTGCATGCTGGCGCTATGCTCGGAAGTGAATAAATTCATGAAATAATAAATAAACTCTGCATTTATATCATCTTCACTATCCATCCACTCTCGGTTTAAGCTCTGGAAACAAAGGATCTTATTCCTCTCGCAGGTGGTTTGCTGAAAAAAGTTGGTGTTTTTAGCACCAAAATCGATCCAGTTTAGATGCGATTTTTTTATGCCAGTACATCTCTTCTCGCAACAGAATTTCATCTAATTCTTTCCAAAGTCTCCTTTCCTCACTCAAATCCACACTTGTAGCAATGTAACTGCTTTAGCTTGCACCTCCTCCAACAGTTTCATAACATATTCAATGGCCAATCTATTGTTACAATCATTGTTTTTCCTCCAAGACAGACTTGCTCGTCTTGTTTGGGACGCCACATTATTACTATGTCAACTGTGAGAATCTTTTAAGTAAATTATTTTCATAAATATCTATATACTTTAAATTAAAGTCCACTTTCAAAAAAATGAGTGAAAATGAATGGAAAAAGAAAGGAATGCGATTTTCGTTCTGTATTTAGACACGTAAGAAATATGCCTTTCGATTTCCAATGTTTGGGTTGCATCATCTATAATCTATAATATGAAAGAAGGACACTGCTTTGGTGTCCATGGTGTTTTTTTTTTTTTTACCCCATATGAATGTAAATATGACTGCTTTGGTAAATAATACTTTTTATTTAGTAGACTTACAGGTTAAGAGTATTTTTATAACTATAGACTCCTTTTCACATAAGTATAATTGCCTTAAAAGTGAAAAGCTATCCACTCTTTTTTTTTTTTTTCATAGATTTCTACTTCTATCTTTAGTTACCGTTAATAAAATTCCTCCGCTTATCTCTTCCCTATTTTAAGAAAACCCATTTTTTTGCATTGTTGAGTAAGTGTCTCTTAAAATTTAGGGCAAATTTCACTTTAAATATCTGCGTTTGCACACTTTGACATTTTAAGTATCCATGTTTTTAATTTTAACATTTTGCATACTTGAGTTATCCTTCGTCCCATCATTATTAATTTTACACTTAAAAATTAGGAAAGAAAAAGGACACAAAAGACGGATGTAGAGCACATTAATCTGCTGTTGTAATTTCATTACAAGTGTAAATACGTTTTAACTCATTCATCACTAAAATCCAACACTTGTCTCGTTCATATTTCCTTCTTTTTCCTCTTCAATTTTTCTTTCCTATTAAAAATCTGCAACCTATTATTGATCTTTTCGAATCAGTCACAACTATGTCTTAAGTACCGAAAATAAAAAATAAAAAAAGTTTGTTTGATTTGATTATGCTATTGAAAATACAAGGTATTGGCTTTTAAGTCTACAAGTTGTTCACAAGCTGGTTTTTTATCCCCCTCCATAATTTGAGCTACAAGTGGAAATTAGTTATTTGAGTTTTGAAATAATGAAACTCATTGTGTCTCCAAATAGAGGAGAACATTTACTATTTCCGCACCATGCCTCGCATTTTTTATTGTTTCATCATCATCAGATGATCAATAAAACATGTCCAGAAGATTGATGACCTTTTTTAGCTGAAACAATCTATGGTGTTAAAGCTTTCTAGGTATATGTAGTGGTTCCCGTTCACAATCCGTTTCTAGTCTTCTAATTATGGTCCTTGTTTACAATATAATTTTTAAGGATTTTTCGGAGTGTTTATTGATAAAATTAATATTGACGGGATATAGAATAACTCGGGGTATGCAAGGTGTCAAAATTGAAAACACATACATGCAAACTGTTAAAAGTGTGAAAACTCAGGTAAAAAGAGTGAAATTTGCCACCAAAATTTATCATCACAAGTATATTAACCATCTAGCTTTTAGTAATAATTGAGAAAATAAATAAATAAGAAGAAAAATTTGTCAAATAAGTAGAATACATAAATATTTAACAAATAGTTAACGTTGACTCTTTAGAATAAGTTTGTAATAGCATAGATGTCCGCTTCTAACAAACTTGCACGTCAAATAGGCGCAATGTGAGTCCTTTTGGAAAGGTGTTAACCAATCCCTCTTGCATCCAATTTAAAAAAGAAAAATCGAATGGTTACGTTAATGCTATGTTTGAATAGCATTAGGAGAGTCGAGGGAGGAGAAGAAAACCTTGTGTTTGGTAATATAAGCTTAGAGAAGGAAAAGAAAAGAATGGATAGAACAATTTTTACTTTGAACTCTACCCCTTTTTTTTCTTATAGATTAGATAGAAATGGATTAAAATAGAACACGATGATAAATTCATCTCTTATAATAATGTTCATCAAATAAAATAAGGTGTAATTATATCAAATTTAAGCTTTATTTCTCTTTAATTTTTTTTAACCGACCAAATAAAGGAAATGAAAATATTTTTCCCTGTTTCCTTACAATATTTCCAAATGCAAAGTGAAAACTATACTAATTTCCATTTATACCCATTTCTCTTCCTTTCAATTTATTTTTGCCCATTTCTCATCAATAGATAAATTGTCAAACATAGTATAGATCCTGAACAGGCCGAGCAAGTCATACTTACAGGTCGTCTTCAGATCCATAAGTGGTTTTGTTGGAAAATCTCTCTCCATTGGTTTAGAGAGCTCCATGTGCCAATTAGTTTTGGTACATTATTCTTTTCCCCTTTGATTGTCTTACTTCTAGCATTTCTCTTTATTCCCTTTCACTTTCACCCAACAAACATAACTTTTGTGTTAATACCAGTTAAGGGAAATGTATTCAATAATTAATTAATAGAATAATACTATAAAATAATTCAATTAATATAATAAATAATTAATAAATTGCATCAAATAAAAATATAAAAGAAAAATAAAAAGAAAAAGGACAATAGGTAGAAATTAATCTAATTGGCTAGCCTTCCTAAGGTTAAGAGGTATGTTGACACAATAAAGAGGGACCAAGTAACCCTTTAAGTTAGTAATGGGCACCATGTTGCGAGAGCATTGCTGAATACACTTATGCAACAAGAATAGATGATTATGAATGAAGGAAGATTCCCTATGTATACAAAAGGGTCTTCTTAATTAAACAATTGAGGTCTAATTAATTTAATGACTACAATTAGACTTTACTTGCTACCACTTTCGGTAAATTCACCTACCCTTGTTAGCTACATCTACTAATATATATTGACTTGGACATTCCTAATTACAAAGTTTTCGAGCGAACCTTTACTTAGACTGCCACTAATTAAACCCATTCATTAGGCTTCCATTGGGAGACAATTTAGGGCTTCAAAATTTTATCTATAGACATTTTCCTTAACCCAATCCAGCGACATCTTGGTGATGTCTTCCACCTCGATACTTTATTAAGTCCGTGCTTTCATGTACTTAACTCAAATTTTCCACTAACATCCATATTGTTCTGATAACGACATTCCCAATATTTCTCTGTCTCTACTTAGTGGAATACTCTGCTTTACCCTACCCTAATATGTTCCCTATTAGAAACTTAATGGCAATTTATTTAGTTTAAAGCTTTGTTGAGTCATACTAGAGATTGTCTATAAAGTCTTTCCCTCTGAAGATAGACCTTCTTATCCTATAGGTGATGTCAATTTGCTTGCTTTACCTTCCCTTGTGATTTGCACTCCTTCAGTGAACTTTATGATTCAACTTAAAGGTATGCAAGTGGGTTAAACGGGCAAACCCCAACCGGCTTACTTTAACATGTGGATTAAACAGGCCAAGTTGAAAAACAGGCCAAAAGACCTCGGCTTTAACTTGTTTAAAAAGTGGGTTGAACAAGTTGATCAATGGGTTAAAGGCTTAAATGTGTTAAAGTCTAAATAGGTTTATTTTAGCTCGAAGGTTAAATGTGCTAGGTTTATCTAGCTTGCTTTTTAAACAGGCCAAAAAATGTTGGTTTAAACCCATTTGAAAAGCAGGTAAATCAAGTTGGCCTATAGGTCAAAACTCACTTACACACTTTTAATTCGATCTTATCATCTTGGTCACTAAACCTATATGTCGTGACTTCCACTTATGCAACTTTGTATGCAGACACATAGAGATCAATAATCACGCAAGGGTGGGCCTTAATTGCGAGAAGGTTAGAAAGGTAAATGTAATTTGTAAGTAAGCTTACCCATACACTAACTCTTAGATATTACACACCAAGAGTCACACATGAACTAACTAACCTAGTCGACGTTGCGCATAATCAAATTAATGGACCACTTGTCATCAATTCTTGCTCAATGAACTAAATAAGAGTAGGTAGTCGAACTTGACTTAGCTTGGCTAGGGGGAAGACAATGGAAATGAATATTCATTCATGTGATGAATTTTTGCTACAACATAAAAGGGTTTTTATAGTTGCCATTTAGAGCAACATCTTAGGTTAGAGTAATTATAAGAAGGATAATATACTAAAACAAAATGTACATAATATATAAGGGTGCAATAAATAATTCCATTATTGAGGTCCATATAGTGTCAAAAAAAGTGAACACATGTATCACTTAACTAAATTGGACAGTCTTAATGTGGAATTTTGCCTTTAAATTGGAAGACGGTTAAAGGTTAGGACAGTAAATCTACTAAATCTCGAAGAATAAAGTGGAAGGCTTAGTGCGATGCTTGCCGATAGGATTGTAAATGAGTCGACTTACTTACAAGTTGCTTAAATTTGGTTCACTTTAAGCTCATCTTAGCTCGAGCTCAATGCTCAAGCTTGATTAGTAAACTAGCTAACCTCAAACATAAGATAAAGCTTATTTATCTGAATAAGTTGAGCTTAAGTTTCAATTTAGACTCGTGAGCTGACTCATTTAACCTTGTAAGTAAGCTCACAAGCTTTATATATATATTACAAATATTACATATTATGTATCGTATATTATTAAAGTTTAAAGGTTAATATCTATACAAAATATAAATATATAATATGTTATACGTTAATGTATAATATAATCCTTATTTACTATTCATTAATCTATTTATTTATATCTTTTTTCATTTTGTATACTTAAGTTCTTGAGCAGGTTCAAGCTTGAGTTCAAGACAAGTTAGTTTATTTAAATGAGTCGAGCTCAAGCCTCAATTTGTAAGTTCAATAAAAGTTCAAACTCGATAGTTATTAAACAAGATGAGCCAAGCCTTAACCTTTAAAAGCTCAGCTTGACTCAGTTTGTTTGCAATCTTACTTACCCAGCCGAGCCATCCACGCCATCCGCTTATGGCTGAATTTAACTTAGAGAAGTCAGTATGTGGTTGTCGTAGTCTTGGGTCGGGTGGAAATGTGGAGTGACTTCCTTTACTTGAGAGATAAGGAACTAGCATAAGCTTAGGTACCTTGTCAGGTTGGCTTGTTGAAGGAGCTTAGCCTCCTCTTTCTTAAGTTACTACACAAGGGCTCAATGAACTGAGGTGGTCAATTCATGAGCTTGAGAGCGCGTAATTGGACCATGATTCTTATCACCATTGAGCAAGCAAGTATAGTTAAATTGAGAAACAATAATGGCAATGATCTTATTTAAGAAATCCATAACAATGACAAATACAACCATTCATCCATTGAACAAATGCATTTTAGTACATCATTAATGGTGTATAATATCTAGATAATTTAATGTAATTGATAAAATTATGATTTTTAATTTTCAATTCTTAGAATTAGCAGGTTTTTTTTTTTTTTTTTAATTTTTGCTTGTTTTCATTTCTTATATTATATTATGTTATCCTTTTTGTGGTGGTTATTGCACTAATTAAAAGAGTTTTGTTTTTAAATGAAATGATGGTATCTATGTGGGATGTTTGATATTGAAAGAGATGTATTCGACCATTCAGTTGGATTTTCATGCCATAAACCTTTCATTTATCAATCTTCACTTTTGATATTCAAGAATAGTATAAAATTGAATGGAACAAAATGAGTACTATAATGATAAATACTTTCCTCTATCTAGAAATGCTTACAAAAAGGAATGAAATTGAATATGTGTATAGTAGTAGTTATCAATAATGCCCGTAGTTATTGTAAGTCATAATTAGGTTGAAAGTTAAGTAAGTAAATTCAACCAATGAGGTTAGAATGGAGTTGCATCTTACCTTCTTAAAGGCATAACCAAATTTCCTTTAAAGTCGAAATTGTTGAATCTAAGTAATTATGAAACTTAGAATCATGATTGTATCTAGTGTATTGAAAGAGGTACTATACCAATTAGCTTAATTAATGTAAAGTTTTTTATATTGTAAAATCTTGATCTTCGACTCGAAATGGTGGTATTTTATCAAAACATGGAACTTAAAAAGTATATTTAGAAAATGAGAAATGACCCTATTATCGATAACTTAGATAATGCATCTCGATATATTGTGGTATTTTAGAGATAAATTATTTGAGTAAAAAATTTACATGAAATAATATTTTGATACGATATATATACACTAAATATATCTTTTATGTGTTAGATATATACCAATATAATTAATATCAAATATATAAATTGTAATAAGCTAGTGGACATACATTTCATAATATAAAATGGTTAAAATTATACATGAAGACAAATAGGCCAACATGTAATTCCATCGCCACCCATCTAAATAAATTCATAAGCCTATATCATTTCAACCATTTTTAGCAAAGTAAAATAATAGGCATGTATAGAGCTAAAGAAGAGTCTCGGACAAATAAGGAAAAAAATAGAGAAAATATTAGGTAAATACTTGGAAATTCTTGTTGCATGTGATTTGTATGTCAACTGAATAGTTGTTATCTTAGGCTTTGAACTTCCAAAGTTTGACGTTGAGGGTGACTATTTCAACAAGGAGGGGTAGTTGGATTGTCACCAGAGATCCTTTGAAGAGGTGATGTCACTTTTAGTTCCTAAACTAGTTTATTTTACTAAAAGTATCAAATAGGCTTATTTAATTATGAAAGCTGGTATTATAGGGTTATTTTTGTATGTAGATTAACATGGTATTTCTATTTTGATTCGATTACGAGCGAAAATATATGGTCCTCAAGAAACCATGCCGATAAAATGAATTTTGAATTAATTTTATAAAATAGTAAACAGTGCTTGTTTAAGCTAATTTTTGGTTTAGTGATTCATCATATGTTATATTTAATTTACATAGAAAGAATTTTTTGATAAATTATACATTTATTATTTATTAAGTTTATTTTGTTAGATCTACGTTGTTTTTAATTTGAGAAAATAAATTATTTTTCAAGTTATTTCTTGATGAAACCACTTTGTGACGACTTCTAGAGTTTAACCATATTATTAGAAGTACTTAGTTCTGATGTTATAACTAAATTTGATTATTTTTATAATTTAAGCTAATTTTGTGTAATTTTAGGCCAAAAATTAATATTTTGGAAAATACACATGGTGGGTAGATTTAATATTTGTAACTACCAAACCTAAAACCATATATTTTTTAGTTTGTAGTATTTTTCAAGAAATTAATTGGATATATATACAAATTGTTTATGTAATTTCTTATTATTTATTTGTATATAGGTCTATTTGCACTAATGATATTATTGGTAGAAAAGTTGTAAACAAACTTTTGCTATGATATTTTTTTTTTATCCTAAATTGCAATAAGTAGGGAAGTGGAAATTTTGTAAATTATATAATATTTTAGCTAACTAAAAGATTTATTAGAGGATCCATTAGGAATATCTTACATTAGGAGTTTACTTATAAGTTGAATCAGAGAATCATGAGTGTGACTTTTAACTAATATAGACTCAAAGAATATGTCAGAGGATATTCTCTTAGGAATCCTAAATACAACTTAAGTTAGAGAATGAATGAGAAGGTAAATCAGATATTAAATCACATGATAAATATGTGTGACTTACAATTAGATTATATTAAGAGAGTAGATTAGGGGATGTTTTAAGAAAATTAAAGTCAACTAGATTCAAATGATGTTTAAGAGATTATCTGGAAGATGGCTCAAGGGATGGCTTAAGTAGTAATTGAATGAAAAATGACATTAGGCTAAAGGACATAATACTAGAAATAATAAGCAAGAACAATGATATTTCATAATCAGTATCTATACTAAAGAAATGATAGTGAGCAATAAAGGAATGAATTACAATTGCACCTGGTTAAGTAATGAGTAATTTAGGATAGTAACCAACAAGGAATCTAGGTAAGTTGGGATCAATGTTTTATTGCATTTAGCGATACCATTTCAGTGTAATTGAAGGTTTGAGTGTGTATTTATTTGTACTTGTAATTAGTTGGTTGTGTACATGCCTATATGTCTTTGATTATTAATTGAATCTTGATAGTGATGTTTTGGTGAAGTGTTATTTACTTGATTGTTTGAATCAATTGGTCATCCTTAACCTAGACTAACCTAAACTTAACCTAAGTTTTAACTTGACATGCAATGCAACTCATTAGGGTACAACTAGGATTATGTGACCAAATAACGATCCCTTTGAAAATGATAGTTGAAAATATTCCTTCTTCACCCTTAGTCGAACTAAGTGACAGAAGAGGAGGTTACGGTAAGGTTGAGAATGCTGGTTCGAAGAAAGTTATGGGAGGAAGGATGTCTCCCTTATACAAGCATGAGTTTGACCTTGAGCTATTGCACTGTACTAATACTCCTTGAATCTGGATTAAAGAAGACGTAATTTCTTTAATCTCATAACAGATCGGACAATATTGTATGATGATATTTGTTTGTCCATGCATTGCATCTAAATAACTTGGTTGACAACTCTACTTGCTTAATATTGCACGCATGTTTCTGTCTCCATCTTGCTTATGGAGCTTTGATTAGTAAACATCCCCTAGATTCTTTTGTAGGACCAGAGTAACAAGAAGTGTTCCACCCATTCATTAATAAGCAGATGTGAGACTAGGGAGTGAAGAATTACTGAAGATGCAATTGGACTTGTGTTTCTTTATGAAGTTTTATTTGTCTTTAAGGAAACTAATTAGGTTACCATGGGTGCCTAACAGTTTCTATTGTTGGTCAGCAAGGTGGTGTGGAAAGTATAACCTTTAGACTTATAGACTTTTCCTATAAGTATAAAGCTCTCTATAAAAGGATATATCTTGAAACATTATTCTACAAAACCCTTTTAAAAGAATTCAATGAACTAATTTATAGGCTTCATGTAAAAGTAGATGTTGAATTGGATGCTTTAAAGTTGTGTAAACCAAGTTTGCCTTGTGTAAACCAAGTTTATGATAACAGTTGTAAGGTCAGCTTTCATCTTAAAATGGTTTACACAATAAGATTGTTACAACTTTACCGCATGAGACATGACATATATTCAATAAAATTCATATTTTTCTAGTTAAATAACTAAGAACTTACAATGCATTCACTTGGGGGGAATGGCTTCATTCCCTCCTTATTCCTCATGAATTCTTACTATTGTGTTCACTTTATTTTTGAACCTATGATAGAAATTCCATGAAGAATTCCAATTCATCATTGATCTGAATTGGCATTTTTGGATTAGACTTAAGAATCCCAAATTAGCAAAAACAGGACCCCCCTTACTTTGCCTTTGCTCTCTACTATTCACTACATCATAACGTACTGCTACCATAGACACCACCATTAACACCATGCACCTCCACCATTGCACACCACTAACATAAACACCACCACCATGCACCTCCACCATTACACACCACAAACACAAACATTACCACCATGCATAATGATTGTCTTCCCCCTTTTCCTTTTCCTCCCACAATCTTCTCCTCTTTCCTTCACCATTTTAATGCACTTTTTTTTTTTATTTAAATTTACTTGTCGAACGAAGCCCTAAAACCTTCCTCGATTATTTAATAGCCTTGAATTTGATCAATGCCCATTGAATCATGTGAATCGAACTTCAAAATAAATCATATTGTATCTACTCTTGTTGCACTTTTGAAACCCTATTTAGCCACCAATATTATAAATAGGGGTACTGCTGGAGCTTTGAAGTAGAATACACTAATTACAAATGATTAAATTAGTCATGCTTCTCCAATATGTGTAAAGTTTGAATTTTTCAAACTCAAAACCTTAACCTTCAAAATCTAGAAACCACTTACATCACTTTTGTAGGTGATTTGGGTTTGTCTTGACTTGATCATCCCATTTCAAGTATTTTGTAGCTGATGAATTGCTTAGATTGCAATGAAGGGAAAGAGAGAAAAAGAGAGGGGTGCATGACAAAGTAGATGGACAATTAGGTTGGCATTGAGTTGTGGAAGAAGATAGGGTTAAATTAATCATTTAGGTTTTATTATGTGTCCATTCTTAAGTTGATATTTTTTATCAAGTGAACAATGTAATATCAAATAAACTCTATGAATGATAATCTTATTTTTCCCTATTTCATTTAGTGAAGTGAATGCCCATTATTTTGTAAACAGGGAAAATGATAAATTTTGATCCCACTTACCCCAAATATGACAACATGAAACCTTACTTTAGGTTTGTCTAAAGGTTAATAGAGGTTGAGAACATGGAGAAGATACAAATTAAGCACTGTTTGATCATCTTTCTTTTTTTTGTTTGTACTTGTATCTTATTTGTATCTATTATGTATATATGATTTGTATTTGTTTTAAATCTAACGTTTGGAAAACTATTTAATCTGTTTTTTGTTTCATAATTATTATAAATGTGATGATTAGAGTATGAGATGGAATTGAAAATTCAAGTATTTTAAGAGAACATGTTTAAAGATAAATTTTATGCATTGGAAAGGATATTTCAATTGGTATTTTTGTAAAAATTGATAAAATAAAGAATAAAAATTAAAATTTATAGAGATTTGTTAAGTATTTAATTTTTGAAGCGGGGTATCTATGTATAATGTACTCATATTTTCAATTTATTTGGTGTCTTATCTTTACTAAATGCAATATTTGAATTGATGCCAAAGAGACACAAAAAAATAGAAAAAAAGATTAATCAAATGAACCCAAAAAATATCATTTGATACCTTACAATAAAATTTGTTGCAATGAAAGTTTAAAAGATTTGAATTAAGCATAGATCATGGGTACTAATATTTTAAAATGATTAATAAATTACTAATAATTAACATAAAGTCAAAATAGTTGTAACTTAGTAGTATAACCACTAGTTCCTCAGTGGGATGAGCTAGATTAAGTTTTCTCCTCCTCTAAAGTTGTATATTAATTATCCTAAAATAATCAACACATATAGAAATTTAGTTGAATTTGAAATTGTCTAAATTTATATTTACCCATTTGTTTAGCAACATTAATAATAATAAAAAAAGAACATGCATTATTCTACTATAAATTGAAACATGATTCAAACGGAAACATTGCAATATGGATATATTTATTATTTATGATATTATATATATATATATATATATATATAATCCCAAATATACATTTACATGAGTCTCTAGTAAGGTAGGTAATTTGGGAATTGAATACGATAGATCTAGATACGACACGATATGATTTAGACAAATTAGTGTGTAGAAAAAATTGACACGAGACATGAATGGGTGAAATTCATTTAGACACGACTAAATTTGTGTTTAGGTTTGTGTCTATGTTTTAGACCCATTTAAATAAATAGGTCTGGATCTAACCCACGAATTCGTTTAATATGAATAATAATATTTTCTCCCTCTCTTATAATAGTAACTCAAAAGCTAGTGTTTTACTTTTACATAATTTGTAACTTTACTTTTAAGTTTTCCTCTTACGAGTTACCCCTAGAACCTACATTCTTCAATCCTTCACTTACTAGTCCTTGCCCTAATTTTAATTCTTCTTCCATTAGTAATCACAAATTGAGAAGGACAGAATGTGATGCTTTGTATACATTGAGGATGAGCCTATTGGATCTGGATAACGTGCTCTAAAGTTGGGATCTAACTTTAGGTAACCCTTCTACTTGGTACGATATAGAGAAGCTTATTTGTTAGTTAACCCTTTTACTTGTTATGAATTCAAAAGGTTGTGCTCTGTATGTTCTTCTATTGTATGAAGCTTATTTGTTAGTTTGATTTTGTATTAAGTATGATTAAAAAGATATATATTGAAGAAAAGCATGATTTTAAAGATAAATCCTGAATTTATTCATAAAAAGCACCGTGATTTATGTAAAAGTTTTGCGTTGATTTCATATGAATATGGACAAATTGGTGGAATTAGTTATTAGTTTAGTTCTGTGATTTTTAGGATTAGGATGTGTGGTTATATCTTGACTGTAGTCGTGGTTGTGTTGAGCGTGGGTTTGTCTGTTTTATGAGTCGTGCAGCAGTGCGCGAAGTGGTAGCTGCGAGTTATGTTTGCGTATGTGTGTACTGCTATTCATTTCCATAATACTGTAACTTGTGCCATCGTGTGCCTTGGAGGAGTCATGTGTTGGCTATGTTCGTGTGCGTGACAAGTGAAGTGTAGTGATCGAGCCCCAAACTGCTACAATTCGAACTACAATGAAGGAACTCACTACCGAACTAAGGTGAAGGAAGAAGAAATGTCGGGCTCTTGACGTGTTGAGTTGCCGTCCTCTGATCGCAATCCGAGCTGCTGTAGTCACCGTACAGATCTAACTAATTGCTGCCAAGTTGTCCTCAACCTAGTGTAGGGAAGTTTGAAGCCGCTGAGCAGTGCAATTGGTCTTGGACAGCTGCCAAGCCGAGGTGAACTGTCACCGAGCTAAATTAAGGATTGGAAGCGAGCTGCTTCGTGGGATTTGGTCTGAGCTTGTTGTGTATGTGCAGCTGGATATCTTAAGCATCCATAGAAGTGCGTGCGGGAGTTAGAAAATTGCTGCATTGTGATATTGTGTGCTGAGCCGATTTAGCAGTGTGTGCGTGCCGAGTTGAAGTGCTAAGCTATACCGTTGTTGTTCGAGTTACTGTGTACTTGCAGATTGAAGTGGCAGACACTTGCGTGTATTTGCTGTGCTGTTTTCGTATTTGCCGAACAACCGAGCTTGTTGTGTAAAGCGTGAACTCAAGCACCGAGTTGTCAATTTTAACACCTACTTCAATTTATGAAAATTTACCAAAGGTTAACGAGGTTTATCCAATAAAAAGAATTGATCATAATTAAAAGAAAATATATTCAAAGATAGTATTTATAGATTGAAGGAAAGTTACAACAGCAAGTGATGATAGCTATGATGGACTAGGGGGAAGAAATGATTTTATACTGGCGAAAGATTTTTCTATTCATGTTAGTTTGAAACAAGACTTAAGAACACTTCAAACCAGTGATATGAAGAGTAATTGAATTTCGAATAGCTAGTCCATCATTAAATAAATTTTTTCCGCCATTGACGATTATTATGATGCCTTTTGCTGATGATTTACAATGTCATTATTAATTTTTTCATTACAATCATTAATAAACATATTGGGTTTGTCCTATTATTGTCTTGTTTTCTTCTTTTTAAGTTTAGTAGGAGAGCATATCATGTCATGCAAAGGTCCATTATTCTATCTTGTAAATCCGTTTCATAATTATAATGGATATATAATGTGAATTATGTCTTGGCTGGCCAAAATAATGTGAGTTATATCTTATATGTTTGTGTTTATTTTATAGGAAAAAAGTTACAATTATCTTCCATTAATCCTTCTGCATTCTTTTCATCTTTTATTTTAAAAACTATATTCTTTTCATCTTTTATTTTAAAAACTATATTATACAGTATGGATAGACTTAAATGATTAATTTTATAAGGAATTTAATCTAACAGAGATTATATACTTCTATTTTGAATCTATGTATCCTCTCCCAATTGCAGATATATTTTGTGTTAAGATTTTTTTTGTAGACTTATAGGTTGTTGATGTATGTGGTAATAATTTTTTTTATATTTCTCCATAAACGAATAGTTATAATACATATGTTTTCTTTAATTTAATTCTTATATGGTTGATTGTTTTTAACTTATATATGAATTGTTTACATTTATTTAATTTTATTCTTTCATGACAGATGGATTCACATATAGAAAATCCATTCGACTTCGATGAGATGGAGGTGTTAGGATCAGATGAAGAAGATGGTGGTGTTAATTCTAACCTTTGGGATCAACTATTGATTCTAAATGACTAAGAAAACATATATATTAGGTATGGGATTATTTTACTTGTGCTTTGGAGAAAAAACTAGATGGAAAAATGGTTGCAAAAGTTACATGTAAGACTAAGATAAAATGTAATAGTAAGTTTGGAACAGGGAATTTAAAGAGGTATGTGAAAAGATGTTGTAAATGTAATACTCGAGATGTTGGTCAAATGTTATTGTCTACAAACATGAAATTTAGTAAGAAGTTTGATCCTGAGAAATTTCATGAGTTATTAGTTATTGTAGTTATTAAGCACAAACTATCTCTTTCATTTGTGGAGTTTAGTGGAATGAGAACATTGTTTGAGTATTTAAATAAGAATGTGGTGCACATGTCTTGGAATACTTGTAAAGTTGATTTGATGAAAATATTTAAGAGGGAAAGAACTAGAGTTAAGGATATGCTTTCGCAATGTCTTAGTAGAATTTGCTTGACATTTGATTTTTAGACATCGATAGTTATTGATGGATATATATTTGTAACTACATATTTTATTGATAAAAATTGGGTTATGCAAAAGAAGATTTTGCGCTTTTTATATATGCTACCTCCACATATAGGTGTTGCATTAACTGAAAGAGCAATGAATTTGCTTATTGACTGGGGTATAGAAAGTAAAATACTTTGTATGACTTTGGATAATGCTTCAACTAATGATTTTTTTGTGAGTTTATTGAAGACATAATTAAATATGCGAGGTGGACTATTGGCATTAGGTATTTATTTTCATATTAGATATTGTGCACACATTCTCAATTTAATTGTTTAGGAAGGTTTAAAGGAGATTGACGGTGCTATAGATAAGGTGAGGGAAAGCATAAGTATGTGAAAGGGTCTCAAGCAAGAAAGGTAAAGTTTGTTATCATTATCTAAAGATAAAGGTTTGAGATAGGATGTTCCAACTTGATGGAACTCCACATATCTAATGCTTGAGAATGAAGTATATTATAAAAGCGTATTTTGTCACTTGGAGTTATGCGATTCAAGTTATAAGCATTGTCCTTCTTTGGAAGAGTGGGAAAAGATTGAGAAAATGAGCAAATTTTTGAGGTGTTTTTGTTATATTATTAGTCAATTTTCTAAAACAAAGTATTATATTGTCAACTTGTACCTTCCCTTAGTTTTTATGGCATATAGAGCATTGAAAAATAATTTGAGTGGAAGTGAAGCATATTTGAGAGAATGGCAAATAGGATATTTCTAAAATTTGGAAAGTATTGGCATGAGTTCAATTTGATTTTGGCAATTGTTGTTACATTAGACCTACTAGACATATTTGATTTTATTGAGTGGAGTTATCAGAGGATTTATGGAGATAACTCAAATGAGTTTACAAAAGTTAAAAGAGCATTGTTCTCTCTATTCGATGAATATGTAAAGAAAGATGGTGCAACTTCAAATCAAGATGTGGGTATTAATAAATCAATAGGCAAAGAATGTATAAATGATGAAGGGGTGACGACTTACAGGTAACTTTATTTTTTATGGTTGTATGAATATTTCTATACTTTTAAAGTTAATTTTATTTCATACGATGCTTACAATTTTTTACCTTGTATAGGAATATCAATCTTTTAAAAGCATGCTAATCCTTAGGAGTGCTACCGGATTTGAATTAGAGTTATATTTAGATGAGGAGCGACATACAATGGTTGAATTAGATGTGTTAAGTTATTAGAAAACCAATCAATTCCGATATCCTCAAATTGTAAGAATGGCACGTGATCTCTTAATCATACCAATTTCTACAGTAGCTTTAGAATTAGCATTTAGTATTGAAGGTCCAATCCTTGATCAATATCGTAGCTCATTGAAGCTAGAAACTGCAGAAGCTCTTTTATGTACAAAGGATTGGTTTTATGGAGAAGAAGGTAGTAAACTAATCTGTTCTTTGTGATTGTTCAACATAATACATATTATTCATATGATTCCTTTTTTTATGTGCAGATTCATTAAAAGTTTCTCTTGAAGATTTGACAGAGAATGTCATAAATTTAGAAATGAACACTAGTAGCAAGCTTTCTTTAAGCCATGGTTCTAGTTAATTTAGTGATATTAGTTTTTTTTTTTTTTCATAAGATGTTGATTGCAACTCCATGGATAGTTGGAATACCAACCTTATTTAAGTGGACATGTGGCTAGACTTGGACATGATTATGATTGGTGAGCATTAATTTTTAAGTGACTTATATATTACTTTCATGCTTTTAGCCATTGAAAATGTGACATTTTAGAGTTCGATTTAGATACTTGCATAGTCCAATTTTAGAGTCTAATTTAGATATTATGTCTTTATATTATTTATTATTCTAACGAGCACTAATAAAATAGTAAATCATCAAATTGCCTAATTGGTAACTTTTAATAAATATATACTATATACTATATACAATTAATAAATTTTAATAAATATATATAATTATGATAGGAGATAAACAAGTTCAACTTAGATATGAGACACGGTAAGTTATGAGTTGAGATTTTCATATATGATTAATAAACGGGACGTGTTACGGGTTGAGATTTTTCGAACACGAATCTATTTAGACAAGGAAACAAGACACAATACGATACGATACGATACGATAAATATGAATTGTCAGCCTTAGTTTTTAATGAGAAACAATTCAGTAAGTAATTCATGTGACATGTTATATATACACATATAGTATGTAAATACTAATAAGACATTGACATTTATGCAATATGCAAATCATGTATAGCAATTAATTTGAAAACTATTTATTTTATTAATATTTGTTTGAATATTTTATTGATATTTACATGCTATGTATACATAATTTGTAACGCACAATATCTATTGAATCTTTTTTCTGTCTCTAGTAGCTTCTTGTAATTTGTTTCCATATATTAAACCTTCTTAAAAAAAATTACAAAAAAGGCAATAGCAAGAATTATAGCTTAAAGACTTGGTTCAATTATATATGGAGACTCCACTATTGGGTTAATATCTCATTTGTTACTTTATCTTTTGTAATTAATTATCTAAAATTTAAAGATATTAATTTAATACATATAAACTTGTCGATATCATTTATAATACCAAAATTAAGTAGCTAATTGCAAAAAAAAAGCAAATTTTAGGTATTTAATTACAAAAATGAACAAAGTTCAGGTAAATAGTTGTAAAAATGTATAAAGTTCAGGTGCCAAATATGACTTTTGTTCCTCCATTATTTTAAGGGACACATAAAACATGAACCTGCATTTGCTAATATTGATTACATTTATATTTAGTTTCAATTTTGTTTGGGTTAGTTTCATTTAAAAGTGATAACTTGATATTGATAATGGCGTTTGCTTATTTGAGAAGCTGAATACACGAGTATTCTTGCTGGAAAGGCTGGCTCTGCAGAGGAATGTCATAATAAATGAAAACTAAGGGAAAAGTTAAGAGCTAATGCTAGTTCTTATTTATTTTTTTTAAAGGAAAAAAAAAAGCAGCAGCAAATAAGAAATGAATGATCTAACATTTATTTATAGAAAGAAAACTGAGATGGTTAACTTACTATGGACATACTAGCAAAATTATGCAATAGTGATGCATGTACTTATCAAAATACAATATGGAGTAATCTGATTAGAGAAGATCGTATTAGCATATCACTATAATGAGCAATCAGTAAGGAGAGAGAGGACAAATAATTTCATGAGTAATAGCAAAGTAAATTGTCATATTTAGTAGAAGGTGGTGGAAAACTGATAGAATATAATTATTTATAAATATAAATAATATTAAATGAATATAAGATAACAAAAACCTCTTTCGCGTATCCATCATATAGCTAATAGCTATGCCATCTATCGAGATGCGAGGAGTTCGATATATTACAAGAATTTACTAGATTATTCCATTGCTTTTGAAAGAGAGTTTCTTCCTCTCTTTTTTGGAAAAAGAAAAAAAAGGAAAAGCAGAACGTTAGTGGCATGGATATTTGTACCTCACAATTTGAATTATCAAAAAAGCAGTAATAGATTCTGATTTTGGAAACCCGATCATCGGAAAAATGCTCTGATACTATGTATAAATATATATATATATATATCTTATATATATATTAATATCAATAAAATTTTCATACTTATATTACCCATTATGCGTAACATCCAATAAATTGATCGCCCTGGTGCTATGTCTTAAATGGTGACATTGGTAAATGCCTTCTTCATTGGTGGGAAGAGAGCTTCACGTTAATTCTGCAGACTGAAACGTTACCAAACCCCAAGAGCATCCCCGGCCAATCTGGCAAAATCCTCATTTTATCAAGGAACAGAGTCACATGAAACACACATCTCACTAAATCCATGAGCAATTGATGCTATCCATGATTTCAGATTTCGAGGAGCAGAGAAAAATTGCCAAATGTACCCACCCTATTGCCCATTAATGCCTATAAAAACCTAGCTATTCACTCCAAATAAATCACACAAGACACCCTCCCCACTTAATTGTAAACGCAAAACTGAATTTTAATTCTTAAGGATGACAACATTGGTGTCTCCTTACAGTGTTATGATTGCGGTGCTTATAGCTGGAGCTCTCGTGTTTAATAACGGGAGAGCCCTGGCACAAGGTAGTTGCCAAGGCGATATTGTAGCTCTGTCGACAACCTGTGGGCAATATGTTTCCAAGACGGTGTCTCAAACACAGCCATCTCAAGAGTGTTGCAGCGCTATGAAGGGTGCGGATGTGCCTTGTATTTGCCAGAATCTGCCTAAGGAGGCTGAGCAGATTCTTGACATGAAGAAAGTGGTGTATGTAGCTAAGTTTTGTGGGAAGCCACTCGCCCATGGAACCAAATGTGGAAGTACGAAATATACTCTCCTTACTAATCATATTGCATGCATAAATAATACTAAACATTAACCAAAAACATGTCATTTTACTCCATCATATCCTGTTATAATCTATATTTACAAATTTTTTAAGCTAAAGTGTAGTAAATGTTAAGGGTTAAAAATTTAATAGATAGTTTAGTTATGACTTTGAATAGACACATTGCTTATCTATGCATGTCCATCTAGTGTTTTTCTTATGATTTCTCTCTTCCTCTTTGTTTTTTTTTTTTTTTCTTTTTTAATCAAACTCTTATTAATATTTTATTTAATTGCAGGTTATACGGTTCCATGAGGAAGCTATGACGGAAGACAATCTATCCAAGGAAAAAAAAATTATGTTCACGAATAAATTATAACATATCTATTATGGGCAAAAAGAGTTGCATGTAAGGAGGAAAAAACAAAACAAAAGGAACTCTTTTATGTTAACGTATGGCCCAAAAAAACTTCCTTGTACTAACGAAATTATCGTGAGAAATAATATAGTTACTTTTATAATTGCAATATCTTTGTTTTTTTTTTTTTTAATTTTTATAAAACCTTGATAAAGATACGACTCAATGACTCAGCCCAAAGTCTTGTATAAGTAAGAACTATCATTTTGGTTAACGACATGATTTGTGGGTGCATCTTATATTCGGACGATTTAGGAAACTTTTGATTTATGATTGTTAATAGATTCTTTTAAGATTATCAGTCCTAAAATTTTTAAAACATGCTTGACCCATAGGATTTAATGGTATATTTTTGTCAAATCATTTAACTGTCTGTACTAATGGGGACACTCACCATTGATGTAACTTTCAAGTTTATTAAATCAACCTTATACTATAATTACAACAATTTCTTAGAAATATTTTTGTTCTGTAATGATTCTTAACATTTTTCTTTCTACGAATCTGGTCTTTTAGGTGATTATATTTTTATTTCATTATTATTCATGACATCGATTTATAGGAATCAAAGTCTTTAAACCAGTTGTTCCATCAATTTATGGTGGCTTGAAGAACATTTATATGGAATTTGAAGACTTTGTTAATATCTCTCATTGTTTTATTTTATTATTATGAGACATTAATATAGGTTTATTTTTTGAGATTTAATTAGTTGATTATTATTTAGGCTTTCATCATCATGATTATTATTATTTTTCATTATCTATAATGACAATGCAAACCTTTCTTTGAGAAACTCTTTTTCATTTTTCTTATTGATTCTATTGAATCATAGTAAACTAAACTTTTCTTGAGATTATTCAATAAAGATGTCATGATTTTTAAATGATTTTCAAAACTATGAATCATTTAGTTGTGCTGTCATATTAATTGACCATTTCAAGCCCCCATTTGATTGCAATCTGCATTGTCATGTATCAGGTTGAAGTTGAACACCACTGGTTTAGATAGATCTATTGGTGCTATCATAGCCATATAAAGTTAATTTTTGTTCATATCTAAATTTAATTTTCTTGTTCATAAATACAAAAAAATACCCTAAAAACCCCATAACAAGCCTGTCATTACATTTTCATAATAATATATCATTGGTTCCGTGTATTCAACTCAGATATGAAATCGTATCATATCATGAAACCATCATAATCATTCTATACTGCCTCTCACATAAGTAAGAGGGTCCTTTATTTGGGTCATATATGATTCTAGGTATTTCGCCATTTTACCAAATCTAATTTAATATCAGATTTATAGCAAGTTAAATAATCATTAAAAATTCTATCTTTATGTAGGTATTTTTGCTTATGGCATCGCTTTATAAGTATATATTTGCAAGTATTATTTAAAGGTAAAGAGGGAGTATAAGAATTAACTAATGTAACCCATTTGTCCTAAAATAAAATAAGTTATTGCATTGGTGATTGATGTAGTTATGCAATAATTTTTTCATGTTTTAAATTAAAAAAGAACAATGATGGAAAATAATGATGTTTTTTATCTAATCTCATAGCATTAAATTTATTAGAAACTATAAATAATATTTAACTTTCAATCACATGCTTCCTTTATGTTTTGTAGACATCCATATTATGAATTCGTTACTTGGAGCACTATATAAAAATACCCAGGTTTTTTTAGTTATTTTCACTTGAGACTATAAACAAATCCATATTATGAATTCGTTACTTGGAGCACTATTTACCCATGTCTTTTTAGTTATTTTCACTTGAGACTATAAACAAATGTTTACATTTATTATACTCTCGTTGAAAAAAAAAAATTGCCTAAAATGTTGAGAGAGAAGTCCCTCTTTTCAACATTTTCCCAAGTGCTCTATTTTCGATAAAGAAAGTGCCATGATTAGCCATTCCATTATAATATAACTACCAAAGCGCGTTACTGGTATTAAAAAATATTAATAATTAAGTAAATAAATGACTTATTGGTGGTTTTTATTTTTAAAAGCACAGGAGTTTGGTCTGCCGACATATTGTCCAGATAAACTATCTTAAATAAATTTTAGATTTATTCGGGTTGCGTCTTTACTCATTTTTTAAAGTTATCGTCCATTCGTTCTTAGGATTAGCAATTTAAGATCTAACATGCAGTATATGAACATGACACGATTTCAACAGTTTTGTATACGAAAAAAAATCAACACGAATCACGATTGAGTTAGATACATCTAAATACATTTCAGTTGATTTCTAGGTTTATGCTTGGATCATAGTTCTGTTTATAAACCCATTTATTTGTCAGTTCCTATATACAGGTCTTAAGATTAAGTCACAAATCCATTTAACATTAATAAATTTTTATATTATTTTATTCTAGGTGCTTAATTGTATACAAACACTTTTCACACAATAATCAATGCTATATGATCACAACTTACATCATTTGCTAATTAGACAAACTTGGGACCTAGGTTTTTATCGATTATTCATTTCTATCTTTAGCTTTATTAATTCCCACTTAACCACACAAGGCACAAGCTCAAGGTTAATTCTCAATTTTGTTCTTCTTCTCAACTCTCAAAACTAGAAAACTATCAAGTCTTCTTCTCCATGCATAATTCCTGCTCAAGAAAGGTACTAGGTACCATATCTTTTTCTTTTCTTTTTTTATTTTTTGTTAACATGACTATAGCAAATATGGTTAAGTACGTTTATAAAAGATATAGTTATAGAAGATTTTCAAGAGAATTGAGAGATAAGGTAGAAGATTTATGTAGAGATTTGCTTGTTATAAAAGATTTGTAGAGATACTATGATTATTATTATACCTAAATTAGCTTATATTCTTGTGTATAAATAAATGTTATATCTCTGTATAATAAATACGCAATAAACACATTTCTTTTTATTATTCTTAATGTTATTTTTCTATCAATATTTTCAAAACCCGATTCTACAATCTTATTTTCTTATATTTTTGTGGTTTTCTCCTGAATAATTCTTGTGTTTCTATGATTTCTGGTAATTCTTGCCATCATCATCAATTTTGTCTTTTCGTGATTTGCAAAATTCAAGCACAGATTTTTTGCAATTTTATTTTTTTATCATGGAGAAATTTGATATTTTAAAACCTATTGCAATTGTTTTAACTAACTTAAACCATAATCTTTAGGTTTAAGGAATGAAATGTTTCTTAATAGGTCAATGCATAATTTACAAATAGTCTTGAGGATTGGGGTGGTAAAAATCATCACGTTATCACATGGCTCCACAATAACTTTATTCCATCCATTCATATCCAATTTGTTGATTATGACTCTACAAAAGAAATCTAGGATTTTTTGGCTAATTGATATTAGGTGATTTGTCTACTACTATCAGTGGTATCATAATCTAAAAAGGATTCAGGTTAATTTGTGAGTGATTTTCTTACTATAGTCCAACCAATTCGGAATCAAATCTTCGAGACTAAAATTAGTAAAGATCATCTATATCTCATTTAGGTTCTCATGGCTCTTTGACTTGAATATGAAGTTGTTTAGCCTCCTTGCTACATCAAAATCCACTCCCATAATTGGATATTGCAACTCAAAGATTATTTTTTAAGAAACTCTACTAAATTTTGATAAAACTCCTCAATTTGATTGCAACAACTCGATATTCACATTAAAAATCCAGTAATCAAATTTGTAAGAATTTTAAGCAAGCTGGTCATATTTTTGTTGCTTGTCCTATTGTAAAATGCATATATTCCCATGGTTTTGAGTATATTCTTAAATATTGTCCAATGCATTGTCTAAGAGTGAAAATTAGGTTCCCTAAACCCAATCATGTCTCAAAACTTGGATCTTCATTTGTTGTTGCCACTATTGTTACTAAAGGTTCTACATCCATTACTATAAGTGATGTTAAGACACTACAACCATGCCCACCTCTTCAGATAACTCTTATTAGCTTTTTGACTTTGTGCGTAGTAACCATATGACTAATAAGGTTACACTCGTATCTTTTGCAACACCTGTATCTTCTTTACCATCAATCCATAATGTAAATGGCACTAAAATTAACATAACTCTCATGTATCAACCCATAATCTTGGTCTTCCCGAAACCTACTATATCTTTGAGTTGACACTTAATCTTATCTTTGTTAATCAATTATGTGAAAAAGGACTAAATGTCAACTTTTCTTCTTTTGGTTTTGAAGTGCAAGATCCATAAATGGGATGGATTCTTAGGATGAGTCGTAGGGTGGTTTGATTATTTGAGCTTGCATCTCTTCATCTTCTTCATAAACTTATGTTTGCCTCTATAACCACTAACACCTTCACTTACCAATGGCATCTACATCTTAGTCATGTATCAGTTAATCAACCTTTATTTTCTTGTGGATTGTTAAGATCATGATGGATTGCTAACCTCTGGACCCCTCATTTGTGGTATCTCTAAGGCCTACAATCTCTCGTCAGAAGGATTATCTCTTATCAGCCTGTTGAAGATGAGCACCAATATGCAGAGGAACTATGGGTGAACTCTATGAAGTACCGGCTCGGATATACTTTACTTATTACAAACCCCTACCTAACTACCGACTTGCCTAATGTCGAGGCTGACTTGTCAAGTGTTGAAGCCAAGATGACTACGCATTAAGCCTTACTCTTCTAATCTACAAACATGACAAGTGTCGTAGTTGACTTATCGAGTACTAAGGCCAAGTCCTTTACATGCTGAGCTCTACTCATTTGGATTACCAAATAGTAGCAGCTTTTATTCATCTTGACAACTCCAAGTGCTAGTCCCTAACAATAGCTACACCTATTCTAAGCATCCATAATACCCTAAGATTCCTTTATACGAGCCCATTGATAGGCTACACTCGTCTATTACTTTTCTAACATTTGTATTATATTCCTTTTCGTTATTTATCATATTTACCCTTTTTCGTACATATTAGGAATCTCTTCCTTCATTGTCTTTTATATAATTTTTCTTATTTGTATTGTTGCCTTAAAGAACTTACTATAAATAGTCCTTTTACTATTGTTACAAGGCATCTTGCATAGTTTATGATATTGAATATGCTTATTCTTGTGAGATATCCTTCTCCAAGTATAGTTCATTTACACTTTTATTTAATCTTGCTGAGTAGCTCGAGATATTTACACTTTTATCTAATCTTGCTGAACAGCCTAAGAATAGTGGTGAATGGACCTTAACATTAGCTTGTGACTCATATTGGGTGAAATGCTAAGTTATGTTGTGTTTATTGCTATGTAATATCCTCCAAGAAGCTTCATGTAAGCTACTATGTGTTGTTAACTATTCCATCCTCATTTTCTTTGATATCTCGAAGGATTCAAGTGGTTAGTACTCTCTACGATAAGTCTTAGTGATTACTAACCTCTTAGGTGCACATTAGATCTATAAAGTTTGAGTCATTTAATTACTTGAATTATTCAGTTGGCAAAACAACATGAAATGTCTTCTACTAGTAATGATTCTATTTTAGATAGTCCTTTGAGCTTAATTCATTCTAACATTTGGGTCCTTGTCCTTTTTCTTCAATAAATGGTTTTCATTATTTCATATTATTTATTAATGATTATTTTTAGTTTGCTTGGATGTATATATTTTTGAGATATTGATCATCACACATTTACATTACATTTGTATATATGATTAAAACTCAGTTCTTTTGTACTATTAAAATTTTTCGGACAGATAATGTAATGGAATATCAAGATTCTTCTTTACTTTAGTTCCTTAATCAATAAGGTACTATTGTTCAACATTCTTATCCTCACACCTCTAGACAGAATAGGTGAGTTAAGTGAAAGCATCATCATATTCTTGATTCTATGCATACTCTTCTTCTTTCTACCTCATGTCAAGAAAAAAATTGGGGAGAAACAACTCTTAATGTTGTCTATCTTACCAGCTATTGATTCTATATTTGTATCTACATTTGCTCTTAACACTACTCTTTGCCGTTCCATTTAGGTAAGAGATTGTAAACCTCTATGAGCCATACTCTTGTCATGAGGCAATTACTGACCCTCTTAGGTAGTAAGAAATGATTGAAGAACTTTAGGTTTTAAAGAAAATTCTTACTTAGGACTTAATCGATCTTCCCCCTAACAAGACCTCTATTTGTTGTAAATGGGTTTACAAAATCAAGACTTTTTTAGATGGAACTATTGAGCATTACATAGCTCGCTTTGCAGCCAAAGAGTATACCTAAAAGTATGGTATAGACTATGAAGACACCTTCACTCCAATGGCTTTATTAATGTCTAGTCATAGTCTCTTAGCTATTGCTACAATTTGTCCATGGAAGCTTTTTCATATGAATGTTAGACATGCTTTTCTCCGTGGTGATTTAACATAAGAGGTTTATATGCATTCTCCTCCTGGTTATCATTTACCTCATAAGGTTTGTAAACTTTGCAAGCCTTGTATAGATTAAAACAAGCTCCCAAGGCCTAGTTTTCCAAATTTAGTTTCACTCTTGCTCAACTTGGTTTTGTTTCTAGTTTACATGATTTTACGCTATCCATTTGATGAATTGATGTTGGTATTGTCCTGTTTTTTTTTTTTTTATTGATGATATGATAATAACAACAGATAATGCATTTGGTATTTTAAAATTACAACATTATCTTAATTAGATTTTGAAATGAAAAGTCTTGGTCTTTTTAGCTATTTCTTGGGTCTTGAAGTTTCTCGAAATTTTGAAGGCTATTATCTCTCTTAAGCTAAGTATGCATCTGACTCACTTTTCGGCACTAGGTATCATTAATGGCAAAATCGCATCCATTCCCTTAGAAGTCAACTGCAAACTTACACCTCTCAATAGTACTCCTCTTCAAGATCCTACTTTATATCAACAATTTGTTTAGAGTCTTGTTTATCTCTGTAACGACCAACACTCAAGATATTATAATCTACCACGTGTACCTAATCGTTTATTGACACATAAGCAATATAGATATCTAAAATCTCCAATATTTCATTAGATTACACCATCAATAAATATAATAAATCTCCTCCAATAATTCAATAGTAATTAATACTTTAATGAATTATCATGAATAAACCGATAGTCTGATAACAACTATAATTAAATGAGTTAACTGTAAGTCTAGTAAAGTTTAACATAACCAAATCCCATCTTTCAATTAATTTACTCTAAATAATTTAATGAGTCTACTAATCGTCCTCATAGTAGTAATAGCATTCACCACTCCCTGGATCTTGATAGTAGTAAGCGTCATTATTTTCTTCATAAACATCTAGTTCCTTATGCATCTATGTAGCTGAAACAAAAATGATGGAATGAGCTATTACCTAGTATGATATGTCGCGCCAAGGATGACAAGGGCGACAATATCAAAAATGGGTCTGAACCATAGGGATAATTGGAAAACTAAGTGGGATTCAATGATTTAGTTGACCTACAAACTAATCCTACGAACATGATGCATCGTAGAACTATGTACGAACTTAAGTTAGAATGTGATATTATGTACTGACACTAAACCTTGGGTTGCTTACTATTATTCTTGCTAAAGAGATTGATAAGAGTTAGAAGTAAAACGATCTCATGATAGAGAAGAATAATTTATAGAGAGGGAAAAATATATTGTATTGATGATAATGTCTCTTACAACTTACATTAAAGGGGGTATATATACCTGAACAACTAGGTTAACTTACATATTAGAATAATTTACTAAAATGGACATCTTATCCAAAATGAAAGGTACTAAGAAGAATATATAGGGAAATGGGTAAATCCGTAATATACAAAGTGGAAGCATTCCATTTTTATCTGTGCTAATAGAGATGTTAGAGGATAAGAGTCCTCCTCTAAATGGTTGGGACTACATGGTGTAGAGTGGGAAAGGAAGGATCAATACATAATTGGATGGTGGCTCTTGTATAGCTCAGCATTGAAGGTCAAACGTAACTTGCAAGTAATTGTCTAGGATGTCTTGGTAGCCAATGTAAGCCTTGTAACTAAAAGTTTTAAATTGATATATAAAGTTTAAGGTGATAGGATAAAGTATTTGATTGAGCTTAAATTATACAACAAAATTAGGAATATTAGTAAAAGTGATACCGTATGTTTGAATTTAGGAAAATAAGTAATAAAATAATTAAATATTATAATATTGAATTATAAACATATTACTTATTATTTATCGAAAATACGTAACACGAGTTTCGATAATTAACGGGTTGATAGAAATAAATTATATTGATACTAAAAATCATAAAATAAGATAAATAATATTTAGGTGTATTTACTTATAATCCATATGTATTTACGTGTAGGTAAAAATACCCCAAAATTACTTAAAATGCTTGAAATATACTAAATTAATGCTAAATAATTAAAGAAAATTATACAAAAATAAAAAAGTAAGGAATTGTTATGATTAAGGTTGTGGTAAGCTGGGGATAAAGAAGAAACAATTAGCCAATCAAATTAAACCAACTAGAAAGCAAAAAATGAAGAGATAAGGGCCAAATGTCAAACAAAAATTAAAAAAAAAAAAAATCAAAGTAGCTCCATAAATAACCCAAACTCTAACCAGAACTCTGGTCAATTAGGAATCAAAGAAAATTAGAAAGAAAATAGAAAAAGAGAGTTAGTTTTTTTTTAAAAAAAAAATAGCAAAATTAGTGTGTAATTAAGGTTTAAAGAGAGAATCCACAACCAACGGCCACCACCACCACACCCTACCGTTACCGCCCCTTGCTACTGACACACTTGGAGCCACCACTAGTGGCTGGAAGTTGATCAGATAGGCGAGTCCGATTTTAACTAGAATCTTGTTCAATTTATTTAAATTATTAAATTTATTTAGAAAATTACGAAATTTGGTATTCTAAGGTTTTTATATATGTAGATTTAGGAAAAAATATTAATTTGATGAAGTTAGATTTAGAAATATACAGTGCTTAAGAAATTCCACAAACTTGAGTTTATTTCGATTTAGAGATAAATCGTCTTAATAGCATAGTTTTGAACTTAAATTTTTTGTGTAGGCTATTTAAAGGATATAGAGCAATGTTATGAAGAGATTTTTCATATAATTAATTTTTAAAACTTTTAAACCTTTAAATTATATATATTATTAGTGATTTTAGGCTAATTTAGTAATTAAATGAATAATTACTGATTTAGTGTATAATTAGGTGTTTTAAGATGTTAATATCTGATGTAGTATAATAATTGTAGTATTTAGAGTGTTAGATGTGATTATTATGTATATTATGTAGTAAATATTTGTAAATTAATAATATGTGAAATTATATTCGTGATACATAGAAAATATTAGGTTAAAGTTGATAATATAACAATAATAGTAATATATAATAAATCTGATAAGAAACTTAAATTTAGTGAATTATATGAAAAATGTAAATTTTTCTCATATCGAGAGTAAATTCGGTAGTTAAGGTAGGATTAAGGTATACCATATGATTAGAATACTGGTTAGAAGCTAAAAGTGATATTTAGGAGACTCGAGTATAATATGATTAATTTCACATTATGGTTTAGAATAAGTTCTTAGGGTTTACGTATAACACCGTAATTGAAAATTGAATTAGAATCTAAATTGGAACCAGATTCAGAAACTAGCTTAGAAAATATCGATAGTAAGTAATATATATATATACTTAGAAAATCGAATCAAGTCATAATTTAAATACCGTAATCGAAAACTGAATTAGAATCTAAATTGGAACTAGATTAAAAAACTAGCTTAGAAAATACCGATAATAAGTAATATATATATATATTTAGAAAATTGAATCAAGTCATAATTTAGAGTTTATATATCATAGGGATATTAAATACTAAAAGAATACTTATATCATAAGGTATAAGGAGATGAGTTGACTTGCGTTAAGTTAAGTGAGAGAATCGAGGATTTCAGGTAAGTTGGATTTAATACATCGCTATATTTTAAAGGGCTATTTTAAAGTACTTGGAGGCTTGTAAGTACTTATATGTGCATGTGCTTATGTGTATCTAATTACTTGCGTTTAGGTGGTTATTGTAAATTGAGTGGTGTAAGATTGTTTGATCACCTTAAATTAAACTTAATTATAAGTGACCTAAATACCTCAATTAAACATGCATTGCAAGGGATATTTAGGATTCTCTAACCAAATACCGATACCTTAAAAAAAGATAGCGCTGGATAGCATAATAATCTTCTTTTCATCCTTAACTGAACTAAGTGATAGGAGAGGAGGTCGCACCAAGGATGGGGGCAATGGTTAGAAGGATAGTCATGGGGAGAGTGGTGTCTCTATTGTATAAACCTAAGTTTGGTTGTGATCTATTGCATTAACACGAAAACTCTTCAACTTAGATTAGAGTGTATGAATTCACAACAAATCGAACCATGTTGTGTGATGGTATTTGTGTGTTGCATTGCATATAATTAATTATTTGCAAACCCTGTTTGTGTTTGTTATGCATTCTTATGTCTCCATCCGAACTTACTGAGTTGTTAGTTACTTATACCTTTATAGGATTTTTTAGCAAGTTTTGGTTAAGATGCCACGATATAATTATCCTAAGGTTAGTTTCTTTTTGAACTGACTTGGGGGGAATGAGAATCAACTGGTTGAAGAATTGAGCCCTTTAATGTTTTATTATTAGTACTCTTAGGTTTATGTATCGGTTTTGTAATACTTTACTTATCAAACTAATATGGTATGTAAATATTTCTTAGGATTGTAAGACAATATAAGTATGTTTATATAAATACGACTTAAAGTTTTTAGTTATATTTATAAATTTTGTCTATAATTATAAATGAGCTGCTTACTTCAAAGTGAGGAGTTGTGAACGCCTTATGTAAATCGTATCTATGATAAGGACCATGGGGTCAATTATTATATTAGAATGGTTTACATGGTGGAACTGTTGTGAGTTTTCTACTTCAAGGTGTAACATCCAAGGTGTTGACTCGGAGTCAAGGTAGGAGAGTTATTAAAAACTTGTTACATTGGTACAGGAGGTTAGAGTTGGCTAGTTAATAATAGCTCAGATCTTTAGTAAAAGGAAGCTAAGACATGAAAACTTCTTATGTTAGAACAAGAGGTCAGAGTTGGCCAGTCAATAATAGCTCGAATCTTTTCTTCTTCCACTTGTTAGCCTCCTCCAGTGACTACATAACTGAGGAAGACCACTACTTCCTAGCAAAAACAGCACTTCTTTAGGTTGTTGAACAACTTCTTAGTGCACCAGTACTTTAATAATAGCTTGGAGATTAGCTAATTGACTTCGTAGATAGAGGTTGTTGACTAGTATATCATCAAAAAACACTACAACAAACTTTCCAATTTGGTTCCTTAGCGCATGATTCATTAATCTTATAAAAGTGCTAGGGATGTTAGATAGGCCGAACGACATGACTAACTACTCATATAATCCATTATGGGTCTTAAATGCTGATAAGTATGATTTCACACATATTTATTGATGTGTTTTATAATAACTTTTGTCCATTTAATGTAAATTTTAATGAATTTTGATACTTGGATGAGTAATTTGTTGATTTTAGGACTTGGAGGAGTCATTGAAGTAAAAAGGATGAAAAATTGCCTAGGATTGAGAAGGATTTCACTTAATTTAAGGAGCTAATCAAAGATAGCAAGCTTAGAAGAAAAATTATTGAGAATTAGAAGTTTAGAGAAGAACATACTCTTTTTATCTGGGTGTGATCCCTTCATCAAGAATTTTCATGAATTTTATGGAAGAATATTGCAATTAAAACACACTTGAAGTACATGGCCAAGAATACGGCCAAGTACATGCTCGTGTACCTAAGGCATGGTCATGTCATGATTTTGAAAACTTCCATATTTTAGTGATTTTGATACAATCTTATAAATAGACGATGAGATACTCATTTAAGGAGGACAAGAGGAGATCCAAAGGAAGAAGTAAGAACAAACAAAGGCTATTGTGCTAGGATTGCATTTCCATGTTTTGTAATTTATTTTTTTAGCATGATTATGACGTAAGTTGTAGATATTTGAACCTGTAGATTGACATGTAAACTTCTTGTTTTGTTTATTTTAATAAAATTCCCTATTGCTAATTAATTCCATTGTTTGTTCTGTATTGAATTAGGTTGTTATTTCTAAAGTCTTAATCTAATTTTCTGATGTTATACATTGAGGTTGCAAAACTTAATGTGTAATTAGATCCATTCTAATTTATGGGAAATATCTATAATCTCAGCAATGAGTTATAAAGTTCTTTCAAAATTTATTATAATAATTTTCAAAGGGAAATCCTTTTCTTAATGCTATCTTAATTCATTCAACTACAGAAGCAATTTGAATAGAATGTGATTAGGGTTAAGAGTTAGTAGAGAAGAAATTCCTATTAGCTTACAATTTGAATTCCTTCTGTTAATAAGAATAGAAAAAAATTAAAAATCTTTTGGATTATTACATTTTACTTCCTTTGTGAAACAGAGTGTAGATATCCATATGGTTAATTAAGGTTCTTGATTTACTATTGTTCTATTAATTTATAGTTGCACAATTTTATTTTCTCTTGATTGTTAGATTTTAATTGTTCATTCTATAATTAAATTTTAATTATTTTTTCATTTGTAGAATAATAGAGTGAGTATGAGTAGTTTGTGCAGTTCTTGAAAGATTAACGACTTCATTATATTATAATTTGATAGGTGTACTTATTAGTTGATCAAATGTTGTCTTCCACTAGTCATTTGGCCTCATCCTTATTTGGTGGTAACAAGACTCAAGGTCAATCTTGTTGAATACTTATGCTCTATGTAATTCATCTAGCATGTTATCAAGTCAAGGGATAGGGTACCTATACTTGATTGTAATTTATTGATAGTTCGGTTGTCTACACACATCCTCTACGTCTTGTCTTTCTTCAACGTAAGTAATACTGGGACTACATATGGGTTTGGCTCTTACGTATCATCTCTCTGCTAACTCATTGACTCGCCTCTATAGTTTAGCATACTGTTCAGGGTTTATCCTATAAGCCGACTTGTTAAGTAGGGTGGCATCGAGCATTAAGTCAATGCAATTCTTTATCCTACGGCATGGGGGTAAACACTTGGGTAATTCCTTGAAAAATATGTCGACGAACTCTTTAATCAACCTCCTAACTTCTTCGAGTAGATCTACCTACTCTCTTAACCTCATTATTCTTTGTATTAGCAAGAACATTGGCATATTTGACTTCATGGCCTTTATCATTTTAGAACAACTCAAGACTAATGCATTTTTCGAACCTTTGGTAAGCTTAGCCTGCAACTTACTAACTTGGCTTAGGGTTATTGTGTTCAAGGTAACCTTCTTTCTATCCCTCTCAACTAAATAGGTGTTCTTGTACCCTTCATGCATGACCATTCAATCAAATAGCTAAGGTCGGCCTAATAGCATGTGTGATGAGCACATAGGCAGGACATCATAGAGAATTTCATTAGAATAGTTCCTTATAGAGATTAGTAGAAGTACTTGCTGGGATACATGGAGTGCACCTTTCTTGTGCAACCAATGCAACTTGTATGGCTTCGGGTATGATAAGGTCAGCAACTTCAACTTTTGAATGAGGCCAGTAGATACTACGTTGGTACAACTTCCATTATCCATAATAAGTGCATAGACTTGGTCCTTAACTTTGCATGTAATGTGTAACAAATTCTATCTTTATTCATTCTTGATGGATGGCTCCATACTCATGGCCAAACTAATAACTAGAGTTAACTTATCTAAGCCATCGGCATACACCTCCTCTTCAATAGGCTCGCCCTTTTCCTTCTTGACATTCTCTACTCCTCAAACTTCTCCTCGGGTTCTTCACTAGTATTGTCAATCTTGAAGGTCGAGAATTCTCCCTTAACGACAATAGTACATCGGTTACTAAGTGGCCTTATGTTTGAAATCTTAACACTTGAAATATTTAATTTCACTTGTCTTCCATCCCGAGGTCTGATCTTTCTCAAACCTCCTCAGTGTCTCCTTTTCAATAAGATGAACTTTTTGGTTTAGTAAGGTCTCTTCTCTTATGTTTGGTTCTACACTAGAATGAGCTCAACTTCCACCTTGAACAAGTCGGGTGGATGGAACAGGTTAGCTCAATGGAGTTCAGGTTGTTCTATTCCTTCTCTGCCTCTCCATACACTGTAATCTTGATACTCTCTTCAAATGTGGTGAACTGTTGGAGCTTAACAATATCTTGAATCTTATACTTTAAGCTAGTAAGGAATAGTGACACAATCTGGGCTTCTAGCTTATTGACCTCACAATGAATCATGAGCATTTAGAATTCTTGTACGTACTCATCAATAATTTGACGTCCCTACTTCAACTCTTGTAGTTAGGTAAAGGTATCTTATAAATAAAAGTGTAGAACAAATCATGCTCTCATGATTCTCTTCATCTTTGGGCAAGTTTTGATCTCATGAAAACCTTCCTCTCTTTGCATGGCTTGAAAGTTCTTTTACCATATTGTAACATAGCACAGGAACTCAAGGGCAGCCAATTTCTCTTCCCAATTAAAGTACTCATTGACATCATCGATACCCACTAAAGGTTAGTATATATAGTTTCATATGGTTGGCAACCGGTGGTGTACAAGCCCTCTTCTTTGCATTGTAGTACTCCTCTTCCTCTACTTCTTCTACATCTTTTAGGTTTACCCTTCATAACGCTTATCTTCTTGCTCTTCTATTGTAGTTTTTTTTTTTTTTAGCTAAGAACTATCTTCGACCTTACCGTGCTTTATATATTACTTCTCTAACTATAGGTATAACTCGAAGAGCATCATAAATGACCTCAATAGGTCGAGCAATAGCTAACTCACAAATTACACGACGTGACTTGGTTATCTTAGTGACCATTTCATTGAAACACTTGTTAGTACTTCTAGGGGTGGCTAGAGTTTGCCTACCATGGTGTTTAACACCTCTTTTGTTGTCCCTAATAGTAGCATTTACGCTTGAGTTAGTCATCTCTATGATAGTAACCCTAACTTTAACCAAACGAATCCAAACACCAATGGCAATTATGACACATACTACTACTACAACTTCTGAACACAAAAAATTGAGCCAAACATAATCAAGTTGTTTTAATCTAATGCAACCTAAAATCAATCGTGAAAACCAAGTCTGATATGACTCACAAGTATATGTAGCGAGACTCGAGCTACGATTGGGTGTGTGATATCTATCTACATTCACGAGTATACGTATACTAAATGTCACTCGAGTTTCAAACGAGGGTTAGATGCAACTCACTAATTTGCTCAAATGAGGAGTTCACCACAATCTTAAGGTCAAGATTGGTAAGAACACGAGAAAGGTTAAAGAGTTAATAAGCACTCAATAATCCGAAAGAGGCAAGCTCTAAGAGCACAGGAGTATCCTTACTCAAAAAGGAATGTTCAAATGTAATTATTGTTTGTATATTCTTCACTATCTGGCTAATTACAAATGTTGCTATTTATAGCAAATCCTAAAACCCTAGTGGCAAAATTGTAAATAATATACAAGGCCTTAAACCCTAAAGAATGGGTCCATAGTTAAAAATAAAGAAAATATTCACAAGCATACAAAACTGTATGTTTAATAAAAGAAGTCAACATGAAGTCATTCATGCTGTCCAAGAAGGAGTAGGATCTAAACTGGGTAAGGTCAACAATTAGGTGTTCGGGTTTGGGTAGGAGCCCTTAAGGTCCTGTAGTGCTTGGCCGAGATGCCTAAATGGCTAGCCTATAGTTGCTGAGCTCTATGATTAGTTGGCATTAGTCTTTCCAAGTCATGTTGAGTGGATCTTTAGCCTTGAGGCTTTGGCTGTATAGTCTCTCAGCTTCTTAGTAGACAATAGACTTGATGCTAAATAGCTCCTTTTCCACCTCTTGGCCTTTGGGTATTTGTCCGACTTCGGCAAAAGTAGATTAGCCTTAGCTTCAAACAATTCGACCTTAGGTTAGAATAGGTTAGCCTCAGCTTCTAGCAGGTTAGCGTCGGTTTGGGATATGCCGGCCTTGGCTTGTAATAGGTTAGCTTCAATTTGGAGATGGTCATTGGCTAATTCCCATCAAATTTAGCACAACAGAATCTACTAAACCTTCGAACTCAAATCATTTAAACCCAAAAACTTCAATTACCATTAGTTGCTCTGTTTTCTAAGTTCAAAAATAAGGTAGAATAGAACCTATGGCTAACTTGTCAAAACTCTTATTATAGTTTTACGTAGTTGCTCACAATTACTATGAACATTTAACAATACATCCAAATCGCTCTAAACACTGACACTCATAGTATAACTTCATATATACATACACAATTGCCATAGAACATAGATACTGTAACTTTCTCTTACAAACCTCTACTTTGACATCAAGATGATATGTCGCACTATGGACCGACAGTATTGGAAATAGGTTCGAACCTCAGTGACGGTTCAAAAATTAAGTAGGAGTCAATGATTTAGTAAACTCATTCACTAATCCTATAGATATGATGCACCTTGGAACCATACACAAACTTAAGCTAGTGTAGATACTCCATTTTGGTTACCTTTTTATCTTTTAATTTCTTTTTGGCCAGGTTTACACAAAAAAAAAAAAAAATTTGAGAAAAATACAAAAAAAAAAAACCTAAAAATAAAAAATAATATAAAAAATTGAAAAATCAAAAACTAAAATGTGTCCAAGTTAATTTAGAGTTAGATCAAGCAATATCTTAAAATACATATGTAATTTAGTGAATTTTGAGTTTTTGAACAATTCGGCTTTATTGAAAAAAATTAAAATATCTTTTAGAAAAGTCTAGTAATAATTTAGATTCACGAGAGTAGGCTTTTGTTCAATTTAAAATTTGAATTTTGAAAATTTTTATCTGGACAAAGTAAAAAATAAGACTTGGAATTTACTAAATTAAAATTTTGTTGAAAAAACCTTAACATGTATATTTTAAGCTATTTAAATATGTTGTGATTATTTTAAAACGAGTTGGAGCAAATTAGGCTTAGGTTTGTAAGATAAAATTAAAGTTGAGTGCAACTTAGATAATTTAAATATAATTTGAATGAATAAGATGTTGGCAATAGCTTAGCTAGTTGGACATATGGATTGGGACAAGAAGCTTAAGGGTTTGAATCACCTAGGTACATGGGTTGTTTGTTACTTGGTCATGTGCTAAGCACATGACGTCCTTTTTTTCTTTTCTTTTTTCTAGTTACGAAAGAGTAAGAAAGAGAATAAAAATGCAAAACTTCTAGGTTTTTAACTATAGATTTTATCAAATCTTGTGTAATTTTTAGTGGATTTGATTAAAAGCTTATACAATTATTATCAAAATGATCAAATCTAACTAAAGTTTGGGCTAATATCTATCTTATAAAGATTTGGTAAAATTAACAAACCCAAAGCTTCATCCATGCTAGATTCAAATTGATTTGACCTTTTTAGAAAAGATTTGAGTTGCAAACTATAATAAGGAGCTCGTCTAAGATCTAAAAAAGCCTTGGACACTCGAAAAATACCCCCTATGCGAGCCACCATTGTTTCTCTCTTTGTAACTCGTCGACTTCCTTCTCTCCACATACCTGTGCACATATGCACCAGGGCATCCCAAAACAACCATACTACTGCACTCTACACCATCTAAGCTTTGAAGTACAACCACTTTACACCTAGTTGTGGCCTATACATGAGTCACTAACCAAACCTGAATCACCATGCACCATTACTCTTGAAACACCACCAAAACGAGCTCGCTATCAAAAACTAACCCTAGCAATGAATTCCTAGCCTTAAAAACCCTTATGAACCACATTTACATCAACCAAAACCAACCTCATACACATGAACGAAATCCACGACCCTTACCCAATTACAAAAACCACCCATACAACCACCAAAACTAAAGGCACTTGTTCCAATCTAATTTTTGTTAATAGCATTAACATAAAAGTGTAATTTCTTGCTTGTTCTGATGATTGGAGGTGATTGTGCAAAGTTAGACAATGACTTGTAAAGGGAAGAAGAAGAGGAAGAAGAGAAAGAAGGAGTCCAACCTTGTAGCAATCCGATCTAACCTACGTGTATTGGGTAGTGTAGGTAGATTGTTTTATTTATTTATTTTATTTTAATTAATTTGTTCATTTTTTGCATAATTAAAATTAAGAAAAATCTTTGCTAACTTGATTTGTTTTTTATGCAGGTTCTACTGGTATTAATTATAATTATTTTCTTATAGTTTAGTTGTTTTTATTAGTATGTTTTTGTAAATATTTTCAACATGTACATATTGTTGACATGTGTGATATTAGTATTTTTGTTAGTGTTTCATAACTATAATTTTTTTTGCATCAAGTATTATTAATTTGAGTTTTTTTTTTTGCAGGTCATGGTGTTGATTTATATTGATTGGTTATTTTTGCATCTTTTCCACATGTTTATTTTGAAATCGCATTTTTACATATTTTAAGGAGGATTTGCATATTTTTTATTTAAAAATAGCATATCTATGAAATTTTTCGTATTTTGAATAAAAGTTTCATTTTTTAGGAAAAATCATATCTTTTATCAAGATTTGCATCTCTTTTTTAAAACTACATATTTTGCATATTTCTCTTATCAAAGTTGCATACTTTAGGAAAATTGCATGAAATTACATTTTTTACAAAAATCACATCTTTTCAACAAATTGGGTATTTTAAGGTTTTTTTTTAAAAGTGTTTTGTTGCTTAGTTGGGTTTTTCAAAAATAAAAGTCTTTAATTTGTCATTTTTTAAGATTAGGTCCTCTTTAGAGTTTTCAAAATTTTGGACGATAAAAATTTTGTTTTCTTATGATTTTTCTTAAGTAAAATAAATGGAGAAAAACGTAAATTTGATCATTTTCAAAAATAAAAATAACTCACACATTAAAGTTTTTCTAAAAATATTAGAATTACATTGGTTTGATCTCGATTAACTGGTATGTGGGTACCTCCAAAGCAACTATAAAAATTGAACACTTTTTGTTTTGGAAATTCATAATAAAAAAAAAAATCATTTTTCATGCATTTTGGATTTTTTTTTTCATTTTTAGAAAAGTTATAAAAATTAAGGCCCATTAGTTAGTTTTTTTTTTTTTATTTTTATAATTCCTACATAGTGACTTTTGTTTTAATAAGTTAGCCTTTGAGCTTAGTTTTCTAGTTAATTTTTTTAAAAATTTAATTCTTTAGAAAATTTGTAGACTAGTCTTAATTAAGGTTTTTCCACCTCAAAACCCTAATCTTACTTTTTCACTAGTTTTCACTGATTGGCGACTCTAAGTTGTGTTTCTAAAGTTTTATAAAATATTTTTTTAAAGAAAAATGTTTTTCCGTAATTTTATGTCGAATAATTTATATTAAAAGAGTTAGACTTAATATAAGTTGAATTAAGAAAAATCAAAATAAGGCTCGACAACGAGTATGTGATATGATGCATGGACACTAAATCTAAGGTCGCTAGCTATAATCCTTGCTAAAGGGTTGATAAGAGCTAGAAGTAAAACGATCTTGTAATAGGCAAGAACAAGTTACAAAGAGGGGAAAATATATCTGCAGGTTACATTAAAGGGGGTATTTATATCTCAACAACTAAGGCAATTTACATGTTAGGATAATTTAATAAAATGTGCATCTTACCTAAAATGGAAAAGTATTAAGATGAATAGACAGGGAAATCGGTAAACCTATAATATATAAAGTGCAAACATTCCAGCTCCATCCATACTAGTAAGGATGTTAGAGGACATGTATTCCTGCCTAAGTGGTTAGGCCTCTATGAGGTAGAGTGAACGGAAAGGATTTGCACATAATTAGAAGGTAGCTCTTAGATAGCTCGACAATAAAAGATTTGATGTGGCTTTGGGTAATTGTCTAGGGTGTCTTGGTATCCAAGAATAGGTTAGTAGTTGGTTAGACAGGACGACACCTATTAATGTTGACTCGAAGTCAGGGTAGCTGAGCTAGTGAACATATATGTTGAGTTGTTTGTAACATAGTTTAGCACAACTATAAGTTGGCATTTAGTAGGTTCCTTGGCTTCCAATACTATGTAATACTTAGGTTGTGCTAAGAAATGGGAAACTCGGCACCAAGCAGGAGGTTAGACTCTTTTATGGTGAGACGGAGGGCAAGGATTCTTCGAGCATTACTTTCTAGCCCTTTAGCTTGGGCTTAGGTCATAGGTTCGGTTGGGTGATTCCTATCACAGTACGTGAGTACCACAGCTACATACATATGCCAAGCAAATATTGGAATCACAAGTGAATATATGTAATTATATATAAACACATGTAGTATAACATTTAGTTCATATTTATATATTTACATAGTTGGTTTAACCGGTAACCCATAGAAATATGTCAAATCCATCTCATACATACAACCTACAAGTTTGGGTTCACCATCAGATAGTTTCGATACCTTCCTAAGCCCTATAAGTTCGAGTTCACTATCTCATGGCCTTGACACCTTCCTAAGTTGGTACATGTTCACCATCTTGCAATCTTGTACCTTGGAATCTACCCAGATCATTCTCAAGAGCAACTTTGCTAAGGACAATGCTACTTAAGGATCATAAGGGTGCCACTTAGGGACATTGTTACACTGGTATTGTAACCCCCTAAACTAGCTAAGGATAAGCAGCAAGCAATTCATTATTGGCAAGATAGTTACTAGATTCATTTGATTTCTATGTATAACAAGCATAACGAACAAGCATGGTAAACATGTACCCGATTTCGTATAATTGTAATCAACTACTCTATTAATCAATTTAGTTTTTATACCTAAAGTACAACACAAAATGCAACTTATTTTTAGTATTCTATTTTCTTATCACTATCCAATCTCTAAAAGTATAGATAAGGTCTAATTTAGAAGCCTTCAATCAATCTCCTATGTAGTTAAATAACATATAACTATTATTCTATTAACATGGTATTAATTAAGTAAAAAAATATTAAATAATTAAAAGGGAGAAATAGGATTCGGCAAGAGAAACGTCGTACAAACAACAAACATCGTGTATAGCTTATATATGACGTCTACTCTACAGTTACAATACATGGTGTTTATGGTTTCTATACGCCATGTATTATACTCCTCTTTTGTACATAGCGTATAGCTCTTGCCATATACTTCATTCAACATTAATCCATAAGTGATATTCTAATCCACAAACATAACCCTTATATCTAACTATTAGATCCTTTATAAGAGACACTTAGATATGAATTTCAACAATTTATAATTCATAGGAATTTGGCACTTGGACCCTTACCTAAGTAAGAGAAAGAGGCTTGAACAATTTATCCTCTCAGATTCTCAACCATTGAACTAGTTTTGTCCATGTTAACCAAAAGAACTACATCGCTATGCAGGTTCTTCTGAGCTATTTGGTCTACCACCTTGATTAAACGCGATCTTTTCTAACTATCTCTAAAGTCAATCCTTTTGACTAATCCTGAAGGTCGCCTCTCGCTATTAACCTACTGTGCTGAGTTACATGAAAGCCTTGTGATTGCTGACTAAATCTAGTGGTATCAGAAGCCGTTAGTGGATTGCGCCCCTAACATCTCTTGTGATAACACGTATCCCACTCCCTACAGGCATACCTTGATACTGGAATCTTCTCTTTTTAAAAGGATTACATAATTATTCTTTTGCATTTGTAGTTATGGTCATATACATTTCTTGCCCTTTGTAGTAATTTCATTTAGCATTGTAACCCTAGAACCCTTGGGTGTAAATACCCTATTAAGACAATTGTTGTAATTGGACTTTCTCTTATTATTAATGAAATATCTAGGTCTTTGTTCCTTTCTCTCGTATCGAAAACTTTACCCCCTGTCTCATAGCAACCCTTGTGCTAAGTTATGCTGGCAAGTAACCTAATACTTCGACTGGTGAGTCACATTTGGCGATATATTGGTTTGTGAGTGCTTGAGCAGCGAGTCACATTTGTAAGTAGCTTACAAAGCTTAATCCTTTTTTCTTTTGTAATTTACTACCTAAAACCATAGATGTTCCATGGAGGACCCATCCAGGTGTTGGTAAGACCTCTTGTGAGGCGTATCATCTTGGTATTAGAGCTCGAGGTTCTGAACAAGATTGAGAGTTTCAACAGTGTATGGGTATTGGTTGTAGCATTATACAAGTTGGTTGCATTGATTGTTGGTTGTAGTGAGTGTTTTATGTTTGTTATACCTTGTTTTAGTTTTTGAATTGTTGTCGAGTTGAGTGGCACGTGGTTCTTGAAGAAGGTGTGGTAACTTGTGTTTGGAGTCTTAGTGATTAAAATTTTAGGGATTTTGCTAAGACCACAAATCGAGGAAGTTTGTGAAGATTCTGTTGTGCTGTATTTTCAATTTGAGAAGCAGAGTAATAAGTTGAGTCTGAGTTAGTTGTTGTATTGTTGAGTTATATGGTGGTATGGTGGTTATAATGACGGACCTAAGCATGAAAGCGATTGTTGGTGATAATGAGAGTAATGCTTAAGAAGAGGCCATCATGTGGAGTAGATACCCTAGTCTATAGATGAACGACTAGAATGCATTACGAGCATGATGGAAAATATGATGGTGTTAATGTAAGGGGTGGTGGCTACTTGAGTGGATGAGGTTCACCAAGCTAATGCCGAGCTGAAGAAACATCTGAAAATTGAGCTAACCAAGTGGTTCATTAAGCTTATGATGCTCCGTGTCAAGAAGTAGATCACTTAGTTTGTCATCTTTGAGTTAAAGGAGTTGAGCGACAAGTAACTGAAGGTTGGAGTTGATAGAAGAGTATGAAAGTGACATAGAATAGTTTTATGAGGTTAAGGATAGAATGGATTGAGCTCCCAGAGTTGAATGGTACAAAAACTGACCTAATCAGCACATTTCCTTGTACGAAGCCCTCGAAGAAGAGCTGAACGACCAGCTCGATCAAGAATGAATTATTGTGAAGATATGGAAGAAAGAGAGCTTGATGAGGGGTATTTTCAGGTAGAATGAGTTATTTGAGCTCATAGAGGTTTAGAGAATATTAGAATCCAAATTTTGAACTTTTTAGGGAGTTGAAATGCTAACAAATACTTAGACTAAGAGAAGCAAGTTGAGTAGTTGTTTGAGTGCTATCATTACCCCGAAGGTGATCAATTTAGACTTGCTACCCTAGAGTTCATTGGTTATACACCCATGTGGTGGAAAAAAGCTACACACGATGAGAGAGAGAGAAGGACGACGAAGAATAAGGACTTAAGAAGAAATGAAAGAGTTCATGTGCAGTAGGTTCATTCTTGAATCATACTATCAAATACCTTCACAAAATTGTTGTAGCTTAGATAAGGAAACCAAATTGTTGACTAATATGTGTATGACTTCTCGATGCTAATGATTAGGTGTGAAGTAGAAGAGCCTCAAGCCTGAATTGTTTCTAAGTTTGTCATTGGACTAAGGTATAAGCTTAGAAAAGTTGTTGAAGTGCTATCTTTTCATACCCTCAAGGAAGCTATCAAAGTTGCCCAATGAGTTGAAAGACATAGGAAGACCTAATCTTATCACATTACTAGTTCCTGACTTGTTCAAATGAGTTGACTTGTGTACGAAAACAACAGGAAACCTGTTACCTTAATACTAAGTAAGGGGGAAGGACAATCGTCTCATGGTAAAGGAGTGAGGTTGAAACAAGGATGAAACAAGAAGGTATTTGAAAAGGGATAGACCTTTGAAAGGAAAACGAGTGAGATAAAGTGCTTCAAATACAAGTGTTTTGGATACATAGCCTTCGAATAACCAAATCACCAAACTATGATAATCAAAGGGGAAGTACCGACCTTTGAAGTGTACAATAAAAATGAAGAAGGTGGTGAAGTTACGTAAGAAAGGTATGATGGAGTGAAGGTGGAAGTTACAGGAGATGAAATCTATCCTGAGGAAGTAGACATGCTAACATTGGTGTTCTATCGAGTTCTTAGTATTGATCATGATAAACAAGAAGTGTAACGTAAGAATTTGTTCCATACTATGTACAAGTTAAACTATCAACTTTATGCTTTGATTATTGATAATGGAAGTTGTATGAATGTTGCTTTGGCTAGAATGGTAGAATATTTGAAATTACCAACATCTATGCACCTTAAACCATACAAACTACATTAATTAAATGAGAGGGGATCATTGCATGCCACGAAGCAAGTGTTATTACCAATTACTATTGGGAGTTATGAGGATAAGATCATGGTGATGTATTGCCAATGTATACTTCCCATATCTTACTAGGTCGACCTTGGCTATTTGATCGGAGGGTCATGCACGATGGTTATAAGAACACCTATAGTTTTGATAAAGATGGCCGACATGTTACACTTTTCCTAATGACAGTAAGTCAAGTTAGTAGCATGTATTTTGGACTAAATAGATAGACTAAGAAAGCCTTGGTGATGGATTTGATACGAGGATTGTTAGAAATGCAGAAACATAACGATCTAGTGGAAGAAATTGAAAATTTGCTTAGAGAATTTGCTAACCTATTTCTTGATGAGTTGTCAAGAGGATAACCCTTGAAGCGGGGAATAGAGCATGGCATTGAGTTACTACCTAGAGTCGCATCGTTTGAACTAACTAGCCTATCGTATGAATCCTGAGCAAGCCACTAAGCTACAAAGACGAGTAAATGTACTCATTGAAAGAGGTTATATCCAAGAGAGCATGAGCTCATGTGTTGCGCTTGTATTGTTAGTTTCCAAAAAGGGTTGGTATTGGAGGATGTGTGTAGGTAGCTAAGCTATTAATGGGATCACCATCAAACATTGATATCCTATCCTTATATTGGATGATATGTTGGATGAATTACCTAAAGCAAGTGTACCCTCCAAAACTCTAAAATCAAGATACTACCAAATCTAGATGCAAGAAGGTGATGAGTAGAAGTCCACCTTCAAAACGAGACATGGCTTATATGAATGGCTTGTCATGCCATTTGGGCTATCTAATGCCTCGAGCATATTTATGAGGTTGATAAACCATGTGCTTAGGGATTAACTAGGGAAGTTTATTATAGTATATTTCAATGACATTCTTATGTATAGTCTCGACCTTCCCAGCCATGTAAGTCATCTCCAAGCTATCTTTGAAGTGCTCTAAGTTGAACAACTATTTAGCAATCTGAAGAAGTGTTGTTTCTACTAAGAGGAAGGTTTGTTCCTTAGGTACATGGTGAGTAGAGGAGGCCTTAAAGTAAATAAAGAGAAGGTTTGAGCTATTGTTGAATAGCTTACCTTGACCTCTTATGCCAACATAAGGAGTTTCCATGGTTTAGCTTCTTTTTATCGTAGATTTATTCAAAACTTCAATTCTGTTGCTACACCACTTATCGAGCTTATAAAGAAAAATGTCGAATTTTGATGGCGAAATAAGGAAGAGAAGAGCTCTGTTTAGCTGAAGAGGAGGTTAACTTAGCACCTGTACTATCTTTATTAGATTTTAGTAAGATCTTCGAATTAAAGCGTGATGCTTCGACCATAGGAATTTGAGTAGTTCTTATGCAAGACTATCGAGTTATTGCTTATTTTAGCGAAAAGCTCAAAAGACCTAGTTTGAATTATTTTGTGAATGACAAAGAGTTATATGCATTAGTCCGAGCTATGCAGACTTGGTAACATTACTTATTGTTGTAAGAATTTGTTGTATACTCTGATCACCAAACTCTGAGGTACTTGAGGACTTATCCAATGCTCTTAAAGCGACAACTTAGGTGGGTTAAGTTTCTAGAAGGGTTCTTGTTTGTGATTAAGTATAAGCAATGGAAAACAAATGTAGTCGTAAACGCCTTATCAAGACCACATGTATGCTTTTCGAGCTCTAGATAAGATTGTTCGGATTTGTGAGCCTCAAGGAACAATATTCCCAATACCTCCACTTTGGACTGATCTTTGCCCAGTGTAAGGAAGGTAGGACATTGGATGAATATTTTGTGGAGGAAGGTTACCTCTTTTGAGCTAAGAGATTATTTGTGTCGACTTGTTTGATATGGGACTTACTTATTTGAGAAGCACATAGTGGAGGACTGTTTGGTTATTTTGGGGAAAAGAGAACGTATGAACTATTGAAGTCAAGGTTTTATTGCCCAATGATGTTGAGAGATGTGCATCAGTTGTTGAGAGTTGCATAACTTCCAAATACTTGTATTGAACAAACCATGGGTAGATATAAGTGTGGACTTTGTACTTAGATTGCTAAGGACGACACAAGGGAAGGATTCTGCTATGGTCTCAGTTGATAGGTTTAGCAAAACAACATACTTTGTGTCCTACAATAATACTAACGATGCTTTGGCTATTTCTTTTTTGGTTTTACAGGAGATCGTAAGGCTACATGGAGTTTTGAGGAGTATTGTATCAAACAAAGATCTTAAAATTTTGAGCCAATTTTAAAAGACCTCGTTGTATCAATTAAGGACCAAGATGCTATTTAGTACATCTTGCCACTCATAGATTGATGGGCAAACAGAGGTCATCGATTAGACTCTAAGATCTCTTCTCCAAGCTCCTATTGGATTAAACAAGGCTAATTTAGATTCCTGGTTGCCTATAGTGGAATTTACCTATAATCGATCCATCCATAGTACGATAGGCAAAACTCCATTTGAAGTGGTGTATGGTTTTAATCCCAAGCTATCACTTAACTAAGCACCCATTTCGAGGACCTATCAAGATGATCCAAAGGTTGAAGATCCTTGCAAGGGATCTACTAATGGGTTACCTAGTAATTGACCTGAGTTACTAAGAAATTAGCACATATATGCCAAGGATGAAAGGGAAAGAAGTAATTTTGACCAGGAGAGCTTATATGGTTACATCTTAGCAATGAAAGGTCTCCCAACAAGAGAAAGAACATATTCCCACCTTAAGCTGAAGGACTTTTTTGAGTACTTCAAAAGATCAATGATAACGCCTACAAACTCAAACTCTTAGATAGGTATGAAATCTCTAATGTCTTCAACATTGTCGATTTGAGCCTATACATTCCTAACAAAGACATACTAGGAAAGCATCTCTAGGTTTTGATCCCAAATATTAAACAACTTAGAGAGGATGGTAACAATCTGGTACCTAGACCCCTTATTTGAGCAAGAGCAAGAGGCTTGAACAATTTAGCCTCTCAAATTCTTAGCTACCAAACTAGTTCTATCCATGCTGACTAGAAGGACCATATCGTTATGCAGGTTCTTCTGAGCTCTTTGATGTACCAACTTGACTAAGCCTAATCTTTTCGAGCTGTCTCTAAAGTCAATCCTTTTGACTAATCCTAAAGGTTGCCTCTTGCTACCAACCTACTGTACCAAGCTACATGAAAGCCTTATGATTGCTAACCAAATCTTAAGGTGTTAGAAGCCATAAGTGGAATCTGCCCCTATCCTTTCCCATAGCAACACATATCCCACTCCTCACTGGCGTGCCCTAATACTAGAATCTTCTCTTTCTAGAAGGATTACATAGCTATCCTTCTACATTTGTACTTGTAGTTATATAAATTTCTTGCCATTTGTAGTAATTTCATTTAGCATTGTAACCCTAGAACCCCTAGGTATAAATACCCTGTCGAGACAATTATGGTAATTAGAATTTCTCTTATTACCAGTGAAATATCTAGGTCTTCTTTCCTTTCTCTTATGTTGACAACTTTATCCTCTAACTCATAGTAACCCTTAAGTAAGGTTGTATTAGCGAATAACCTAACACTTCGAACCGGTGGGTCACATCTGCTGATGTGTTAGTTCGTGAGTGCTTAAGAAGTAAGTTACATTTATGAGTAGCGTACAAAGCTTAATCCTTTTTCTTTTGTGTTATTCCTACCCAAAACCTTACCTTTCCTTTCCCTATTAGTTATTCTACGAAGGACCCATCCATACATTGGTAAGACCTCTTATGAGGTGCATCACCGATCATTGGTTTAGAATGCTCTTATCTTAAATCCCTTAAATGAAAAACCCTTGCAACGATTTCTTCAATGTGATTAAACCAAACCTTCAATTAAAATATTCAAATTAGAACAAAAATTCTTTTCTTAGAAGGATTTCTTGCTAATAGTGAAATGATTTTCCAATTACAAAAGGAGATTCAGATTCTTGTTTTGCGAAATATCACAATTAATAAAGAAGTGTCTTACTGAACAACCTAGATTCTTTGAGTCTGTTAGGGCATAACATATTAACCAACACACAACAAATGTTAAAATAAGACTTTAGGTTAAAGAAGACATATATATGAGTAAAATTCCCATATTGCCCCTGTTACTTAACCCCTCATTTTTGCTTTGCCATTACTTTTTATGTTTTTAGTTTATTCTATTTTTACTTATTTTTGCGGGTTTTACATTTTCTTCCCCTTTAAAGAATTTTCATCCTTGAAACTTTATCCGAATCATTAAAGGGCTTTTGGTGCTTCTTTCTCACCTCTTCTTCTAGTTCCTATGTAGCTTCTTCTTTAGTTTGATTACTCCACTGTACCTTGACATACTTTATTAGGCTTCTTCTTAGTCACCACTCCTTTATATCCACTATTTTCACTGGCTTTTCCACAATAGCCATGTTAGGCTGAACCTCCATTGATTCCATGGCAACTACTTTATCTAGATTTGCTACGAACTTCTTCAACATAGATACATGAAAAACATCACATACTCCTGTTAACTCTAGTAGTAACTTCAGTCTATAAGCCATTTTTCCAATTCTCTCTACTATTTTGTAGGGTGCAACATACCTTAGGTTTAACTTCCCTCTTAACCTACCTGATTATCCCTTGTGTTAGTGATGCTTTCAAAAGTACCTGATCACCAACTTAAAATTCTAGTGGTCATTGTCTTCTATCTATAAAGCTTTTCCGAAGACATTAAGTTGCCAATGGCCTCTATTAATCATTTTATCTACTGTTATAACCCCATACTAAGGAGTCAATAGTCTCATCATGTAAATCAACTTAAGCTAAAAGCTAACCGCCTTAACTGATAATGTAGGTATAGCTTACATAAGGTATTCACCACTTTACTATTTAGAAACATCCAATTCAGTATCTGATAGGTATCAACTTGTAAGGCATTTTTTAAAAATAACTTCTAAAAATAATTTTATGGCTCAAATGATTGAGAAAATTAAACTTTATAAATCATATGGAGTACAAAATCTCAATTTTAACATAAAGTTTCAATAATTAAATTGATATGAGAAAATAAAGCGATTAATAAATGATTTATAAAAGTTTAAAGGTTTATAGAGCATAGTGGCAATATTAATAGTTGAAAACTAGAGAGTCATCAATAGATACCCTATTAGTTTTCCTATAAGTTAGTAAAACCAAGAAATAAATAAGATTTCGACTCATTAGTCTTGAATCTCACTCGATCCCATTCTCTGATCTTCTAGGACTTAAAGAAGTGCTGGCAAGTTTACTAGAAACTTGCAAAACAAATATAAGGGAATAAGCACCAACTTGCTCCATAAGTGGGATGGAGACAATAGCACATATTTGATATAGAGCAATTAGGATTTTTAAGTAAGTTTAGTTAGATGCTATGCATCTATAAGCAAGTGCTATTGCATGATGTTGTTTAATTTGTCTTGAGATCAAAGAAATTGTGCTCGCTTTAATTCGGGTTGATGAGTTTGATGTTGTGCACTCGCGAATTAGAACCAAACTAGGGCTTATGTAATAGAGATTACGCTTCGCCTAAGACTATCTTTGAACCATAGTTTTCAACCTTGCCTTGACCTTCTCTACTATCACTTAGCTTGACTAAGGGTAGGGAAAGGATCATTTCACCTATCCTCATTGAAGGATCCATGTTTAGCCTTGAGAATCTTAGTTGTTTCCCCTAGTAGGTTGTTATGTATCTTCAGTTAGATGTTAAGTCAAGTTTGTATTTGATTACTTTTGGAGTGGTTAAGTAATTTTAGATAATCTACAACAAGCAATATCATGAAGCAATCAATACATAAGTCTAGTATTAATATAGCACAACCATATTCAAGCACACATGTTGCATACGCTCAAGCAACTAACTTACAATCATAAGCAAGACATATACTAAAGCCTCTAAGTATTCTTAAATAATACTTCAAAGTATGATGAAGCATTGATCTTACTTACTTGGAATTCGATTGCTCACTAACAAAGTTTGTTGATTGTCCTTATTGGTGATCCCTCGATATTTATTCCAATTTAGTACTTTATTCCGTATGGAAATTATGAAATATTGCTAATTTACATATCTATATAAGAATTAAGTTAGCTAGTTGCTAGTTTATTGTCCTATGCCTTAAGTATTGAAAATTTAGTATGGTGCTATAAGTATATTTTACCTTTATTATCTTTCGAATTACATCCTCAATCGATGCACTCTCGATGTATTCAATTAGAGAAGTTTTTGAGCTACCCTCTGGACCACATAGGCGTTGAAGTTCATAGTAGATTCAGCTTTTGAGTCAATATATAAGGTTGGTAAATACCTAAGATTTTTCAATAAACACCTTCTAATATAGCTTCGGAGGGTTCATATATTTATAGTTACCCTAAATATTCTCTCTAAGTTACCTTCTGAATGAGTTGTTGAGTATACAAGGAATTGAATTTCTTAACAGAAGCCCCTCTGAGCTATTTTTTAAGTTCAACCAGCTTCATAATTTTAAGGAATTTACCCTTTGAACTTTCCTCTGAGACTAGCAACTTCAAAGTTCTTAAGAATATTTTCTCTGACTTTGTCTATGATATTCCCTTGTTTCACCACTACTCATAATTTCACCACTAATTTAACTTCTAAGTCAATATTTAGTAGAACATTTGCGTTTGATTTCCTTTGAGTTATACTCTACCCTTAACCAACTTCCTATAATTAATTGATTTGCTCACTTTTCTCCAAAGTTTTAGTTATAGGGACCCATTTTACACTTCATTTAACACTCTTCCACTTCATTACTCCTCAGGATCCCCATCTACCATATCACCACTCACCAAATCTCAAATTCACATACTACCAAATTATACATATAAGTGGCATATTCTTGATTTTCTTAACTTCTTCCAATAAAACCCCTTCTAATAGCATCCATGTACTGCAAAATACATCAAAAATCAGTTAAGCTCAGAATCCAAGTAAGGTAATTAAGGAAAATTCCATTAATTTCGTTAAAAATGCCATTTTAGTTATAATTTAGGGGCTAAAAAATTATGAAAAATATAGAAAATATTTTTGTTAAAAATATTTATATAGCAATGTAATTTAAATATAAGGTAGTTTATAGGAAAATTTTGAGATTGAAACTACTTCATTTGACTTGTTTATTTTGATATCGAAAATAGCTCGATTTCATTTATTTCTTAAAGACGTATGCTGTAGTTACTAAATTTTTATAAAAATATATTTTTCTAGATTCTACACATGAAAATATGTAAGAATAAATTTTTTTATAATTTTTTTTGGATATTTTTACTAATTTTTTGAAAAATCGGACAAAAAAGGACCATACAGAAATTTCAAGCTCTAGCCACCAGTAGTGGTCACCCCCTTATCAACACGGCTAGGCAGTGGTTGTTGCCTCTTGTGGTGGTGGCCTTTGGTTTCCGGCAACTACCTAGGTTTACGAACACTCCTAAGCTTAAATTAGGTACCAATTTTGCAATTTTTCCTAAATTTATTTCTTTCACCTTCTAAATCCAATCCTATTTTTCTTAAATCCAACTTTACATGTATGATTTTTGGAGAGTGTTTTTTAGATTTTTCAAAGTGTTTTTGGATGTGAAAATGAATAAGTTTCTCTCTCCTCAAGCTTATTACCTTATATACCAATTTAATTTGCATGCCAATTCCATTTGATTGCCTTACACCTAGTTTCTACACTTTACACACGCATTCTAAACTTACTCCAAGTGGTTTATAATTTTTATTAATTTCTTTGTCTTAATTTAGCTTAAAATATAATTATTCTGGTATTTTAATTAATTACGAGTACTTGTTTGTCCATGAAAATTACACACAACATATATATATATATATATATTATTCATGTTATTATACGTCATATAATAATTTTGTTACATATATCATTTATCTCTAATAATTTACAAACTAACGAGGCTATTTTATGCTATTTCGATGAATATTAAATAATATAATAAAATTACACTATTTGAGCTATATTATGATCATTGTATTTTATTTTCAAAATTTGAGTCTATAAACTCTCTTTAACTAATATCTTGAGCTCATTCATAAATTCCTAAGTCAATCGAGTTAATTTCACTAACACCCTAAATTATCCGCTCAAAATAACTAGATGAAAATTTAGGTTTAACATATACTACATCCTATACTAATTGCAGCCTTAAAACTTACCTTTCGCCTAGTTCATCGTAATGGAGGGGTGATCTACACTTCTTTCCATTTAACTCTTCATCAAGTGTCATGTGGCTTGATGCCTAATAACTATTATTGTAGGTGAACTTAGCTAGAAGTAGATATTCATCCCAATTTCAAAGTTTAAAGCTTAGGCTATCAACATATTTTCAAGTATTTGAATCGTCCTTCAATTGTATATTTGTATGAGGATGAAAGGCCGTATTGAATGGAAACTTCGTTCCTAAGGTGTCATGTAAACTCTTCTAAAATCTTCCCACAAACCTAGTATCTTAATTTGAAATTACGGTTGCAAGGACACTATGCAATCTTAATATCTCACTAACATATAACTTTACCAACTTTCTAACATATACCCTGTATGCTACAATATAAGGTGAGTTGAATTTGTCAACTAGTCCACCGTCGGCAATCTAATAGCAAATTTAGATACAATTTCGTGCATTGTTGTCACAAAGTCCATAATGACATGCTCCCACTTCCATTCTGAGATAGGTAGTGCTTATAGTTTACCCACTAGCCTTTGATGCTCAATTTTGACTAGTTGATAAGTTATATACTTAGATACATATTCTGCAATTTCTCTTTTCATGTTGTTCTACTCCTTTAAGTCTTACTTGGGTGTATAGTATACCTTAAGTAGTAATCTCTCAACAATTCACTTTTTAATTATGACCTAACTGGTACATAAAGTCTAGTTGCTAACCATAGAACTCGTTTTGTATCAACATTGAATTCATTTGCTTTACCCTATGTTATTTTGTCTTTAATCACTTGTATGCCCACATCATCTACTTGAGTTGCTTTAATTTTATCTATTAGGATGTGTTTAATGTGTAAAGTAGCTAGGCATACTCTTACCTCCTTAGTAATAATCTCTAAATCCAATCTCACACTTCTTTAATTAGTTACCTTTGCTATGTTATCAAAGTGGCAAAGTGACCCTGTTTCTTCTTGTTTAGAGCATTGGCTATTGCATTAGCTTTTCCTAGTAGTACTAAATCTCTATGTCGTGGTCTTTAATTAGTTCTAACCACCTTTTTTGGAACATGTTCAACTCCTTTTTTATGAAAAAGTACTTTAGGATTTTATGATTTGTGAAGATTTTGCACCTCTTCTAGTACAAATATTGCCTCCACAACTTAAGCTCTAAAACTACGACAGCTAACTTTACATCATGTGTAGGATAGTTCTTTTCATAAGGCTTTAACTAGTGGGAGGCATATGTTATTATTTTTCCATTTTGCATTAGTACATAACCCAAGCCTTGATACAAAGCATCACTGTAGATCATATACTCTTTTCCACTTTCAGGTAGTGTAAGAATTGAAACTAAAACTAGCTTTTCCTTTAAATTCTAGAAAATCTCTTCACATTGATTGCTTTGATCAAACTTAATCCCTTTTTGGATCAACTTGGTCAAAGGTGCTGCTAATTTAAAGAAACCTTCAATAAACTTTCTGTAGTAGCCTAAAAGTTACAAGAAGCTTCTAATGTCTATCATTGTCTTTGGCCTTGCCCACTCAACTACTACCTTAATTTTTTTAAGGTCTAATGAAATACCCTCTTTCTTTACTATGTGTCCTAAGAATGAAACATGTTCTAACTAGAACTTGCACTTAGAAAACTTCGCATAAAGCTTCTTAGTTTTCAACTCATTTAGAACTTGCCTCAAATGCTCTTCTTATTCTTCCTTGCTTCTAGAATAAGTTAGGATATTGTCAATGAACACCACAATGAACTTGTCCAAGAAGTCCCTGAATATTCTATTTATCAAGTCCATGAAGGCTATTCAAGTGTTTATCAACCCGAAAGGCATCATCGGAAATTATAATGTCTATATTGGGTTCTAAATGTAGTCTCTTGGACATCTCCTCCTTGATCCTAAATTGGAGGTGTAAACTTTGCTAAATTTTTTAACCCAAACCTAACATGAGTAATTGAAGCCCATATGAGTCCTCAAACCTTACAAAGGGTAAACTAAATTAAAAATAAATATTAAAATAGAAAGTCCTAATGACACAAGTGAAACATTAAAACTAGAACTAAAACTCTAAGTGCCTAAAACCTTAATATGTCGTAAACCCTAAATTGACTCCAAAACCATAATTTAGTGTGAAAACCTTAATGAAATTAAAACTATTAGCTAAATTGTTCATTAATTACTAATAATTCGCTTAATTGTTATAATGCCCTAATTTACCTTCTAAATCATAATTAAGTAGTAATAATTAATTATGACCCTTAGAAAACCTAACGACTCATTCACTTCGTTGTATGGAATGAGGAGGGAAATTATTAAGTAATGGAATAAAGGTATAATAGGATACAAATGAATATTATGGTGTTCAATTCGGTGTAGTAGAGTTAGTAGTACATTGTTCACATGATGGGAATCTAATAGAAAATAGGACTTAAATATAATTTAAGATACCCAAAACACCCATGCTAATTAAAAATAGAAAAATAAAATAAAATAAAAAAGGAATAGAACAAAACATCATTTTGAAACTAGAAAAAAAAAATCATCTTGAAAAGAAAAGAGGCTTATCGACCATCGCAACTTTCTTCCAAAGAAAACCCAAACCCTAAAATTGAAAAAGGCAATTGAAAACATGAGGAAAATCACCACAATAATTTGCAAGAGCCCCCATCATAACTTTCATAAAGAGTCTAAACAAGTATGAAAAAATCAAGCCTAAGATTCTATTGCTTCGATTTCATCCTATCTTCCTTTTCATATAGCGAGCAATAACATGAAAAGGAAAGACTATATACTCATAAGAAAATCCAAAGTTTAGGAGGACAAAGAGAGATGAAGATGGAGAGAATGACAATCAAATGATGGAGAGAGAGAGAGAGAGAGAGAAGTCTAGGGCTTCAACTACATTTGAGAGGGTTAGGTCATTTTTTGTTAGCTTGTTTAATTGAGGGCATTTTTTGTCTTTTTGAAAATTTGAGGTCAATGATGGGAAAAGAAATGAACTAAGTACTGAATCGTGATTCAAAGGTCTAAAGGTGGAATTGGGATTCCCTACTTTCATGTAATTGGGATTCCCATTGAATTGGTATTACAAGGCTAAAAGTGAAGTAAATAAGGATGTTTGAAGGATTAGGGGGAGGATAGAATAGCCATTCCTCCAAAGTGAATGGGTTATAAATTAATTAGATCAAACGGTTTAATAGGCTTAACTAACTTAATTAGACATGATAAACCCTAAACTATCTTTAATTATAGTTACATATACTAGTGATTAGGGTCATAAGCTTAGAATTCATTCTAATCATTTACATGCATTGATGCATCATGATTAATTAAGAGATAAACACAATTAACCATAAAGGACAATGCAATTACTTATTGGGAGACATGATTAAGGGATGATTTTACTTTTGAGAGACAAATCATTGTCACTTTTGGTAAAATGCATAAAATCGATTAGTCCCAACTTGATCATGTATTAGGTAATCATTTGAGGATGATATTTTGTCCCTTAACCCCCCACATTCCAATCGGCCACCCCAACTCTCCCTATCTTCATTTTCATTTCTTCATCCTCTATAAAATAACCCTAGCAACACTCTCTAAGTATAAATAATTAGAAACAAAAGAAGAAAGAAACAAAGCAAAGCACTTTGGATTTCTCGAGTACCCTCATCACCCATGCCTTTAACTAGCATCACACACTACCAAATCAAAAGCCACCGCCACCCATTGTTCTCTTCCTCCTTTGCCCATCTTGTTGACACCCCTTACTTTGGAGCCCATTTTGGCCACATATTAAGGAAGAAAAGACAGAGCACTCTACAATTTGATCTCAAGTAAGGGCATCCAACTTAATCCTTATTTTAGTGTTAGTTTAAGATCATAATATTTAAGAGTTTAGGACTATAATAAACATCAAAATGCCATCTTTATGTATCCATATCATGTAGCATTTATGATGTATTTTCGTAGGAATTTACAAATAAGAAACATAACATGTACATGGGTAATGTTTAAGCATACGGTTAAGTTAATAACTCTATAAAATAAGGAAAAACCTCTAAGAACCTTTCATCCCCAGCTAGGCTAAAACATGTCGATGATAAACTTCATCATATTTTTTATCTTTCATATTCACCTTATGAGAAATTAGCTTAATGTGCATTCTAGTAGTGATTTAGTCAAGTTAAGGTAAGTTATGAAAAAGTTGAGTTGAAATCTCTTGAAAATCATTCTAAAACACCCCCTTAATGTTGATGAACAAGCTATAAATTTTATTAGGATTTGGAGTTTAATCTTATAAAATGAGTGGCTAAACAAAGCTTAGGATGCATGATTAATCCTAAAATGATATTTGGGCTTAAAAAGATCAATTTGAAGCCCGATTAATCAATATGACCAGATCTAGTATTGTATGTAGAATGGGTCATTTAGTGGGTCCAATAAGTTATTTGACCATTGGAATAGGTAAGAAATAAATTTAAGGCCTTGGATTGTAAATTGGACTTAAAACATGTTAAAAAGGCAAGAGGCCCATCTATAAATGGCATGACCAATAGGTATAATAAATATTTTGGTCTTAAATGAGAAGCCCACAAGGCCCATTAAGCATTCTTGGAAGCCTATGTTAGGCCTAAAGATGAGTAGGGCTCATAACTAGTTAAAAAGGCTAATTTATGCACTAAACTCATAAGATAGGCTTAAGCCAAACTTAAATTGGTCTAACTAAATTAATAACCCTAGAATAATGTGTCAAAGGCCTAATTATAATAGATAAAGTAGGTCTATTAACCTAAAAATGACCTTAAGCCCAAATTAAAGACCAAAACCCTTAAATTAAGATTTAAAATGACTAAGATACAAGAAGGCCCATAAACAAAGACGTAAATAAATCTTGAATACTCTAGGCCTAATAACAACATGAAAGCCCAATTAACAATAATAAATGACTAGAATTAGGCCTTATACACTTGAACCCTTATTTATATTAGAGAATCAATTGAGTTAAGAAAAGTATAGCATAACCATTAATCTGACCCCTAGCTAACTTTATGGTTATGTGTCCTAACTTCTAAAATGGACACCACCATTCAAAAATACATTTAAAATCATATGAAATTGGTTATAAAAACGTGAAAAATAGACTTAAAACAAAGAAGCTATAGGAAAAAACAAATTTCAATCATACTTGAGAGTAATATAATAAGAAATAGGATAATTAATTAGAAATCTAGTATAATCTAATAGTATTACTATCATTTCATTATCAAGAAATACTGTTCTTAACCCTGATTTACTAAAGGACTTACAACGCTTGATTGCTATGGTTGAGTGAGTATTTCTTTTATGATCTCCATATTTGTTTATGTATGTGATGTAGTAGCATATTAATGCAAGATAATAAATTTAAACGTTTAGGGTATTGGATTTGTGTATTTATATGAGGATGCTTGATTGGATATCAAGAACACACCTACTTGATATCTATTTATACATTATGCTATACTATGTTTTTTTAGTGTCTGCGAAATTATTTGGTCGCTTAATGAATTGGACCTAATTATATTGGGCTTATTAATGAAATGGACATGCAAGAACATGACATTGCACTATTATTAGTGATCGTCGCATCACTTAGAGGTAAAGAGGGTCATACGAGGTTTGTATCTGTTTGTTTGAAAGCCTATATTATGAAAGTTTGTTTAGTATGGTGCACTTGTATGATAAGTGCCCTACCCTACCCTACAAGCTTACTAGATGCTCGAAAACACCAACCATACGATTAAGAGTTGAGCCTTAAAAACTCTGCTTAGGGGTAAGTTGGACTATGTATATCACTCATAATCTCACTTAGAGTTAGGGTTAATCACTTAGGTAATGAATAATAAGATCATAATTGGAAATGGTAATAAGGATATCATAATTGGTTAGTACCTAGGTGATAGGAACCTAAATATGACGATTCGAAATTCTCCAACCTTGGTTTTGGGGCATTAAATTCGAGCTATATACAGGATCGGTTAATTGTATATACTTATTTGGCATATGGTTGGCTTCATTCATGCGGATGGATAATATAACTTGCTTAAAACTTACTTGTATAGTATGGTTTAAGAAGTTTACTCACTAGGTTAGTTAACTTACTCCGTAACAAACTTTTATTGGCATAGGCTAATTTATGACTTGGAGGTAGACGAGGTCTACCTTAGGTTAGCATCATTGGATATAGGATCATGTATAGTGAGGATGAGCATATATGAGAGGACTCTTTCACTACTTGGACCTATGTTATATGTTATTTGATAGCACACTTAGACTACTATTTTAGTTACTATGATAGTTATTGGCCAATAGACTTATTGGGGCTACCTGTGTATTCCAACCTATCTATATTCACATAATGTTAAATTGCTAATAGCCTTATATGTCGCAAGGCAGATTCTAGATCGACGAGATCATTGATCAGGGATCTCCGTACAACATACAATATATCATTGCAACTTACCCCTTAGGTTGTGACAGGAGGTAACTAAACCTCAAGTCTATTTTTGAAAAGACTTGAGCTCCCTATGACTAATAAAATAAATAATCATTTTATGAAAGGGATATTTATTTTTTATTTTGATTCGATTTAATTCTCTATAGTTAATGAAGAGTCTCATGTTTCCATCCTTCTTCTTCATAAATAAGACTAGTACTCTCCATAAAGTGCTTAGTATGATAAACCCTTTGTCAAATGGTTCTTGTATTTGACTCTTCAATTTCACTAATTCCATGGGAACCATCTTATATGGTGTCTTTGATATAGGAATTGTAGCTGGTACTAAATCTATGCTAAACTCTATTTCTTACACTAGGGGAAGCCTTGGTAAATCGTCTAGAAATACATCCCTAAAATCCTTAACAATAGGTTACTAACTTGCCTCTACTCTATAGCTCATAAGTAAGTAGAACTAGTGGCTTTTGAACTTCTAGCTAGAGGTTAAAAGGCCCCTCATTTAGGGGAGTGAAATGGACTACCATGTTGTGGTAATATATGGTAGCACGAGTCTTTAATATTTAGTTGACTCCAAAAATTACATCAAAACCAATTATGTTTAGCACATTATAAGTCTACAACCATAACTTGACCTTAGATTCTATTTGCACTCTTTTACATATTCTATCTAAGGCTTTTCCCATGCTAAGAGGGGAACTTACACAGAAAGCGTCATTTAGCACAATAGGTAACAACTTACAAGCTTGAAAAAAAATTCTTTAATACATATGAGTGTGTTGCAATAGTATCAAATAGTATGCAAGTTGGAACATAGTGTATAAGGAGCGTACTTACCATAGTATCATGCTCCAATGTCTCTTGGTGCTGCTGGTGTAATGTAATGACCCTTAATGGAGCTCTCTGTTTAGGCCTCATGACAATTTACCTACCCATTATGACTCTGTTCTAAGCCTTTACCATTGGGACTTGAACTGGTTGTTGAATGGTAGCTATTAGAGTCGATGTATTGTTATACTCATGAGCTTGATTCTCCTTTTGTTTACTATTAAACTCTATTTCAATTTTCCTTAATTTAATCTTTATTAAACCTAGTCTACTTAATATAAATTATTTGACAAAAAATATTTTTCTTTGAAGAAAATATTTAAAAAAATAATTCGGAATCGCTAACTAGTAAAACTAATGAGAAAGTCAAATTAAGGTTTTCGTATTAGAAAACCCTAAATTAGCCAATAGTCTGTGGATTTTCTAAAAAAAATTAATTTTTTAGAAAATCTAAATTTTAAGAGCTAACCTATTAAGACCATGTCATCATGTAAAAAAAAAAAAAACTAATAGGTCCTTATTTTTATAATTTTTTCAGAAAAATAAGAAAGCATGTGAAAATGTATAAAAATGAATTTTTTATTACAAATTTTCCTAAAATATTAAAAGAAAACAAAAAATTTACAAATTTTACGGTTATCTCAAAAGTGCTTATGTACTCACTAATCGGGATTAAACCAATTGTAGTTCTCTCTTTTTTAGAAAACTTTAGTGAATTAACAAATTTTATTATTTGAAAATGGGCCAAGTTTACGTTTTTAGTCATTTTATTTCTTATTAAGATAAATCTTAAAAAAGAAACCCTAATTTTTTATTATCCAATTTTGAAAATCCTTAACTTAAAAAAAAAAACTCAAATTAAGTTTTTTATTTACAGAAAAACCTTTTCTACATGATAAAACATTTTAGAAAAATCCTAAAGTGCCTAAATGCAATTTTTCATAAAATATGCAATTAGTATGGAAAACATGCCTAAGATGCTTAAATAATGAAAAAGATATTTAAACCATATAAAAGATACCTAACGATGGAAAAAATTTCTAAACCATAGAAAATATATTTAAACTATTTGAAAAGATGCAATCCCATCTTAATCTTCTAATATCACATCTCGGCTTAGCACGGAATGCACCATCACATAAGAATACCTATTGAAAACTTAAATCAACTTGCTTATTCATCAAAAGACAACTTTGTTTATATGATAAAGGAGTTGCTACATCGAAGTTCAGCTGGATATTCTATTACATCTTATGTGTATAGCATAATATTTACATCAAAACATGAACCAATTTTTTCCTTTGTCAACTTCACAATAGTAGGATTCCTGACTTAGTATAGGTTCTATACAAAAGTCGCTAACTTCGACTTATGCTCTTAGTATATATATCCCCCTTTAGTGTTGAGCCCTTCACGATGTGGTTACCTTGAGGATAAAATATTTTATCCTCTTAGCTACTGAAGCTAAGTGAGAGTAGATAATAAACAACATAATATAGACAAAATTGCATATCACAACTAAAATATTTCCATTATAACCTGCAGGTTCAACTTCACATATGCATTCACTCAACTGGCCATTTATTGCTAGTAATGTAGTATGCTATGCTCATACGCGTAGCATGCATCAGTACCGATATCCTATGCCTTTCCAATCTTCTTCCGGTTAGTTGACATAGTCAGGCATCTGGATACAACGTCTAAGAATCTATGAGCAGCAATGAGCTGCCTATAAGTAAGACCCCCACCAAATTGGACTGCACAATGTAGCCTACCCTTATCAAAAAGGGCAACAAAAAGTTTCCTGGGAGTAAGACCCCTAACTTTGTTTTACAAAATTACATTACATATTGTAGTTCACCAAATCAAAGAGGCAACACTACCAAACTAGACTACGCACTATAATCTACCAAATCTCACTATCAAAATAGTCACAATGTTCGAACAATGTTCGAACAATGCAATCTATATGCTTCCAAAAACTGAGTTCATAAAGCCATGCTTTTTCCATGATTATTTGGAAGCCTTATTCTAAAAGTTCTGACCTATAGGTCCTTTTTATGCCATGTCATGTCATGATATGCAATAACAACTTAAGTATATCACTCAGCACAACTAGTCTTTTGGTTTTATTTAACTTAGTGATCTGATTCTAGTTTTCAAACTCTCCCTAGCGAAATTCAAGTATCTCACTTAAGGTTCAATTAGGTAAGTACCTAGAAAATTGAGTTAACAATCACTCAACTTCCTTGGTTAGCACAAGCATTCATAAGCATAAATCATCACTTAATATAGTAATATAACAGTTTAACCAAGATATATCCATATTCAATCAATATGGTATCAAACAATACGTAGTGTTATGAGTAGCAATGTATCTACTTCAAGCATGAGTTAGATCCACTTACTTAAGCTTAGTAATAGTGTAATATTCTATGCTTTGTGACGTGGTCCTTCCTTACTTATCATATCTATAAAAATATAAACATAACTTTCAAATTAAGTATAGGTCGAACTCGAATTGTTATAAGCTTTCATTTCCAAGTTTTTAAACTTTGGTTAACTGTATCTTATTCATTTCTTATTTGATTTTAGTAAAGTTTATATTGTTAATATCATTATTTGGAGCACTATTGATATATCTTAAGAAATAAAATTGATCAACATTGTCAAAAACTTAAAAATATCCTTTCGTATTACCGATTAGATTGAGTATTATCGTAACTCCATAATTGCCCCGATTAAGCTTTAATACTAAACTAAAAACCCTAAAAATCACACTTTCCAAACTTATTCAGTAACCTTTAATATACCCCAATGTGTTCATTTTACGTAAATTTAATAAGTATCTTACTAGTATTAGTTATTATATTACATATTAAGCCAATATATAAGCTTATATAAGGAAAATATGTAATAAATAGTACACGAGCCCAATTAATTTAACAAAATATCCTATAGACTTAAAAAATATGTAGTTTAATTATCAATCATCAATTATATTAAACAAGTTATTGTCAATTTCTATAAAAATAATGGTTTTAGCTCGAAATTACGAAAAATTAGGGAAAATAAATAAATTTATGTATGAGATAAAAATTAAATATTCCAAATATCATTATAAACATCTAAAAGTCTAAACATGTAGGGCTCATTCATTAATTTTATCAAAAAATAATCATTTCAACAATTTAGTAGAATTGACAGTTTTATTCAAAATAATTATAAAAAATAGTAAACATACTTAATTTCGAAAATTCTTGTTTCCATGATTATATATATATATATATATATATATATATATATTAGGTGTATTATATAAAATAATTGAGCTTGAAACAACATCATCAAATATTTATAAAAATTTATTCAATTTTTATCCAAATAAGATATTTTCTTAAGGAACCCATATTTCCGCTAATTATTTAATTAAAATAAAATTACTACATTAATCTATACCTAAAATAATCAAGTGTTGACTCATCATTTCTAATTAATCCTAGGTTGACACATCATTTAGTGACTCATCCATTTGATTTTTTTTTATTAATTTTCTATTATTTTGCATTATTTTACCTAATTTTGATAATTTATTATTATATGTATATATTTAATACATATAATGTATATCGCATGTAAATACATGTATATTATGTATAATTCAANTACAAAAATTGAGCTTAAAATAACATTATTTAATATTTATAAAAATTTATTCAATTTTCACCCAAACAGAGCATTTTCTTATGTAATCCATATTTCCACTAATTATTTAATCAAAACAAAATTACTACATTAATCTACACCTAAAATAATCTTAGAAAACCAAATTTCATAATTAATTAACAACATTTTATTTTTTAGAGAATTAAATAAATTACAGGCATAAAATTAGTTCACTTGAACCAGCCGCCTTCGGCCACCACTTGGTCACCACACCTTGTCGAAACACCTCCTTCGGCTACCCTTTGGTGGACCTTCAAGCTACTCTAAGTCAGGTTGTGGATAACCTATTAAATCGCCTTAACCTAATTCCGACTCTATTTCTTGTTCTATTTTTATTTTTTTTTTCTAATTTTTTTTATTTTCTAAAATTATGTTCTTATGTTTTTTGGTCACTAAAATATTGCAAATGAGATTTGGTGTCCTATTTATAAGCTTTAGGATTTTTGCATGTAAAAAAGTAAAATTATACATGTTATTTTTCCTTTTTCCTTTTTCCGTAGGTGTTATGTGTCATTCTCTAAATAATCAAGTATTGACTCATCATTTCTAATTAATCTTAGGTTGACACATCATTTGGTGACTCATCCATTCAATTTTTTTATTAATTTTCTATTATTTTGCATTATTTTACCTAATTTTGATAATTTATTATTATATGTATATATTTAATACATATAATGTATATCGCATGTAAATACATGTATATTATGTATAATTCAACTTCATTTATTATTTTTAAAAGTTAATTAACTTATCTTTAATATCTCGCTATATCTAAAATTTCGAATTTTACGATTATCGACTTTATCGATAAATTAACTTTTTTTTATCAAATTAATGTTTTTATATAGTTTATTTTGAGAGATTGACTCTATTTAAATTACTTTATCTAACTTTTCTAACTTTATGTGAAGTTTGAAATAAAAAAGATAACTTACTCCGATACCCTAAATTTAGGGGGTTCGAAACTTATGATTATTGAATTAGCTCAAAATCTTAAGATATTACATCTAAGATATGTGATGTAGATGGAACCTTTAACGAAAAGATGTAAATCTTGATAAAAATGCAATTGTACCCTAAAGGATGTAATCTTTTGAAAATATGCAATTTTTGTAAAAGATATAATTTATTTAAAATGCGACGAAAAAATAACATGAAGTAAAAATAACAAGAGCTTGCAAAAAAAGCCCATGTTAGTATCTAATTCATGTAGTTAAATTATGCTAATCATGTAATAAAAATATAATTATATTTTTTTTAAAAAATGACATGCTTAAAAAAAAAAACTAAGACTATCACTTGTACAAAAGGAACAGACCAAGTTAATAAGGATTCTTTATCAATTTTATTTATTATAAAATACTAAATAAAACAAAGAAAAGGATAAATAAAAAATAAATAAAAACTCCTAAAACTTACCTACAATAACTAAGAGTTTTATACGGGCTCTTTTTCGAAAAATATTACAGAAAAGAGTTAGTTTTTTAAAAAAATACAAATATGGTATACTGAAGGCGCATCAAGTGAATGTATCTACAGTTACTTATATTTTTTACATTGAAGGCGCATGCAGTGGATGCACCTTCAGTATACCAGGTATATATACCTCAATCCACGTGTCCACAGCTCATTTTTGCCTATATTGACTTCTGGAATTTCTAAAATACAGAAAAAACTCGAGGAAACCCATAGTTGAAGTACCGGACTATTTCTTTATGCAAATATATGTTTGAAACAGGTAACAATCTATAACTTATAGGCATGTTATTTATTTATTTTATTAATAATCAACATCATGCAATTTTTATTTTTAGAAAAAAAATTGTTACATTATTACGTAGATTTCGTAATCATAGATGTATCGTGAGTTGCATAAATTATTAATATTTCATAAAAAAATTATTGTATGTTGTATAAATTTAGAATTGTTTTGTATTGCGATAGATAAGTTATACCAATGTGGGTATGAATGATGTTGGAATGTAAGTGAAAATTATTGTGTGTGTGTGTGTGTATATATATATATATTGGCGTTTTTTATTGTGTTGAGTCGAATTAGAAAGTTAAAGCTAAGTAGTTGTGTTAATAACACAACTTATCGAGATGATTAAGTGCATTTTGTAAAGTTGTCGCTAAGTGTGTAGATGAAGTTTATAATGTCATCTAAATATTCAGTTTATTGTGGCGTTACTAGGGTAGAAATGATAGATTACGTGAAAGTTATTGTTTATGCGAATGAAAATATAGTGAAGGGTAGCTGGGAGTTGGAGTATGATAGGGAGCCCATTAAGAAGTTGAAAATTAGGAAGGATTCGAATTTCTCTCATTTTAATAAGAGAATTTGTGAATGCACTGGAGTTGACTCAAGTGGTGTTAAACTCGTGCACTGACATCCCTTTTTCTATGATACTGGATTTGTTTGCAAGTTAATGGCTATTAGAGATAATGAGGATGTTGAGAATTTCATTGAAATAACAGAGTCTTTTGGGGAATGAAGTATTCAAGAAGTGTACATAAGGTACATTGGGGAATCGAGTGCCTGAAATGAGTATGAAATACATGAGCTAGACAATCCAACCCTTTTGGATCCCAATGTGCATTCAACAATGATTGGTGCGGAGCAAACAAATGTAGATCAATCAAATGAACCATACATGGATTTCTTTAAGTACAAGCACATGAATATTACAGAAGAACAGCTTAACGAAGCATTGGGTCCTATTATCGAACATGACGAGTTTTATGATCTGTATGTAGAGAGAATACATATGGATATAAATGTCGATGATGAGGAGAATGTGGTAGATGTGGATGGTGATGAAGATTATGTTGGCTTCGAAGATAACCACGCTGAGGATTTGGGAGAAGCCTAGGTGAGATATATGTTGGTGGGAGTAGTGTGTTGGTCCAAACACTTTGTGGCGATGGCTTTAGTAGGCCATACGATCGAATTGGTGAAATATTGTCAAGTACGCAGTTTGAAGACTTTCTACAAATAAACGAACCTGTTGATAGGCTTATTAGAGATCATGTCCCATTTTACAATAGCTAGTACGATGGCAGCGGTTATGCAACATTCGAGAGAAATGTGCAGTAATATCATCAACTCTGATGACTTTGGTGTCGGTATGCGTTTCAACATGAAGAAGGATCTCATAAATGCAGTTAAGTCATTCCACCTAAGGAACCACTGTGATTTTCATGTGGACATTTTGAAACTGAATGTATACGTTGTCTACTATAAAAAGAAATAACTGGGTTGTAAGTAAAGGCTATGGGCTTATTTGAAGAAAGTAGAGGGTCTTTTCAAAATAACAATTTTAGATGGTTCGTACACTTGTGTGAACCCGATGATGAATTGGGATTATCCTTAGCTCGATAGCAACATAATTGCTATACTATTCATCAATAGTGTATAAAACAACCTTGATGTTAAGATACCTGATCTTGCAGCTAATGTACAAACTATGTATGGGTACACAATAAGCAATAGAAAGGTTTTCGAGGCCAAGCGAAAGGCTGTTGAGATGGTATACGGTAACTGGGAGAAGTCATATAACGAGTTGCTGAGACTATTAAATGTAATGAAGTTGAATAACCTAGGGACACAAGTGATAACCATTGTTGTTTGACTTAGCATTCGATGCATGTTGTAGATGTGTATCATGCTGCTTTTGATATACAAATGACGCAGCAAGTATGATATTATAAGTTATCCTCTTTGTTGTTCTTTTCTTGACCGTAAGTAATAACCATCATTGTTTGACTGGTTGTTTATTTTTATTTTCTTTTCCTTCTACCCTTTAGGTTGTCTGGGAGTCTTATATAAAGGAGTTGCTGCAGTTGCTGCCTCACTTCTGTATTGTTGGGTAACACATTTGGATTACCTGGGTACCACTCATATGTTTCCATATCATTGAGTGGTGCTTTCTAAACCATATCGTCTGGCAGTTTGGTAGATATCAGTACGTTTCACAAGAGGTCGATGTAAGCCCCAAAGTTCAGCCAAGTAACTGTAGGATTGAACTTAGAACTCAAGGTTTAGGGCGATCGGTTAAAAGATCCGATCAAACCCAAATTATAAACTATTTAACAAGATACCAGTAAAAATGACCCTATAAACTTAAATTTAAGAAAATAAGTAGTAAAACAGGAGACTATAAAATTTTCAAATTTTAAGCATAATAACTGCTAATTACCGAAAAGGCAAAAAGTGTAATATAATAACTAATAAATTATTAGAGATAGATTATATGTATACTAAAAATTTTAGAATGACCAAAATAATATTTAAGAATGTTCACGTGCACCCTACATGTATTTACGTGTAGATAAAAATACGCGTAGATAAAAATACGCGTAATTAGTGAAATAGGCCGAAAATTAAGTAAATAATTAAAGAAAAATACAAAATAATTATAGAAAAATCAGAAAAAAATCAGAAGTGGATAACTGAAGCAAGATCAAGTCGTGGCAGGTTCAAATCAGAAAAAGAAAAATTATCCAATAAGAATTGGATAAACAAAAAGCCAAAAATCAAGGAATTGGGGCAAAATCCCATCAAATTAATGCACAATAATTACACTAAAACCCTATAAATAGCAGGAAAAATCCAGGAACTCATTTGGACAGTTGGGAATCAGAGAAAATTAGGGAGAGTCGAAAATTGAGAGAAAAATTCGGTTTGGAAAAAATTAGAAAAAAATCTGTGCAATTAGGGCTTCTAAGGGAACGCCCACCAGACGAGCAGCTAGAAGTGGACGGCCACCACCACCACACGGTGGTGGCAGCCCCCAGGCCGGCCAACAAGGCCACGGTGGCCCGAGGTGGCCAGAGCCACCCAAATCGGTGAGTCCGATTTTGTGAAAATTTGTAAAAATAGTAATTATAATTAGAAAATTATGAATTTTGTTATTCTGGGATATTTTTGTATGTAGTTTGTAGCAAAAATATTATTTTGATGAAATTATGTTTCGTAGTATATGGTCCTTAAGAAATCGTGCAAAACCGAACACATTTCGGTTTAGAAATAAATGACCTTAGGAGTGTAGTTTCAAGCCCAAAATTTTTGTGTAGATTACTCAGATGATATAGAACAGTTCTATGAAGCCCTTTTTCAAAAATTAATTTTCGAAATTTTTAGATAATTTTTAGGCCCTAAAATGAGGCATAAAATGGGTAATTTAAGATTAATTAAGTAATTAAATTATTAATTACTGACTTAGTGAATAAGTAGATGTTTTAGGATGTTGAAATCTGATGGTGTATGATACTTGTAGGATTTAGGGTGTTAGATGTAATTATTAGGTTAATTATGTAGTAAATGAGTAATAGGAAAAATAGTTAAATTTTGTAAATTAGGGAAATTTGGAGTAAAATCTGATTTAGGATGGATTTAGAAATTTTGAAATAATAATTGATGTTTAGAGATGGTAATTAGGGTAATAGAAATATTAGAAATGCATTATGTGCATAATATGCAATAATGCATAATGTGTAATTTTTGAAAATATAATAAATAGAAAATATTAGGATAAAAATTGATATTATATAAATAATAGGGATATATAATAAATCTGATATGAAAACTTGAATTTATATAATTATATGAAAAATGTAAAAATTTCTCACATTAGGAGTAAATTTAGTACACAAATAGGGATTTAAGTGTACTGGATGGAATAAAATACTAATTAGAGTTAATAATGGTATTTAAGAGATCGGGAAGTAATGTGATTAATTTCACATTATAGGTTGAAACGGATTTTTAGGGTTGGAATCTAAAACATTACTTAAAAATCGAACTAAAAACCTAGTTTAGAAATCGATGCGAAAACCGAACCTGAACCTAACCCCAAACCTAGAATAATTATAAAAGACTTAATACCTAGATAATTAGGCATATTAAACCTTAAACAAAACCTAACAATAAGCGTTGTAGGATAAAACGAACCTATAATATTTATATGAAAAGCTGAAACCATGTTCGTGTTATAGGGATAACCGGCGATGGCCTGAGCAAATCGGACCTCGAGTAAGCGAGCGAGGAGTCGAGGTAAGTTGGGATTAATACGATGCTGTATTTTTGGAGGCTTAAGATTATGCTTGGTTGTGCTTGTTAAATAGTTGAATGTGTGCATGTGCTTGATTATGGGTGATGCTATGATTCTGTTTGTTGCTTTAGCACATATTGTATGAATTGTATGTAATGATTGATCACCCTAAATTAGACTTAATCAAATATACGACCAGTAATCATAATCGAACATGCATGGCAACCTGTTAGGGGATTTAGGACTCTCCGGCTAAATACCAACCCCTTCGGAAGGGATAGCGTAGGATTGCAAAATGGTCCCTTCTTCATCCTCAGTCGAACTAAGTGACAGGAGAGGAGGTCGCGGCGAGGGTGAAGGCAGTGGTTCGAAGGTAGTCGCAGGAGGAGCAAGGTCTCCATTACACAAGCCTGGGTTTGGTCGTAAGCTGTTGCATTAACGGCAACTCCTCAACCCAGATTAGAGTGGGCGCAATTTCTCTAATCTCACGACGGGCCGGACAACGTCGTGTGATGGCATTTGCTTGCACATGCATTGCACCTAATAAGTGATTGAAAACCTTGTTGTGAGTATGGTATAATTTTAAGTCCTCCGTCCTAACTTACTGAGCTGTGGTTGCTCACATCCCTATAGACGTCGTGCAGGTGCTGGCTAAGAAGCGGATACCAATTACTCTAAAGCTAGCAACTGCTGGATCCTGGGGAGTGAGGAAAAACATGTGAAGAATAAATATATATTTTTAAGGTTTAAGCTTTTACTTTAGAACTTCTCATTTTTGAATAATGTAATAACTAGGAAATATATTATGGAGAAATCTTGTAAACCTTAATTGTAATAACTGTATTATAATATATATATCTTTCCTCACTTTCTTAGAGAAATGATTTATTTAAATTACAAACTATTTCCTTCAAAGCGGGTTAGTCGCGGACGCCTTGTGTAGATCAGGTCTAAGATAGCGGTTGTAAGGCCAACTTCTATCTTAGGATGGTTTACACGGCGGGGGCTGTTACGACTCTGCCGCTTCGGGGCGTGACAGTCGACACTTCAGAGCAGCTCTATTAGCTAGACCTCTAGGGTAGGACGGATGTTGACTGGATCAACATATACTCTTCCTACATCCAGGCTTGGGGACAAAGACATGGATTCCTAATACACATCTAGGGTACTCGAGGGGTCAACGAGAGCTACTGGCCGTAGTATAGATTGATCACCTGACGTTATATTACACACCATGGAGCTATCATTGGTCGATTAGTATATATATCTAAAATTGTTCGCTATTTTATTTTTCACTTGTTTATACTTGCTATCATAAGTACCAACATTTGTTTTCTTTACTTATTTTAGGTGGACTTGCTAAGGAGTGTTGGATTGGCACCTAATTATCTTATAGTGCCCGGTATTGTAGATAGGGCACTTGACTTCGTTGAGCAGCATAGTGGCTTTATCCTCTACCCATAGCAAGAGGGCGTATATGAGCCACCTCCTTATATGGACTATGGTGGGGAGTAGGGACCACCTGCGGATGAGGAGATGTTAGCTCCTCGTGCACCACCTAGGTATAGAGCTAGAGTTCGAGGAGGCAGGGCTCGAAGGGTACGTTGTCAGGCAGACCTTGGTGGCGATATCTCACTACATGCCCATCATTCCATAGACTTAAGGCATATCGATAGGGGATACAACACATATCCTGGGTCAGGTGTTGACTCCACTTTGGGAGCCAAATCCAGCTCTAGGGTTAGATTTAGCTCATATATGACTCTTGAGTTCCAGTAATATCTTGATCTTACGACTCTACTAACTTCTCAAATGCGACGTTCTACCTTCATACAGTCATCCATGAGTAAGGATGTCACTCGGCTGCATCCAGGCCATCTAGCCGACCCAGTTCCTCCTAGGGAACTTGAGCTCAATGATCCACTACCTGAGCCTACTTAAACACACGATAGACGGGGGCGTTCACTTCTTTTTCGTGCCTTGAGGACCTTTATACGGCGCAGGCGTCAGTAGATATGTTTAGTTTATTGTTTTTGTTTTCTTCTTTATTGTTCCATTGTATTGATGTTATCATTGACTAATTACAAATTTTGTGTCTATACCGATTATTCGAAATACAATTCACTTTTCATCATATATTGCAATTCAATGCATTGTTTATTTATCATAATTTTACAATTTGCAATTCTTTTTTCTTCTATCCGACTCGTATGGTCATTAGATGATCATCTTGTGCGCTTATTTCTTCCCCACTTGCTATATTTGTTGAAGCGTTCCACCAATTACGATTTTATGTAATCGATTACTATATCAAAATTTCCATTCTATTTGTAAGTTAATGGTTGGAAGAACGTTACTTTATCATTTTGGCCAGGGGGAAATTAGTAAGTTAAATGGAAATTGCGCTGAAGGCACATCAAGTGAATGCGCCTTCAATATAAATATTTACACTGAAGGCACATATACTTGATGCGCCTTCAACTCAAATTGTAATACTGAAAGCGTATCGATTGTATGCGCCTTTAGTGTAAATATTTATATTGAAGGCGTATTCACTTGATGCACCTTCAGTTCAATTTCTACTAAAGTAATCTACTGAAGGTGCATTCATTACATGTACAGGTGCATTCATTACATGTTGCACATTCATTATACCATATTCGTATTTTTTTAAAAAATTAGCCCTTTTTTGTAATATTTTTCGGAGAAGAACCCGTATTTTTTAGATCTTGGGTAAAAGGGAACAAGATAGCAACGCCAAACCATCTTCTTCAAGCAGCCTCTAGTTCGATTTTCAAGTAGGTAACAGTTTTTGTGAGGATCTTATTGACAAAACTCCATTTGGTGGAGGTTTTAGGGGTTTTTGAAATTGGACTTCGATGGTGGTTGGTATTCATTATCGCATGGGGACTGTTTTGTGGTCGTTTGGTGGTTGCAAGTAAGTAGTTGATGGAGATTAAAGGTAAAGCAATGGTGGTTTGGCTTTGGTGGTTTTGGATTAGAGTTTAGGCGAGTGAAGATGGTGGTTGTGGTGTCGATTGTGGGTTATCGCGCGAGTTGAGTATGGAGAGCTATGTTTGTCATGGTGAGTTCTTGTATTGTAGCAATGGCCATTAGGTTGGGGGTGTACAAGATAAGGTGTCTAGGTTTGCACTACGTTAGGGTTCCATTGTTGTTGTAGGGTGTTGCAGGCATATGTAGGTCACTGTTGGTTTGCTTCTATGCATGGTGTGCTGATGTTGAGTGGTTGGGAAGTAGGCGTCAGGGCGATCGCAAGTGGCTAAGGAAGGGTCTAGTGTGTGTGTTTACTTAATGAAGATGAAGGTGGCATTGTTGGGTATTGTGTAGAGATTGATCCTTTGCTTAGGATTTTTTAGCTTATTTTTATTTGTTTCCTATTTGAATCTTGTAGTGAGCCTTAGATAAAGATTCAGCAGATATAAACACAGCTTGAGTTGATTTTGGTTTGTCAAATCTTTTATTTAAAGTTATCAAAATGAATCCTTATGATTTTTAGAAGTTTTGATAATAATTTCTTAGGTTCGAATCAATTTCTACGCAAAAATACCTAAGATTTGGCAAGATTTGGTATTGGATTGATTTCTAGAACTTATATAATTTCCCTCTCTTTTTATTTGTTTCTTAGGAAAACTTTGGAGAAGAAAAAGGCCTATTACGTGATAGGTATGTGACTTAGGCAAAAAAAAAAAAATGAAAATGCATCTAAGTGCATTGCATGGGACTTAAAACCATGACTTGTTGAAGCTAAACCTAAAGCCTTAGCCAACTCATCTAAGCTTTTTTCTCATTATAGTTATGCACACAAACAAAACTTAAGCAATCCTTTTTAGGCCCATAAATTTCAACCTTCAAACCTAAGCCCAATTCTTTTTAAAATGACCTTAGCCTTTTTATATACTTAGAATATACATGCTAGATTCTTTTTTTAATACTACTCTTAACTTTAATAAATTCTAAGTCTACTTTTAATTAGTCTAGTTAAAAATTACTTAAGATTTAACTATTAAAATGAACAAAAGCCCACTTGCATGAATTTAATATTTTTACTAGACTATTCTCAAGATATATTTTCCCCATCGAACCTTACAGAAGTCCAATTTTTCAAAGACTTGGAACTTACTAAATTACATGTATATTTTTGAACTTTACTCGACCTAACCCTAAATGATTCACTAACTTGACTTAGACTCTTTTGACCTTTTTTTTTCAATTTTTCAATATTTTTGTTTTTTTTTCTCAAATTTTTTGGGTTATTTTCAATTTTTGTATTTTTTGTAAACCTAGCCTAAAAGTAAAAAAGAGACTAAAATTAAAATAAAGGGTAGCAAAAATGAGACATTTACATTTACATATAAAGCAAAAAAGAAGGGACATCGTCCTCTGAGTATAAGTCTTATTTTTGTGACCAACTTTATCACAAGAAAAATAAGCTCCTTTAGTCAACTTATAATGTTCCAATTCCTGCAGCCCATGGCCTCTAAGACAACGAGCAACTACTATAGAAGGTCCATAAAGCTAAGAGTACAAGTATTGGCTTCAAAGGAATTGGCTAAATTGAATGATCACAGGTTTAGTTGGTTGAATCAAAGGTCTTTTACCCTTATCTTGGTAAGCTATTAGTGGGATCGATCTCTTGCTTAACATTAGCTTATGTTTAGATGGTTTTGCTTTTGGTATAACGTTTTTAGTCTCCTTCATTCTCTTGGCTTCGTTAACAATTACTACATATGTCTTCAGTTCAAAGGCACCCACCTCATGGCTTAAAGTTTACTCCAATCCTCTAACAAACTTCTAAGCCTTAGATCCCTCATCCACCCTTTGTACCTTTGGTAGAGGCGACACAATTTAGCTTCATACTCATCTATAGTATGTTCCTTACCCTCCACACCCCTTCCCTTCGGTTTACAGTCATAGTACTATGCAACTAGCCTTTCCCGGAGACTAAGAGGGAAATTCTTCTTGTAAAATAATTGTCTAAGCACCACCTAGGAGATTAGAATATTTTGCACATTTCTCTCTCTAATCCACCAATCCGTAACCCTACCTTTCAGCATATCAGTAAGAAAAAGAACTTCCTATTCTTAGGAATATTAAAGCCCGCAAGAACCTATTTAACCCTATTGTCTACTCCTTTACTCCAATAAGATCATCTAGCTTTAAGAAAAATTCCTTAGTTAACCTCATGATCTTCTTCAATGTGATAGCTCTACCTCCACCATGGTTATTACCATTTGCATTCCTATCCCTTACATTGGCAACCTGTCTAAATCCTTCATTATTATTCTATACCATCAATTGCTGCTACAATTGGTGCATTTACTCTTACTGTCCCCTAGTAAGGTGTGAATAGAGGTTATCTACTGTTGAATGTCATTTCCTCCTCCAATAGGATTCATGTTCTGCTAAGCTTGACATCCTTGAAGGCCATTCCTATAAGGAGTTTTGTAAGCCCACTTGACTCCTGATTTTCGAATTTGCACCCCCTTACTACCCCTCTCATTGGGCTCATCGTCCTATACATTAATTATCCTTGGTTTCCAAAGATTCAACCCTAAGCTCTAATACCACTTAAGTTAACTGCTGCAGACTCAAGATATTACGACCTACCACATGTCTTTAATCATCTATTGACACATACACAATATAGCTATTTAATATCTCTAGTATTTTTTCAGATTACATTATTAATAAATGTAATGGATCTCCTTAAATAATTCAATAGTAATTAATATTTCAGTAAATTATCATGAATAAACTAATAATCTCATAACAACTTAAATGAGTTAATTGTAAGTTTAGTAAAGTCTAACTTAACCAAATCTCATATTTCAATTAATTCACTCTAAACAATTTAATGAGTTTACCAATTTTCCTCATAATAGTAATAGTATTCGCCATTCCCTAAATCCAGCACTCATTTACAGGTTTGGGTTCACCATCATATGGTCTCAACACCTTTCTAATCTCCTTATATAACTACAGATTTGGGTTCACCATCCTATGGCCTCGACACCTTCCCAAGTTGGTGCAAGTTCACCATCTTATAGTTATATACCTCTAAATCTACCCTAGATAATTTCCAAAAGTGACTCTACTAAGGACAATGCTACTTGAGTATCATAGGGGTGCTACTTCAAGGACATCGGTATTGCGAACCCTTAAGCGCAGCCAAGCAGAAGTAGCAAGCAATTCATTATTAGCCATATAGTTATTAGATTCATTTGATTTCTAAGCCTAATAAGCACAACCAACATATACAGTAAACATGTATCAGATTCCATATAGTTATAATCAACTACTCCGATAATTGTTTTAGTTTCTACGGTCGAAATGCAATGGAAAATGCAACTTATTTTTATAGTCTATTTTCTTGTTAATGATTCTATTATCCTATCCTTTACTATCCAATCTCTAAAGGTATAGATAAGGTATAACTGAGAAGCTTTTAATTAATCTCTTATGTGGTTAAATAATTTATAGCTATTATTTTATTAACTTGGTATTAATTAAAGAAAAAAAATGTTCAATAATTTAAAGGGAGAAATAGAATTTGGGAGGAGAAACTTTGTAAAACCAACATACGTCATGTATAACTTATATACGGCATATACTCGGCAATTGCAATGCATGACATATATTGCTTGTACATATCGTATATCATACTCCTCCTTTGTGTATAGCTCCCTTACATGCCATGTACTTCATTCAACTTAATCAGTTATCTAATTGGCACATACAATCCTTATATCCAACTACAATAAGCCTTCACAAGAGACACTCAGATGTGTTTTGTAACAATTTCTAATCATCAATTGTAAATAGATTACTTTAGGATGCTCTTACCTTAAATCCCTTATATGAAAAACCTTTGTCATGATTTCTTCAATGTAACTAGACCAGACCTTGAATTGAAATACTCAAATTAACAAAATGATTCTGCTACTAAACTTCGATTTAATCTATTATTATCATAGCAAAAGGATTGTCTAATTAGAAAGGAGATCCCAATTTTTGTTTTGCGAAATCTCACAATCGATAGAGAAATATCTTACTTTAACAGCCTAGATTCCCTGAGTTTGTTAGGGCAAAGCCTGTCACCAACACATAAGAAGTGGCAAAATGGGGCATATATATATATATGGTTTACACTTCTCTGTTAGCTTATCTTTGGTACTATGTGGCTATTTTGATGCTGATTGGGTGGATGATCCCTCAAATTGTCGATCTGCAACTAATTATTGTTTCCTTTTTGTGTGATTTTCTTATCTCCTAGCATTGCAAAAAGCAAACTGCTGTTGCCTACTCTGGTGCTGAATTTGAATATCATGCTCTTACTAAAGCCTACATCTGAATTACTTTAGTTATGATGCTCATTATTAAACATGGGTGTCACACATTCTTTTGCCACTATGCTTCTTTGTGATAATGTAAGTGCCATACAGATTTCCCTTTCATTAGCGTATAAGACATGTTGAAATTGATTGTCACTTTGTACATCATCATGTTGCTCATGGCACCATATGCTTGGTTCTTGTCTCCTCTACCAACCAAACAAAGGCATCTCCCAGCTTACTTTGAAGGTCTCTTAAGCAAACTCAATTTGCAGAGATTTGGGATATATAATAGAAGATTTGCAGAGATATCATCATCATTCTTATACCTAAATTACTCATATATAAATAGATGTTGTATCTTTGTATAATAAACACAATTCTTCTTATTGTTCTTAGTATTCTTTTTTTGTTAATATATTTATTTTTTTATGTTTTCATGTTAAATTGAACAATTTGGATAGGCAAATGTATATTTATCTCTAGATTGTAAAGTTGGTGCTCGAGTCTAACTAATATGTAGATTTTGAACTTGATATATATATATATATATATGTGTGTGTGTGTGTGTTTAGTCAATGTACGTGGTACTTACGTACTATTGTCTGAAATAGTCTTTTGTGTTAAAAAAAGCATGGAAAATTTCAGGTTTTCTTAACCATACTACAGCCTACGAAATTTAGCCCCAACTGCAGCTATAGATCCAAAGGCGAGCACTGGATTTTACAGAAAGTGAGGTTGATTGCAAATCAATTTTTATAGGAAAAAGAAAACTGCTTTAATTTGGAGCTATACATGCCCGGAATTAGTGCGTGAGTTTGAAATCGTTTAATAAAGGGTATTTAATAAGAGTAGCCCCTATGTGAACTTATGAATCCCACTTAGTTATCTAGTATAATTGTTGTTTAGGGTTGTTAAGAAAAAAGATTTAATAGTACTAATATATCACAAGGATCGATGGATAGTATATAAATATCAACAAGATTTTGATACGTAAATGCATAAACGATATTTTTTTAAAAATACATTCTTTTATTTTTAAATGTTTAAATATTATCAATATTTGTATACTATTTATCCATTCACATAGTATATTAGTATTATTAAATATTTTTTAGTTTGTTTGACCAAATAAGCATGAGTTAGGAATAACTCGGTAATTGCTTCCCTTTACATATGGGAAAACCCGTGTGTGCTTGCTCGGTTTCAATACATCAACAAGCTGAAAAAGAGATGCTAATGTTTCTTTTTACCCTTTCACGCACCATGAATACATTAAAAATTGAAGAATATTTCCCACTTTATATGTTAAATTGTGTCGCTAAACAAAACCTACACGCTATGGCTGGCAGATTGGTTATGTTTTGGTGTTAGGAGGGTGTGTGCGAGATAATTTGTCCTTTATAAAAGCTGCTGCTTTTATTTATTTTGATATTTAGTAGTATGACTTAATTTGTTGACTATGGATCTGACGATATTCAGGAACACCTTTACATCCATATTATCAAAGTGAAAAACCCAATTTGGTATAATACTTATATGGTTATTGAATTTTTCTTTTTCAATAGCTAAACCACCCTCATTTATAAAAATCCACTTTCCTTTTTTTTTTCCCTCATTATCATAACTCTCCTTATATTTTTCTACTATAATATTTTAAGTGTATCAAGATCTACCTTAATTTGGGGATTTGAAAAGAAAAAAAGATCCACCTTAATTTCTTTTAAACACTAGGTGCCATCCTGCCAAACCTTAATCACCATCTCGATGGGTACATGGGGAATGCGAATGCGGTGGAGAAGGGTATCGACCAGATTTGGATTCTCTTAAGTTTTTTTTTTTTTTATCTTAAAGTTCCTAAAATTATAAATTATAAATTAGTGCTTGTTATTATTTAGAATTTTTGAAAAAGATAATAGTATAATAATAATAATATCACATGATGTTTTAGAAATCTAGATAACAATATTTACTGATTTATAACTTTAGAAAATTTTAGTAAAAAAAAAAACTATTTTCATGTCGATCTGGTTTTTTTTTTTTTTATTATTATTTTTTGGATAAGCTGTTATATTTGTTATTCCTTTTTTTTTTTTGTTTTTTCGGTTGAATACCATGATTATATTAATAACCAGAAAATAAACATCCATAACAGGTCCTTAACCTCTTCTTTCAACATTAGCTGCAAAGGTAAAACTACGCATAGATATCTTTACATCATCTGCTTGGTCCTTGAACTTATTACATTTCCTCATTCCATATCCACAAGCATCCTCCTGCAAAAGATCATATAAATATCCATGAGGATGGCTCAAAAACAAACTTTCGTCTTCTCGTTCAAGCATCTTGCCAGCCATTTCATCAGCAATTCTATTGGTTTCTCTGGGGATAGCTTCAATCCGCCAATCTTGTAATTTGGAGAGGATTATCCTCTGTTGTGGAGTCTGTATTTATTTCCACGTTTCGATATCCCAGTTGTACACATAGTAATATTCCATAATAAATTGCCCAAAGGTCTAACATGATAACATCATAGACCGCCAACTTTTTACTAATAACCAAAGATCCACTCTCCTTCCGTGCTTCCCAGACCACCTGCAATTGTCGCACTATTCCCCTCCATACCCAAGGACCCATCAGTGTTGAGTTTGTAACAGCCATATCTTCCCAAAAATTTGTATGTTTTCCATCCCTTATCACCTTATGACGTTTCATTGAGAGCAGCTTTGCACTACTTAATATTTCCTTGCCAGTGCTCTGCTCTCAGCTTTCAATGTTTTGCTCTCATCAATTGTCCCCATTGTACCTTCTTTGTACGGAATTCCCAATATCTTTTTATCATGTAAGCCTCATTTCTATACTTCAGATCAACTAATCCTAAGCCTCCCTTTTCTTTATCTGTTATGATTGTTTCCCATTTCGCCCAATACATTCTCTCTTTGTGCTCTGTACCACTCCAAATGAAATTTCTTGTGATTTGATCAATTTTGTCTATTACCATCATTGGCAGTTTGCTAACTTGCATGTAATGGTTAGGAATAGATTGTATAACAGACCTAGCAAGTATCAATCGCCCTGCCATTGACATCTGTCTACTTTTCCACCCACTCAACCTCCGTATATTACTTATAAGAAACTACAAATCTGTTGCGGATGGTTTAGATCCATCCTTCACTGGATATCCTAAGTATTTATCCAAACATGTCACACACTTAAACCTTAAAATTTGGCTAATTTTTGCTTTCGTTTGTCCTTGAGAATTTCTAGAGAACAATAACATAAATTTCTGTTCATCAATCTTTAATCCTGATAGCTCGAAGAAGTGATTTAATACATTTTGTATAACTCTTGCATTCTCAATCGTAGCTTTCCCTACTAATATAATGTTATCTAGCAAAGAAAATATGTGATTACTTCCAACTTCGATCCTCTCGGTTGAGAACTGTGCCATTTATGATTCTTCACCACTTCATGAATCATTCTAATTAAAAATTCTAGAGATAATATGAATATATAAGGGGAGATTGGATCTCCCTGTTGTATTCCCTTGGTTGAAAAGCTCTCGTAAGCAACCCATTAAGTAGGATTTCCATATGTGTACTAGAAATACAATGCCCTATTAGCTTAATCCATCTTGGAGGAAAATTCAAGCTAGTTAACGCCCAATGTATAAAACTCACGCTCAATCGTATCATGTGCTTTCTGAAGATCAATTTAAGTAGCATCCAGTTTGTGTATTTATTCTTCTTTTGAAAACAATGCAATAGTTCCTTTACTAAAGTTATCTGATCACTTGCTTTCCTCCCAGGAATGAAACTTCCTTGAGTTGGATGAATGGGACTATCCAAATGCGGTCCCAACCAGAACTAAGGCTTTTGTTAAAATTTTGTAGATAGTTGTGCACAAACCAATTGGTCTAAACATTCTTATAGTGCTAGCTCCTAATTGTTTAGGGATGAGACAAATTTGGGTAGCATTTATTTCTTTTATAAAGTATCTAAGATTAAAACCCCCTTGGATAAATTGTGCTAATTGTGCCCCCGTAAACGGCCAACATTTCTTGAAGAAATGAGCATGATATCCATCTTTACCCAGGGCCTTCCAAGACCCAATAGAGAACGAGGCATTCTTAATTTCTTCTGTAGATAAAGGTTTATCTAATTCTTATTTTATTCGGTCAGATAATCCATAATGAAATACTGTATCTATGGGATTTCGTATATAGCACTTCTTCTAATACGTGCTAAAAAGTTCTTAGAAGTAAATAACTACATGATCTTGCAATTTCTGCTCCTCACATATCCATTGCTCTCCTTCAGTTTTCAAGCCTAATATCCTATTTTTAGCCCGCATGACTTGAACCTTTGAGCGATAGTATTTGGTATTTCTATCTCCATCCTGAATCCATCTTGTTCGGGCTTTAATTTTCCGTAACCACTCTTCCCTGTGTAGTATATCATTTAATTTTTCCTTCAGTATTGCTTTTCTATTGATTAGATTCTCTCTAGGTTGTTCTGCAATTGCTCTATCCGTAAGAGCAAGTTCTTTAAGCACTTCTCCCTTTTGTCTTAATAAATGACCAAACACCTCTTAATTCCATTTACGAAGTTGTGTTGTTAATTCTTCTAACATTTTGAGGATATCCCCTCTATATCCCTTCCATACTTCTCGAATTAGTGTCATACAAGATCTATCTAGCAACCACATAGGTTGAAAATTCAATGGCTTTTTTATAGTGTGATTTTGTTGATAAGCATGAGTTTTAATCAACAGGGGACAATGATTCGAAGGATACTTTGCTAAATGATACACCTGGGCTTCAGGGTATAGATGTCTCCAACGAATATTACACCAAGCCCTGTCTAAGCGTCGTTGGATGAGGCTTGGGATTTTCTGTTCATTGGGCCATGTATAAGGTGGTCCAATGAACCCCACATCCTGTAGTCCACAGTTATGCCTGCACGTCTCATATAAGAAAGCTCTATTGTAAGGAAACTTCCTACTACCCCAATTCTCTTTTTTTATGGATAATATCATTAGAATCGCCCGCCACACACCATGGTTCATTTTGAACCAAAGTTGCAAATGATTGTAGATTGTTCCATAACATCATGCGATTAGTAAGATTCGGTGATGCATACAGTATTGATAAAAACCATTTAGAGATCGAGTTACCAACCTTAATCTAAGCATGGATTTCCTAAGTAAAACTTTTGACAACCTCCACCTCCGTAATACGCGGATGCCATAAGAGTAGCATGCCTCCACTTGCTCCTTGCGCCTCTACATGTGCCTTTCCATCGTACGGTCAAATAAAGTAAAAATTATAAACTGAATCGCTGTCCATCTTTGTTTCCAATAATGCTACGAAATCAGGTTCATGATACTCCATAGCCTGCAGCACTGCATTTTGCTTTCTATCCGAACCCTCACATTCCATATCATTAATTTCATTGGTCTATTAATGGTTGAATAATATTGATTTCATTGTTCAGCAATCATTGCATTATAAGAGATGACTTCATTCGGTAACATGCGAGCCACCTGGATCAATCGTTGGATATTTGCTGGGGTCTTCTCTGTTACCACCATCTCGTAATTTGCTTTTGCAGATGTAATGTCACTGGCACCACTATTTGGGGAGGTAGTAAGCTTGGTGAAATGAATATTTGGTCTACCACCAATTCCAATGTCCTTGCCCACTTGTTCATATGACTTGCTAGCGTAGCTTCCTCCAGCGCCACTGCTACTGGTATAAACACCAGAAACTCCTTGCGGGTGCATATGATCTGACCAAGCGGCGTCATTTGGATCGTGCCATTGACCTCTGAAATGGCCACCCGAAGCCAAGGAGCTTGGTGTTCCGGTTGCTACTTGCCCATTATCTGTCTCATTTCCTCCAAGTGGATGAGAACATTGTTTATTTGGTCCATTTTCCATATGTGGAGTAGTCTGAAGCTGTTGTCGTGCCAGGGTATTTCGGAGTTTGGCAACAATATCTTCACACTGAACGTCAGAATGAATTTTCTCTCGATCATTTTGCCTCTGCCGACCAAGTTTTTTTTTTATGTTCACGGTTTTCCTTTTTTGATTTACAAATGGTGCTTTTGAAGAGAGAGATGAAGTTAATTTAAAGGGAGTTGATTGAGCAGTTAATTTTGCATCCGTTTCTTCGTTCCCTAAGAGTACTTGATTTGTTTTAACCGCCGGATTTAGCTCTATTAACGATGACTGTGAAGTGGTTGAGTTACGAGCCATCTGTTCTTGTCTATTGTTCTACTCCACTTCCTTACTGGAGTTCGTAACAGCCACTTGTCGTAGTAATCCTGATTTTTTATCCTTATTTTGCTCTTTTTTACTGAGTATCGCCTGCATTTGATTATTATTTGCTTTAGACAAATATAATTATTCCCCCTCCCCCCGCCCCCCGGTTTATTCTTATTTCTTCTCCCATTTTTCGATTGAACTAATATCTATCTACCATAATCATTTTCATGCTCACACCCTTTGTCAGACATTGACGCTGTATTTATCTCATTCTCAAATTTATTTTCTCCATTAATAGTTGCATGCAAGCCAGCTGTGTTTGCTGAACTTTCCTCGTTTGATGCAGGTGTCATTTGGACAATTGATTCTTGGTTACGCTCATTTAATTCTGGAGACTTCTCATTTCGTTTTGTGCAGGTTGAAACTGTATGGCCAATACAACCACAATTAAAACACAAGCTTCGAATTCCTTCATATTGTAACGAATACTGTTTGTCATTTAAAGCTATAGTATGTATCACTGGTTTTTCATAATTAATTTGAACACACAGTCGTGCAAACTGTCCTCTCTCTGCCTGGACCGTGTAATTGTCAAGTCTGAGTACTGCACCAATAGACTCACCAATATACTATAATATAATTGGATCATAATATTCCAATGCAAGCTCATAAATACACACCCACACGGCTAAGGCATTAAAGGATGCCTAGCATGCTTTAAAGTCAGGTTCCCATTTTGGCCATTTAGGAATCAAGGACCATGCCTAATAACTCGTGTTAGATCCTCATTTTGACTGGAATCTAATTGTGTAAAAACCATGCTCCAATCCAACCATTTGAAAGGAACTAGGAAATGACCACAAATTACATAATTTCTGATATAATACTTTGTATCCCAAGGATAATCCATATAACTTAATTATCTAAGCATTTTTCCAAGGTTCATCGATTCGTTTTAGTTCATTTTTTGGAATTTTTACAATATGCATACTTAAGTTTGGAACCTGTTCTTCTGTCTATTTGTCTACGTGTTGAGATTGCTTTTTCTCTTTCCCTTGATCTTCTATAATGTTGATAGGATATTTTGGTCATGAGCTTCTTAGGCCTATACTGACCTAACTGGGTTTATTGCCCAAGTCATATCTATGGCAAACCTCAACTAAATCCCATTATACGACTTGCCCAACTATAATGGTCACTAACGGCTAAGAAATTGCAGATAAGGTTAAGTGACCAAGTTAACAACTACCTCTTATATTTGCGAACCACGTTGAACCTTGTACTCCACTATCTCATTGCTTACAGATGTGGTTTCTGCCCACTAACTCCTCTCTAACTACTAACTCCATTCCTCTATAAATACGAGGTTATCACATAACGGTAAACTACTTAATACTTCACAAGTTATAACCTACTTTTCACCTTTGATTATTTTTACTCTCCTTGCACACCAATCTAAATTAAGCATTGAAATGACCATGTTGGACAACTCTTCGGTGCCCTTCGTTGTTCTTTGTCTTATAGGCTTATACGATAATGCAAAGCTTAATTGATAGGAATTAGGCTATTGAGCCTTTGACTTGCAGTTGAGCCTAAGGACTGGAAGGCCTAGTAAGGCAGATTCTTATACTCCAACCGACTCTTATTGAAGCTTAGTACTTCCCTATCAAAGCCGAGTAGTGTAAGTCCTAAAGCCAAGCCAAGCCAAGCCAAGTAACTATAGGTTTGAGCTTAAAACCCAAGGTTTAGGGCGATCGGCTAAAGGATCCGATCAAACCCAAATTATAAACTATTTAACAAAATACCAGTAAAAATGACCCTGTAAACTTAAATTTAAGAAAATAAGTAGTAAAATAGGAGACTATAAAATTTTCAAATTTTAAGCATAATAACTGTTAATTACCGAAAAGGCAAAAAGTGTAATATAATAACTAATAAATTAGTAGAGATAGATTATATGTACACTAAAAATTTTAGAATGACCAAAATAATATTTAGAAATGTTCATGTATACCCTACATGTATTTACGTGTAGATAAAAATACGCGTAATTACTAAAATTGGCCGAAAACTAAGTAAATAATTAAATAAAAATACAAAATAATTATAAAAAAATCAAAAGAGGATAACTGCAACAAGATCAGGTCGTGGATTGAAAAGAAAAAAATAACCAATAAGAATTTGACAAACAAAAAGCCAAAAATCAAGGAAATGGGGCAAAATCTCATCAAATTAATGCACATTAATTACTACATTTGTCTATAAATAAGGAAAAAATTCTCAGAAGTCATTTGGCTAGTTTGTGATCTGAGAAAAATCGAAACATAAGAAAAATCGAGAGAAATTCCAGAAAATAAAAAAAAAAAAAGAAAACTGTGCAGATTAGCAAGGTGAACTAAAACCACCACCCACCACCACCTGGGACCGAACCACCACCACCACCACCACCCGGGACCGAACCACCACCACCACCCTACACTAGAACCAGCGTCTGGACCGGCCGACAGCCTTGGACCGGGTTTGGACGGCCAGAAAGCTTCGAACCGGTTAGTCATTTATTCACCCCGATTTTTGTATAATTTTGTAAAATTAGTTATTTTGCTCAGAAAATTATGAAACTTGTTATTTTGAGGTTTTATTATATGTAGATTTAGGGAAAAATATTGATTTAGTTTAATTATGTCTGGAAATATAGGGTCCCTAACAAATTGTTCAAAACCGAGCATGATTAAACTGGAAATTAAATAGGCTTAGGGATGTAGTTTGGGGCTCAAAAATTTTCTGTAGGATTCTCATATGATGTAGAACAGTGCTATGAAGCCATTTTTTTTTAAATTAATTTTCGAAAATTTTAAGTTAATTTTTAGCCCTAAAATGATGGTAAAATTGGGTGATTTAGGATTAATTAGGTGATTAGGATGTTAATTAATGATTTGGATCTTAATTAGATGTTTAAGGAAGTTAATCTCTACAGTGGAACCCTAATCCTAGCCTTTAGGTATTAAGTATGATTAATTAGGGAAATTAGGTAAAGAATATAAGAAATTAGGAATATGTGAAAATGTAAATTAATAAATCTAAAAAAATAAAGCTATTTAGATAATATTATAATTGAAAACAGAAAAATAATAAATCTGAAATAATATTTAATTTTAAGTAAATATCTCAAAATCTAAGATTTTTACACATTGGGAATAAATCTGATACCTCAATTAGGGTTAGCGTGTACCGAATAGTTTAGAATACCAAAATTACGACCCAATAGGATATTTGAATACCCGAGCATACGGTGATTAATGTCACATTGGGATTTGAGCCTAATTACGATTTAGGAATTAAAACTAGAATCTAGTTTAGGAGCCGAACCCCGAAATAGAATATAAAGAATTATTAATACGTTGTAGGTATACATGAGGAAAATGAGTTACATTATAAATTAGAATAAGAATCCATAAAATATAAGTACTAAAAGAACCTATTTGTATTATAGGACACCCAGAAACAAATCAACTCGCAACTAGAGGATCGAGCGATTGAGCAAATTCAGGTAAGTTGGGTTATTGCTTATTGTAATAGAGTACTAGTTTTGTAGTACTCGGAGACTTAGGCTTGTATATGATTGTGGTTGTAAATAGTTTGCGCATGTGCTTGATGTATCTGAATTCGTGCTGGAATTTGTACTATGAATGATTTTGTGACTGATTGAGTTGGTATGAACTTGTTGAACACCCTAACCGGAAATTTAATCTTAGTCGACCCTAATAACCGAAAATGTCATGCATTGCAACCCGTTAGGGGATCATAGGACTCTCCAATCAAATACCGACCCCTTCGAAAGGGATAGCACAGGATTGCAAAATGGTCCCTTCTTCATCTTCAGTCGAACTAAGTGACTGGAGAGGAGGTCGCAGCGGGGGTGAAGTCAATGGTTCGAAGGTAGTCGCGGGAGGAGCGAGGTCTCCATTGCACAAGCCTGAGTTTAGTTGTGAGCTGCTGCATAACATGGAACTCCTCAACCCGGATTGGAGCGGGTGAAATTTCTCTGATTTCACAACGGACCGGACTACGTTGTGCGATGACACTTGATTGTTGCATTGCATGAAAATAATTGTTTATTAACCTTGTTTGTGCTTGTATGCATTCGTAAGTCTCCAATTCAACTTACTGAGCTATAGTTGCTCATACCCTTATAGATCCTTTTGCAGGTTCTGATTTGTAATCTCTTCAAGTACTATGCCGCCCTACAATTATCCAGAGGTTAGTCCTTTTGAAGCCAGGGGTGTGAGGATCAAGTTATTTAGCAAATGTGTAACTAGACTGACCTTGTAGTTAAAGGTTGAAGACTGTTAGTTATTCTGTAAATTAGTAAACTGTAGTTATTATGTAAAACTTCCTGGGAAGCTCTGTGGACATATTTATAATTATCTATGTTTTATAGAACTTTGTGATAATTATCATAATTGTTGTATAATCATTAATCGAATTGTTTACTTCAAAGCGAGGAGTCGTCGACGCCTTGTGTAGATTATCTCTATGGTAGGCATTGTGAGGCTAGTTACTATCATAGAATGGTTTACACGGCGGGGTTGTTGCGACTTCGCGACTTCGGGGCGTAACAAGTAGTTCTCTGCCGAGTTGAATAACTGCTCGTCTTTGTGAAGTATGTCGAGTTGTAGATTACTCACTTGCGTTCGAGCTGACCAATGACTCGGCTTCTCTCTTGTTGAAAAGCTAAGAGAGAGAGGGGGAGGGAGAGACTGAACTGATCCTTAGCTACCCCTGGCTTGGACAAGCAACTAGATCGTACACTTTTGTTCACATCTTCCAACGGCCTCACCAATGTATTACTGCTACATATACTGGACTACGTATGGAATCTACTAGACTAATAATTACTTTTCTTGAATATTCATTTTTACCGTTGCACATTATTTCTTTAGGGTAATACCTTTTTTGTTTTTTCCTTTTTAGGCATGTTACCTTAAATTCTCGGGTATAAATACACCTTATACTTGTAGCTGTAGAAGAGATTGAACATTAATATACTAGACATTAGTCTCTCGTAAACATTGCTCTGTTTACATTCATTTCACTCTTATCTTAACCCTTGAGTAAGGTTAGATGGTGATTAACCTCACTAGACCATATCATGTACTATATTAAGTTGTGTCGTAAGTTCTCAAAAATTTCATTGGTGCGTCACATATATTGGAGCTGTTTGTGGGTTTTGCTTATTGTATCATTCGCATTTGTTATTTCGTACATTCTTCGTCACTTTCTTTTCAAGTTTTCAACAAGCTTAGACCCATTTAACGACAGGTTTTGTCTGTTCTTAATCACGATTCACATCACTAATCTCAACTGAATCTATATCAACCAATATCTAGAGACAACATTTGGCACCGTCTGTAGGAAACCAATCCAATCTCCTACTCGAATATATACTAAACACTCTCCTAAACACTACCCTTGATTGCCAACATTTCTCACGTTGACTACCCTGAGAACAACCAGTTGATGAACAACTAATCTATTGAAAATCAACCCTTAGCTAAGGAAACATCTAAACAACACTTAGAGTGCTTGGAGCACCTGCTTAACGAGTTCACTGCCTAAAACAGGTTACTCTATGCTCCCCTTAATGACACTAAGAGGTGTAGTGCATGAAACCATTTGCTTGAAGCTTTTGATGCCCGCATTGGGCAAAACAATCAACAGTGGCAACAAGAATATGGCAGGGATCAACAACCCGATCCCCTAGCACATGAATAGTAGATGCGGTCTGCGGCTACCCATGACCATACCCTTGTTAGCAATGAGCAGGTAACCGAATTCCATTGAGTACAAATACACTCTACAGCTCACTGAGCTCACTTGGTAGATAGTACTGACCTTAATGAGCTCCATGCGATCATAAGAAGGCTCTTTGAGCAGTAGGGGAGCAAGGCAACTGATGACATTGAGTTGGTCACCAATTATAAAATCTCCTTCACTAGGGGTATCCAGGATGAAGTGTTGGTTTCAAATAGTGAGCTTCCTACCCTAGATTAGTACGATGACACTAATGATCTTGATGATCATCTCCTCTACTTCTGCACCTTCATCAATCTCTATAGTTATGGGGATGTCATCATGTGTAAGGCTTTCCCAGGAACTCTAAGGAAAGCAGCTCGGATGTGGTTTAACCTCCTACCTAAGAACTCCATCTACTCTTTTGATGAGTTAGAACAAAGGTTCAGTCTCCATTTCAAGGCTAGTAAGCCCTTGTATAAGAACATTTCATCCTTGTACTTGATAAGGTAAAGTGAAGGGGAGACTCTGTAAGAATATGTAGCTCATTTCAACAATGTTGTGGTCAAGATTCCTCAATTGGATGAAGGAGTAGCTGTGCATTCTGTGCAACTCAGCATAAGACCTATAAGAGACTTTTTCCACTCACTTATGAAGAGCAAGCCAAAGACCCTAATTGAGTTCTGGAATAAGGCTTAGAAATATATGGACTAGGAGGATAACATTCTCTCCAGGCATAATGTTGATCGAGAGAGGTTAAGTAGAACAAAGGATAAGGAGAGATTGTTCGTTAATGATTGCCTTGGCAGTAGGGTATCAAGCAGAGTTAAGGTGGAAGGCTTGAGCAATAAGAAGTGTCGAGCTAAGCATAACCCACTTCCTCCTCCCATCAATACACAATACGCCCTTCTGAACCAACCCATTACCCAGGTCTTCGCTGAGGTGTAAAATAGAGGCTTGTTGTAGAAGCCCCTCAAGATGAAAGGGAATCTTAGTCGTTGGAACTTAGATAAGTATTGTCAGTTTCACAACGATCATGGCCATACCATAGAGGAGTGCTTCTAGCTAAGGAACGCAATCAAATATGCTATTTAGCGAGTATGTAGCCTAGTGAAGGAATGACGATCATTCTGATGATGATGAAGATAAGGCACCTTAGAGGTGGCAAACTAAAGGAGCCCATACAGAGCAGAATGAAGATTGTTGCAATGATTGAGCTTCTAACATCATAATTAACATAATCATTGGGGAGCCACACCTCGGGAGTCAGTCAAGTGCTAGCGGCTCAATTAACGTCTCGTCTAAGGTGTTGGCTATTTGAGAAAAGAGGTGGAAAGTAGACACTTTGATCTCTTTCTCCGACGAGGACCTAGAAGGGATAGATACCCCTCATCAAGATGCCTTTGTAATAGGGGTGAGGATCGCTAATTTCAAGGTCCTTAAGATTATGGTGGATATTAGCAGCTTTACTGACATCCTCTTCTTGCATACATATGAGAGGATGTGAAGCAAGTTGCTTGTCAAAATGAAGTCCTATTACTATAATCTCATTAGCTTTAATGGGAGCACTGTTCGAGCCAAGAGAATCATTACTCTCAACATAGAACTTGGTGATGACAACAATGTCGCATGATGACTAGTGAAGTTCGTCATGGTTAACTGTCTGTCTCCTTATAACACTCTCTTGGGATGACCAAGCTTGAATACGTTTGGAGTCATCACCTCATCCCTTCACTTGAAGGCTAAGTTCTTGACCTTCACTAGGGTAGGAATCCACATGTGTGATCAAAAGCTCTCCCGAGAGCTTTACGTCAAGATTGCTAGAGCAATGGAATCTTCACTCTAGAGACTGGCCTACAAGAGAAATCGGTTGAGAGAGGCAAGCCAGGCTGTAAAACAGAAGAGGTGTAGATTAGCGCCTCTCTTAATTAGGCTACCAATGTCGGGATTGAAACCCTTTCTAAGGTGAAGGAGTAGATAGTTGCCCTCTTATAGGCCAATTTAGATAGGCTTACCTAGTCGATGTTAAACATGCCTGGGATCTCCCCAACCCGACAACCTATAACCTCAATGTTGATTTTAGTGCACAGCCTATCAAACAGAAGGAAAGGTTATTTCGCGCCTAAAAGGTAGGTTGTAGTAAAGGAAGAAGTGCAGAAGTTGCTTAAGGTCAGCTTTGTTAGAGAGGAGGAATACTCAACTTGGCTAGCAAACACAATGCTGGTCAAGAAGAAGTTTGGGAAGTGGTGTATATGTGCTAATTATATTGACCTCAACAAAGCTTACCTAATAGACTGCTTCCCTCTCCCTAGGATTTACCAATTGGTCAACTCCACTTCAAGATACGCCATGTTCAGCTTCATGGATGCTCTTTCGAGCTACAATCAGATGAAGATGGACCCTAAGGATGAAGTCCATACCTCTTGTGTCACCAACTTTGACACGTATTGCTAGACAATTGTACCCTTCGGCCTAAAAAATGCTGGGGTAACATATTAAGGTATAGTGATGAAGTTGTTCAATCCTTGGCTTAAGCGAAACATGGAGTTATATGTCAATGACATCATAGTCAAGAGCAAGCAGCCTAGCGATCATGTCAAGGACTTCTAGGAAGCCTTTGACTAGATGAGAAAACACGATATGAAGCTGAACCCCTAGAAATGCGTATTTAGGGTTGGCTCTAATAAATTCCTTGGCTTCCTAGTGTAAGCCCCAAAGTTAAGCCAAGTAACCGTAGGATTGAGCTTAGAACCCAAGGTTTAAGGTGATTGGCTAAAAGATCCGTTCACACTCAAATTATAAACTATTGAGAGAAATATTAGTAAAAATGACCCCGTAAACTTAAATTTAAGAAAATAAATACTAAAATAGGAAACTATAAAATTTTCAAATTTTAAGCATAATAATTGCTAATTACCGAAAAGGCAAAAAATGTAATTTAATAACTAATAAATTATTAGAGATAGATTATATGTATACTAAAAATTTTAGAATGACTAAAATAATATTTAGGAATGTTCACGTGTACCCCACATGTATTTACGTGTAGATAAAAATAAGCATAATTACCTAAATTGGCCAAAAACTAAGCAAATAATTAAAGAAAATTATAAAATAATTATGGAAAAATCAGAAAAAATCGGAAGATGATAAGCTGAATCAAGATAAGGTTGTGGCAGGTCTAAAGCTGCAAAAGAAAAATTAGCCAATAAAAATTGAATAACTTAAAAGCCAAAAATCAAGGAATTTGGACAAAGTCTTGTCAAATTAATGCATAATAATTACAGAAAATGTCTATAAATAGCAGAAAAAAATCACGAGCTCATTTGGGCAGTTTGGAAAGTGAGAAAATTAGGGAGAGTTGAAAATTGAGAGAAAAATTCGGTTTAGAAAAAAAATAAGAAAAACTGTGCAGTTAGGGCATTTAAAGGGAACCCTTACCAGACGAGCAGCTGGAAGTGGACGGCCACCACCACCACACGGTGGTGGCAGTGCCCAGGCCGGCCGATAAGGCTACGGCGGCCCGCGGTGGCCGTAGCCACCCAAACCGGTGAGTTCAATTTCCAGCCCGATTCTTGTAAAATTTTGTAAAAATAGTAAATATAATTATAAATTTATGAATTTTTTTATTCTGGGATATTTTTGTATGTAGTTTTTAGGGAAAATGTTATTTTGATGAAATAATGTCCTGTAATATATGGTCCCTAAGAAATCGTACAAAACCGAGCACATTTCGGTTTAGAAATAAATGACCTTAGGAGTGTAGTTTCAAGCCCAAAATTTTTGTGTAGATTACTTAGATGATATAGAATAGTGCTATGAAGCCTGTTTTCAAAAATTAATTTTCGAAATTTTTAGATAATTTTTAGGCCCTAAAATGAGGCATAAAATGTATAATTTGGAGTTAATTAGGTGATTAGGATATTAATTACTGACTTAGTGAATAAGTAGATGTTTTAGGATGTTAAAATCTGATGGAGTATGATACTTGTAGCAACTAGAGTGTTAGATGTAATTATTAGGTTAATTATGTAGTAAATAGGTAATATGGAAAAATAGTACATTTTAAGATAATTTTGTAAATTAGGGTAAATTGGAGTAAAATCTGATTTAGGATGAATTTAGACATTTTGAAATGATAATTGATGTTTAGAGATGATAATTAGAGTGATAGAAATATTAGAAGTGTAATATATACATAAAAGGTAATAATACATAATAGGTAATTATTGAAAATATAATAAATAGGAAATATTATAATAAAAATTGATATTGTGATAATAATAAAAACGTACAATAAATCTAATGGGAAACATGAATTTATGTAATTATATGAAAAATGTAAAAATTTCTCACATTATGAGTAAATTCGGTACACAAATAAGGATTTAAGTGTACCGGATGGACTAAAATACTAATTAGAGGTAATGATGGTAATTAGGAGATCGGGAAGTAATGTGATTAATTTCACATTATGGGTTGAAACGGATTTCTAGGGTTGGAATCTAAAACATTACTTAGAAATCGAACTAAAACCTAATTTGGAAATCGATGCGAAAACCGAACCTGAACCTAACCCCAAACCTAGAATAATTGTAAAAGACTTAATACCTAGATAATTAGGCATATTAAACCTTAAACAAAACCTAACAATAAGCGTTATAGGATAAAATGAACTTATAATATTTATATGAAAAGCTGAAACCACGTTCGTGTTATAGGGATGATCGGCGATGGCCTGAGCAAATCGGACCTTGAGTAAGTGAGCGAGGAGTCGAGGTAAGTTGGGATTAATACGATGCTGTATTTTTGGAGGCTTAAGATTATGCTTGGTTGTGCTTGTTAGATAGTTGAATGTGTGCATGTACTTGATTATGGGTAATGCTATGATTCTGTTTGTTCTTCTGGCATATATTGTATGAATTGTATGAAAGAATTGATCACCCTAAACTGGACTTAATCAAATATCCAACCAGTAATCATAATCGGACATGCATGGCAACCCGTTAGAGGAACTTAGGACTCTCCGGCCAAATACCGACCCCTTCGGAAGGGATAGCGCAGGATTGCAAAATGGTCCCTTCTTTATCCTCAGTCGAACTAAGTGACAGGAGAGGAGGTCGCGGCGAGGGTGAAGGCAGTGGTTCGAAGGTAGTCGCGGGAGGAGCAAGGTCTCCATTACACAAGCCTGGGTTTGGTCGTGAGCTATTGCATTAACGGCAACTCCTCAACCCGGATTAGAGCGGGTGCAATTTCTCTAATCTCACGACAGGTTGGACAACGTCGTGCGATGGCATTTGCTTGCACATGCATTGCACCTAATAAGTGATTGAAAACCTTGTTGTGTGTATGGTATAGTTTTAAGTCCGCCGTCCCTACTTACTGAGCTATGGTTGCTCACATCCCCATAGACGTCGTGCAGGTGCTGACTAAGAAGCGGCAACCAATTACTCTGAAGCTAGCAACTGCTGGATCCTGGGGAGTAAGGAAAAACATTGAAGAATAAACACATATTTTAAGGTCTAAGTTTTTATTTTAGAAGTAGTTTTCGTTTCCGAATGATGTAATAACTAGGGAATATACTATAAAGAAATGTTGTAAACTTTAATTGCAATAATTGAATGATAACATATATATAATTCCTCACTTTTATAGGTAAATGATTTATTTAAATTACAAACTGTCTACTTCAAAGCGGGTTAGTTGTGGACGCCTTGTGTAGATCAGGTCTAAGATAGCGGTTGTGAGGCCAACTTCTATCTTAGGATGGTTTACACGGCGGGGCTGTTACGACTCTGCTGCTTCGGAGCATGACACCTAGTTACCTAGATAAGAATCAAGGCTAACCCTGAAAAGATTCAGGCTATTAGGGATATGAAGCCCCCTTCCTTAGTCCGAGACATACAAAAGCTCACCAACATAGTGGCCGCACTAAACAGATTTGTCTCCAAGAGCATAGATAGATGTACTGAGTTGTTCAAAATCTTTAAGAATTATAAGGGTTTTGAATGGGCTCCTCAGTGTATGGTAGCCTTTAAGTAACTGCAAAACTTCCTCGCATACCCTCCAATCCTCTCTAAACTTGTTCCAGGAAAAGACTTATATTTATACCTGGCCGTTAACAATCGAGCACTCTCCTCTGTACTCGTTAAAGTAGAGGGGATAGAGTATAGGCTTGTATATTATGTCAGCCAAATACTCCAAGGGCTTAAAGTCAGGTACACCAAAGCAATAAAATTCACCTTGGCCATTGTCATCTTAGCACGTTGGCTCAGGCCTTACTTCCAAGCACTCTAGATTATCATACTTACAGACCAACCATAGCGCACAATGCTGTAAAAGCTACATGCGTTTAAATAAATGGTGAAGTACGCAATGGAGCTGAGTACGTACGTCATCAAGTATCAACTTTGGAGGCCTACAAAGCATAAGTGCTAGCTATCTTCATGGTCAAATACACCGAAGAGGAGGAAGTACCACTAAGGGATGATAAGCGGCATGGACTCCCCATGTTAATAGATCATCTACCTTAAGGGGTAAAGGTGTAGGTCTCGTACTGATTGAACCGCACAAGATCACAGTTTACTATGCCCTTGAGTTTGGGTACGACACTAGCAATAATGAATCCAAATACGAAGTGTTGATGGTCGGTTTCAAGATAGCCAAGGAGATTGGAATTAAGCATTTATAAGTTTTCTTGGACTCAATGGTTCTCGTCTAGCAAGTTCAAGGTGAATGTGAGGCTTAGAATGACACCATGGCAAGATATTTGGAGAAAGTGAGGAGTTTCCCAACCAAGTTTTCTTCGTAGGCCATCATAAAGATCCCCTGAATCAAAAACTTTGCTACAAATTGGCTATCTAAGCTTGCCATGATGGGGATATAAAAGCCCAAGGTGAAGGATAGAAAGATTTTTACATAGTACTTATTAGAAAAGAGCATAACTCTAGGCTTAGCTGAGGTTATAAAGCTTACGGTAGCACCATCAAAGCCTAGCTAGATGGACCCCATCTGAAGTTATTTAAAGTAAGGCACACTCTTAGAAGACAAGGGAGAAGCAAAAAAATTGAGATACTACATTACCAACTACATGTCGATTGATGACATCATGTATTGCAGGGGAGTCATCCTTCCCCTACTCAAATACTTCCTAGCAGATAAGGGCTTGCACATCATGGAAGAGCTACATGCTAGGGTATACAGCAACCACATCCAATCCCAAGCCCTCTACATTCGGGCTCTATGGCTCAAATACTATTGGTTAACCATAAGGAAGGATGCCAAGGCTGTAGCCTAAAAATGCCCCCAATACTAGAAGTACATACTAATCAATCATACCTCTAGTATCAATCTCTAGCCTCTAACTAGTCTACAACCATTTTCCTAATGGGGCATTGACATTCTTGGCACCTTCCTTAAGGCTTTGAGAGGTTAGTAATGCATCATTGTGGCTATCAACTATTTTCCAAGTGGTTTGAGCCCAAAGTCTTAGCCAAGATCACTTAGAGGAGTGTAAAGTTGTTTGTTCAGAACAATATCCTCTCCAAATTTGGGGTCTCCTACACCCTCATCATGGATAATAGGCGTTAGTTCAATAACTTTAAATTCAGAGAATTTTGTGCCAAGCACTACATTACGCAACACTTCACGTTGGTTGCCTATCTTTAGTCGAATGGTCAAGTGGAAGTAGTTAATCATCATCCTCAAGAGCTTGAAGAAGAGGGTGGATTAAGCTCAAGATGCCTGGGTAGACAAGTTACCTAATATTTTGTGGAGATACCAGACCACCTACTGTACTTCTATAGACGAAAGCCCTTTTCGCCTAGCGTTCGGGTAAGAAGCAATCCTCATCATCGAGCTAGAGCTTCCCAATATCCAAACTTAAAGTTTCAATGCTATCTTCAATATCGAGCCTTATTTTTTCGATTTCTTATTTTTTACTTTATTTCTCATTTTCCAATTAATACTAAATCATAACCTATTTAATATTAATCCTCAACTAGGGAAAATGAAAAATTTTGGTTTCTTTTTTTTAATTTTCAATTGAAAATCTTTTGGAGTCCCCACCCAATTAGAGTCACGAAAAGGGATAAATTGTAATCAATTAGATTGATTAATTATAACTTAGTTATCGGTCTTTAAATAAAAAAAAAAAGAACGAAAATGGGCTATCTATTAACAAGTACCATTATCAATTTTTTGAAATTAGATTTTATTTTCAAAATTTACCCCTTTTTTTTTTAAACAAAGCTTAATCACTAAAAGATGAATTTAACTATATTTATCTTTTAAAAAAGGGGGGGGTGTTGTAGGTAGGTGGGGGGCGGGGTGTGGTGTGGATTTAAGTTATAGCTTACAAAAATGAAAAATAAAGTTTTTACAAATTTTACGTGATCCTAAAGGTGCTTACATATCATTAGTTTGAATCAGATGTTCGTAATTTATTCCAAAAAAAATTAATGTGTTAGTTTGTTTCAATTTTAAAAATCGGTCGGCTTTACATATTTTTTTATTCCATTTATTTTTATTCAAGAAAAACACTAGAAGGTGGTCCTATCTTTTCTTATGTCCTTATATTAAATAAAAAACTTTAATTTAAAATTTATTATATGTATTTTTTCAAAAATAAAGTTTCCAAGTGTCAAAACTTTTCCAAGACATCACAGCTTAAAACTTTACACATATGTCAACCTATCTTTTTTTCTTTTTCCATTTGAATAAAAATAACAAAATAAAACAACCAAAACAAAATAGAATTGAAAGAAAAAAAGAACAAAACCATACCTAGATTAGTCACACACGCAAGTCGATTGCTTGAGTGCACGGTGTAGGCTTGACGTGCATGACTATTGCACTTAAACTTTTCCTAAAATTGACACCTAAATTAAGTTTCCTAACAATGACCTAATCAATTAATTTTTTTTATTTTTTAAATTTTCATAAAGGACCCTTTCTCTAAAAAAAAAAAAAAAGAGGCTAAATTACAAGAGGCTAGAATGTGGTATTTACAACTGTTTCTCTTTGTGGTAAAGTTTAACTAAAACTTTACCGCAAAAACAAAATATACACCATTTTTCCTTTAGGGATGTCTTAATCCTACAAAGCGTGATAACTAGCTAGCTATTCTAGGCTTGATCTACTAAGAATTTGGTGACAAAAACTTAAAAAGAAAGGTGGTGAAGATAATGCCCTTGTGGGTAAACTAACCTAAGTGAATGCGTAAAGTACTCCTTGAGCTGGCTAAAATCCTAAAAGATATTGAAATCCGGTCGTGCTCTTCTAAGCTGACTAACCTAGACGGAAGCACTTCTAAGGGACTAACATCCTTAACTGAAAAGTCGACATAAAACTTAGTCATATTCCTTTAAGCTAACTAACATAAGTAGGATCATCCCTAGGGATTAGCAACTCTAATTGAAAAGTTGACATAAAACTTAGTCGTGCTACTTTGAGCTAATTGACTTAAGCGGGAGCATCTCTAAGGGATTAGCAACCTTAATTGAAAAGTTAACATGAAACCTAGTTGTGCTCCTTTAAGCTGACTGACCTAGGTGGGAGCGTCTTTAAGGGACTAGCGACCTCAACAGAAAAGTCAACATGAAACCTAATCATGCTCCTTTAAGCCGACTGACTTAAGCGAGAGCATCTTTAAGGGATTAGCAACCCTAATTGAAAAGTCAACATAAAACTTAGTTGTGCTTCTTTGAGCTGACTGACTTAAGCAGGAGCATCTCTAAGGGACTAGTAACCCTAATTGAAAATCGACATGAAACCTAGTCGTACTCCTTAAAAAGAATGGATCAAGACCTAGCTAGAACCTTAAAAGAAAATGTGGATCGAGACACGCTGTATGAGTTAGCTAGAACTTAAAAAAAAAATGTGGATTAGGATGACACTCTATGAGTTAGCTAGAACCCTAAAGAAAATGTGAATTGAAACAGTGCTTTATGAGCTGGCTAGACCCAAGAGTATAATGGTTAAATACCTTAGAGATTGATTACCATCACAAGGAGAGGCTAAATGCAAATGCAATGTCTTAAAAGAAACCAACTCATTTTTATGATAAAAGCCCAGAATCACTTACTTAGCTTTATCATAGCTCCCAAATAGTCAAATCTTTTCTTAAGCAATTTTATTAGAACCAACAGTTTAACCTTTTGAAATTCAATCTAATCTTGAAATGAAGCACATGAAGTTATGCTTAGCGGCGAATTTAAGAAAGGTAACCCCAACATATGAAATATTGTCATCCTCTAAGCAAAGATGTTACATCTTGAATTTCCAATCCCTAAAAAACTTAATCGATTTCCCTCGCAAACTTTCACCCTCAAGTAAGTACTACTCATTTGCCATTAGTTATTTTTCTTTTTCTGAATATAGGCTCATCTTGAAAACCAGAAAACAAATCTCCCTTACCGAGGACGGTGAACCATAATAGAGTATTAAAAGAATTTTTATCAATTGACATCATTCCAAATTAAGTGTTCATTTTCTCTTGTGTTTTTGTTGTCTAAGTTTTATTTGGATAGAGTAAAGAGTAAGACCTTTTAGTGGAATGAGAAAAGGGGTGGGGTTATTACTTAATATCGACGACCACTAAAGATGCCAACTTTGCTTGTAGAAAATGAAAAATAAGACCAAAATAATGTTAAGATTGTTTGCATTTCATGATCTAAGCAAAAATTCCATTGATTTTTCAAGGGTAGTACAACATCATTGCGTCAACATTTACAGGGTCCCTTAAGTCTAGACCATCCATTTAAGATAAAATCAAAGCTCCACTAGGCAACACTTTCTTTACAATGTAAGGATCTCTATAATTTAGAGTAAATTTCCCTATAGAGTCTTGTGTATTAGGCAAAGTTTTCCTCAATACCATGTCTCCCTCTACAAAACTTTGTATTATGCCCCGAAGTCGCAGAGTCGCAATAGTCCCTCCGTATAAACCATTCTATGATAGTAACTGGCCTCACAATGCCTACCATAGACATAATCTACATAAGGCGTCGACGACTTCTCGCTTTGAAGTAAACAGTTCGATTAATAATTATACTACAATCATGATAAGTATCACAATTTCTAATAAACATAGATAATTATAAGTAAGTCCACAGAGCTTCCCAGGAAGTTTCGCATAAACATAACAGTTCACTAGATTACATAATAATTATTAGTCTTTCATCCCTAATTACATGGTCACTCTAGTTACACATTATACTAAGTAACTTGATCCTCACACCCCTGGCTTCATAAGGACTAACCTCTGGGTAATTGTAAGGCGGCATAGTATTTGAAGTGATCATAAATCAGAACATGCAAAAGGATCTATAAGGGTATGAGCAACTACAGTTCAGTAAGTTGAATTGGAAACTCATGAATGCATACAAGCATAAACAGGGTTATCAAACAATTATTTTCATGCAATACAACAATCAAGTGTCATCGCACAACGTAGTCCGGTCCGTTGTAAAATCAGAGAAATTTCACCCGCTCCAATCCGGGTTGAGGAGTTCTATGTTATGCAGCAGCTCACAACCAAACCCAGGCTTGTGCAATGGAGACCTCGCTCCTCCCGCGACTACCTTCGAACCATTGACTTCACCCCCGCCGCGACCTCCTCTCCTATCACTTAGTTCGACTGAGGATGAAGAAGGGATCATTTTGCAATCCTGTGCTATCCCTTTCGAAGGGGTCGGTATTTGGTTGGAGAATCTTATGATCCCCTAACGGGTTGCAATGCATGACATTTTTGGTTATTGGGGTCGACTAAGATTAAATTTCGTTTAGGGTGTTCAAACAATTTCATACCAATTCAATCACTCACAATGCAAGTTTCAGCACGAATTCAGATACATCAAACACATGCATAAACTACTTACAATCACAAGCATATACAAACCTAAGTCTCCGAGCACTACAAAACTAGTACTCTATTACAATAAGCAATAACCCAACTTACTTGAAATTGCTTGATCGCTCGATCTCTTAGTCGCGAGCTGATTTGTCTCCGGGTGTCCTATAATACAAATAGGTCTTTTTAGTACTTATATTTTATGGATTCTTATTCTAATTCATAATGTAACTCATTTTCCCATATATATCTATAACGTACTAATGATTCGTTGTACTCTATTTCGGAGTTCGAATCCTATACTCGGTTCTAGTTTTAATTCCTAAGTCCTAAATAGGCTCGAATCCCAATGTGACATTAATCATATTATGCTCGGGTATTCAAATATCCTATTAGGTCGTAATTTGGTATTCTAAACTATTCGGTACACGCTAACCCTAATTGAGGTATCGGATTTATTCCCGATGTGTAAAAATCTTACATTTTGAGATATTTACTTAAAATTAAATGTTATTTCAGATTTATTATTTTTTTGATTTGTATTATAATATTATCTAAACAACCCTATTTTTTTTTTAGATTTATTAATTTACACTTTCACATATTACTAATTTCTTATATTACTTACCTAATTTCTCTAATTAACCATACTTAATACCCAAAGGCTAGGATTAGGGTTCCACTTCAGAGATTAACATCCCTAAACATATAATTAATATCCCAATCAGTAATTAACATCCTAATCACCTAATTAACCCTAAATCACCCAATTTTTCCATCATTTTAGGGCTAAAAATTAACTTAAAAATTTTGAAAATTAATTTAAAAAAAATGGCTTCATAGCACTGTTCTACATCATATGAGCATCTTACAGAAAAATTTTGAGCTCCAAACTACACTCCTAAGCCTATTTATTTTCCTGTTTAATCATGCTCGGTTTTGAACAATTTGTTAAAGACCCTATATTTCCAGACATAATTAAACTAAATAAATATTTTTCCCTAAATCTACATACAATAAAACCTCAGAATAACAAGTTTCATAATTTTCTAGGTAAAATAACTAATTTTACAAAATTATTCAAAAATCAGGGTGAATAAATGACTAACCGGTTCGAAGTTTTCTGGCCGTCCAAACCTGGTCCAAGGTTGTCGGCCGGTCCAGGCGGTAGTTCTAGTGTAAGGTAGTGGTGGTGGTTCGGTCCCAAGTGGTGGTGAGTGGTGGGTTTGGTTCACTTGCCTAATCTACACAGTTTTCTTTTCTTTTTTTCTTTTCTGGATTTTCTCTCTATTTTTTCAGTGTTCCTATTTTTCTCTGATGCTAAATTGACCAAATGACTTCTGAAAATTTTTCCCCTATTTATAGACAATTTTTGTAATTAATATGCATTAATTTGACAAGACTTTGGTCAATTTCCTTGATTTTTAGCTTTTAGGTTGTCCAAATTTTATTGGTTGATTTTTCTTTTTCTGATCTAGACCTGCCACGACCTGATCTTGATTCAGCTTATCCTCTTCTGATTTTTTCTGATTTTTCTATAATTATTTTATAATTTTCTTTAATTATTTGCTTAGTTTTTGGCCAATTTAGGTAATTATATGTAGGGTACATGCGAACCTTTCTAATTATTATTTTAGTCATTCTAAAATTTTTAGTATACATATAATCTATCTCTAGTAATTTTTTAGTTATTATATTGCACTTTTCGCCTTTTCGGTAATTAACAATTATTATACTTAAAATTTAAAAATTTTATAGTCTCCTATTTTACTATTTATTTTCTTAAATTTAAGTTTACAGGGTCATTTTTACTAATATTTCTCTCAATAGTTTATAATTTGAGTTTAATCGGATCCTTTAGCCGATCGCCCTAAACCTTGGGTTTTAAGCTCAAACCTACGGTTACTTGGCTTGGCTTGGCTTTAGGGCTTACACTTTGGGGTCATACTTTCTTGTTAAAAGCATTAGCTATTCATTGTTGATAGCACATGTTATGGCATAAGGCTGTCAACCTTTTCTTATCAATTAGATTCAATTGCTTGATGCGCTTCTTTATACAATCAACATCATCTTATAGAGTTTTTGACAACACCTTAAGAGATGGGATTTCGACTTCTACTGGTAATACAACTTCCATTCCATATGCCAATGAGTAAGGGGTTAATCCTATTGACATTCTGATAGAAGTTCGATAAGCCATGAGTGAAAAACATTTCATACCACTCTCGATATGTAACCATCATCTTCTTAATGATTCTTTTGATATTCTTGTTGGATGTTCCATAGCCCCGTTCATTTGAGGCCGATAAGGAGTAGAATTTCTATGAATGATTTTGAAGTGCTGACACAACTCTGACGTCAATTCATTATTAAGATTCATACCATTATCGGTAATAATCGTCTCTAGAGTACCATATCATACAAAGCCAGTATGTCTTTCTTAATGAAGTTTACAACTACCCCTTTCATAATAATTGAGTAGGATGAGGCTTTAACCCACTTACTGAAATAATTGATAATTACCAATATGAAACGATGTCCATTGGTTGCCTTTAGAGTGATTGGGCTAATGATGTCCATACCTTACATCGAAAATGGCTACGGAGCTAATAATGTATGTAGTTCCTGAGGTGAAGCATTCACTTTATTTACATAAACCTAGCACAAGTGACAGTGTTTGACGTGTTTGATGTAATCTCCCTCTATAGTTAACCAATAATATCCCAATCTCATAATCTTCTTGAAGAGCATGTAGCCACTTATGTAAGGGCTACATACTCCCTTATATACTTCCTTCATTAGCACTTCTGCCTCCCTTTCATTTACACATCGTAGAAGTATACTATCAAACAATCGTCGGTATAAGATAAACTCACTTATCAAGTACTAAGCAGCTAATCTTCTTATCGTCTTCCTGTCCTTTTTCTCAACCTCCTTAGGGTACATATCTTGTTGTAAGAATGTTTTGATATTGTAATACCAAGGATTTTCATCATGTTTACTTTCAATTGTCAAGCAGAAAACAGGCTTTTCTTCGACTTCAATCTTAAGTGGCTAATCTCTACTCCTCCTAATATTTGAATCATGGATGCCAAGGTAACCAAAGCATCAACAAATTGATTTTGAGCCCTTGGTACGTATGTGAATGTAATCTCTTCAAACCTGTCTATTAGTTTGACTAAGTACAGGTGGTAAGGTAGTAATTTGGGTTCCTTCATCTTATATTCACCTCGAGCTTGGCCTATGATTAATGAAGAATCTCCATATACCTCTAATTCTCATATCTCCTTAAATAGCGCCATTTTATGTCCCATAATGCATACCTTATATTCTGTAATATTGTTAGTATACAGGAAAATAAGTCTTACAACCATTGGGAATTGTGTATTTTCAGAGGATATCATTATTGCCTTAATTCCACATCTAAACACATTGGTTATTCCATTAAAGAACATTTTCCAATTTGAGGGTTTCTTAACTACTTGGCTATCAAAATCCTTTTCGACTACAAGATGTTTTCATTGAGAAACTTGACTCACACTTCTTAGGGGATATCCTCAGGGGGATTCATTACGAGTTGATCTGCCAAGGCTTGCCCCTTGATCGAATTTTAGTTCACATACGTAATGTCAAATTCTAATAATAACATTTGCCACTTTGAAATTCTACCAATAAGGGCTGGTTTTTCTACCAAATACTTTAAGGGGTCATGTTGTGTAATTAACTCAATTTGGTAGTAAAGTATGTATTGTCTAAGATGATGCATGACCTAAACCAATGCACAACATATTCTTTTAATTTTCGAGTATATTTGTTTCCCTTCAGTGAATTTCTTGCTCAAATAATAAATGGCTCACTCCTTCCCTTTGTCATCCTTTTGACTAAGCATGCATCTCATAGATTTAGGCAATATGGTCAGGTATAAGAACAATAGCTTCCTGGGTTTAAGAACTACTAATACTAGAGGATTCATGAGGTATTCTTTAATTTTTGTGAAAGCTTCTTCGCATTCCTTGTCCCAATTAACCCTAGTATTCTATTTTAATAATTCAAACAACCTAACAATCCTCTTACTTCCTTAAGTATATGTGGAGAGGGCATGTCAATAATGGCTTTGGCTTTATTGGGATCAACTTTGATGCCCCTTTGGCTAATTATGAAGCCCATCAATTTCCTCGACGTTACTCCAAAAGTACACTTCTTTGGATTCAACTTCAATTGAAACTTCCTTAATTTTTCTATGTGATCTTCCCCTTCTTTAGATATCGTTAACATACACTTCCATTTCTTTATGTATCATGTCATGAAAGATTGTGACCATTGCTCTCTAGTATGTTGCTCTAAAGTTCTTGAGCCCGAAGAGCATCACCTTATAGCAAAACGTACCTCAAGTTGTAACAAAGGTCATCTTAGTATTGTCTTCTTTGGACATCTGAATCTGATTGTATCTTGAAAAGCCATCCATGAATTAGAATGATGATTCTTAGCTCTGTTATCCACCAAGACGTTGATATGAGGTAAAGCAAAATTATCTTTAAGTGTTGCTCAATTAAGATCGCGGAAGTCTGCGCGCACTCTGACCTTCCCATTCTTTTTCATTATTGGAACAATGTTGGCTGCCTATTATAGATAATTAGATACCTCAATGACTTCGACTTCAAGCAATTTCTTAACCTCTTCCTTGATTTTCAAAAGGATGTCAAGTCAGAATGTTCTTAACTTTTGCTTTTTAGGCTTTGCGCTTTCCTATATGGGTAGACGACGGACTATGATTGACGAATCTAACCCAGGCATATACTCATAAGACTAGGTGAATGCGTCTCGATACTCAGTCAATAACATAATCATTTCTATTTTTTGTTCCTCTTTCAAGTTCCATCCAATCTTCAGATTCTTAAGGTTGTCCTCATCCCCTACATTGACTGTTTTAATGGGTTCATTAATGGATATTCTACCCAATCCATATTTTTGCCACTTCTCTTGTATATCACTGTAGTTATCAACATCATACCCAGCGACTAACCCAATAAGGCTAAAAGTGATATCGGTATTCTCATTTTCTACCTATGTGAGGTATCCTTGGTTTTCGTTTGAATCTTTGGATCTGGGCAAATTATAGAGAAAAGTGTATGTAAGTAAAAAAGAGCTGAAATACAACAGAGGAAGGAAATTAACTAACTAATAATTTATTTGTTGAATGAGAAGGTTTGAATACACATTTAGAATGATAACTATTGAAAATAAAAATTTAAGAAATATTAAACTAAGGTTCACCCTTTACCCTAGGGAGGACCTACTACTTTTCACTAGGATAGAGAAACAATTATTCAGATGTTGCTGGAACTTACAAAATGAGTTTGCTAAAATTTTGTTGGTAGATTCTAGGGCTTGAGTCTCTACCCTGATAAATGTCTCGGTTAATAGTAGGAAGGTCATCGGGGTATGGTACAATCTATCACCTATCTTGCCTCTCTCTTATCCTTTTTTTTTTTTTTTTGAAATTCTTCTATTAGAGTAGGGTTATAGCTAAGACCATAGTTACCTATCTAGCCTTCCTTAAACTCTACCCCCTCGTTCTTCCCTCTATTGGGACCAATGATGGTGCATACTTCTTTAAATGTCTGTAGATCAAACTCCTACTGCCTTTTGCTTCCTATATAGAGTATTGTCGTTTCTTTATAAATCTCATAGTCTTAGTCTCCCAAAATCGTAATCACTTGACCATTTGAGATAAACTTCACTTTCTGGTGCAAGCTCAAAGGTATGGCCCATACTACATGAATTTAGGGTTTTCCCAAGAGTAAGTTGAAATACCTTGGGATGTCAATAACTTAGAATTGAATATTGAAATTCTGAGGGCTGATACTTATGGGTAAGTCTATCTCCCTCATAATCTCTCTTCTAGACCCATCAAAGGTTGTAGAACTAGGCCTAATTGCAGTCATATCAATGCCCAGCAAATCCAAGGTGGCGAGCGGGTAGACGTTTAGTGATGATCCATTATCAATGAGTACTCTAGTAATGATTATGTCATTACTCCTTACCATTATGAAGAGTGGTTTCATGTGCTGATTCCCTTCTTCTCTTAATTCTTCTGCTAAAAAAGAAATTTTGTCCATAGTAATGATAGGATTAGTGATTAGTCCCATCTTCTTCGTTGGCACTTCACAAGGGACCTTAACCTCCCTTAAGGTACAAAATAAAGCTTCTCTATACAACTCGAATGCGATCAACAAACAGTGATATTTGTGTCGAAGTCATACCAAGTTATTCCATTATCTTGTACTCACTTAACTTGATCATCTTGGTAAAGGCAGATTGCCCTTCTACATGTTTGGCCATATTATCTTTTACCTCTTTCCATACGCCCTTCTTCTCGAGCTCTTCCTTTGGGTGATAAATCCTTTTAAATTGAGTAATTCCCCCCACCAGAGAACTTGACTTCTCTTGATTTACTAACTGGTAGTTAAATGAAGTGGCTTTGTAGTTTTTTGGTGCTATTAGTATATGAAAAGTTTACCTCTTATTTTTTTGGGCTTATTCATTCTTGTAGAACTCAAAAACCTTAGGCTTCTTATCTAAACCAATTATGTTGATGGTGAAGTCATCATAAATCATATTGATAACTGGGTCATGATTAGATAGGGGGTTATTGTTAACATTCGAAGTTGGGACTTCTACAAAGTTTAATTGCACTAACCTTTCTTTTATCAGGGGTCTTGAATTCTATTCTTCGATCTCTAACATGAATCAGTCAAGTGCCCCATTTTCCTACAATGATATTCGCACTCCTAGGGTCGTATATTCTCGGCTTGTATTGATCACTATGAAGCTCATACTGAATTTTGTTATCCTTTCGCAACTTCTCGAAGACTTAACTTAAAGGGAATGGTATCTAAGTAAATTGTTTGGGGGCCTTATTGGCCTGAGGCTAATTTCTGAACTAGTGTTGAGTTGGAGGTGGATTTGTCCTAAAAGAAATTTAAGCATTTGGTCTAACATTTAAATTTACTACACTGACCATAGATTCCTTATGCTTGTCGATTGCTGGTCTAGAAATGGAAGACGAAACGAATGGTCTTTTATCTGATGGCTCTTGAAGCTTATCGGATGAGATAGCGCTTTCAATCCTACACCCTGTTGCCACCACTTTGGCAAAATTGGACGAGGCTTGCCCGATTAATAGGGCCTTTCTAATGTATTTATGAAAGTTGAGGTAAGATCTTTCTTGATTGTGGGAGTGGATACCCTTGCAACTAAAGATCTCCATCTTTGAATGACTCATTATTCTTTTTTCGTAAGGCAACCAAATCTATCATTGTTGGAGCTACTTCCAAGTTGAACCTGCATTGTTCATAAAACACCCTGACGAGTTTCTCCCATATATTTATTTGATTTAAGTCGAGTTGGGCATACCAAGTTAGGGCTGAACCTATCAAACTGTCTTAGAATGTCTGTACCATAAGTGGGTCATATTGAACATATTTGCCCATCTTTCTTACATATAACCTAGTATGAAGCTTGGGGTATACCATCCCGTTGTACTTTTCAAACTCCGGTACCTTAAACTTCTCGGGATAGGCTTTGGCATCATATGTAGAAAAAATAGTGATCCCAACCTATTCAAATCCATCATATCCTCCAAGTGCCCTCATCTTCTCAATTATCTGTTGGGTTAGCTTCCTTTCTAACTCCTTTAAATTGTCTACACTAGGCCTTGAGTTAGCCGATCTTGTGTTAATTAGGGCTACATATGTATCAAGCTCGAATGTTGGGTTAACTTTCAGATAAACTCCCTTTGACTCAATCAAGTCCCTTGGACAATTATCCTCTGCTTCGAAAGCCTCAATATTCTTCTCATAATGGGCCTTAGAACTCTCCTCATTAACTGGTGCTGTGGATCAAAGTAAAGTGATGCTGTCTGCTAGGAAACTCATTTGCTCTACCATCTTTTCTATAGCCTATTTTAAGGAACGAAATCTTAGCTCAATAGGATCAACGATCTCGGGGTCATTGTCATCTCCTTGAGTGATGGCTATTTTGGTCTGGGAATACGTTTTGATCAGACTTTTCTAAAAAACTTAACATTTGGGAGCTATCTTGAAATTTAGATAACGGAAGCACTAGTAAAAAAGTTAGCATACATCACATTTTTCTAAAAAAGATTATTAAATGTATAAATGTAAGGATGTATGGCACATGGATACAAAAAAATTTAAGTTGGCAATATATCCTTAATATGACAAAACCTAACTAACTTTTATTGATCTTTGCAATTGTGAAGCTTTACATCACTTATTTAATTCAAAAAGGAATTCCTAAAGAAAGAAAATAAAAACTATGTTCTATTCTTCTTATAGCTATTAGGTTCGACTTGTGTCTTCTTCCTCTTTTGAATCTTAGGAGCTTCCACTTCCATATCCTTGCTTCTAATCTTCCCGGACTGGGCTTCTAATGCTTTTATCCTTTGACGATATTCCTTACAACAGGCTTTCAACTCCTACTTTCTTTCACTTGCTTTCTCGGGTTCAGCTTCAACTTGGACTTCTTCTTTCTCATTTGTCTTTTCCACATCTTTTAGCTACTTCATTTGGCAATAGAGACATCATTTGGTTGTTTGACTTCTGCCAGGTATCCCTTTAGTGATAAGGGTAGTCTTCCTTTTGCACCAAAGAGCTTAAATGCTTAGAAGTTGCTCACCTTATCAGCTATCAACATGTTAAGATTATGAAAGTTAAGTAAGACAGGCTCTAATGATGGCCTGGGAGTCATGTCTTGAGTAAGTCTATTGGCTGGCATGCATTTGGTATAGAGGTAGAAGCCAATCAGAGGTACTACTTTGAAACTTTCACATTCTTTTACCATTTCCTTACACTTTCTTTACAATGTAAGGACCTCTATAATTCGAAGCAAATTTCCCTATAAAGTCTTGTGTATTGGGCAAAGTTTTCCTCAATACCATGTCTCCCTCTATAAAACTTTAGGGCCAAACATTCTTGTTAAAAGCACTAGCCATTCATTGTTGATAACACATGTTGTGGCATAAGGCTGTCGACCTTTTCTTATCAATCAAATTCAATTGCTTGATGCGCTTCTTTATACAATCAGTATCATCTAACTGAGTTTTCGACAACACCTTAAGAGATGGGATTTCGACTTCTATTGGTAATACAACTTCTGTTCCATATGCCAATGAGTAAGGGGTTACTCCTATTGATATTCTAATAGAAGTTCGATAAGCCATGAGTGAAAAACATTTCATGCCACTCTCGATATGTGACTGCCATCTTTTCAATGATTCTTTTGATATTCTCGTTGGCTATTCCATAGCCCCATTCATTTGAAGCCGATAAGGAGTAGAATTTCTATGAATGATTTTAAAGTGCTGATACAACTTTAACATCAATTTATTGTTAAGATTCATACCATTATTGGTAATAATCATCTCTAGAGTATCATACTAAGCCAGTATGTCTTTCTTGATGAAGTTTCCTACTACCCCTTTTATAACACTTGAGTAAGATGAGGCTTTAACCCACTTACTAAAATAATTAATAATTACCGGTATGAAACGGTGTCCATTGGTTACCTTTAGAGTAATTGGGCTAATGATGTCCATACCTTACATTGAAAATGGCTACGGTGCAAATAATGTATGTAGTTCTTGAGGTGGAGCATTCACTTTATTTACATAAACCTAGCACAAGTGACGGTATTTGACATGTTTGATGTAATCTCCCTCTATAGTCAACCAATAATATCCCAATCTCATAATCTTCTTGGAGAGCATGTAGCTACTCATGTAAAGGCTATATACTCCCTTATATACTTCATTCATTAACACCTCTGCCTCTTTTTTATCTACACATTGTAGAAGTGTACCATCAAACGATCGTAGGTATAAGATAAACTCACTTATCAAGTATTAAGCAGCCTATCTTCTTATCGTTTTCCTATCCTTTTTCTCAACCTCCTTAGGGTACATATCTTGTTGTAAGAATGTTTTGATATCGTAATACCAAGGATTTTCATCATATTTACTTTCAATTACCAAGCAAAAAGCAGGCTTTTCTTCAACTTCAATCTTAACCGGCTAAATCTCTACTCCTCTTAATATTTGAATCATGGATGCCAAGGTAGCCAAAGCATCAACAAATTGGTTTTGAGCCCTTAATACGTCTGTGAATGTAATCTCTTCAAACCTGTCTATCAATTTGACTAAGTACTGGTGGTAAGGTAGTAATTTGGGGTCCTTCGTCTTATATTCACCTCGAGCTTGACCTATGATTAATGAAGAATCTTCATATACCTCTAATTCTCATGTCTCCTTAAATAACGCCATTTTATGTCCCATAATAGATGCCTTATATTCTGCAATATTGTTAGTATATAGGAAAATAAGTCTTACAACCATCAGGAATTGTGTACTTTCAGGAGATATCAGTATTGCCCTAATTCCACATCTAGACACATTGGTTGCTCCATTAAAGAACATTTTCTAACTTGACGGTTTCTCAACTACTTGGCTATCAAAATCCCTTTCGACTACAAGATATGTTCATTGGGAAACTTGACTCGCACTTCTTAAGGGATATCTTCAGGGGGATTCATTATAAGTTGATTTGCGAAGGCTTGCCCCTTGACCAAACTTTAGTTCACATATGTAATGTCAAATTCTAATAATAACATTTGTCACTTTGAAATTTTGCCAATAAGGGCTAGTTTTTCTACCAAATACTTTAAGGGGTCATGTTGTGTAATTAACTCGATTTGGTAGTAAAGTATGTATTGTCTAAGACAGTACATGACCTAAATCAATGCACAACATGTTCTTTTAATTTTCGAGTATATTTGTTTCCCTTCAGTGAATTTCTTGCTCAAATAATAAATGGCTCACTCCTTCCCTTCGTCATCCTTTTGACCAAGCATGTATCTCATAGATTCAGGCAATATGGTCAAGTATAAGAACAATGGCTTCTTGGGTTTAAGAACTACTAATACTAGAGGATTCGTGAGGTATTCTAGCTACTAATACTAGAAGATTCATAAGGTATTCTTTAATTTTTGTGAAATCTTCTTTGCATTCCTTGTCCCAATTGACCCTAGTATTCTTTTTCATTAATTCAAACAACCTGATAATCCTCTTACTTCCTTGAGTGTATGTGGAGAGGGCATGTCAATTATGGCTTTGGCTTTATTGGGATCAACTTTGATGCCCCTTTGGCTATTATGAAGCCCATCAATTTCCTTGATGTTACTCCAAAAGTACACTTGTTTGGATTCAACTTCAATTGAAACTTCCTTAATCTGTTGAATAGCTTCCTTAATTTTTCTATGTGATCTTCCCCTTCTTTAGATATCGTTAACATACATTTCCATTTCTTTATGCATCATGTCATGAAAGATTGTGACCATTGCTCTCTGGTATGTTGCTTTAGAGTTCTTGAGCCTGAAGGGCATCACCTTATAGCAAAACATACCCCAAGTTGTAATAAAGGTCGTCTTAGTATTGTCTTCTTTGGACATCCGAATCCAATTGTATCTTGAAAAGCCATCCATGAATTAGAATGATGATTCCTGGCTATGTTATCCACCAAGACATCGATATGAGGTAAAGGAAAATTGTCTTTAAGTGTTGCCCGATTAAGATTGCAGAAGTCTACGTACACTTTGACCTTCCCATTCTTTTTCATTATTAGAACAATGTTGGCTACCTATTCTAGATAATTAGATACCTCAATGACTTCGACTTCAAGCAGTTTCTTAACCTCTTTCTTGATTTTCAAAAGGATGTTAGGTTGGAATGTTCTTAACTTTTACTTTTTAGGTTTTCTGTTTTCCTATATGGGTAGACGATGGACTATGATTAACGGATCTAACCCAAGCATATATTCATAAGACCAGGTGAATACGTCTCGATACTCAATCAATAACATAATCATTTCTGCTTTTTGTTCCTCTTTCAAGTTCCCTCCAATCTTCAAATTCTTAAGGTTATCTTCATCCCCTACATTGATTGTTTCAATGGGTTCATTAAAGGATATTCTACTCAATCCATATTTTTGCCACTTCTCTTGTATATCACTGTAGTTATCGACATCATACCCAACGACTAACCCAGTAAGGCTAAAAGTGATATTGGTATTCTCATTATCTACCTACATGAGGTATCTTTGGTTTTCATTTGAATCCTTGGATCTGGGTAAATTATAGAGAAAAGTGTATGTAAGTAAAAGAGAGGTGAAACACAATAGAGGAAGTGAACTAACTAGCTAATAATTTATTTATTGAATGAGAAGGTTCGAATACACATTTAGAACAATAACTATTGAAAAGAAAAATTCAAGAAATATTAAACTAAGGTTCACCCTTTACCCTAGGGAGGACTTGCTGCTTTTCATTGGGATAGAGAACCAATTATTCAGATGCCGCTAGAACTTACAAGATGAGTTTGCTAAAATGTTATTGGTAGATTCTAGGGCTTAAGTCTTTACCCTGATAAATGTCTCAGTTAATGGTAGGAAGGTCATCGGGGTATGGTACAATCTATCACTTATCTTGCCTCTTGCTTGTCTTTTTTTTTTTTTAATTCTTTTGCTAAAATGGGGTTGTAACTAAGACCATAGGTACCTATCTAGCCTTCCTTAAACTCTATCCCCTCGTTCTTCCCTCCATTGGGATCGATGATGATGCATACTTCTTTAAATGTCTGTAGATTAAACTCTTATTGCCTTTTGCTTCCTATATAGGGTATTACCATTTCTTTATAAATCTCATAGTCTTAATCTCCTAAAATCATAATCACTTGGCCATTTGAGATAAACTTCACTTTCTGGTGCAGGCTTAAAGGTATGGCTACTACTGCATGAATCTAGGGTTTTCCCAAGAGTAAGTTGAAAGACCTTGGGATGTCAATAACCTGGAATCGAATATTGAAATTCTGAGGGCTAATACTTATGGGTAAGTCTATCTCCCTCATAATCTCTCTTCTAGACCCATTAAAGGTTGTAGAACTACGCCTAATTACAGTCGTATCAATGCCCAGCAAATCCAAGGTGGCAAATAGGTAGATATTCAGCGATGATCCATTATCAATGAGTACTCTAGTAATGATTATGTCATTACTCCTTACCATTATGAAGAGTGGTTTCATGTGCTGATTCTCTTCTTCTCTTAATTCTTCTACTAAAAAAGAAATTTTGTCCATAGCAATGATAAGATTAGTGATTAGTCCCATCTTCTTGGTTGGCACTTCACAAGAGACCTCAACCTCCCTTAAGGTGTAAAATAAAGCTTCTCTATATAACTCGAATGCGATCAACAAACCCATTAGTGATATTTGTGTTCATGATCTTGTACTCACTTAACTTAATCATCTTGGTAAAGGCAAATAACCCTTCTACATGTTTGGCCATATTATCTTTTGCCTCTTTCTGTACACCCTTCTTCTTGGGCTCTTCCTTTAGGTGATAAATCCTTCTAAATTAAGTAATTCCCCCCACCAGAGAACTTGACTTCTCCTGATTTACTAGCAAGTAGTTAAATGGAGTGGCTTTGTAGTTTTCCAGTGCTATTGGTACATGAAAAGTTTACCTCTTAGTTTTTGGGGCCTAGTCATTCTTATAGAACTCAAAAACCTTAGGCTTCTTATCTGAACCAATTATGTTGATGGTGAAGTCATCATAAATCATATTGATAACTGGGTCATGATTAGATAAGGGGTTATTGTTAACATTCAGAGCTGGGACTTTTACAAAGTTTAATTTCACTAACCTTTCTTCTATCAGGTCTTGAATTCTATTCTTCGATCTCCAACATGAATCGGTCAAGTGCCCCATTTTCCCACAATGATATTCACACTCCTAAGGTCGTATATTCTCGGCCTATATTGATCATTATGAAGCTCATACTGAATTTTGTTATCCTTTCGCAACTTCTCGAAGACTTAACTTAAAGGGAATGGTATCTAAGAAAACTATTTGGGGGCCCTATTGGCCTAAGGCTAATTTTTGAACCGGTGTTAAGCTAGAGGTGGATTTGTCATGAAAGAAATTTGAGCATTCGGTCTAACATTTAAATTTACCACACTGACCATAAATTCCTTATGCTTGTCAACTACTGGTCTAGAAATGGAAGACGAAACGGATGGTCTTTTATCTGATGGCTTTTGAAGCTTATCGGATAAGATGGTGCTTTCAATCCTACACCCTACTACCACTATGTTGGCGAAATTAAACGAAGCTTGCCCGATCAATAGAGCCTTTCTAATGTATTTATGAAAGTTGAGGTAAGATCTTTCTTGATTGTGGGAGTAGATACCTTTGTAGCTAAGGATCTCCATCTTTGAGCATATTGTTTAAATTACTCATTATTCTTGTTCCGTAAGGCAACCAAATATATCATTGTTGGAGCTACTTCCAAGTTGAACTTATATTGTTCATAAAACGCCCAAGCGAGTTTCTCCTATGTATTTATCCTATTTAATTCGAGTTGGGCATACCAAGTTAGGGCCAAACTTGTCAAATTGTCCTGGAACATCTGCACCACGAGTAGGTCATATTGAACATATTTGCCCATCTTTCTTACATACAACCTAGTATGAAGCTTAGGGTACACCATCCCGTTGTACTTTTCAAACTCTTACACCTTAAACTTTTCAGGATATGCTCTGGCGTCATATGTAGAAAACTTAGTGATCCCAACCTATTTAAATCCATCATATCCTCCAAGTGCCCTCATCTTCTCAGTTATCTATTGGGTTAGCTTCCTTTCTAACTCCTTCAAATTGTCTGCACTAGGCCTTGAGTTAGTCAATCTTGTGTTAGTTAGGGCTACATATGTGTCAGGCTTGAATGTTGGGTAAACTTTTAGATAAACTCCCTTTGACTCAAACAAGTCCCTTGGATAATTATCCTCTGCTTTGGGAGCCTCAATGTTCTTCTAGTAATGGGCCTTGAAACTCTCCTCATTAACTGATGTTGTGGTTCAAAGTAAAGCAATGCTGTTTGCTAAGAAACTCATTTGCTCTACCATCTTTTCTATAGCCTTTTTTAAGGAACGAAATCTTAGCTTGGTGGGATCAATGATCTCGAGGTCATTGTCATCTCCTTGAGTGATGGCTATTTTGGTTTAAGAACACGTTTTGATCGGACTTTTCTAAAAGACTTAACATTTGGGAGCTATCTTGAAATCTAGATAATGGAAGCACTGGTAAAAAAGTTAGCACACATCACATTTTTCTAAAAAAGATTATTAAATGTATAAATGCAAGGATGTATGGCACATGGATATAAAAAAATTTAAGTTGGCAACAAATCCTTAATATGACAAAACTTAACTAACTTTTATTAATCTCTACAATTGTGAAGCTTTACATCACTTATTTAATTCAAAAAGGAATTCCTAAAGAAAGAAAATAAAAACTATGTTCTATTCTTCTTATGGCTATTAGGTTCAACTTGTGTCTTTTTCCTCTTTTGAATCTTAGGAGCTTCTACTTCCTTATCCTTGCTTCTAATCTTCTTGAGCTGGGCTTCTAATGCTTTTATCCTCTGATGATATTCCTCACTATAGGCTTTCAACTCCTACTTTCTTTCACTTGCTTTCTCGGGTTCAGCTTCAACTTGGACTTCTTCTTTCTCATTTGTCTTTTGCATATCTATTAGCTACTTCAGTAGGCAATAAAGACATCGTTTGGTTGTCTGACTTCTGCCAGGTATCTCTTTAATGGTAGGGGTAGTCTTCCTTTTGCACTAAAGAGCTTGAATAATTAGAAGTTGGTCACCTTATCAGCTACCATCATGTTAAGATTATGAAAGTCAAGTAAGACGAGTTCTAATGATGGCTTGGGAGTCATGTCCTGAGTAAGTCTATTGGTTAGCATGTATCTGATATAGAGGTAGAAGCCGATCAAAGGTACTACTTTGAAACTTTCACATTCTTTTACCATTTCCTTACTTAAAAACCACATAGGCATCCAAAGTAGTTCTTTGGCTTTCATACCCTAAAAGTATTGATCCTAATAATGGGTGGCTATGTCTTCAGGTAACTTAATTCTCTCTTCGAAAAACTTGATGAGGTCATATTGCTATGTGAAGTTAGCTTATTGAAATCGAATTGGTAGCTCCTCACGTCGCTAATGAACTAGACAAAAAGCAAAGCCATATTAGTTTTCAAATCTCTGCGTTTTTTTTTTTTAGATGATTCTGTAAGTAAATTTATTTAGCTAAGAGAATAGGGATGTATGACTTCCCTTTAAGAAACTAGGTCACCATTTCTATAACTCTGAAGTGGATGTAGCATCTTTCATAAGGGAAAAGGATGATGTTGAAGACCACCAAGATATAGGCATTGACTCGGTGCTGCTGTCAAGTTTCTAGGTTTATATAAAAAATATCCTGTTTATCTTTATATTTCAGCTCAATAGAAAACCAATTGATCATATCTTCCATTCAAATAGTCTTCCTTTGAACCAAAACTCAGTTTATCTTGACTTTTCGGACTCCCAATAGCTTACTGAAGATTTTTGCTGCAGCAGCTTCTACATTTAGGATATAGATATTTTTTGTAATAGTAGGGGCCTATAACAATTGACAATACTCTTTGAGGGTTGAACTTAGTTGTTGTGGGCTAAGGCAAATACTTTGACCAAATGTGGTTCGAGTAGTTGTCCTCGCGTTAGCTTAGATCTCTCCACCTCAACCTTGCGTTAGCTCAAATCTCCCCACCTCAACCTTACGTCAACTTGGACCTCTTCGCCTCGACCCCCATGTCAACCTAGATGTATTCCCCTTGGACTTTCGCCTGGCTAGATCAATCACATGCTTGAGAAGTCCATCTTTCCCTCCTCCTTGCCTTCACTACAGCAACAAGACTGCATGAGGTAAGGCCTATTAGGACATGGGCTCCTCAGGCTTGTCCTAACCTTTTTAGGCTCACTCCTTATAATAGGTCACCCTCAGCCTTAGCTCAGAATGTAGCCTGTCTAACTATGGTAAGCCTCCAAAGGCTAGAAAACTCTGGATAAGGTCAAAAGACTAAGTTAACAACCATTTTTTACTTATTCGAATCACATTAGACACCATGATTCTACTCTTCGACACCTGCAAAACTAACTCCTCTTCAATGTCGATGTTACTCCTCGATAAATATAGGACTATCGTCTAATGGTAAATTACTTGATACTTTGTGCACATAAACTTACCTATTATTCTCAAGCATTCATATTCTCAAAACACTTAACTGACTTAAATATTAAAGTGATCACGTTGGATATGCTCTATTTTGTAGATTTCTCTATTCACTCAAAATCTAATTTATATCGGTAAAGATCTTGAGATGACACATGGCATATGTGTCTGTTATATCATAAAAAACTTTCTCTTTATATGATACAGTTTTTGACTCCTGCACTTTACGCAAAACGTTATTCGATTTTGGATGTTTAGGCGTTGCATGAAATATGTGATGCACCTCAATTTCATTTTCCAGTTGATTTGAAGATTTAGGTCGTTTCTTACGTCGTGGGGAAGGATTGGAAAAAGAAGGATCTGTTATGAAAGGAACTTGGAAAGGAGAGGACATGGTGAAAGAAACTTTATCAAAATATTTTGTTTTGTTATTCCTTTCACCCCCTCAAGGAATAGCAGATACACTTTTATGCATCATTTTGTTGCCCAATGAATTAATGGCTCCACTTACGCTTGTGGAAAACACCTCCGAGTACGTAAAAAATGAAAAGAAAATTCATTAATAATATCACAATCTTCTTTATATTTTTCCGTTATAATATTTTAAAGGTAACTTTCATTCCATTTACAAACGGAACTTCCACCTTACTGATTTTATTGCTATAATATTCTCTTACATACAGGACAGTAAACCCATCTAACCCCTTTAAAATAATAAACTAATAAATTTGACATGCACAACATTAATGCACCTTTTGCTGGTAACCGTTATTATTGGTCAATTAGAGAATACATTATTTAAAAATATAACAAAATCTAAAACTTCCATCAACACAACTGTCCACGAGAAGAAAGATTGAGAATCACTTTTGAATGGAAACTAATTTAGAGAAAGAAAGAGGGAAAAAAAAAAGGGTTTGTGGATTAGTGGTTATTATGATTATGTTTGCTGGTTTAAATACCGTAAATAAATTTACTAGTACAATAAGCAAAATTATAATAAATTTTATTTAAATAACTTTTTAGGATGTATAGGAAACGGTTTTGGCTTTTGGAAAAGGAAAGTTATAATATAAGTGGAAAAGTGGGGCGGAGAAATATATAAAGAAGATATATAGAATACAATTAACGGTTGGAGAGAGAAGTAATATGGAAAAAGAAAGTGGTTGAAAAAATATATATACATGAAATATTTGATAAATATATCCTTATTAGATTAATTTATAGTCTACATAAGAGTAAGTTTTATTATTATATATTATAAGATCGAGAACTAAATAGTAATTTTTGGAAATAGTGGTTACTTAAAGATCTTTTGAGTTTAATAATATGAAATATATTCAAGTTGAAGTAATTTAAGGATAGTGTCAATTAATACATAGTAATTTGTTTTAGTAATATAATTTAAGGATAATTTATAGAAAATTGTGATAGAAAAAGTGTCAAAAAAATTAACAAAGATTTTATTAATTAATATAGATAGATATAGGAGTATGATACAACTGAGTCAAATTAAAAATTTTCTTTTTTATTTTTTTAGTGATCATAATAGGCAATTCATATTGGGTAGTAACATCTATATCATTAGGCTTTAAACCGGTTTAGAGCAATTGGGCTACAGTAGCTGTGATTGACTCGCCTAGAATCAATTTCGAATCAGTTTATTAGGCCAAGCGATTTATACATATATTATGTTATATATATTTACACATTATGTAATATATATGTGTATATATAGATAATATACTATATAATATATATGTATATTATAAAATATGTATGATATATTATATATATTAATATGTATAAATATATGTATGTAATATAATATATATTAATATGTATATAAAAATAAAAAATATATTTAAGTTTACCGCTTGAAAAAAGTTGATGGGCTAAAATTACCTAGATATATATGAACTGACGAGTCTTAAATGGTTTTGGACTCGCTATTATCGGATCGATTTCAATTCATCGAAATCATAGACCAATTTCCAATCAGTTAATGATTCGGAACCAACCTATTTAGCTCTAGTATGAAATTCGACATTGTGAATCCCTCTATCCTTCATCCATGACTAACTTTTTAGCTTGATCCCTGGGGAAACGGTTCGAGCAAACCCAACGAATAATTGGCGTGCGAAAAAAATAAAAATAAAAAAGGAAAAAATCTCTACGAATAGCCGCTTCTTAAAAAAAAAAAAAAAAAAAAAAAACTTGGTCCCAAGAAGAAAACGGTTCCTGCAAACCCGAGTATTGGCTGGCTTTCTAGCCTGGTGCGAGTGAAACCGGTTTTGCAAACCCGGTCTGGACCAATTAAGCACTGGTTGTTCCATTTTACAGATCCTAGCCAACGCAGAAGCAAGAAGAAGAAGAAGAAGAAGAAGAGGGAAGGGGAAGGAGATGGATTACAAGTGCGTAGAGTGTGGTTCGGGTATCAAAACCCTATACATACAGTACTCTCCCGGAAACATCCGCCTCATGAAATGCGTAAAAATCACTTCCTTTTTTCTTTTTGCCTTTTTGATTTATTCAAATGACCGATTCAATTTTTCACATTCCGACAGGAAAATTGCAAAGCTGTTGCTGATCAATACGTCGAATGCGAATTTATGGTACATTTATCTTCATGTCCTAATCCCTATTCATTATAAATTTAGTGTTTCTTTATTCGAAGCTTATGGTCCATTGTTAGAGCTGTTGTAATCATTAGCACTGAGGGGTGGTGCATGTGCTTCGAGATAGCCGGTCACATTTCAGGCATGCCTAGAGTTTTTTTTTTTTAAAAAAAAAAATGAAAAATGAAAACAGAAAAAGAAAAGAAAACCCTTTTTAGTGAGAATATGTGTGTCTTTATATAGGAAAATATTTTACACAATTCTGTAATAAAATATTTCGTTAGAGTTTTAAATTGCCTATTTAATGTGAAGTCATAGTCAATTATCTGCACTTGTCAAATGTTAATGTGATAATTGGATAAAATCATGCTGAGTATTAACTAACAGCGGTCAGTAGTTGGAGAGATGGGAGGTGATAACAATGGCCGGCAATGGTGGATGACTAATGATAGAGGAAAAATGCATTTCATTTTTAAAGGAATCATTTTACTAATTTGTACTGGTTCCATTTCGTGGAGAATTTTCGCGTACCAGTGTAGTTTCTATTTTTTATTATAGAATAACTTGAATGGGAAAAAGAGGTTGCTTTTCATCCTCTGTAGTACTGCTTTTCATTATTTGGGCTGATTTTTTTGTGGATTGAGTTGCTCTGATGATGTTTTAATCCAAATTTTACCTAATCATTTGGTTCTTATACCTTCAATTCCTAAATTTTAAACTCATTCCAACTATGAACTTATGAGGTTTGTTGTTCTTTTTGTTAATGTTAGATTCTGTTGATTGATTTGATTCTTCTCAAACCAAAAGCTTATCGGCATCTTCTTCATAACATGCTTCAGCAAGAAACTATTGATAGTCAGGTATTAGATCATTACTTATATATGCTACCTTGGATTGGCATTATCCCTTTCTTTGGTTGAATCGATGTAATGGGATTTCAAAGATTCCAGTGTTGTTTCATGGAGAGTTTAATGAGGATGCAAGGGTAAAGATAAGAAAAAATATGGTTGTGTGGCTTTGAGGTGTTATGTGTTTGATGCCTATTGTATTCAATAGAATCAACCAGCAAGAGCTGTGTGTATTTATAGTGTACTAAGCAATTTGTCACAAGCACCACGAGGGATTCTATGTCTTAAGTCAGGAATTTATGCAGAAAATGCCTGCAGATTTTTAAACTGAGCAATAGATAATGCTGTATGCAGTTGTTTTCTGTTTTGGATTACTTGTGTTTTTAAGCTTCTAGTGTGATTTGTAATTTTGTTGCTGAGTGGTAGGGCTTGTTATGGAAGTCTGCTATGGCATTCCTTGTTTTGGATGGTTGTATCCTTACTGTTAAGGATTCCTTTACCTTGGTTTGCATGGTTGCCCGTTTTTGGCCAATCTTTAAATATTCTATTCACTAAATGTTTATATATACAAATTCTCGTTCTCATTTGGCATAAGTTCCTTAAATAGTTCCAGATAGGTCTTTGATTCTCAGCATAGCTAAAGATGGATGGAATTTGTCATCATTTGTTTGGAGATCCGGCAAGGTCTGTTCGTTTGTTAGATTTCTATTTATGTTCTTTCTTCATGACGTGCTTTAGTTCCCTGCACATTCTTCCATTAGAGTTCTTAAAAAATAATGGCTTTATTAGTCATATTACAGGTATTAGTTGATGTTTTCCTGGGGAATTTCATTTTCTTTTTGGTTTTCCTATTGATGATGAGAACTTCTATCATCACATCAGCAGAATCATTGAGGTGAGTTGAATTTATCTGGCGTGTGGTCTTTTTTTCTTCGAAGTAGTGATGGCAGCATTCGATTTGGTTTTTTGAATGTGTACATCCTAGAGGTTTCCTTGAGAATGCTGAGCAATGTACAATCAGTCACTTTTTCCCCTATCCTCTTGCAGAGTATATACGTGAAGTAGGTGGAATTAATGGAATTTAATCCTTAAAATCATTCAAAGCCAGTGAAGCGTTTCATTTCTTCTTCTGTTTGGATATTGCTATAAGTTGTGCAGCTTGCAAAACTTTTAGTAATCAAATTGATGCACTTTATTGCAAGAGAAGATGAAACATCTTAATTTTCATGAATCGTGCAGATATAAGGACCTTATCCTTGCAACCCTTATTTCGAGCTACTTCAAGTTTTTCCTAATCGCCATGATGGTAAGATGTTTAAAACCTCCTTAACACTTTTTTGCTGGAAGTGGGAATGAATTGATTCTGAAAAACTGAGGAGGGATTTTGCTGAGTCTTGCCTATAGGAAAAAGCTGATTGTAGGGGACAATTTTTGTTGGTTTTTTTATGATTTTATTCTAGCTCCAACAAAGTTGAACATTTAATTATAACACTCCAGAACATGGAACGCTGCAATCCACCACATATCTTTAGCTTTTACTGACACATCATGCATTTAATAACCTATAACCTATTTAAGAACCATAAAATAATTACATGAAATCTATTGACTTACAATTTAATAATCTCGAATTTGAATAAAAGTGGAATGTCAACCCTCTAATTTCTACATATTGCAATAATAAATACACTCAACTGTCACGAGTTATTAAACTTGAATATGATAAAACTCTTAAGACAAACAACCTAGAGTCTCACAGTTCCAATGAGTGACAACCTAATAACATCAACTAAAATAGTCACAGGCGACTCTAAACAATCGACAAATATGTATAATAAGAAACGGTAACATATGATTCTCAACAATTTACTCCTAAAGCTAAATTATATTGTCCTTGTTGCATCACCATAATAACGAAGATTACCTTCGTCATCACATTACAGATAATCATAACTTGCACCATCTATAGAATAACTACCACAAACTTCATATTTTGAATTTGCAGTTGAAAAATGACAATCCCTATAGGGTAAGCTAATGCCCAATACATAATACCATATACATACACATGAACAAACATATAACAAGTCAAACACACACGAGTAACAGTCAAATGCAACAAATAATCAATTAGATCTTGTTATTTAAGTCCACAAACAGTACATTCCCAACGTTCTAAGGCTTTAGGTTAGCTATAATCCCTATACATAATATATAAATATTATATAAGTATTAGTGTTAAGTTATCCTCAATAACCCAAATACCAAAAGTCATCCTAAATCCACTTAAGTCCTTTCAGTACGAGACTCCACCGAGGACAGCGTCATGTAAAAATCACCAAATGCCTCGCTAACACCATTGAACTAAATCAATGGGTGATTGAAGTCAATCATAAGCAGTAAATAATTAAGTCCGAGTTTTATTTTAGTCCGATTAATGTATACTAATCTAGTACACATAATAAATAAACATGTATTTCATACCTGGTACTCCTATCTCAATAAGATTTGAATCCTGATAACTCCTTGTACATGTGCAAAAATATTAAATATTGAGTTTAGCATTTATTAAATTCTTCACAATTCAACTCAATACTTCTTTCTCTCTAACTTGACTTTCTACCTCATTTTTTAAGCTTTCAAACCACCTTTTATATGTCCTTCCATAATCTCTTATTTATTTTTCGTCTTCTCATAATTTACACACATCAATACTGATCTGCACACATGACACATCTATGATCACTCACATGCCTATACCCAACACTGACACAAACACCCACACAACACACACAAAGGCATGGTTATACGTCACACACACAATCCCATACTCATGCATTATGCATACCTACCATTATACCACATATCTTGACACCATACACTCGTACTCAAGATGGGTAACGCCAACAATATGCAATTTATATTATAACCATATCACCATCGTTCCTCATCTACCTCATCAATCGCCTTCGCTAAACTTATACGTAAACCGCAAAACTAAAAATTCTTTAAAGAAAAAGAGTAAGAACAATATTTACATATAATTTGTGATAAAAAATATCTTAAACTCGAATTATAAATGCATGAAGCTGCAAAAACGGAAATCTTTATGGTTTTTATGATATCTACTTAAAGAAAAATGAATTTCTATGTTAGATAGGCGAAGAACTTACTCAACATTATCATATCCTTATGTTTTCTTGAAGATTTGTCAGCTTTATTGTGCTTTAGCCTCAAATCTGAAGTTTGGCTTTAAGTGTTAAGAGGGGTTTTGTACAGTTTCTGCTCTTGGTAAAAAAAATAATATATTGTTGTGGTGGGAGAGATATGGGAAGCAATAATATCTAATAAAGAAGGAGTAGAGAGAAATATGGGATAAAGAGAAGTTTAAATCTTTTCCACTACAATATTGATCCTACTATCTTTAATTAATTATAGGCCATACTATCTCTTTAAGTCTTTATTATATTATTATATTCTTTCCTTTATTCTATATTTTTTATATTTATTATTATTATTATTACTACTATTACCACTACTACTATTATATGACATTTTTTTTTATTTTTGAGTTTGGGTTTTACATTAATTGATATAAAATTTTTTCAATCGGATACATATGTCGCAGATATGGGAATTTCCTCCTTCTATGGTTTACATCACTGATGCATTTGTCTTGTCATCTAACGTAGTGGCTCTGAGAGGTCAGTTTCTAGACCTTTTTGCATCTCTTATATGTTATCCGTATGCTTTTAAACTGATCAGTGAAGTCCAGAAATTATATCAATGACTTGTCATCATGCTTCTTTATCTCAAAGCTAGTTGATTTAAAGTGAAATGATGTTCTGAATAGCATGCACTTCCTCTATAGAGATAATTGCTGATTTCCTGGCTTATGCTTTGTAACGTGTCTGCTTTAAACCTCCAAGTAATGGAAATGTTTAGTCGGGAGGAAATGCTGCTTGCAGTCATATTATCTTCTCTCTCTCTCTCTCTCCATGAAAACATTTGATTGATTCTCTGGATCACTCTCTGTTTGCTGTAGCAGATTGTGCCGACACATACACATGGCTCTCTGTTTGCCTGTGAATGTTCAAAGTCACAAATATTTGCTGGTGTGTGGTATCTCAGTTCATGTGCCACCATTATGACATATCATTTAAGGATATTGGGAGATTTGCATAGCATAAGCTCTTTGTGGAGTTGTAGTTTGTCAATTCTTCATTTAATGAGCTTCCACTGTATTCCAATGTAGTGATAACAAGATCAACCACAGAAAGATGCATTGGAGCATGTTTTGCTGCACATTCTGCTAAGTTCATTGCCTCTGAGGTTTGTAAAATGCAACAGCAACTATGTGTTAGAATTTCACTAGCTTTGTCATCTATATTGCCATATCTTAATCAATTCACCTTTTGCAACAGTTTTGGAACTGGAACTACGATTAAGTGCTGATGCGGGGACATTGTGGATTGCATGGACTTTGTAACGAATGAGGGAGTGTTATCATCCAAACTCCTGCCAAGCGAAATTCTTGCAAGAGGGGAAAGGGGCAGGCCAGAAAATCCAAGTGCAGCTGCAGCATTTGTATATATTCTGGACATGCATGACTGCTTCAGATGCTGGTCTTTGCTCCGTATTGCTGATTTCTAGGTAACTTTAGCAGCTCAACTTTGCAAAGATATCGTTTGTACGATCCTGTGCTTATGGAATTCAACCCATTAAAGGGAATTCCAGTCTATGCTGGCCAGTAAAAAGTGCTCGATAAGAATTTTCTAGTAGTCTAAAATTGTTATTGAAGATTATTTTCATCTGGAATCGATTTTCATTTGGAGAGTCCCATAAGCACTAAGGTAACTGCAGACTTGAGTAAAGGTTATTATAAATCTGATGTCAGATCCGTTTACCATCTGCTGTAAATCGTTGATTATCCCTCTTCATACAGAGAAATATATACAAAATAGTTTCTCACCACAAGTCAATGTTTAAATGAATGACCCAGAAGGGTTTTCCATGAATCATCCCTTCTAATTTCGCTATCTTTTAACAGTCCCAGTTGTTGTTAAAAGGATCTGTTATACTCTTTACCCTTTATCAAGAGGACTTAAATATGTATTATATCGATGTTGTCAAACTCGGTTTGGATAGTTGACTTGAACATGTAAGAGAGTTAAAAATTAAAAGGATAAACTAGATTGAACTAGAGGTTGGACCGTGGTTAAATCGGATTGGTTTTATAAAAGGATCATGTTGAACCAGGTTTGATTTTACAGGTAAATCTAGATTTGACATCATTGTATTATGTGGACGGTTTAAATCTCATATGGTCAAACCTTCCAAATGGAAGCTTGGAAGTTGTAACGTAGCACACTGTGGCGTCTGGATATTTGGTAAAGGATGTTATCAAGTCTTGATTGGTGTTGGCCTATAAATAGTTTGAACTTCTGGGTGATAGAATGACTAATAGGCATATCGTCACATGTAATTGCATTGATATTCTCCTATTTGTCCGTGCTTTCCAATAAGGGTGCATTTGTTTGGGGGAAAATAATTTCCAAATATATAATGAATACTTATTCTAATTTAATTGTCACAAATTATATTGGGGTAGTTATAAGAGTTGGAATTAACAAATAACTAGTGACTTTTGCAATATATTTGGATTGGAGGAAGAAAAGTGAAGGGAAAGAATTAGAGACAAAATTTTTAAATTTCAAGAGTGAATTTTTACAAGAAAATGAGAAAATTTTCCATGGTCCCTGAAAAACCATTTTCTCCATATATGGAGAGAAAGTGGGAGAGAAGTGTACAAAATGACCTAAATATAAATATTCATTTGCTAAGATGAAACTTTAAAATTTTAATAACTCTTTGGTAACTTTGTTTTTTTCTTTTTTTCTTTTAGCCAACCAAGAATTGCATTAACTAGAAAGACCTTAGAGAAATAATTTAACAAATTTAAAACATATCTAATGAATTTTCCATCCATAACCATTCGTTTCTATTTCTTTTAAATTTAAACTAATATTTTCCTTTTATTTTCTTTCACATATTTTTTTTTTTCTTATTTTCTTTTCTTTCAATTTCTCCCGTTTATTCCAACCATAGTGTTAGTAGCAGGTGGTGATGTGATGTGATTGTAGCATGGAATAAATAGGAAACATTAATGAAAAGTGAGGAAATTAGATTTAATTTTTAAAAAGGTAAATTATATTTTCAATTTTTATTAATACTTTTTTAATTGTTGATTAATCATCTAAGACTAACGGCTCACATTGACCGTTGCAAGTAAATTGAACCTTGTAGACTGATCATCTCCCACTATCTTTTTACTTTAAAAGCGAGTTATTTTGATTATGTATTTTCATACCACTTGACATGCTGTAAGTAGCAAACGCAGCTAACCATGTGAATTCAATTTCACCAAGCACGTTAAAATGTAGCCACTTACACTTCGTTTCGTATGAAGGAAAGAATTGGGAAGAAGGAATTGGAAGGAAAATACTTAAGAGAGAAAACATTACTTTAAATGTGTTTAGATAGTGAGGGGAAGGAAAAGTAAAAGAATGATAATTATTGCTCATGATAAAAAAGAGATGTAATATAAAATTACCAATATATTTATTAAAAATAATAACGAATGAAAAAAATGGTGAACAAAAGGGATAAAATTGGAATTATAACCATATTCTCTCTTTTTTGAGAGGGATTAAAAATTATGGGACTCATGGAAAGTTTTCTTTTTAGTTTTCGTCCCCTCTTAATTCCTCCATTCACTAAACAATAGATTTTGAAAATTTTCCGTTCTTTCCAATTCTTTTTTTTCCTCTTTCCCTCATCCCAAATAAAGGGTTAGTGCAATGTTATTTGCACAGATAGCTTATTTAAAATAAAAAATCAAACTTCTCATTTTAAATGGAAAATATTATGGATGTTTGCACATTTATTAAAAAATCAAATAAAGAAACATTTCAATTTTTTTTTATAGTTTTCTTGTTTTAAGTGTATAGTTAATATTGAAGCATATTAAGATTTCCTTTTAAACCTTTAATGACTATCCCGTATACTTTTAGATAAAACCTTTTCAAAAAATGCTTGTGACTCATTTACTTGAAAGTGATGAAGAGAATGAAATACCTATTTCTAGAATATTTCTTATTAATTTGTTTATTGAAAATGTACCCACACACTAGTGGATGTGTGCAAGAACAACATACCAACCAATGTACTAAATAAGATATAATTTAGGGAAATGTTATTAACGAACACTCTTAGGGTATATGAACGATACTATTTCAAAGAACCATCTACGAAGGTTGAGATGGAGCACAATCAAGAATATACGAGAGAAGAGGAGAGAATGGTAAATGCGAACGCATAACCGAAAGTTTGTTATATCTCTGTCTTGAAGATGGAAAGAGACATTTTATATTCTCTTTAGAAGAACATGCTAATAGCAAAGGTGATGGGACTAGACCTGGGGTCAAGTCAAAGCTGGCTCGAACCTAGGGCGTCACGAACCTAGGGGGCCTTAAATTGCTATCGTCTCTGCCAAGGTCGATCTAGTTCAACGGCTCATGACCCGTCAATTTTTTTTTTCTCCTTTTCTTGGATTGTTTAATTTTTCTCTTTCCCTAAACAATATTTTTGCATACTAGCACATGCAAAACAAAATTCCAAAATAAAATACACGATGCATATTAATGTATATGTTATTCGCACAACACTTGACACCAAGTTGCAATTGATATAACGACATTAAATATCTTATATGACACAACAACATATGTGATTAGCTCGCACTAAACAACATAGAAACTTAAACAAAAAACCCAAAAAGCAACAACAAAGATTTAAAGGAAAACCAAATACATGCAATTCCAGACAATTACTTTCCCACTTCATTTTTTTTTTTTCTTCTCCACTAGTTGCATTTAGGCAAAACCATGAGTTTGTTGCCTTATACTCCAATGGGTAATATTGTTTCATGTGTTTTTTAAATTCCTTTTTGTCAATCTAGTCCTTATGCTTGCATACCTCACACTCTGCCTCTGAAATGAGCTTCTCTATATCGTACAAGTTTATGCCATTGTGGAAAATATCTATCTCATAATGACAGATCCCTCCTTTAGGTTAGCGCTCGTGCATGTGGGTAGAGGACGATTGTTGGACTCTAGACTTATCACCTACTTTGATGTTACTGTAAAATTTTTGCATTAATACGGTATCTTCCTATATGTAATCATGAATCTTGATTTTCTCGAGTTCAATTCTCATCCTTTTTAGAGATAAACTTGAGGAAGAATCGCTGAAAAAATGATTCATAATGTAAGGAAAATATTTCCAATAGAGAGTAGAGTTTAGCATAAAGTGCTTTTTAAAAATGGAAATAAACTGTATCGTGCAGAGTAAGTGTGTTTCTGTAAAAAAGTATAGCAAACAGAAATAAACTTCAGCAAACAAAACTTTAGTTATTGTGCAAAATATTGTATCTTAAAAAATGAGTGTAGAGTGAATGAGATGTGTATGGTATGTAGAATGATTTTTTGGTGAAGGTTGAGTAAGTGGTGTTACCAATTTATAGTCCGTGCGTTTATAGTGAAATTTCGATATCAACTTTTGAAAATGTCCATTCTAATATTTTCATAACAATTTAATGTTTGTAGCTTTTCAGAACTTAAAACGGTCATCTTTTCTTTTTAGAATTAACAATGTAATTTCAAATTCATTTGTCATAATGTGTAGGAAGAATTCAAAATTTTCAAATGCCCATACACCATTTGAGACATTGAGAAATTACATGTAAGTTTTTGAAAAATTGAATGCTTTTAAAGTATCTATACTCTGAAAAGCTTCAGTGTGTGTATGTTCATTTTTTTCAACACATTATATGCATTGTATGTCAACAAATGCCAAACAAAGCTACACACCTCCATTGCTTTTCTCATTAAAGCCTACAGAGGACAACACAACAAATTTCAAACACCTTCCTTGCTATTGTCATAAGTATATAGAAGATAAGACATGCCATTTCACATCAACAAGCTTCTTTTTTTTTTTTTTTTAACATGACTCGAGTCAAACTTGCTAGTTGAACCGTTAGCTCACCAATCTAGGTCGACAACTCACCGATTCAAGTGAGTCATCACTCAAGACCCACATGGATCCGTCTGAACTAGTAAGTCCACCTACGAGCTAGACCCATCCTTAATAAGTCTAAGTCGATTCAATAAACCGTTGGGTTAAGTCCGGTCTGGTTTCCAAGTCGAACCTTGCCCTTCCCTAGGTCTAAATGGGACAAAACTCACGATACAAGCTCGTGGCTATGAGGCTAAGAAGAATGTGGAATATGTTGATGAATTTAGAATAGTCCACTCTGGATCAGGGTATTATCTTATTTCCTTCTAAGGATAAGAGGACTATCAATGGGTGGTGCGAAATGGCTCATAGTTTGTAAACAAAATGTACATGGCCCTTAAGAAGTGAGAATCAGATTTTCAATTGAAAGCAACCGAATTCAATGCTATGGCAATCTGGGTAAGGATTATGGGTTTACCAATTGAGCAATTTTCATTAGTAGCTAATAGGAGGACAAGGGAAAAGATTGACCTTGTCGTAAGGTACAACTCTTATACAATATGCATGCACAGATTTGCCTTCAAGTTGAAATGGGCAAATCACTAAAGTATATAATGGTTATTAACAAAATAACATACAAGACACAATATGAAGGATGACCTAATTTGTGCAAGATTTGTAGATGCATAAACCATAACGAATACTTCTATCTAGATAAGAAGTTAGAAGAGACAAAGTATAAAAATTATAATGGAGGGAATGGGAAAGAAATTATAGGAAATGGGGAGAAAGATAAAAAGATGGTAAACAAAAAGTTAGGAGATGGCAATAGACACATAAAGGAAAACTTGTCAAACCCAATACAGGATGAAACCTCGAAAAACAAAGGAGGAGTGAAAATAGGGAATGACATTAATAAAGTAGATGATGGTGATTGGGAACTTCTTATAAGAAGAATAAAAGTAGAGTAAAATTGACAAAAGGCCATAGCTAAGTAAAAAAGAAGACAATTAACAAATAATGAGGGGAGAGGCTAGGAGACATGTGATGCTATTAATGAGGAAATGACTAGGGAGAAAGGATAGAGCAAGACGGCATTATTAATTATGAAGTAACTGTTATTAAGAGAAGAAAGGACACTATGTGAAATAATAATGAGGGTGATAAAGAAGTTAAGGAGACTGTCATCTTAAGGTATTTGTCGGTAGTGATTGGGCTCTATACGCAGTAGGATTGCAAAACAAAACACTGTGAGGGGTTGCCGAGGTGTTGTTCAGCATGGCCACTCTAATACTTAAGTTAACAATGAATTTTAAGATAATAGAAGGTGCTTTGGAGTAATAGGCAAGCTTAGTACATAGAGTGTAGAGAGGTTTATTGTTAAGTGGTGACAGGGTATTTATAAAGGAGTGGCGTTGGCAGTTAGAGGATAGTTAATGAGGGAGATCCTCTCCCGCAAGTATGGGATAGTAGGGTAATGGTGTCTGGCATGTCCTACTTATACCAAAGGTGGCTATTTGACTTAGTATCTTATCTTTATCTTATGTATTCTTGCCATTAAAGAGCTCCTTGGGTTTGGTCAATCAAGGCCTAGGGCTTGAGCCCACGGTGACAAGCCCCATGTGACAGGACATGTCAGATCTAGATGGGCTTGAAGGACCTATGTGTAAAGAGCCCTGTTAACACTTGCCCCCTTATAGTCTCGTTGCTGAGGCGAAGGTAAGGAAAAGGGATATATGGGCTACTCAAGTATATGGCTAGTCTAACTCAAGGGGGCTTGACCTGACACTATAGTACAAACACGGTAAGGGTATAGGTTTGGGCTAGCAATAAGCTAAGGCAAAGATGGCCAAGGCAGTGAATATCTAGGCTGAAGATGTCTAAGGTAGGATGGACCAAAGTGGTTAGCAACTATCCCAAAGCGAAGTGCTAATGACTTGACCAAAATGGAGCCTCAGTTAAGGTGTCAAAGCAGGACACCTTCACATCTCACTAGCCAAGCGATTCAAGGCTACGAGCTGGTCTGACAGAACAGCACTTGTCATAGACTGAGCAAATGTGATTACACTGTACCTTTATCATGCTGACCAGGTGGAAGTTGGAGGGACTATAGAGAAACTTCTTATGGAAGAAACTTTTTCAAATTCTAACCCAAGCACGCCCTTTTTCTGTACATTTAATGTGATGTGATAGGTGTCTTATTGTAGTAGACTAGTGTACAGTTACAAGTGTTTTTCCTTTTAAAGATGACCATCTGATTAAAACTCACTCCACGTGTCTGCTTTACAGTATTTTAAGGGATTTGTGCTTATACAAATCCCAATAATCGCCTGTACAGTTTCCTAAGCGCTTAGCTTATAAATAGTATAATCACAATGAGAGATCACTTTTCTACAATCTCTCTATTCTACTATTGTGAATTCCACTTTCTTACATTGCATCAAACTTTCTTTGAAAGTTTTTTTAACATCCTACTTCTTCATCACCTTCCGTAACCATGTCAGCCAACATAGGTGAGGTAAGGTTTGGCTTGTTATAGTATAACCTTCCGCAACCATGTCAGCCAACATTAGTCCATACTAGGGCTTAGAAAGAGCCTGGCCCTAGTAACGCGAAAGTTGCACGAGAGATTCAGGCCTTCATGGCCTTGAGGCATGGCCAATAGATTAATGTTGCGGAGATGGTGGGGAGATATTTTCGACATTCGATCTCTGAGCTCTTCCCCAGCATGAAGAAGACTGTGGTCAAGAAGTGGGTCGAAGGTAGAGGTTCATTTTATTTGCGAGTGCCTTCGTCTATTGTACTAATGTTGAGGTGTTTCATCCAGTACCTCCTCTGTAGAATGGGGGAATTTCCTTGGTCATGCCGGTCATGGCGAAGTTTTGTGAATAGTAATAGTAGTTTCTTTTGTTCATCTTGCTTTTTCTTTTCCTCATCACTTCAATCTATTTTTGCAAGTAAAAATTTGGCCGAGAGGGTTCCTCGTCCCTCTATGGACGAGCTGATGAGCCGCCGCCAGGTAAGAGCCAAGGCAAATGAGTCGAAGGGTAAAACCATATGGGTAAAGCCAAGGGCTGGGGAGACCAGCAAGGCGCGACCAATGGCTATTCATCAGGGGATTACTATCAGTATCCAGGACGAGCCGCTGGATGTGGAGCCTTTAGATGTAGCTCTTCGTGCCCTTGCCCCTGTCTCCACCACTGAGCCTATTCTTATAGGGGACGAGGGTATCAACGTGGAGGAGCCGAAGGTTCAAATGCTTACCCCTCTAAGGGTTAAAGAAAGGAGATGGTAGAGGTCAATACCCTAATTGATGTGCAGGGCAAAAGAGAAAGTGATAAGATTTGGGGTACCGACTCAACCTGAGTGCTAAGGCTAAGCTCATCTACTTGCTGAGTCATTCTATCTGCTAAGCTGAATGATCCTATTTCTCGTAGATAGAGTGCCGAGAAATAGAAGGCCGAGACAACAATCGATCCTCACCCATGCTTGACTAATTGCTTACTCAACTTCATGCTTGCCGATATGTCAAGATATCATGTTTTCGAGAGTTGGATTCACTCGGTAAGGCCTGGAGAGACTAGTGCTGACTAACTTTAGAACTTGGCAATTATGGGTTAACCTCTCAGTGTCTCGGTTAAGCAATGCAAGATTACTTCCAAAGCATGCCGACTTCCCCCTTTAAAATGCACAATTTATATTCTTATACATGTTTGTCTTTATTTTATTTATGAGCCCAATTCTTTAGGGTTTAAGGCTTTGTACATTATTTATAATTTTATTACTAAGGTTTATAACGTAGTATAAATAGCAACATTTGTAACAATATAGAGATAGAAGATTAATGAAACTCTCCCTTTGAGTCTTTTCTCTTGGAAAGTTCTCTCCCTCACTGGCTCTTATCAATCTCTTTAGCAAGGATTGTAGTGGGCAACCCTATCACTTGGACTGATACGTCACATCCTGCAGGTCTTAGGCTATGTAGAATCTAACCAGTGTGTCATATCTAGTTAGGTAGCTCATGGATTTCGCTAAAACCTTCAGTAAACCCATTCCATTTTTGTTCCTTTGGCAAGATCGAACCCACCCCTACAACCGGCCTTGTCTATTCTCAGCACGGTTCAATCATCTTAGTATTAGAGCTTGAGATTCCAGATAAGGCCGAGAGTTTTAGGTATTGTACCTATTATATTTTGTATTTGAAGTTGTGCCGTACTACATAGTATGCCGAACTAAGTAATTCTAATAGCCGGACTGATTTCCAAACCAGATTGTCTTGTTCAAACACTTATTGAATTGTACTCGAAGTTTGTTAAGTTCCTGTTACGTGCTAAGCTTAATTGAGGGAAGGAGTCTGAGATATCAAATTGAAGTGCCCAAACTGTGCTGTTGTGAGGTTTTATTTTCCTGAGCTGAAAATACTTCTGAGCTATTGCAATCAATAAATTTTCGAGGTGGTGTTGTCTTACTTTGAGTTAAACCAAGTGGTTACTATTCTTGTCCGAGTTATCGAACTATTGCAATTGCCGTTCCGAATTGAAGAGTTGTCTAAGCTCCTAGCGCATAAGTGGCCGAGCTATGCTATTTAAAGGCTGTTGAACTACGATTGTGAAATTTATCTAAGCTAACAAATAACTTGCCAAACTTCGAAAAGAAAAGAATTGCAAAGCTGCACAATTGATTGTCTCTGCCGTATTTCTTTAGTGCTACCGAGTAATTCTCTCGCATTTAAGCTTAAGTATCGCACTATTGAATTGAATATCCTCAACATGGCATATGAAGCTAGATACAACTATGAATATTATTATGAAGACGTGATGTCACAAATTCTAAAATTTGATGGATATGGAACTCTGGAAGAATATTTGAATTGAGAATTTCGAGTTAATGAGATTTTTGAAAATTATTCTTATCCCAAGCATAAGAGAGCCTATGCTATAAAGAATTCGATGATTAACTTTGCATCCACTTGGTAGAAGAGAATGATAAATCAAAGAATTGATAGAGTAAACATTAAGATCAATACATGGGACGAGATAAAATGTTTGATGTGAAGAAAATTAGTACCTCGAGATCATTACGATAAATTATATAAGAGAAAACTTACCTATGAAGCTAACCTCTCAAAAGTGTAGGATCAGCTAAAGAAGATTGAAAAACGACTTGAAGTGTCCAAGGATGAAATAAGATAGTATAGGAATGCTGAATTGGAGAGTATTGAAGGAAGAGTCGATAGGGTGAAAGTTGCTGGAGAAGCCAATAGTAGAGAGGAAGAGGACTAAGCCAAGTTGGAGTTAAACAACCATATTCCCGATGTGCTCCCATTATCAACCATCCAAACTGATGAGCATAACCCCAGATGGGAGGAGAAAGAATTGAGTTGTGAGGAAGTGGAAGGGGAGAAGGCTACCGAGCATGAATTTGTAAGACCAACATTGAAAGCATGTGAAGCTTTAACAATTCTTAAGTTAGAAGAGAAGTTTGAGATTTTACATGTTCAAAACAATTATATTATTCCCCTTGATTGATGATTGCTGGGGCTATTGGGAAAAGGGTAATCGGATATATGATGAACGGAAGGAAGGATCCTTAACAAAGAGTTTGGTTGATCGGGCTCATGACGAATGGAAGAAGCATTGGTCGATGATAACACTGGTGATAGAGCTGGAGTACTTTTCTATACTTACATTTCATTTTTACAGGTTGGTATTTGATCTTGGTGGGATTTGGAGCCACTAATCACTAAGTTTTAGGTCAAAACTTCTTTAAGGGAGAGGAAATGATAAGATTCAGGATATTAACCTAACCCGACTGCTAAGGCCGAGCTTATCTACTTACCGACTTATTCTATATGCCCAGCCAAATGACCCTATTTCTTACAGATAGAGTACCGAGAAGTAAAAGATCGAGACAACAACTAATTCTCACTCATGCCTGACCAATTACTTACTCGACTTCACGCTTGTCGATATACCGAGATATCGCGTTTCCGAGAGTTAGATTCACTCGGCAAGGCCTAAAGAAACTAGTGCCAACTAACTTTAGAACTCCACAATTATGGGTCGACCTCCCTGGTGTCTCAAATAAGCAATGCGAGACTACTTCCAAGGCATGCCGAATGATCACATGTCGACTTCCCCCTTTAAAACACACAACTTTATATTCTTGTACATGTTTATCTTTATTTTATTTATATGCCTAATTTTTTAGGATTTAAGGCCTTGTACATTATTTAGAGTTTTGCCACTAAGGTTTAGGATATACTATAAAAAGCAACATTTGTAACAATATAGATAGAAGATTAATGAAAAACTCCCTTTGAGTTTTTTCTCTTGGAAAATTCTCTCCCTTACTGGGTCTTATCAATAGCAATGATTATAGTGGGCAACCCTATTACTTGGACTGGTACATCACATCTGGCAAGTCTTAGGCAGTGTAAAATCTAGTTAGTGTGTCACATCCGGTTAGATGGCTTAAGGATTTCGCTAAAACCCTCAATAAACCCATTCCATTTTCGTTCCTTCGACCAGATCGAACCCATCCCTACAATTGGCCTTATCTGTTCTTGGTCACAGTTCGTATCAAAAAAGCTCTTGAAACGGCTAGGGAGGCTAGGCATGGAGCCAAGAAGCAGAGACCCTTAGCGAGGGTGCCTTTGAGTCATACCTCTTAGGCTGAGTGGCTGACGGCTCATCCCTTCAAGTGTATAAATGAACTTGGGGATAAGTTTTTTAACATCCTTAATAAGTTTAGATACTTAGGGATTGAGCCGGACTCATTCAAGGGGGTCTCGTGCATTTCTCAGAATGAAGAGTTGCTTAGGGAGGCTCCCGAGTTCGAAATCAAGAAGGTCAGGGGGAAGCTTCGAAGGCCTAAGTGGGAGATCCAAGCCAATGACCTTACACTCTAGCACCAGACTCTCAACTATCAAGCCTCATTAGGGTCTTACACCTCTAGCAACTGGGTCGTGCTCGAAGGTCTATCCATGGTAGGCGTAGGTTACCCCATGGAGATGGTGGGCCATTTAAGCACGCTCTTATGGTAAGTAAGCCTTCACCTCTTTATCTTAATGTGCTTCATCCCTTTCATTGAACTAACCTCGACTTGCGTTTCTTTGCAGTACCACAGCCAGGTATTGCTTCAACTAAGTAAGTATGATGCCGTCCAAATAGATGTAAAGGGCTTTAAGGAGGCATTATGCTAGGTTGAGAAGTACCTACAAGAGGTAAAGTCTTCTACAAATAAATATTTAGAAAAATTCTCCAAAGCCAATCAATACTTACGTCACTCTTATGTATAGGTAGTGAGACTTTAAGCACGGCTGAAGGATGCGAAACGAGAGAGAGAGAGAATGTTGAGAAGGCAGCAAAGAAGGCCGATGCCTTAAAGGCTAGGATTGAGGATGAGCAAAGGAGCAAAGCTCACTTCTATCAAAAGTTGGACGAGGAGGGGGAAGCCAAGGCCCAACTAGAGAAGGAAAACACCGAACGGAAGGCTTCAATCGCCAAGTTGCAAATCGAGCTGGCAATGAAGGCATGCGAGTGCGAAAGTGTTAAAGCCACTTTACTAGGGCTAGCTAGTTTGAAGGTTGGGTTAGCGTGGCATATCTAAGGGCTATAAGGAAGCATTTTAAAGATGGAGGAGATAATCTCCAAGATGGAGAGTAGAGAGGTCCTTAGCAATACTACAGTAAAAAAGGCTGTAGCCAATAATCGAATAACAGAAGAGTGGTTGGAAGAGCTAGAAGACTTTTCCATTGATTATGCTCGCTATACGAGGATACAGGTGCTCTCCCACCATCCAAACCTTAACTTAAGCTTCCTAAATTTCTTAGACTCCCCCACTTTCTAAGAGAAGAGGGAAGCTGAAGCATGAGAAAAGGCCACTTAAGCGGTCGGCAAAGTTCCAAGCACCTCTTCTACTGCTAGGGCCAAACAAATTGCTCATACATCAACTCCTCCCCAACAGCTCGATAGGAGGTTGCCTCGAAAGATGCCACTCATAGAGATTGGGATCAAGGCAATCCTTTTGCTGACCCCCATCAACAACTTCTTGCCTCTGCTCCAGTACAAGGTCAGCCTCCTCAAGACACATCGTTGGATTAGCACTTTGAGTAGATTGAAGCTTTGGACTTTTCAGAGTTACCAAAGCTAGCTAATCTAAGGTGATAGTGTGTGTGTGTGTGTATGTTTTTTTTTTTTTTTTGTATGTATGTATGCTAACCTTAACTGTATAATTTTGCAATCAATAAATGAGATTTTCTACTTACCTCCTCTTATAGCTCACTTTTTCTTATTTTTCCTTTGAATATATTCATGTGGGAATTCCTCTAAACAAAGGGTGTTTCCCCTTGCTGAGGTTAGGGGTCAAGTTTGCGATGTCTTCACCCGCCTAGTAGTGAAGGTTACTCTGTAAGGGGTGTTTCCCTTTACCGAGGTTACCCGAGGGGGTCAGGTTGGTAGCATTTTGACTTGCCTAATAGTGGGGGTTCCTCTTTGCAAGCGGTATTTCTCTTTACTAAGGTTACCCAAGGGAGTTAAGTTGGTGGCATTCTGACCTGCTTAGTAGTAGGGGTTACTCTATATAAGAAGTGTTTCCCCTTACTAAGGTTACCCGAGGGGGTCAAGTCGATGGGGTTCCAGCTTGCCCAAAAAGTAGAAATTTCTCTATGCAAGAGGTGTTTACTCTTACCGAGGTAACCCAGAAGGTCAAGCCGGTGGCGTTCTGGTGCAAACCGTAACCAAGAATAGACAAGGTTGGTCGTTAGATGGGTCCAAGCTTATAAAAAGCTTGAAAGAGTTAATGGAGAAAGTGCGAAAGGAATGAATGACGAAGGGAACAGTAAGCAAAACCTACGAACAACTTTAGAGGATATAACACACCAATGGAACTTCTGAGGACTTACGATACAATTTGATATGGTGCACGAATCAGTTTGATGAAGTTACTCACCAACTAGCCTTGCTTAAGGGTTAGGATAAGAGTAATGCCAAGAGTAAACAAACAGTGTTTATGCAAGGAAAAAAATACTCAAGTGTATTAATGGTAATCTAATTCTGATATAAGTATAAGGGTATTTATACCCATAAGTTAGGGTAACTTCCCCAAAGAGGAAAAGACGGAAAAGACATTTTCTAAGGAAGTAATGTATAAGATACAAACGGGTAAAAATAAATATATAAAGAAAATAATCATTGGTACAACGAATTCTACACATGATACTATATACATGGCAATGCTACATTAGTGAAGCTGTTAAAAGATGTGAACAAAAAGTACAATAGTTGGCTTGTCCGTACAGCTATGGCTTAGTCAGTTTGAAGTCTCTCTATCTTGACTTCTCGGTAAGGAAAATGCCGAGTAATTGATCGGCTCGAGCGTGAGTAAGTAATCTTCAATTTGACGCACTATAGAGAGTTGGACAGTCATTTGACTCAGCATGAAGGGTGACTCAATAAGGAAGTAGTTGGCTTCGGCAAGGGTTGGCCAGAACAGGAGGATTCGTTGTGCCAATCCCTCCAGTCCTCAAGGTCGGTGCAAGTTAGTGGTCCAGTAGCCTAATTCCTATCATTTCTTCTAGGTTATTTTGGATTTGAGATCAAATCCAAATGGTCTTCATTCAATTCTCTATCAGGGTAATATAGACTGAGATTGGCAATGTTGAAGGCATCAGAAACCTCATAGTCCTTAAGTAATTCCAATCTGTAGGCATTATCATTGATCTTCTAGAGGATTTTGAAAGGTCCTTTAGCTTTTGCAGATAATTTGCTCCTCCTCTTGTTTGGGAACCATTTCTTGCTGAGGCGCAACCATACCAAGTCTTTTGGTTAGAATTGTTTAGTAGTCCTACCCTTAGTCTTCTCTCGTATCCTCCTGGTAGCTCGGTCAATATGCCGGGTGACCGTGTCATAATGTGCTAAAGAGATCGTGCTCTAGTCGAAGCATCAGGGTCCTCTTGCGCGGGTACGAGTGCAGGGGTGTGATCAAGGGGCAACTCGAGATTGAAACCGTACACCACTTCAAAGGGAGTCTGCTTAATGGTGTCATATACTATCCAATTGTAAGCAAACTCAACGACGAGTAAGCAAACGTCCTAGTCGGCCAAGTTCTTGTCTACTGCAACTCGAAGTAGTGATCCCAAAGTGCAATTAACTACTTTTACTTAGCTGACAGTTTGAGGGTAATAGGAAGTACTCAGCAATAGTTTGGTCCCCATTGGATGCCTAAGGTCCTCTAGAAATAGCTCAAGAACTTTGGATCCTTGTCGAAGACTACACTTTTCAACATGCCATGTAACCGTACAATCTCCTGCAAGAAAAGAGGAGCAATAGCCAAAGCATCATTAGTTTTTGAGTAAGGCATGATGTGTGCCATTTTGCTAAACCGGTCTATGACGACCATTATAGAATCTTAGCCTTGGGTAGTTCGCAGTAGTCTGAGAACAAAATCCATACTCAATTCAATCCACAGCTTCATCAGAACAAGTAAAGGCATTGCTTTCCCTTGCTTGGCTTAACACTTGGCCCTCTTATACATAATACAACTTTCAATAACTCGATGCACATCTCTCCTCATTCTTAGCTAGAAAAAGCGACCATTCAATTGGGCACAGGTCTTTCTTTTTCCAAAATGTGTGGAGAGTCCTCCATTGTGGGCTTCCCTGATCAATCATTCCCATAGTAAACAGGTCGACACACGCAATTTTCCACCTCGAAACAAGTAACCCTCCTCTACATGATACTCATCCACTATCCTGCCATCAGCACATCGCATGATTATGGGTCTAAAGTATAAATCCCTAGAATACTGTTCTTTAATAGTTGTAAACACAAACAGCCTAGTCTGCAGTGCAGTTGGAAGCGCATGTCTCCTTGAAAGTGCATCTGCAACTACGTTACTCTTTCCTTACTTATATTTATTCACAAAATTGAATCCCTCAAGGAATTCAACCTATCTTACCTGCCACTTCAATAACTTTATCTGACTTCTAAGGTACCTCAGGAATTTATGGTTAGTATATATGACAAATTCTCTAAGCAGTAAATAGTACTGCAATACTTGTAATGTTTGGATTAGCACTAAGAGTTTCTTATCATATACGAAGTAATTCAACTGTGGTCCACTAGTCTTCTCATTGTAAAAGATAATTAGTTAGTCTTCCTGCATTAGGACAATGCCTATTCCGCCCAATGCATCATACTCCAGCTCAAATATTTTCTCGAAGTTAGGCAGAACCAATATCGGGCAGATGTCAATCTCTCTTTTATCTCAGCAAAGCTTCTCTCTTCCCTTTCTCCCCATCGAAAGTCAATGTTCTTCTTCGTAAGCTCAGTAAGAGGTGCAACGAGGGTGCTGAAATTCTTGATGAATCATCTGTAGAATGAAGCCAGTCCATGGAAACTTCTCATGTTGGCATAAGTAATGGGAGTTGGCCACTCTACAATTGCTCGAGTCTTTTCATCATCGAATTACAAGCCTCCCCCACTGGCTACGTAGCCTAAGAATACCACTTCCTCCTGGCAAAAGCAACACTTCTTCAAATTGCCAAATAATCTTTCGGCACAGAGGAGATTTAATACGGTACATAGGTATTCACAATGACTCAACATATCATTACTGTATATAAGGATGTTGTCGAAATAGACCACGACATACTTCCTAATCAGATGTCTTAACAAGTGGTTCATCAAGTGCATGAAAGTACTCGGGACATTCGATAAGCCAAATGGCATGACCATCTACTCATAGAGTCCATGCCGAGTTTTAAACGCAGTCTTCTATTCATCTCCCGACCTCATGCGGATTTGATGGTAGCCAAACTTTAAGTTAATCTTGCTAAACACCTTCGCTCCACTCAATTCATCCAACATGTCCTTTAGTTTAGGAATAAGGTATCTGTATTTGACTGTGATCTTGTTCACAGCTCAGCTATATATACACATTCGTTAGGTTCCATCCTTTTTCTACACTAGAAGTACCAGTACAGTGCAAAGGCTAAGACTTTCTCGGATACACCCTCTCTCTAGCAACTCACTGACTTAGCATTGGAGTTCAAAAGCCTGCTTGGGATTCATCCGATAAGCTGGTTTATTCAACAGCGCGGTGTTAGGTACTAAGTCAATGCAGTGCTCTATGCCTTAAGTTAGGTGCAACCCCTCAAGTAATTGTTCTGGGAATAGGTCGGCATATTCATCTAGCAACTCCTTGATTTCCTGGGGTAGTTCACCCCGTTCCTTCATTTCTAATAGTCGCCTGACTAACATGAAGGTCAGATCATTAGCATTAATGGCCTCTCAAAGCTCGACTCTACTCATCACCAAAGCCTTCTTCGATTCATAAGCAAGTTTCATCTGTAACTTGTTAACTTCTCTTGGTGGCATCGGATTCAACGTGATCTTCCGATCATCCTTCTCGAACATGATGGGAATCAGCCTCCGACTATGTCCAAGCCGAGGTCAACATGTCTTAAGCCGAGGCCAATCAACTCTTGTTGAGGTTGAGTAAATAATAGAAGACCAAAGGGAAGAAAAGGAGACACTCGGCACCAAGTCTGTCGTCAACTGAGGTGCCAAGATACCACAAGGCCAGGGATGCAAGACCAAAAAACCACTCGATATGGCATCGAAAGACTCATGCCGACTGAATCTAGGACTCCACAATTATGGGCCAACCTTTCTAATGTCTCAACAAAACACTGCAAGACTTTAGGGACTCCTTCCCAAACCCATACATCCACTTGTTGACCCCATCCAGTTCGGATACTACTCCTCCCAAGACATGCCGAGTGACTGCATGCCGACTTCTATAAATGCACAATTTTGTATTCTTGTACATGTTTTCTTTATTTTATTTATGGCCTCATTCTTTAGAGTTTAAGGCCTTATACATTATTTATAGTTTTGCCACTAAGGTTTAGGACTTACTATAAATAGCAACATTTGTAATAAATCAAATAGAAAGACGTCAATATAGAGAGAACAGAATATCCCTACGTTTTAGAACCTTTCCCTTTTTGAGTGAGGCTACTCTTGAGTTAGTGTTACCAGATTATCGAGTGTAAATCAAACTCTTTAATTGTTTCCATGTTCTTATTGATCTTATTCTCAAGATTGTGGTGAACCTCTTCATTTGAACGAGTTAGTGAGTCGCATCTAACTTCTCATTTAAAACCCTAAGCAATATTTAGTGTTCGTAAGTCATATTGAACTCTATTTTGAGCTCATTTCCCCGATTGTGTTTGTATCTTGGTATGTGATATCCATCCACATTCACATTCAAGATCTCTCATCCTTCATACCCATTTGAATCCTAAGTTCCCATTCTGGTTATTTTTCAAGATCCGCTGCCCATCCTGTTGATCCCTATCAAAACATGTACCTGTTCCTATAGCCGTCATGTATAGCTCTTTTATCAAACAATCATGGCTTACCTAGTCTCACGTAGGAAGCACACATGGGTAGTATTTCACAGAGGATCTGGTTCGAGTAATTTCCTATGGTAATCGACAAGATTATTTGCCGAGTGACATATAATGCTCCTTTCTCACTTAACTAGTGCAACTTATACGACTTGGGATGTGCAACAGTTAACAACTTCAGTTTTGAAACAAGATTGACTAATGCCACATTAGTGCAACTACCACTATCTACGATGAGGGCACACACTTGATCATTCACCTTACAGGTAGTATAGAACAAATTCTCTCTCTACTCTTCCTCTCATTAGGGTTTCATGTTCATGATGCGTCGAACAACCATAAATAACTTGTTTAAGTCCTCAGCAAACACATCATCCTCAATCAACTCTTTCTTGGCATTTTCTTTCTCGACAAGGACCTCTTCTTCTTTAAGTTCCTCATCAGTGCTGTCTACTTCTAGCTTCAAGATGTCTCCCTTGATGACCATCTTCCATCAATTCAGGCACCGAGTAGCCATATATCCAAACCCTTGGCACTTAAAGCACTTGATTTGGCTCGTCTTCTTGTCAAACCCTTACCCCTTCTCATAAGTTCAAGTCGGCACTTCACCATCAAGTCGACCTTTCTAGTCGGCTCAGACATCAATCTTTCTGGTCGACTCGGTACTCGACTAAGCTCAATGACTTGTCTGCCCGGGTCCGCTAGTTGGCATCCTTACCGATACTCAACTCCTTCATTGCTTTTTTACTCGTTGGGCATCATAACAACTTCATCCATTATGTCAAATTGTTAGAGCTCCATAACGTCTCAAATGTGTCCTCTCAACCCAGTAATGAATCTTGAGATTGTTCAAGGTGGTTCCTCCACTTCATAACAGATCATAAGCATTTGAAATTCTTGAACATACTCGTCAACAGTCCAACCTCCTTGTCTCAGCTCCTGAAGCTGAGTGAAAGTATCTTAAAGATAAGTTTCTGGCACAAATTTATTTCTAAGTATTCTCTTCATCTCGGGCCAAGTATTAATCTCCCAATGGCCTTCTCATCTCCTCATGGCCTGAAAATTCTTCCACCACATGACGACATATCTGAAGAACTCAACAACAACAATTCTCACTTTCTCGTAATCCTCGTAATAATAATAAAAAAAAAAAAAACATGCTCTACCTTCTCTTCCCACTCCAAATATTCATCAGCATTCTCAGACCCATTGAAGCTTGGAATCCAAAGCTTCACATGGTCAGATGCTTTGGGAACTCTAACTCACTCTTCCTTGAAGTACTCTTCTTCTTCCCCGTGATCCAATTCCCTCAGGCCTATCCTTCGCCTTACTTGTCCACTTACTCCTCTACCTCAAATTGGTCAAGCTAGGTTCTGACCTTTAACAGGTTGAGCAGCTTGTAGGGTGTTTTGCACAACCTTTGTAGGTTGGTAGACCAATGCATGAACAACTCAGGTCAGATCTACCAAGAGGTTAGCCATCTCATTAAGTCTCTCGTCAGTGCTTCATGGGGTTCCTTGAGACTATCGTCCATGGTAGACAACTCCACTATTGTCATCTTTCATACCAACATTCACACTCGGGTCTGTCATTTTCTCCATAGATTCAAAGTTCACACAAACACTTTAGGAAATTAACAATTAATAATACAACAGTTAAATAAACACAGTAACTTACAAAACAGAGTATAATAAAACTTCAAAAAGAACCAATTATAACTCACACAAAACCTTCACTCTGATACCAAGATGGTGTGAATCATAACCAAGAATAGATAAGGTCGATCACTGGATGGGTCCAAACTTGTAGAAAGCTCGAAAGAGTTAATGGGGAAAGTGCAAAAGGATTGAATGACGAATGGAATAGTAAACAAAACCCACAAACAACTCCAAAGGATATGATGCACCAATGAAACTTCTGAAGACTCACAGCATAATTTGATATGAGTTTTTTTATGTCCTTAATAAGTTTAGATACTTGGAGATTGAGCTTGACTAGTTCAAGGGGGTCTTGTGCGCCTTTTGAAATGAAGAGTTGCTTAATGCGGCTCCCGAGTTTGAAATCATGAGGGTTAGGAGGAAGCTTCGAAGGCCTAAGTGAGAGATTCATGCCAATAACCTTATACTCTAGCATCAAACTCTCAATTATTAGGCCATATTGAGGTCTTACACCCCTGGCAACTGGGACGTGCTTGAGGGCCTATCCATGGTAGGCGTGGGCTACCCCGTGGAGATGGTGGGCCATTTGAGTATGCTCATGAGGCAAGTAAGCCTTCACTTCTTTATCTTAATGCACTTTGTCCCTTTCCCTTTCATTGAACTAACCTTGGCTCACATTTCTTTGCAATACTACAGCTAGGTACTACTTTAGCTAAGTATGATGCTGTCTAAAAAGAGGTAAAGGGCTTTAGGGAAGCATTATGCCAGGTTGAGAAGTACTTGCGAGAGATAGAGTCTTCTACAAATAAATATTTAGAAAAATTCTCCAAAGCAAATCGATAAGTACGTCGCTCTTATGTATAGGTGGTAGAGCTTTAAATACGGTTGAAGGATGCGGAACGAGAGAGAGAAAATGTCAAGAAGGCAGCAAGGAAGGCCAATGCCTTAAAGGCTAAGCTTGAGGACAAGCAAAGGACCAAGGCTCACTCGATCAGAGGCTAGACAAAGAGAGGGAGGCCAAGGCCTAACTAGAGAAGGAAAACACCGAGCTAAAGGCTTTGGTAGCCAGGTTGCAAACCGAACTAGCAATGAAGGCATCTGAATGCAAAAGTGTCAAAGCTACTTTACTAGAGCTGGCTGGTTTGAAGGTTGGGTTAGAATGGCATCTCTAAAAGCTACAAGGAAGGGTTTTAGAGATGACGAAGATAATCTCCAAGATGGAGAGTGGAGAGGTCCTCAGCAACACTACCGTGAAAAAGGCTGTAGCCAATAATCAGCCAATGGAAGAGTTAGAAGACTTTTCCGTTGATTGTACCCACTATACAAGGAGACAGGTGCTCTCCCACCATCTGAGCCTCAACTTGAGCTTCCTAGATTTCTTGGACTCCCCCACTTTTTAAGAGAAGAGGGAGGCTAAAGCATAAGAAAAGGAGGCCACTTAAGCGGCCGGCAAAGTTCCAAGCACCTCTTTTGCTGCTAGGGCCAAATAGATTACTCATATATCAACTCCTCCCCAACAGCTCGATAAGAGGTCGCCTTGGAGGATGCCACTCGTAGAGATTGGGATCAAGGCGATCCTTTTGCTAACCCTCATCGGCAACCTCTTGCCTCTGCTCCAGCACAAGGCCGGCCTCCTCAAGACACACTTTGGATTAGCGCTTCGAGTAGATTAAAGTTTTGGACTTTTCAAAGTTATTGGAGTTAGCTAATCCAGGGCGATAGTGTATTTTTTCTTTCTTGTATGTATGTATGCTAGACCGGGATGCCAGCCTTAATTGTATAATTTTGCCATCAATAAAAGAGATTTTCTACTTACCTCCTCGCTTTTTCTTATTTTTCCTTTGAATATATTCATGTAGGAATTCCTTTGTACAAGGGGTGTTTCCCCTTACTAAGGTTAAGGGTCGAGTTTGCAATATCCTGACCCGCCTGGTAGTGAAGGTAGTACAAGAGGTATTTCCCTTTACCGAGGTTACCCGAAGTGGTTAGGTCGGTGGCGTTTCGACTTGCCCGACAGTGGGGGTTCCTCTTTGCAAGGGGTATTTCCCCTTACCAAGGTTACCTGAGGGGATCAAGTCGATAACGTTTTGACCTGCCCGATAATGGGGGTTACACTATACAAGAAGTGTTTCCACTTACCGAGGTTACCCAACGGGGTCAGGTCTATGGCGTTTTGGTGTAAACCGAGACCAAGAATAGACAAGGCTGGTGGTTAGATGGGTCTAAGTTTGCAAAAAGCTCGAAAGAGTTAATAGGGAAAGTACGAAAGGAATGAATGACAAATGAAACAGTAAGCAAAACCCACGAACAACTTTAGAGGATATAACGCACCAATGGAACTTCCAAGGACTTATGGTACAATTCGATATGATGCACGAATCGGTTCAATGAGGTTACTCGCCAGCTAACCTTGCTTGAAAGTTAGGATAAAAGTGATGCCAAGAGTAAACAAGCAGTGTTTATGCAAAGAAAAAAATACTCAAGTGTATTAAGAGTAATCCGATTCTGATATAAGTATGAGAATATTTATACCCATAAGTTAAAATAACTTCCCCAAAAGGGCATTTCCTAAGGAAGTAATGTACAAAATACAAAAAGGTAAAAATGAATATACAAGGAAAACAATCGCTAGTGTAACGAATTCTACACATGATACTATACACATAGTGATACTGTATTGGCGAAGCTGTTAGAAAATGCGGACAAAAAGTACGAACAGCTGACTTGTCTGAGTAAGGATGGCTTAGTCAGTCCGAAGTCTCTCTATCTCGGCTTCTCAGTAAGGAACATGCCAAGTAATTAATTGGCTCGGGTGCAAGTGAGTAATCTTCAATTCGATGAACTATAGAAAGTTAGGCAGTCATTTAGCTTGGCAAGAAGTACTCAACTTTGGCAGGGGTTGGCTGGAAAAGGAGGATTCATTGTGCTAGTCCCTTTAGTCCTCGGGCTTAGCTGCGGGTCAGTGGTCCAATAGCTTGATTCCCATCAAGGAGGGAGTGGATCTTGCGTTGCTCAACGCTTCTTCATTCTTGAGCTTTCTCTCTCGGGTCTACTCTGCGCCCTTCCACCGAGGTAATCCTTTACAGGAAATCTGTCCTTGTCCTGCCACCTACCCAACCTTTCTTGATTGGTGTCACACCTAATGCAAATATTGTCCTCCTAGTTGATGTACTTTTAGGCTTTATTCCAAAAGTCAACTAGGGTCTTGCGCTTTTTTTTTTGTAAGTGACTAAAAGAAGTCTCCTAAAGGTCTAATGCCGAGCTAGGTAGCATGACCAACAACTCGTTCATCTAGTTAAGGAATCTCAACCATGGCATTGTTGAATCGGGCAACGTAGTTACATAGAGATTCGCCTTCACCCTGCCTTATGAGGTACAAAGACAACGTGTCCTTGAACGAAGGCTTGCTAGCCTTAAAGTGTAGACTAAATCTATGAACTAGCTCGTCAAAAGAGCTGATAGAATTGTTGGGGTGGTGGTTAAACCATGTCCAAGTTGCTTTCCTCAGGGTGCTCGGGAAAGCTCTACACATTATAGCATTCCCATGATAATGAAGGTTCATGAGGGTGCGGAAGTAGAAGAGGTGAACATCAAGGTCACCTATACCATCATATTGGTCCAAGGACGAAAGTTTATTATTGGGAGGCAACACTTTGCTTTAGACGCCCTCACCAGCGGCTTTGCTCCCCTGTTGCTCAAAGAGCTTCCTTACCATTGCACGAAGCTCGTTAAGGTTGGCATCATCTGTTGAGTGAGCTTGGCATGCTACTAATCAAGCCAGTACTCCCTACGAGTCAACTACTTACTCATTAGCAGCTAGATTTCAATCAAGGGTAGCTGCAGACCTTGCTGGCTGTTGCTGCAGTAGGGCATCAGGTTGTTAATCCCTACCATTCTGCTGTTGTTGCTAGTGGTTGTTCTGCCCAGTGCGGGAGGGGCTAATTGCCCATAGCTTAGTTATTTACCAATTGGCAGTTCTCTTGCTCATCATGATGAGATACAATCTTTGAGAATTGTGCTCAGGGAGTGTGTTTAATGTGTTTAAGGTTTTAGGTATAGGAATTCAGTTTCTTATAGACGGCACCAAATATTATATCAGGGTATTTGCCAAGTAGTGATTGAGCTCCACATGTAGTAGGCCTACAAAACAAAACACCGTAAGGGGATGTGAGGGTGTTGTTTGGCGTAGTCACCATTCTGATGCTTAAGTCAACAATGAATTCTAAGAGAATGAAGGTGCTTTGAAGTAATAGGCAAGCTTAGTACGTAGAGTGTAGAGAGGTTTATTGTTAGGTGGCGACAAGGTATTTATAGAAGAGTAACGTTAGCAGTTAAAGGACAGTTGGTGGGAGAGATCCACTTCTGTAAGTATGGGAGAGTGGGATTGTAGTATCCAACGTATCCGACTTATACTAGAGGCGACTGTTTGACTTGGTATCTTATTCTTATTTTGTGCATTCTAGCCGTTGAAGAGCTCCTTGGGCTTGGTTAATTTAGGCCCAGGGCTTAAGCCTATGGTGGTAAGCCCCAAGTGACAAGGCGCGTTAGATCTGAACGAACTTGAGGGATCCATATCTAAAGAGTTCTTTCAACAGAAACTAATATAGTTAGGAGAAAACAAAAGTTTTTATTCTACATTTTTTTTTTTTAACTTCTACAAGACAAAAATAAATAAATAAAATAGGGAAGATTTTGAGGGAAAATATTTCACTTAAAAACTAGAAGTGGATATGTCTTTAAAAGTACTTCAACCACAATCCTCGGACCTAGAGATACACAAGGAGGCAATAGTTTAGGTAGTGTGAACAGACATATTTGAGATAAGGATGTTTGTGGAGGTGATAGGAATGGTAGTGACGCAAGGATCATGAAAAAGACAAAGGGTACTAGAGATAACATACAGATCAACATTCCTAGAAGGAAAAGTGACCAAAATGAGTAAGGGTACGCTGAGAACAGTAGCAGAGGGGATGGTACTGGTCTAAGTCCCCATGTATCGGGATAATCTAATGCCGAAAGAAATCCTGAATTAGATTGAATGGACGTGCAAGGAAATAGTCGAGAACCTCATTATGAATATAATAGAGCTAGTAGACATCCAGAAGGTCTCGTTCTTCTACCAATTCCAAGAGTGGATGGACAAGAAATTCTTGATGCCAGCCTGGAAAGCTTTAGCAGTAGTGGCAAGGACTATGTTTAGACCATGTAGATGGAGGCTAAGTGTCATGAGGTTTCAATAAAACTTCAAGGAAGAAGGATGGTTTAGGATACAAGTTGAAATGTTAAATTTAGAAATAATCGATACTCAATCTTTAGACATGAGATCTAAGCTGTTCAAAGCATTAATGTGGAATGCTAAGGGTGCCGCATCCAGTAATAGAAGAAGAACATTTCAAGATCTGATTCGTAATTATACTATACTCCACAAGTAGTTATAATTACTAAAACAAAATTTAACAAAGAAGGAGCGAGGATTTTGCGAGAAAGTCTGGGATTTGATCGAATGTTATGTGTAGAGGCTGCTGGACTTAGTGGAGGAATTATTGTCCTGTGGAAAGCAACTAACGTTACTTCCGAGAGAACCATGTTTCAAGGTAGCAAATCCAGTCAAAGTTGAGGTAATAAACTCTTCCTTTCGTTGGTTTATTTTTGCTATTTACGCTAGTCCAATTTATGAATATAGAGAGATGCTTTAGGAAGAGTCAAAAGAAATTTCGTCAATGATTAGTGGGCCATGGATACTAATAGGAGACTTTAATGAAGTCTTGAGTAATGAGGAGAAATGGGGGTTAGAAATATTGTATAGGTATGTGTAGAAGGTGATCAAGATTGTCTGAATATGTGTGGGATGGCAAATTTACGGTATTTGGGCCCAAATATACTTAATCCAAAAGAACAAAGAATCTTGCAAACCTTATTTAGACTAGACTTGATAGAGCTTCAACTAATTATGACTAAAGAGCGCTATACCCAGAGATAAAAGTATTTCACATATTTGCAAGTCAATCAAATCATTGTCCAATTCTCTTGGATACTTGTCAAGGATTCGGGGAGGGCCAACAATAACAAGGCTATTTCAACCAATGTGGCTTGACCATCCAAACTTTAAATCTTTCATAGAAATGACATGGAAAGAGTCGGAAGATAATATTGTAAAGGACTTGGATGAACTTGCTACTAAATTAAAAGAATGGAACAAGGAGGCATTTGAAATTATACACCATAGAAAGAAGGAGATCTTGAATCATATTGAACATATTAGAAGGAAGATAAGACTGGAACCTTGCTAAGTGATAGAGAATTTTTTCTACATAAATGACTTGAGATATTATTGAATAGGGAAGAAGAGCTTTGGGCTGCAAAGGCTAGAACAAAGTAGATCATCAAAGGTGAAAGAAAGACAAGGTTTTCTCATGTAGCTACCTTGGTGAGAAGATCGAAAAGATAAAATAGTGGGATTGTACAATGATGTAAACCAATGAATGGAATGAGTTGGAAGAGATGATAGATAAATATTTTGTAAAGCTATTTTCGACAGAAAGAGTGTGTTGTAGAGAATCATTTCCTATATGGATAAATTGGCAAGTTAGATGTTGGAGGAGGCAAAGCAAGCCTTAGAGAAAGAATTCGATAGGGAGGAAATCAAGATGGCTGTATGGTGCATTGAAAATAATAAAACACCAGGAGTTAATGGATTCCATGTTTGTTTCTTTAAAATTTTGTTGGAACATTGAAGGAGACTTAGTGTATCTAATAATCGAAGGAATTATAGTAAAAAGAAAGGTTCCCGAAGAGATTAATTGAACTCAGATAGTGCTAATACCAAAATTTATGGTGCAAATGAGTTAAAGGATTTTAGACCCATAAGTCTTTATACAACCCTACACAAAGTTGTTGGAAAGTTATTTTTGCATAGACTCATAACTTTTCTAGAACAAGCAATTAGCTTGGAACAATCAAGTTTTATACTAGGAAGAGTAATGAAAGATAATGTTATTGTGCTTCAAGAGCTACTAGATTTAATTTCAAGAAAGAAAGGGAAGGGTGAATGGATGATTGTGAAGATGGATTTAGAAAAGGCATATGATAGATTGGAGTGAAGCTTTGTTAGACATACCCTTCAAAGTTTTAACTTCCTGGAAAAATGGATTCATATTATTGGTTCATGCCTTGCCATAGTAAGCTATCGGGTTGTTTTAAATAGATCGATGTTAGGGAGCTTTGTGGTGAGTAGAGACTTAAGATATGAGGATCCAATATTTTAGTATCTCTTCATCTAAGCGATAAAGATGCTAAGTAGAGTCATTCATAATCTTGTGAAGGAAGGAGTATGGAAGCCCATAAGAATAAAGGGCATAAATTTGAATCCATCACATTTGTTTTTTGTGGATAACATATTGCTAATGGGAGAAGCCTCCATGGACAATGCTAAAACTATGGAAATTTTTGGAAAAATGTAAAAAAAGAAGAGTAAATTATAATAAATCTTATGTTTTATTCTCCAGGAATATAGAGAGAAAGAGAGACTTAAAGGAAATGATTTGTAACTCCTTTTGATTTAATCCAAGTGTTGACATGGGAAAGTATCTAGGACTACTAGGGAAGGAGGATGGCAAACTTAAGATGAAATTTTAACTTTCGCTTGGACAAAACAAGAAAAAAAGTTAGCTAGGTGGAAAGTTAAACTGATAAGCATGGTGGGTAGAAAGGTATTAATTTCATCATTTTTGGAGAGCATCAACAACTATTATTTGTAGATGATTCCTATGCCAGCTAAAACAGCTAAGCAATTAGAGAGGATAAATAGACATTTGTTATGGGGCTCATAAAAAAATAGGTGGAAATTCCGTTGGATTTCCTAGAATAAAGTTAAGAAACTAAGAGAAGAGAAGAGGATGGACTAGGTTTATTTGATCTAAAGAAGAGGAACGAAGCAAATTTTGTAAGGTTAGCATAGCAATCGAGCACAAAGAATTTGCTATAGGTTAGCTTTGTGAAGAGAAATTTAAAAAAGAAGAGAGGTATAGGATTCTGTAGGAAATTGAAGTATATGTGGAAATGGCTGAATGAGAAGTTAAAAAGTCAAGAGTTAGAGATGGAAAGTAGGTGTCCTTTTGGACTGATAATTGGGTTATGCATCAATGGGTTAGACAATACGTGGTACAAGCGTTAATAAGAGAAGCAAGCCTACTGGCGCTTGCAGATGTCTAGGATGGGGTTAGTTGTTGGATAGAAAATAAAATAGGATATCCTATGAGTTAATGTCGTAATTGGTACCTCAACTTTGCCAACTTTTTTAATTTATTACCTAAACTTATAATTAGTCAATTAAGTACTTAGTTAAACTTTTCTTTGTCTCTTTTGGTACCTAATCTAAGTCTTTTTAACACTGTTAGATGACGTAGGCGACTTAACCAATATATACCCGACATGTGTAAAAAAATAGTAAGACAAATACTTCATTCGCTACTATAGCTACTACATGGACGTCCAAGTGGAATAGAAACAAATTAAATAAATGAAAAGAAAATAAGATTGAGAAAAAAAGAAGGAACACTTTCATAAAATTTTCATCAAATCAAACCCTAAGTTAGTGCTTGACATGCTTCTTTGGTTAAGGATTCAATGGATTGAACCTTATGAGAGATTCAATGAGTTTGTTATTTGATTCTGTGGTGGTGGGATTTAACGCTTTCAAAAGTCCCGTGTTATTCGGTGAGGTTAGCATAGATGGGCCAAAGAAGGACCTCATCTCTAGTGGAGAGTTTTGACTAGCTGGAGGTGGGTCTTAATAGGATAAGTCTCATTCCCTTTCCGTAGCTAGTGAGATGAGTAGTTAATGTAGAGAAAACATTTTAGGCTTTGAGGCTAATTCTAAGGTTGGGACACCTGGATCCATAGATCCTGAGATGAGCATTCATAGTATAGATATTCTTTCTAGAACCTCATTAGCAAGAGAGTCAAGTATTGAAGCTAGCATTATCAATGGACCTCAGCCTTGTAGAAGATATGGGGAAAAGTTCAGGTTTGAATCCTTTAGGGTTTTTGTTTTCTTTCTCTTAGAGAAAAGCTTTACTTTTCTATTGATGGAAATTTTAGGAACATGATCTTTCTTTCAATCTTACTTGCTTTTTATTTATTTATTTTTTGTTTCTATTCCACTTGGATGTTCACGTGATAGCTGAATGGCTGATGTTGTTTCACTATTTCTTACACATGTCATGCATATATTGGTTGAATCATCCATACCATCTAATAGTGTTAAGCAAAGTTAGGCTAAATACCAAAAGTGATAAAGAAAAGTTTAACTAGGTATTAAATTGACTAATTATAAGTTTAGGTGATAAATTGAAAAAATTGATGAAGTTGGGGTACCAATTACGACATTAACCTAATATCTTATTGATCAGAAAATTGCAAATAAACTAGGAAATGTGGATATAAGGAGTAGCGAAGGAGTGTAAAGGGAGAAATTTTGGCCTTATGATCCCAATGGAGAAGACAAGTGTAGGGCAAATCAGTTTATATGATTATTTGTCAATGGCCGTAAGCAAACAAGAAAATGGTATCTTATGACGAAGACAACCAGATTCATATTGCAGTCTCTTATCTAATCTAGACGGCTGGCTGTTACATACAAATTTTCAAAAGAATAAATCAGAATACGACTTAATATTACATCAACATTTCCAGTAAAATACTAATTCCGATATGAACAAGCATTTTCTTGACGTAATACGACACTTGTAGTTCTATGAATTATTAATCGATCGATCACTTGTCTTATCTACTAAAGAACAGTTACCTTGCAATTTGCATCATCTACACATTAAAAGCCAAATGTACGAAGACACATGAACTAAACTTGCATGCAAAGGATAGGGACACTACTGTAACAGCTGAGGTTATTGTCATTTTCATTCATTCAACCTTATTTTTCTAACCCATATAATATATATATATATATTCATAACATTCTCTTTTCTTTGACATCTATTCAGAGATGTAAAATTACTATATATATATATATGTGCATGCCAGCTGACTGCTCGAACCTCTTCCTCACTTCTTCAAGGCTAATTGTTGTCAGGTTTTGCGTGATGCAATGATTTAGCATGAAATATAATAGAAGGTCAAATGATTTTGAATAAAATTCGGATAAAAGATGAATTGATATAAAAGTGAAAAAAGGGGTATTTTATTTTTCAAAAATATCATTTCGCCTCAGTCTCTTTTGTAATTTATAAGATCTAGAGTGACGGCACCTATGATATGAATGCCGGAATATATAGAATTTTAACTTGATATATTCAATGTCGTGATTTGAAAGAATATTGTAATAATTTGGGATGAGTAGATACGGGAAGGATAAATATCCCATTAGTACCGTAATTTATAAGTGTGGGTTCCAAATTTTGGAACCGAAATTTACTCCGTAACATTGTAAAACCATCTTAGAACATATATGCAATAAAATTTAATAAAGTATAGAATATTCTATGGGACTTATAAAATTTTCAATTGTTTTTGTATAATATTAAAATTCTGAGGTAAATGTCCAATAACTTGAGCCCATTAATATTTTCATAATATTCTATTCATTCAAATTACATGGATGAACATTCTCAATGATTTAGAAAAGTGATATTAAGAAACAAAAGTGGTAAAATAACAAATCTATAAAATAGACACACCCTTCACTCGTGCAGACTTAATATCTATTAGAAAGTTTACTTCAACTTTTTAAAATATATAACATCAAATCTATTACAATAAGTTTACAAATACAATATCCGGTAAAAAAATATAATAGAAAATATAGGGCTAGGGATGAGAAAAAAAGGAGACGAAAGAGGTGGAAAAACAACATAAAAGCAAGACAAGAAATGGAACAAGAATCCTTAGGATGTTTTACGGATGATAGGATTAAGCTATAACTTATATGTTTATATCTTTTGGCCTTTTAGTAGAACTTAGAAAGTAGACTTATAATAATTTTATTATATATATTATTATTGTTTAGTAATTTTTATAAAGTAAATACAAAATATTTTGAAACATATATCCTATATACTTTATGGTAAAGGTTCCAAGATGAGCACAACGTCTTCAAAACGTCGAGATAGGCATAGGGTGGCTACATTGTATAAGGGTTGCCCCCACACCTTTAGTCATAGTAATTAAAAGAAGGTTAAAATGAGCGAAGACAAATAGCTACATTTTGACATATCATATATAGATGTAGTTTATTATGTATGTAATACAATTCTACAGTGTTTATGTTATACAGTCATACATATATATATTATTAGATCTTGTTTGGATTTTCTTTTTTTAGTTTGTTTTTTATTATATCTTATATGTATTTGTTTTATGTCTAATCTATATTTGTTAAAATTTGGTTTTTAAAAAATTACCTTATTTATATCTCATCTATTTCTATTTTATAATTATGATAAAGTTAGTGATTAAAATGTTAGAATCGGGAAATGAAAATTCATGTGCTTAAAAAAAATTTTAAATATATTTTATGCATTAAATATTATTATTTTAATTATTATTTTCATAAATATGAATAAAATAAATGTTAAATAAATTCAATTTTATAAAGATTTGTTAGGTACTTAATTTTAGAAAAGAGACATATATGGAATTGTATTACTATTTTTGGATATCTTATTCTCACCGAATGCAAGATTCGAGTAAATATTAAAAAAACACCATAAAGATGGAAAAAAAGATGAATCAAATGGAACCTTAATGTAAATATATGTTTATAAATTATATTATACAATATATATTGTTTGACATGTGGTTATGTGTATGTTTATGTGCTTCTATATACTCGTGGATGATATAGTCACAATACATGCATAGGTAAAAAAAATGATAAAATTAAACTATTGAAAATTTTGATTATGAGAATTGAAGAAAATATCTACATATTAAAGAGAGCTATTTTTGGTTTCTTATTTATTCTTACCAAACAACCTTAGAATAAATAATAATTTTTAATGAATCATCAATATGTTAATAACATTAACATTAAAAAATATATATATATATCTTTCCATAACTGAACTCCACTAATCCCTTAACTAAAATGGTGGTTTCTGTATTATAGCTCCAATTTCCACAGTTTTTCTCTCTTTTTTTCATTATTATTGTTATTACTATTTATTAACAAGACACTTTGGGTAGGGGTCATTCAAACCTAACCAAATCCAATAAACCTTGCGTTCTTAAGCTCGTCTCTGTAGACTTCGAGCTTGGCCCTTGGTGACCCAAGCTCATGAAAAACTGTAATAGCCATAGACTATAAGATAAAAATAAAATAGCTATGTCCTAAATATGAGAGATACGTTGGACACGAGAAGCCCCACTCTCTTACACTTATGAGAGAAGATTTCTCTCCCCAACTAATCTCCAATAGTCGGCTCTACTCTGCTATAAATACCAGATATCTACCCAATGGTAATTCTCTATACAAATTTTACATTCTAAGCTTGCATACTTAGTACTCTATTTCACAAAAAAAAATTATTACTAACTTAAGTATTAGAGTGCTCACGCCAGACAACCCCCAATGTCCCTTCATTATGCACTGTTTTACAGGTCTAGTACGTGCAGATCTCAACCAACTACCGACAAGAACTAAGAAAGGACACTATTTATTTCCAAGTAACCTAAATCTATTTGTTATCTTTATCTTTAATATATTTGGGTTCATCGAAAAAAAACGAAGTCCCTTTTCCTTTTGTCCCTTTAATTTTTTTTGTTTTTCTTTTGATGAACTTATCCTTCTTTTCCTCGACAACATTATCGTCACCATGAATCTTGAAGAACACTTTCGATTTTCCGTCTAAATTGTCTATCCTTAGCATTATATTATACGAGGCCATATAAGGTTAGTCCATTAAATAGCATATACAGCGGTTGTTGTTGTAGGATAGCTTTGTAATCTTGTAGATACCAGTTTCGTGATTTTAAAACCGAAATCTTATCGAGTCAAACTAACAGGATAGAAGATATCTTAAGCAACCTATGAGATTTTCTATTTCGTTTTCAGAATACAATTTTCTTTCTTTTTACTTTAATCTAAATTGTCTATATATCAACCTGTTAATTTATTCATATATTTGTAACTAATACATTTGTCAACCTAATAATCTCCAACAAATTAATCGTATGTTTATAATTTTTTTTTTTTAATAAAGAAAATAATCTGCTTGTAGTGATTTATGTAGAATAAAACTAATACAAACTTACTTAATATAAACTAATCTAGCACGAGAACATACGAGGAATGGATATGTAAAATCATAAATAAAAAAATGTGGAATCCTAACTAACAAAGAAGAAACATGAAAAAAAAAAAAAATGAGTCGAAATTACCTTAATTTTGAGAGAAATTGAGCAGTGACAAAAGGAAAATGAGAAAGGGTAAAGGAAATGAACTAATTGTACTTTGGGAGGTGAGACAAAAAAAAAAAATAGAACTTTGGGAAGAAAATGAGAGGTGATAAATTGATGAAAGAAGTAATATGCTTTTAAGTTTTTCCTTTTTGCAATGAGTAAATATACTTAGATCTTTGAATGTGTTGGGTTATAACTTATTGTGTTCCATATTATTAAGTGAGAACGTTCACGATACAAAACTTTAGAACTTGTGTACCTCCAAACACAAGTTTCAAGTGTGTACACGGTATGAAATGTTATAACTTCTTACTTGTCTAGTGGGAGCATATTCTAAAATATTTGAAATGAAAGCCTATTTTATGACCTTCGATTCTCCCATAAACCTATCCAATCATATAGGGACTTGGGTAGAGCAAGTTTCAGTTTTTACTGGGGCATCCAGTTACCCCTAGGTATATATATATATTAGAATATTCATATATAATTAAATGTTATGAATGAAATATATAAATATATGATATTAATTGTGCAACAGTAATTCTATACAAGTGCATTACAAATTATTTTCATAAAGAGAGAGGATAGAATCCCACCAAAGCTCTTAATTCGCGAGACCAACATAGCAAATGGCGCAAATAATCACTTTTCGTCAAAATCTACATGCTGGAACTTGATAGTTTTGGGGGAACCCTTATCTCCCCTCCTGCGATATTTGGGATAACGACGGAGGCTTCATGTGTGGACCCGAATATGTTTGGTGATATACATCATCAAGTTGATAAATTTTTAATGTTTAGATTCCTAATCACGATTTCAATCTTACTTAATTTCCAACAAAAACGGCCGACTTTGACAGCCTAATTCCTGGGAATTGAATAATACATGATTCATGATTTAGAATGGCTTCTATCTACATTAGCATGCATTGATTAAATCCTTCTATTTATTAGGTTATTGTTAAATGAATGTTAGGGAAAGTTGTTGAGAGCTGTATTTTATTGATGATTATAGTTAAGAAGAAACAATTATACGAAAATATGAAAATTCCACCTTTTATGGATGGAAGACATCATTCACATGAATAGTTTTAGTCGAACTAGTTAGGTCAATCCATGTTTATCTACATTACTTCCCAACATATGCTTCACGTTCTCTCAATTATTATATCTATTATTAAGGATATTTCAATATAACAAGTGAAATCGAATAAATTTATATTCTCCCCTTTCAAAGACGAACGTTGGGGGGGGGGGGGGGGGGGGGGGGGGNAATTAATGATTAATTAAATAAGTTTTTATTGGATGTTATTTATCATTTTATAACAATAAATAATAATTATCTAGTCAATGCTACAACTTTTTCAGTCTTACTGTACAAAATATCTGTAACTAGTGACAATGATGTTCTTTGATGTACTATTAATTTCTTTTTAGAATTAATAGGTATAATTAATAACTAATTCATTATTTACTTACATTGAAAATAAAACTTTCTCTCATAATATTACTCATTAAACAATCTTGCAAAATAATCATTTAAAAGTTATGTAATACTAATTTTATGTTATTATTGCATTGTTATTTTTATCATACTTGTAAGTTTTTGAAATATAATTCTTTTGTTATATATTTTTGTGGATAATAATGTTTACATAAGTTTATATATTTCATTTTCCAAAATAATTGACAGTTAAATTCAAAAAAAAAAAAAAGGGGGTGGGGGGGGCCAAGTCTATCTTATTTCAAACTATATTAGACTTTTTATTAAAAAAATTTGTTTATTATTGTAATTATAGTGCATATATAACAATTTCATCAAGAAATGTGCCTGCGACATTTCCTAACATATAATAGGAAGAAATTTTAAACTTACATACGAAATAATTACAGGTGTCAGTATACTTTGAAAAAAATCAAGGGAATAAACTTTTTACTTTTCTATGGGGTATATATATTGATTGGAATTTAACTATCAATTATTTTGGAAAATGAAATATATAAACTTATGTAAACATTATTATCCACAAAAATATATAACAAAAGAATTATATTTCAAAAACTTACAAGTATGATAAAAATAACAATGCAATAATAACATAAAATTAGTATTACATAACTTTTAAATGATTATTTTGCAAGATTGTTTAATGAGTAATATTATGAGAGAAAGTTTTATTTTCAATGTAAGTAAATAATGAATTAGTTATTAATTATACCTATTAATTCTAAAAAGAAATTAATAGTACATCAAAGAACATCATTGTCACTAGTTACAGATATTTTGTACAGTAAGACTGAAAAAGTTGTAGCATTGACTAGATAATTATTATTTATTGTTATAAAATGATAAATAACATCCAATAAAAACTTATTTAATTAATCATTAATTTTTTATGAGAGAAATTCAATTTTATTATATATTCTTTAAGAAAGTACAAGAGAATGAAACATATTTATTAAGAGACATACAATAAATACAATTTGAGAAAGTGAAATGGCTCCAACGGGAATTAAACCCATGACTTTGGGTTTGCAAAATAAAACATTTAACCACTTATTCATGTTTATCATTATAACAAATTTTTCTCTTTAAAACATATATGTTATTCTTATTTTTTCTTTTATTAATAAATTCAATGAATTCATTTTTCCTAAGCCTAAGAGTTCTAAGGCCCCTTTCAATCCCCCTTTGGATCCATCCATATCCCTTTGAAAGAGAATAATTGATTATATGATAGTTTTACATAATCATAATTTGAATTTTTGATGCTATTGTATGATTTCATAAGGAGTATTTTACTTAAAATAATGAGAAACTAAATATTTAACATTTTATTACATAATTAATTTATAATTCTAGGCACCGTTGCCCTGTAGTTGCTAGAACTAGTACCATTATTCCTTTTAAATCTTAGAATTTCCCCCTTTCTTTCTTTCTTTATTCTTTTTTTTTCCCACTTTTTGATGCAAATAAAGTTACACTTAACCTAAAATGAAACTTTTTACATCAAGGTAATTACAAACTAATGGTACAAATATTAGTTTTTGAACAGAATGATTGGTTCAATTTTCCCATTTGTTGGTTATGGTTAGACTAACTAAGTTGTGCAGACTCGGGTAGAGTCAAACTTGAATGGGTTTAAGCTTTACCTTACTCCTCAATACCTACAAAAAGGCCCCCTACAAGCGAGGCGACGGGGGCTCTTCAACGCTTAAGTCAGCAAAGAGGATCAAGGGAAGGGGATACGAACACTAAGGACCAAATGGATCGTGCTTGCCTAGTGTATATGTATAGTATGTTTTACTTCTGCTCTCGAGAGAAGGGAAGGAAAAAAGTTCTTAGAAAATGATAGAAGGACAGAATTAGAGTCCCTTACTTCCTAGCACCTAGATCCTTTTATGTAGGTTACTTGGACATGTGGCGATTAGGCACTCATTCATACTAGCTACCGATAGACAGTGCGTTTCACAGTAAATACTAAGTGACACTATGAGTGGCATACCATAGCCAACTAAGCCACCAAATAGGCAAATTAGTGATTTGACAGGAGCAAAGGTACTAAGGGTGCTGGTCGTACTATGAATGTCAAGTGCTCATTAATGAGTTGTAGCAAAGTGTAGGTGCTAAAGACAAAGGTTGAGTTAAGATGCTGAAGAAGGGGTCCGTTGATGCTCAATAGGGGTAAGTTAAGCCCCAAGCTTACATCAGACGATCGATGAATGCTAGCTCGACAGTCGAAGGCTATCCTGCTCGGACAGTTGTTACTTAGCTCGCCAAGCAAGTTGCAATGTAGGAGACAAGCTCACCATCGATTCACATCTTCATTAGCACAAGCTCATGGCCTTATAAGAGGGTCACAGTGCAACATGTAGGTTCACTGTTTGCTTAGGTGCCATTCGGTGTCCCTTACGATAGGCTTCACTCGTTAAGCCTTAGTTCGGGTGAGAATCAAGTGTCAACACTTATCGTCCTACTCTCATCAACGTTCGAGATGCAAAGAGAGTAATCCATGCGATGCAACTAGGCTAAGGCTAAGCTCTTGAGCGAGGGGCTAGTTCTATTGCTTGGGTCATGGCAGACAATGCCTTCAGTTGGGTTCATTTTCCCAAATGTCGAGTTACTATGTCATTGACGTTATCGGTGGGCTACTGGATGTATTATGATGGCAATCATTGGGAAATGTAGTGCATTAATGGTTTGAGGGGAACGGCTGTACACGTGGGGCAATCCATTGTCAGGCTATGTCATTGATTCGTATAAGAGGATCAATCGAGGCCCTTAGTTGAAGGAATAAAGCATATAGACGATTGAGATTTAGTAGACATCCTATCGTGTGTTTATACTCTACGAATGGAGAAATTGTTTGCCTTATCCCCTTGTTTGTCTATATTAAGAGGGTTGGGTAGGGGTATAGATGTTCATTTTTCACTTTGCTTTATTCACTTAAAGGAAACTCTGTTAAAATTTTGACTTGCAAGCTAATTATTTTTTCTCATATGCTTCCAATCTTTGTTGATCACTTGCAATGGCTGATTAAAGCACAACCAATAATCAAAGTACATTCTTCCATCCTTCCATTTCAAGGGAAGTAAATGGGGGTTACGAGAGCTCATCCCAAACAGAGGGTAGTAGCCTTAATCCCTAAGAAATAGCGATGGTGGAAAGAGAAGAGGACGGGGTAATACTCTCTTAAGAGGAGAGGAGGGAGTGCGTGTAGTGACAACCCCGCAACGCTACCAATTAGATGGTAAGGAGGACTACATTGGGCAATTGTTACGGACAACTATTATAAACGAGCACATGTATGCTTATGTTTCGTACATAACAAACCAACAAAAGTTAAGGTTCGTCTACCGGGTGGTAAGAGTGGTGCATGGGTAGTAAGTAGAGGAGCTCATAGACAAGTAGTGAGCTTATAACATAAGAGACGACCAATCGTTCGATATTTACGTGAAGCGGTTCGAGCTCGATCTTCGTCTCCCTTTTTAGAATTCTTGCTTGAGTTCTTTCAGTATTTTAAATTTACACCAGGTAATCTGAATGTAAATGCATAGATTCAACTACTCACTTTTAAGGCACTATGCATTTGGAACTTATGGCGGCCAACCGTATAATTGTTTAGGAACTTCTTCTTTGTAAGGAAGGCGGTCAATAGATGGCTTTACATTACTGCTCGAGGCACAAGTATGAGTATAATTAATAAGCCACCAAATAAGGTAGAAGGATGGAAAGTTGGAAGGAATTCTTTTACTACATTCGTAATTTTGAGCCACTTGATTTTCCAACTGAGTGGAGATGGCCCATTTAAGGCAAGAAGTTGAAGGCCTTAAGGGATGAAAACACAATGGCTAGCATCGAGCTCTTGAATCTAACGGGTTGGAGGAAGCTAAAACCTTTGTCAATATGTGAGAAGTATAAGAGTGGATCGTCATTGTTTGTGATGGAGATAAGTATTTGTTATGCTCGACCAAAGAGGGGTGGTTGGTTGTCTATTGCACTACATCTTCTTATCATTATTGTGGGGGACATCGAGCTACTCGTTCTTGGCTTAGTAAATGCCTTATCTTTGCTTTATTTGTTTTTCTAAGGAGTTCTTTGTTCTTTTGCAACTTTAGAATTGGCCATAGAGAAATTGAAGGCAAAGCTATTGGCTATACAAACTAGGTGACTGAAGAGTGCTTCAAGGCCCAAGAAGAGAAGTCAGCCCGAGTTGGAAGGGGAGGGGGAGAGTTTGCACCATCCTTCAAAAACTTCAAAGAAGAGGAAGACTAAAAGGCAGCAGACCTTTCCCAAAGTTGTTCAACAAGGGGGTAGGGATGTGCCAACAGGATCTAATAATATATGCAATCGTCGAGTAGGGCCCTAAGGTAGCAGGTGCTCAAGTGGATGTAAAGTAAGTAAGTTCGAAACAACCCCTTAAAGCTACCGCTATAGATGCTATTGAGATTCTCAAAGATGAGTATGTTGAACCTTTGGTTTGTCAAGGTAGGCGAGTAGCTACAAGTACGGTTTGGGAAGCTAGTTGCAAGCAAAAATGAGTTGGAGGCCTTAACGGAATTGCTAAGGAGGCATAATGAGGTAAGCTACTCATATCTTTATGTTGAAGTGCTTAATGTTAGCTTGATTACTAATTGTGTATTATGCTTGCAACTATACAACTTTATGGATTTTATTTTAGCTTACAACTGCTTAATCCTTCTCTTAGAGGGAATTCAAGCGAAGGCTAAGGTTAAGAGTCTCCAAAAGGTGTTGTAAGAAGAAAAGAAAGTGTGCAGCGATTTAGCCATTGCATTTAGTAACCTAGAACGCTAGTATAGGGAGCTCCTCAATCAAGTGGTTCGACTGAAGGGTGAGCTCCTCAAGCAGGATATCTTTATAAAGACCTTGGAGGACCCCCTAATCACAAAGGTCACCACCACAGTTAGATATACAATGGTAGAGGAGGTGTGGAAGCAAGTTCGATAGAACATGTCTGATGCAAACTTATCTTTCCTACATTAACTGGATGAACCCCAGGTTATTGCCGGAGGTGGACCAGGTAGAGAGTCATCTGGTGACTTGTTAGGAGCTTTCAGCAATAGCTCAACTATAGGCCTCGAAGAGGGCGGTAGTGATGGGTAAGGTGGGTAGGAGCAGGAGTAGTAGTAGAAGTAGCAATAGCAACAGCAACAGCAAGTTAAGGATGCTTAGGTGCATCTTTGAAGTTCTTGTTCTTTCCTTATAGTTAGTGCAGGCAATGTATGCCCATTTCTAGATTTGTCTTCTATATCTTTCTTTTGGCAGGAGGTTGGTGTACTAACCTCCCTTTATGTAATTACTAGAAATTGAATGAATGATCTTTCTTTAATTGTCTTTGATCTTATGCTTCCTTCCCTCGGTTACTGCTTCTTGTGTTTTTACTTTATCTAAGTGCTCAAAACTCATTTGTTTTTTCCATCTAAGTCTTTCGTACTAGAGAGGATGTTTACCAAGCAAACTTGTGTACCCTATTTCCTCTCCAGATTACAAGACAAAGCCATTACCCAAGGAATGAGTTAAGGCGAAGAGGCTAACTTATGCCACAATCAGCTATACACTAATCAATGATGTACTCTACAGATGAGAACACAGCACTCCACTCCTCAAATGCCTTTGAATTGAAGAGGGCGCTCAGGTCCTTGAAGAGCTCCATACAGGGATTTGCAACAATCATATCCAATTGCAAGCACTATACCTTTAAGCACTTAGGCTAGGTTATTATTAGGGCATGATGAAGGAGGATGCCAAGACTATAGTCTAAAGATGTCACTCTTGCCAAAAGTATTCATTGATCACTCACGCCCCCAGTTTGGTGTTACACCCCTTGACAAGCCCATGACCATTTGTGTAGTGGGGGTTAGACATCCTTAACCCCTTCCCAAAAGCCTAAACATGCTAACAGATATCTTAGTAACAGTGGATTACTTCACCAAGTAGGAAGAGGCATCGGTTGTTGCAACCATCATAGCCTGAGTTACCGAAGGGTTCATACTCACCTACATATTATCCTGTTTCGGAGTACTATATAGGTTGATCACTAATAAGGAGAGGTAATTCAACAATAACTGGTTTAGGAACTTTTGCAACAAGTATAACATTAGACTACACTACATCTTAGTAGCCCATCTATAGACCAACGATCAGGTCAAGGCTATCAACAAGATAATCCTCAATAGTCTAAAGAAGAAGGTAGAACGAGCAAGAGGTAGGTAGGCAAAAGAGCTCCCTAATATACTTTGGGGGTATAGCATGATGTACAAGACCTCAATCAAAGAAAAACCATTCCGTCTTATGTTTAGAATAGAAGTTGTCCTTCTTATTGAGTTGGAATTACCTACCACTAAGATATAACACTTCAACATGAACACTAATCACATAACCCTACAAGCAAGTCTTGACACCATTGATAAAGTTCGCAATGTTGTATAAGTGTGCAAAACGGCCTATCAGTGTCCAACATAGGGTTTTCCCACCTAGAGATTTTGTGTGTAGAAAGTTAAAGGCTACTAACTTAGAAGAAAGGTAAGTTAAGTTTGCCCCCAATTGGGAAGACCCTATACGAGTGGTCGATGGAATGGGAAAGGGTGCCAACAAGCTTGAGACATTAGAAGGATGACTTATCCTTAGGGCATGAAATGGCTTGAACCTAAGACCTTACTTTACTTAAGTACAGCAACAAGAATCAAAAGCACTTGTGACCATAGCTGAATGCAATAAATTATTGAGTTTCCTACATATGCCTCTCTTCTTCCCTCGATCTCCTAACCTTAGGTCAATTTTCATCCTTAAGCTTTTCCCAAATTAGTCCTTACACTAATGACACAGCAACATCTCTTAAGCATTGGTGAGGGTGAACTTTTCTATTTTGGTGTATATAATCTCGAGCCCTTGGAGGATGAGACTGACGTAGTAGACTGATCGATAGTTATGACCATTAGCTAGAATGAGTACTGAAGATAATGCTTTGTCGCTAACTACAAGGTATAAGTGCAATTCCTCTTCAGGTATTGGTTTGGAGAGTATAAGCAAGGTTGCTAAGAAGTTCTTCAGCTCATGGAAGGCTTGCTGGCATGCTGGTGTCCATTTAAACTCAGCAAGGTGTTTAAGCAATTTCAAAAATTTCATGCACTTGTTAGCACTTCGAGATAGGAAACGGTTGAGAGTAGCTATCTTTCCTGTTAGTCGCTGGACCTCTTTGAACTTGGTAGGAGCTTACATGTCCTAGACTATTTTGACTTTATCAGGGTTGGCTTCTATCCCTTGCTTTATGATCATGAAACCAAGAAACTTGCTCAAAGAAACTCCAAAGATACACTTCTGGGGTTTAAGTTTCATTTGGAATCAACGGAAGGTTTAGAAGGTCTCTCGGAGGTCATCAATGTGATCATTTTTGGTTTTTCTCTTAGCGATCATATCGTCAATGTAAACTTTAATGTTCTTGCATATTTTTGGCTTGAATATGTGAGTTACCAACCTTTGATATGTAGCTCCAACGTTTTTTAGATCAAAGGGCATTGCTTTGGGAAAATAGGCCCGTAAGTCTATAACAAAGGATGTATGGACTTCGTCTTGGGAGGCCATTCAAATCTGGTTGTATAGGGAGTAGGAATCCACGAAACTAAGAGATGTATGACCGAATGTTGAATCAACAAGCTAATCTATACGCAGTAAGAGAAGGTAGTCCTTTAGGCATGCCTTATTGAGGTCAATGTAGTCTACGTTCATGCGCCATTTTCCATTTTCTTTCTTGACAAGCACTATGTTAGTAAGCCAAGTAAGGTATTTCTCATGCCGAATGAAGCTTGCTTGAAGCAGCTTTTATACTTCCTCCTCAATCATAGCTTGACGTTCAAAGGTGACATGTCGGCTCTTTTACTTGATAAATTGAATGGCAAGATTGACATTGAGATAGTAAGTAGCCTTCGATATGTTGATGATGCCTAATATGTCTTACAGGGTGGATGCAAAGACATCAGAATTTTGCTTAAGGAAATCTGTTAGTTCGGCCCCTATTTTGGTTACCATTTTAAGGGCATCAGATATATGGATTTTCAAGGTCTTTTTTACAGGTTCACCTCATAGTGCCGAAGTAGAAGACTTAGGTGACTCAATGTTCATAACGTTGTTTCTGGATTAAGCTTTAAGGTAGAGCACCCTAGAAAAGGCCCAATGGCCTCTGGCTTCACCAACTTTGGTAGGGGTAATGAACTTCACTTTGAGGCATTTTCGGTTAATAAGCATGTCGAACTTTGTTATGCTTGGTCTACCGAAGATGGCATTATACCGTAACCATATATCAACAACAATAAAGTCTATTGACTTGGTGGCAACTTGTTTGCCATTGCCTAATCGAACAAGTAGGGTGATGATCCCTTTCGCAGGCACTGGTTTATTGCCATCGAACCCTGTAAGGCCATGTTTATATGGCTGAAGGGGCTCATTGAGCTGTTCTTTCATTTGCTTGAAGGTGCTGTAGAAGTGTATGTATGTTGAACTCCCATTATCAACGAACGTTTTGGAAATATTGAAGTACCCAATTTCAACATTTATTACAAGTGCATCACTATGGTACAGGTTGATTCCCTACTCATTTGTGTCGATAAAAGTCACTGTTGTGCCGATCTTTAGCTTCTTATTTTTTATAATATACACCTCATGTTTGGGTGTCAAGGTGGCATCACTTGTGAGGAAGCCAGGTCCGCTGAATATGGTGTTAACCTGACCACGTTTTCCCCTTCGATTTTGTTCATCTGTAGGGGTATTGGCCTGTTAATTATGTTACTACTATTGGTTATCTACTCGGCAGCACTGGGTGGGCCATTGAATTTGGTTTTTCTCATCTACAACGAAGTAGTGGATGCAGCCCTTGTAAACAAGGCCTTCGACTACTTTCTTAAGGTGACGATACTTTTCAGTATTGTGTCCGTGTATTCCATAATAGTTGTAGTATTTTCCTGAGTTAGCCACTTTTAATGTGATACAAGCAATGGGTCTCGAACTAAAGATAAAGCAATCGAGGTTCAAGTGGGTATGAAGAATAGGGAGTGAAATGGTGGGGTTTAGACAGTGAATGTGTGTGAATATCATACACTAAGACACAAACACAATCAAGGGTTCGGCTCAAAATAGGGTTCAATATAACTCATGAACACTAAATGTCACTCAAGATTCAAATGAGGGTTAGATGCAACTCACTAACTCACTCAAATGAGGGTTCACCATTATCTTAGGGTCAAGATTGATAAGAACACAAGAAAGATTAAAGAGTTAATCAGCACTCGATAATCTAGTAAATGCAAGCTCTAAGAGCTAAGTTTAACCTTGCTGAAAAGAGGAAAGTTCCAAGTGCAAGAATATTCTTTTGTCTGATAATGTATGTATTGTTCTCCCTGTTAATTACAAATGTTACTATTTATAGGAAGTCCTAAACCCTACTGGCAAAACTGTCGATAATATATAAGGCTTTAAACCTTAAAGAATAAGCCCATGAATAAAATAAAATAAAAAAACATGTATAAGAACACAAAACTGTGCATTTAATAGAATAAGTCAGCATGCAATCACTCGGCTTGTCCTAGGAAGAGTAGGACCCGAACTGGATAAGGGTGGCAGTTAGATGTTCAAGTCCAAGGAGGAGTCTCTAAAGTCTCCCAGTGCTTGGCCGAAGTATCCGAAAGGTCAGCTCATAATTGTTGAGTACTAGAATTAGTAGACACTAGACTCTCTGTACCGTACCAAATGGTTCTTTGGTCTCAAGTGCTTGGCTGTGTAGTCTCTCGATACCGAGTGGCTCCTTTCATTCCTTTCGTCCTTCTGGCATCCGCTCAACCTTAGCAAGAGTTGATCGACCTCGGCTTGGGACAAGTCAGCCTGGACTTGGATATAGTCAATGGCTGATTCCTCTCATGGCGTATTACGAATACTGGGTAGTCTTGGGAGCTGCTCTTGGACCTCGTACATGATTTTGCTGAGTGGTCGAGTTAGGGGTGTAGACAAGGTATAGTCTTGAAATTTGTGTCTTTAATTTTTGTGTTTTTCCCATGTTAAGGGTTGTAGTTTGGGATTGCGAGGTCCTAAATAGTCTTTTGCCGAGATGCAAGTGCTATTTTCCACTTCAAAGCGAGCTCTAATGACATTCTCTTAAGCTATGTATTTCTTGACAACTTTCATGAATTCATCCAAGGATTCAGATTTATCCAATAATAATACATTAAAGAGCCTTCTGTTATGATCTATGCCTGTTGGGAATGCCTATAAAGTCGTTCTTGTATCTATTTTGGAAAGTTGCAACTTTGTTCGGTTGAAGCACTCAAAGTATACTCGAAACGTTTCATTAGGGCATTGCTTAACATTATAGAGGATGGAATAGTCTATTTGTGGGACTCAAGAACTGAGAAAGTGTTGTTGGAACCTGCTTCTAAGATAGTCAAATGAAGTGATGGATGCCTCGGGGAGGGTTTTAAACTAAAGTAAAGTGGCTTTCGCTAGTATACTAGGAAAGGCCTTACACATGATGGTATCTGAGAAGTTGTGGAGGCTCATTGTTGTTTGAAAGTAGACCAGGTGGTTGTCTAAATCAGTAATACCAGTGTAAGTTTTGAGATGTAGTAGCCTTGGGCCTGTGGGGAATGTTTCCTCAAGGATTAAGGAGGTGAATGGACTCTTTCTCAGCATAAAGCGTGATGCCTATGCTGACAATTCGACCTTCTTTTGATCGCGTATGTTGGAAGCGCAGCAAATATGTTCATTGAGCTTATCCATGTTCATGTCTCCATATTCTTTTGGTGTTGGCCTTGATGATAGTCTATTGACCGGCTTGCTTGTTGCTATGTACTCGCCTTTCACATGTGTTTTGATACAGTTGCGGTTTAGCCGTTTGCATAAGTCTATGTATGGTTGGTCATTGTGCTGAATCTAATCGCATGAATGTATGAACATGTGTTGCATAAGTCGTCATTTTTGCTCAGCTATGAGGAGGAGTCAATGGTTGCCTCATTTAAACACTTTCGAGATGCATTTTTAAGTAATGTTACATGTTTGTGCAAGGCTAACAATTAGAGGGTTTAAATTGATCCTTTCCAAATAATTAGATAATCTTCTTAAACAAGCCTTTTATTTAGTAAGTAACATCAATGAAGCTACTAAATTCATGGTATTTTTCATTTTCTTCCAGCATTTACTGGATGAGTAATCTAAGCTGTTAGACTACGGTACTTTCCCTTTGAGGTGAAAGTGTTTGATCGCCTTTGCCTTATGGGGAAGTATTGGTATCCTCCACATGGGAAGCTTGTAGGTTATTATTTTTACTTTTAGCCATCTTTGTCATAGTAACCTAAAACAATAGGCACCAAAATGTTGATCGTAGTTAGACCAACTAGGGTATGCAAACTTGGGTAGAGTCAAACTCAAACAGGTTTGAGCTTCGCCTCTTACTCTTCGATACTTACAAAAAAGCATCTATGGACGAGGCCATAAGGGTCTTTCGATGCTTAAGTCAATAAGGAGAACCAAGGGAAGGGGAGGCAACCACTAAAGACCTAATGAATCGTGCTCGCCTAATATGTATGTATAGTGTGTTTTACTTCTACTCTCGAGAGAATGAAGGAGAAAAGTTCTCAAAAAGTAAGAGAAGGAAAGACTCAGAGTCCCTTACTTCCTGGTACCTAGTGCCTGGCGCCTTTTATATAGGTTACCTGAACATGTGATGATTAAGCACTCTCTCCTATTGGCTGTTGTTAGATAGTGTGCTTTGCGGTAGAGTCTGTACATCATTGCAAGTAGCATATCGTAGTCAACCAAACCACGAAATAGGCAGCTTAGTGATCTAACGGGAGTAGAGGTACTAGTCGTACTAGCCGTACTACGGATGTCGGATGCTCATTAATGAGTTGTAGCAAAGTGTAGGTGCTAAAGAGAAAAGTCGGGCTAAGATATTGATGAAGGGATTAGTTGATGCTCGATGAGGGTGAGTTAAGCCCCGAGCTTATGCTAGACGATTGATGGGTGCTAGCTCGATGGTCAAAGGCTGTTCTACTCGGACGATCATTACTTAACTCGCTAGGCAAGTCAAAGCATAAGGGATAGGCTCGCCATCAATTCGCATCTTCATTAGCACGAGCACATGGCCACGCAAGAGGGTCATAATGAGACATGCAAGTTCATTGTTCACTCGGGCGCTATTTCATGTCCCTTGTAATGGGTTTCACTCATTAAGCCTTAGTTTGGGTAAAAATTGGGTGTCAACACTATTCAACAGTTGTAATAAATATCATTGTTGGAAAAATAAATAAATAAATAAACTCTTCACTATGTTATCCATATCTAACAATGTGGTTAGCATATTGCAATATTTTTTATTTGTGTTTTCTTTTTCCTCTTCCTTAGTGTTTTATATGGTCGAATGATATTCATGTAAAGAAAATTTCACGCTAGTCTAACGTAGTCAAAAATGAAAGCATTATGCCAACATACAGCTATTAGACATACATATAGTGTATTTTGGAAGAAAAATCTCTGTCAATGAATCTGAAGAGTATATTTTACTTGTGAGAAAAATTAAACTGGAAGTTCTTCATTTTTATACTAAAATCAAGTAATTGTTGTATGTTTTAAGTAGATCATATATATTTATGTCCAAAACTCATTTAAGTCCTACATGTATTGAGTAAATTGTTTGAGTTTTTACATTAAATCCGTCCTTTCATTAGTATCTCTTTTATCTCTTATAATTTGTAACCATAATATAGAGGATAAATCATGTTATTTATTATAATAATATTAAAAAAAAAAAAAACCTTGAATTTCTAGTCTTCAAAGCTTTAAATAGATTTAAGAAGTCAAAAGCAAACAAGTTCGGTAAATGAAAAGTAGCTTTTCAATGCGATGCGATCATTGATGAAAAAAAAAAAAAAGAGCACGATTACCACATTAATTTTAGAAAAACACCAAAAGTGAAAAACCACATGGAGGATGCTCTGCCTCCCTACTTGCCGGGAAATGTATGAGAAACACATTGAATGTGAAAATCACATCACAACGGTGGTTAGAGAGAGGGGGCAAAAATAAAAAAAAAAAAAAAAAAGAAAGAAAAAGGAAGAAAAGAAACACTCTCATGTGTGTTCATATTGGTATAGTAGCAAGTTTTCTTCTTCTTTAGTTATAATAATTTAATTAGCGTGGATGCAACACCATATTGAAAGTTATAGAACGTGGAGTATTGCACAATTCAGCTCATAGTGCAGTTGACCGGGATTGAGAGGACAATCGTTGCATCCCTACCAAAATGAATTTAATTATAAATATACATGGAGGTGGTTCCTAAGACATGATTTTTTTTTTTTTTTTTTTGTATAAAAGTAAAATAACGAGTTTACTTTTCAGACTCCATAATTTTTACCCCAAATTCATTTTGATATTCTACAGAATATCTTTCTATGTTGTCGTTTTGATCTTTTCCTAATCCTTTTCTTTGTTAGTTTGTCGACATGGTAACAATTTATCTATCTAAACTTATGCGACTGCATATAACAAACCTTAATATGAATGGGAGAACAGGAAGCATGTTGGTAATGTTTATTGGATATGCATTTACCCAAATTTTCTAGGGTAAATCTTAAATACATCCTTCTTTGTATTTCTTCTACCTTCTATGTTGTTTAGACCTTTTATTTTTAAAATTGAGCATATAAACCCCTAAATCTTTAATAAATGTGTTTCTAAATCCTATTTTACTATTTTGCTATATAAAAATAATTAAAATGTACTGAAATCATTTGTCATTATTTTATTATTTTAAGGAGTAAAGTGTTCATTTTGGGGACCAATAAAAAAAAAAGGCAATTTCTTTTAAAATAATTAAAGGACATAAACGTTTAATTTTAAATTAAACTGGAAATTAAATATATAAAGAAACATTTACGATTCAACCCATAAGTTATTTAATTAAAAGCTGCGGTCTATGTGTATGGCTATGACGCACCATATATAACTCCATATAGAAAGGAGCATTTTGAAACATTTAGAACGGTGTAGCTGTATTTTATTGAACTTTCTGTTGTTAATGTTAATCGGCGGTGGCCAAAAATCATTATACCTATTCGGTCTAGGTTTCATGCATTTAGAAGTTTGAGTTTTGTTTCAGCTTTCAATTATTACTGCTTGATCCTTCAAAACAGATCATGGAAAAGAGAAGGAATGTATTATTGCATAGGTTGACAAAGAGTCCCACGAGAATGAACTAAAACCACTTCTTAATATTCTAAATAACCAAACTTTCTAACTCTTTTATGTATTTATTTTTCATAGTTATGTGTAAATGTACTAAGGTTAAGAGAATACATGATAAATAAGATATAAGACTTTATCCATACCCTTACTATATAAATACAGGTTTTTGAACTTTTTGCACACGAAACTTACCCTACGATATCTTAAAATCACCAAATACCCTATTCCCTACCGATTCTATAGGGTATAAGATCTCTTGTTGAACATAGATCTTTTTTTTCTTTATCTTCCTTCAATAGTTTGTGTTGGATACATAATTAATGTCAAAATCATAATCACACTACTATTAGATCTATCGATAATAATTTTTATAAGTTACAATATATTTTAAATTGAGATAATATAAAACTTTTGTAAATAAAATAGAAAATACTTTTGCAATTAAAAATATTCAAACCCTTCGTTGGGTCTTACTTAAATTTCTTTTTTCTTTTCTTTTCAAATTATCAACATAAAATTTTTATCAAACAATAACATTGTTATACACAAAATTAAAAATCATGTGCAACTAATTTCAATATATTATTGGATGAAAAGTTAAAAACTAAGATAACTTTAAGATCTTACAAGACTAAAGTTAGTAAAAAAGGAAAAAGGAGAAACTAAAATAAGATAGTAAAAGAAAAGAGAGGTTTTTAACGAAATAAGAAGAAAAAGAAGAAGAGAGATAGACTTGATAATAGATACAAGCAGTGTATAGTCTTAAGGTTTTACTATAAGTTAAATTTTTATTGTTATTTTCTTTAAGAATGAAAAAGGAAGTAGCAGTATTAATTTTTTTGTTTATTAATATTATTTAATGATTATTACAAAGTAAATATAAGGTACTATAGAATCCATACTCTTTATGGTTTAAAGTATAAGTTTTCGAGTGGAATAAAATACCTTGTCTCGTACCCATATTCTATTCTATGAGAATAGATTCTAAAAAATTATTATTTGAAATCTATTCTATAATCTTTATTATCTATTTAAAACTTATTCGGTGGAGTAGGATAAGATATTATGTACTATAGGCTATCTACTCACCCTAAGCGAATATCATTCATGCTTGAAGAGTAACTCTTAACGGATTGACTGCTGGACTTCAATAGTGGTGCCGAGGGAAGGAAATATGGTTCACAAAACATATTTATTTTCTTTTTCTTGGTTTTGTTCCCCAAAACAATCATCGATTTAATTGTGAATAATCCGAACTTATTATGTAATCTTAAGTTGAAAAAGAACTTCAAGTATGACTAAATCAATTCGATGTTACCGCTGGCAGTTAAACTGGCTTTGGTTGTTTCCTTCCAATTTATAGTCATGCAGCTGCTTTTACGGAAAGATTAGTATACATATTAAAAATATATAATCTATTTTGTCTATAAATAGTTATTGGATAAATGATTAACCGACCAAGATTTTATTGGAATCTTTTTGAATTTATATAGAACGAGATCATGTTCTTCACATATGATAGGCATTATTTTATCTGCTAATAATGGGCATACACATGCCCAATTAAGAATGCTTATTTGTCATTGAATCCGTTGGTCCATACCAAATGCCAATATGGTTTAGTATTTAAATTCCTTAAATTTCAGTCATAGGTTTAGCATTCATAATTACGATACCATATTTTTGTAATTGGAAAAGGGTCCTCAGCTTGATGGGGAAAAAAAAAAAGAAAAAAGAAATGTTCCTTCGACTTGGAAAATATATATATCAGTATTTTCAGTTTTTGCTGGTTAACATTGAAAATTACAATATGGGTTTTATTAATAAGTGCACTTTTTCAAGTATTGATGCACTCAACATAATATAGCAAATAGAAACGCATTAATTTTCTTTTCTTTTTTTTAAATCACTTAACTAGATTTCGGGCAAGGAAATAAATTGCAAAAGGAAAGTACATCTTTGTCGTTAATATTTCATCCTAAATGATGATGTTGCACACGGCATCACGCCATATGATTAGGCCAACATTGGATAAGCATCCTCTAATATTGTATTTTTCTAAAGTTACCTAGTCATGTCGCATATTAAAAATTAAGGTTTCAAATCAAATCCTCCTTAATTTCAATCTTAAGCGATTCATTTTTTCCTCTATTATATTTTTCTATAACTTTACTCCATCACCATCCACCTGAGCAATATATCCATTGAAAATAGATCGGATGTGCTACTAAGAGAGTTTCCAAAAATGCTTGGAGTCAATGAAATCTATGTTATTCTTTGATAGCAAATGAAGAAATATCTAAGCTTGAAATTTTAGCTAGAATTTGCTTTTATAATGCCTCAAAACCTAAAATGCTACAACCTATCATATGTCCCTATCATCTATTAATACATTAAGTGTAAACAATCAACTAAAATCTACAATCACACATATTATTATCTCCAAATAGTCTCAAGTTTAATCTCTACATAAAAATTAGGATAATCACTGACTAGATAAATTTCATAAAACTTGAACAAGTAGTTATTAAGAGTGATATGAAATTTTAATTACTTAACTCCATGGCTTCCTCACACTTATAATTCTAATCATCATTTACCCCTAGTGTGGTAACTTGGTAGTGACAAATTCCAAAATTCTTTCTTAGATACTTGCACCTAAAAAATTTTAAATGGAATAAGCAAAAGCTCAATACAAAATACAACAAACACATGCGCGTAAACATACAATTCCCAATTACAACCGAATACAAAATACAAAATGCGACAAACAACCATTTAATTGTCTTGACTTTAATTCAACAAGTAACATAGGAGTACTCATAACCTTGGCACACATAATATACACATATCATATAATATTGGTATTAGGTCCACTACAATACCCTAGAAACCAAGAATCTCCTTAAATTTGCCTAGATCATTTCCCAGTGAAACTCTACTCGAGACTTCATTGCAAAAAAAATCATTACAGTACTACCCCAAGATCACCAGTTCTCCCAATCCCTTGGGCTCAGCCAAGCATGTGCAACACATATTCAATTAATTTCCGTTAATTAATTAATCCAGTTAGACAACCAGCTTACAATTTAAACAACAAGTAAGTATCCCGTACCTGTTTCTAAGGAGTAACTAATAGAGTTTATGTCAAAGATTCTTTCAATACCAACATCTATGGTACATCATAGAGCCAACAACCTTTAGAATCCTTTTTCCAAATTTCTTTATCTTAATTAAGTCCTCTTGTTTATCTAACCAAAGTTCGAAGTCTAACTTAACATTATCTAAGGTTTAAAACTAATTTAAACTTCTAAACTAGCTTAAAGTCGATTAGGATACACTTTAGATGATTAAGGAATAAGAAATAAAGGAAAGAAAGAAGTTACAAAACCACGCTTAAGGATCATAGTTGTGGACCTTAGCCATGATTCCCTTCCAAAACCCTAGCAAGACCACACTCAAGGATCACTACTATGGTCTCAAGTCATGGTCCTCTTGTCCTTAATTTCTTCAAATTTTCTCGCTCACACTTCGTCCTATACATCCGTAAGGACTATTTTACGAACTGAGGACGGCCTAGTCATGGCAGACGCCGTATACTGTACAAAGAACCCCTGATTGGTTACCCTTCCAATCAAGAACTCTTCACACAATATACAAGGCTCTACAACCACTAGTTTCCAAAGAACATCCAGACTCACATGATATCATTACATAAACATATTCATAGAAAATTTAAGTTACAAAGCTTACATTACACAGCATTTAAGTATGTCTAAGTCTATAATAATAAGATAAACAAAAGTACATGAGAAGAGTCTATATAAACTGTTCTCTCTCAGTACATATAACAGCTCGCTCTTGCCCAAGTCCCCAAGCTAACCTGCGGCATTCCTCGTCCTATCTCTACGAACAGGTTATCCTGCAACAAAAGTCTAAAGGGATGTAAGCCTAAGCTTAGTGAGTAAAACCCTCAGCCACACCACAAGCAAGTTATAAACACATTATATTCAAACATATGAATGAATGATCAACCAGTATGCCAAACAATACATATAATTAACTAGTTCATATACTAACTCAGATTTAACGCCCTCCGAAGTCAGGGTTGGAGTTTATACGGCACCAATTAGATCCGGGTATTATACTAGAACTTACTTTACTACGAAACTCCACGTTCCATACTTATATCAAATAATTCTTTTATTTTCAGAAAAACCCAAGTTCTAGTATAATTGTGAGTGGGCTCCCGCAGTCCACACTCACCCCTAAACGGAGGCCTCTAGACTCAACCCTTAGCCAGGCAGTTGGCGCCTCCAACGCTTAGTGTTCCCGCGGGCCAGGGTAAGGTCATTTTGTACGAATGCACCGTACAGAACCAAATAAATGAATAATATCAACCCCCGAATGGCCTCTCTTTACCTCCGTGTGATGTGACGGCCGGAATAGTATCCATGCTATGCATGTTAATGCATGTCTCAATTTCTTTTTATAGGCCGAGTATAATTAGGTTTAAATTATGCTATAACCATCCAATTGTGCACACAATCATTTTCTATACTACCATGCAACAAACATAGCATTATCAATACTTAAGATAAGTTCACAACTCAAGACATACCAACATACACAGGCATTTCCCAAACCCCACACGATAGTCAATTAACAATAGTATTTAAGTCCACTATCTACAATCACAAAACAAGCATGAAATCATTGGGTAAATACTCACTCGGCCATGGTGATTCGTCCTAATCGTAGTAGTCGACCGGGAGGTCCTCACGCTCCTCAGGGTCACCTGATCATTATGATTTGATAAGGCTAATAAGTACTTAAATTAACTAATAATTCCAAATATTTAATTACCTCATTCTACTTAGACTATTATTAACTTTTACCCGATTAAACTTTATTATTAATCGTATATAACTTTTTCGTTTTATTTCTGATATTTATAAATTTATAGTCGTTTTTCATCGTTTTCGGACGTATATTCATACGGTAATGTCTGTTTTGGACGTTAAGATCCCTATTTTACATTATGAACTAAATTTATAGAAATTTTTAGTTATAATACTTAAGTATTCTTATTACTTATATTTGTATCCTTTATTCCTTAAATTCTTATAATTTAGGGATTTTCTTTGCTATTACTATTTTCATGTACTGAAAATTCTAATACAAGGTGTATTAGAATTTTCTAATTTACAAGGTGTATTAGAATTTTCTAATTTAAGTATCTAATTACCTACACTTTTCTTACTTTTCTCATTTTCTAAACCTATGCTTATGTCATCGCTTACATCATCTTTTCTTTATGTTATTGCTTATGTCATCATATGCTTATGTCATCACTCACCTCATCATTTGATTATATAAGCATTACCTTATGCTTATGTCATATGTACATGTCTTATGTACATTTGTCCTTTACTTATACTTATGTACATATGCCTTATACATACATATACTTATACATCTACGTATACTTATACCGTATTTATACATGTATTCCTACTCATATACCTATACGGTTGGATACGTATTTTTATACTAAAAATTCGTATGCCAAATTTTCCTTTAAGAAAATCCTCTCAATTTCATTCTTTTGTAGTTCTATGTATGTATTTAGTATAGTATACACATATATAGTTAGATATGGTCTTAAGTTAGGTTATGTACATGATACATACTTATGTATAAAGGTTCATATACTTGTATTCATTTGGTATTTCTTTATGTACACATACCTAAGAGTACATACACATGTATTTCTTCCATTTCCTTCATAATTCTTCATTTTCTATGCTTAAAGATGGAAACTTTGTTTCCTCTTTGTCAAGACATCACTAAACACCTAACTACTTATCTAATCTACCTAATTAACTAACTAATGAATAACATAAAGTAACATAAAACAACTTAAAGACATACCTTTAATTTTGTTGAAGTTTATGGAGACAAAAGCAAAGGAATGAAAGTGAAAGAAGGGAGGGAAGTTCACGGCATGAAAGGGAAGTTTTTGCTTTATTTCTTTTTGTTTGATTTCAATTATGGAAGACAACAAATGGTGGGGCCTAAAGGAGATAATTGTGGACGGCAACAACTAAGAGAAAGGGAAAAGAAAAATCAAAAGGAAAAGAAAAGAAAACCATCATTAAGAAACTAAGATATTTTCCTTATCTCTTAAAACTTTTGACTTTTCAAAATGTTGACTTTAGTCAACATGTGTTGACTTGGTCAACCCTTTGACTTTGGTCAACATGCATTACCTTAGTCAACATTCCTTAAGTATGTGTAATTTTGTGCACATAATGTAGTGATTAAGGGAAATTAGAGGAAAAATGAAGGAAATGAGGGGAAATGAGATATTTGATGAATTGATTAGTAAACATTGTTGATGAGATCTTACTTTAGGTCTTTATAGCCTATATATCTCATTTGATAATCTATATTGAATAACAAATGCAAAAAGTACCAATTTAAGTGTTAAGGTTCACTACATATAACCTAATCTTCAACTATTATCCTAACTCTAAGTGAAACTATCTTAATCACTTACTTAAGAAGTAAATATAATCTATGACTCATTATCTTAATTTCTAATGGATTACCTAAGGATTCAAATCATATAAACATGAATGAGAGTCATCTCTAACCTTTTACTAGTGAATTGGACAAAAGATGAGCATTATTTTATCAATTAGGGTTTTAGGGTATATCATGTTAGATTAGTGCATATATATCTTTAAGATAATCATTTTTAGAGTTTCTATCACTTTTGAATAAAATCTTTAGCATTTAGAAACATTTAAGGTAGAAAAATTCTTTACGCGATTGAGTAATTCTTTTAGGGTTTTCACTTTCATTAGCCTTGTCGACTCCTAAATTGTCTAACATAGTCGAGTCTATTACAAAAGCTAGGTTGATAATTTTAGGGGTTTACAACTATAGGTAAGGATCACATCCGTGTTCTCCCCTGTTTAGCAATTCTTTTCTCCAAAACTAAACCTTTCTTAATACTACTCAAATTCCAACTCAACCCCACCTTCTGATCAACCCCGACAATAATCTCAATCCCTTTAAACAAAATATTCTCCTTGTTTAACAATCAATAATAACAATTTAACAAATCTAAACCTTAATCAATCTCTCCAACAAATCACCAAAACTCAAAATAACAATAACAAGGACTAGAAACTTATCAAAGGGCTGAGATTTAACGTTTTCCTTCAATTCCTTATCGGCTAGGACCTCAGATAAACTATGAAAATTTGTTTATCCCCTTGCCCTAGGTAAAAAATGAATTTCTCTTAGGTGAAACTCATGTGATTCATTAAAACACCACCATGGATCACACTTACCTTGATTTCATTTATCGATCTAAAAGTTGTTAAATCATTGTTCAGTCTTGCATGAGAGCTTCTGTACAATCCAATAACTCATATGAGAGGTGGGGAAAGAATAACTGTTGACCTAGTATTTTGTTTTTACAGGCTAGGGTTTCCAATCTTAATGGAATGCCAATAACACTGCGGTCCTATATTCTTTATTACCTCCTTTTATTTTATAACCCTTTTATTTTCTACAATATGTCTTAATATGCCATGTTTGATTACTCTATATTTGTGAGGTTTTACATCTTCTATCTTCCTGTTAGGTTGCAAGACAATGATATGTGGGTATACGTATATATGGCAAAGAGAATTCTTGTATGGTCTCACCAGTTCATTGATGTTATATAATATAAACAGGATTTATATATGAAATAAGATACAAAATTTGCCTTGAAGATGATAGTTAAGGTTGTGTAGTTGTTTCACTATTTCCATTTTTTCCATAGTTTCAATCAAATTTCAATGTATAAAATTCTTACTTCAAAGAAGAAAGAAAAATTGAGTTTGTGATTTGTGTAGACTTTGACTAATGGCAGTTCTTAATGCATGGGTAGGTATATTATGTTTTGTCGAGATGTGGATAGTGATTGATCGGAATCAAACCACTGGAACTCTTACCTGAGCCTTAGCTTAAGGGCTTAAGAGTATGGTCAAGCGAGTTCTCTTGTTCCAATCTGCAAGTGGAGAGTCCAAGCTACTCTAGTCTACCAACCTACTACCTTATCCAAGCCAAACTCTCTTATGCTTATCGATAGTCTCTAAATGCTAACCTGAGGAACACTCAAACAATAGCTCAACTCACTCGACTACCAGCTCGGCCAAACTACCTCTAAGCTGTCCTAAACCTATCCATGTTGAATTTGCCTCGGAAGATTTTGCAACTCAACTCGGCAATACTTTATCTTACTATACTCGCTTATCTGTTTCTACTAAGAGCCCTTCCTTTAGCTGCCAGCCATGTGTCCCAACAACCACGTGATGGATTCTACCGTATAAGCCGTATGTTTGTCCTGATTTTTCATTTATACCCTTTCACATTCATTGTACCTTACTTATTGTAGATATTACCCTTTTAGTCTTTTCCATTTATAGTAATTTGCCCTAATATTTCAAGTATATATACCCTTTATACATTGTTGCCACAACAAGTTAATCAAATATAATATACTATGCTTTCCTCTCTTGTATGAGCATCCTCCTACTTGCTTGGTTTACTCTTATCCTAACCCTTAAGTAAGGTTAGGTAGCGAATACCCTCTCTAAGTTAACTCTACGTCATATCGAGTTGATTCGTGAGTCCTCGGTAGTTCCTTAGTGCACCATATCCTAGGAGCTTACTGTGGGTTTTGTCACGCCCCGAAGCAGCAGAGTCGTAACAGCCCCCGCCGTGTAAACCATCCTAAGATAGAAGTTGGCCTTACAACCGCTATCTTAGACCTGATCTACACAAGGCGTCCACGACTAACCCGCTTTGAAGTAGACAATTTGTAATTTAAACAAATCATTTACCTAAGAAAGTGAGAAAAGTTATATATAGTTACTATAATTCAGTTATTACATTAATCAGAAATGAAAAGTAAAACATGTGTTGATTCTTCAATGTTTTTCCTCACTCCCCAGGATCCAGCAGTTGCTAGCTTTCGAGTAGTTGATGCCGCTTCTTAGCCAGCACCTGCACGACGTCTATAGGGATGTGAGCAACCACAGCTCAGTATGTAGGGACGGAAGACTTAAAACTATACCATACACACAACAAGGTTTTCAATCACTTATTAGGTGCAATGCATGTGCAAGTAAATGCCATCGCACGACGTTGTCCGACCCGTCGTAAGATTAGAGAAATTGCGCCCGCTCTAATCCGGATTGAGGAGTTGCCGTTAATGCAACAGCTCACGACCAAACCCAAGCTTGTGTAATGGAGACCTTGCTCCTCCCGCGACTACCTTCGAACCACTGCATTCACCCTCGTCGCGACCTCCTCTCCTGTCACTTAGTTCGACTGAGGATGAAGAAGGGACCATTTTACAATCCTGCGCTATCCCTTCCGAAAGGGTCGGTATTTGGCCGGAGAGTCCTAAGTTCCCCTAACGGGATGCCATGCATGTCCGATTATGATTACTGGTCGTATATTTGATTAAGTCCAGTTTAGGATAATCAATCATTACATACAATTCATACAATATGTGTCAGAGCAACAAACAGAATCTTAGTATCACCCATAATCAAGCACATGCACACATTCAACTATCTAACAAGCACAACCAAGCCTAATCTTAAGCCTTCAAAATACAGCATCGTATTAATCCCAACTTACCTCGACTCCTCGCTCACTCACTCGAGGTCCGATTTGCTCAAGCCATCGCCGATCATCCCTATAACACGAACGTGGTTTCAGCTTTTCATATAAATATTATAAGTTCATTTTATCATATAACACTTATTGTTAGGTTTTGTTTAAGGTTTAATATGCTTAACTATCTAGGTATTAAATCTTTTACAATTATTCTAGGTTTAGGGTTAGGTTCAGGTTCGGTTTTCGCATCGATTTCTAAATTAGGTTTTAGTTTGATTTCTAAATCCTAAACATGTTCGAATCCTAATGTGAAATTAATCACATTAAGCTCGAGTATCCAAATATCCTATTAGGTCTTAATTTAGTATTCTAAACTATTCGGTACACACTAGTCCTAATTAGGGTATCGAATTTACCTCCGATGTGAGAAAATCTTACTTTTTTATATAATTACCTAAAATTCAATCCTAATTCAGATTTAATATTATTCTGATTTTTACCCTAATATTATCTAAATAACCCTAATTTTTCCATATTTATAAATTTCCAATTCTACATATTCTTAATTTTCTACATTTACCACATAACACCTTCATTACTTACACTTAACACTCCATAGACTAAGATTGGGTTTCCACATCAGAAATTAACATCCCTAAACATCTAATTACTATCTAAATCAGTAATTAATATCCTAATCACCTAATTAACTCCAAATTACCTATTTTATGCCTCATTTTAGGGCCTAAAAATTTCGAAAATTAATTTTTGAAAATGAGCTTCATAGCACTGTTCTATATCCTCTAAGTAATCTACACAAAACTTTTGGTCTTGAAACTACATTCCTAAGGTCATTTATTTCTAAACCGAAACATGCACGATTTCGCACGATTTCGCACGATTTCTTAGAGATCATATATTACGGAACATAATTTCATCAAAATAATATTTTTCCTATAAACTACATACAAAAATATCCCAGAATAACAAAATTCATAATTTTCTAATTATATTTAGTATTTTTACAAAATTACATAAGATTCGGGCTGGAAATCGGACTCACCGTTTTGGGTGGCTCCAGCCACCGCGGGCCGCTGTGGCCTTGTCGACCGACCTGGGCGCTGCCACCACCGTATGGTGGTGGTGGCCGTCCACTCCCAGTTCCTCGTCTGGTGTGGGTTCCCTTTAAAATCCTTAACTGCACAGTTTTTCTTATTTTTTTTATTTTTTGGATTTTCTCTCGAATTTTCAACTCTCTCTAATTTTCTCTGATTTGTATCTGTCCAAATGAGCTCTGTAATTTTTTCTGCTATTTATAGAGCTTTGTGGAATTTATTGTGCATTAAATGGGATAAGACAATTGCCTTATCCCTTGATTTTTGGCTTTTATGTTGGCTTATTCTAATTGGCCGAATTTTTTCTTATTTTTCCCAACTGCCACGACCTAATTCTGGATGGTTCATGATTTTTCCTGATTTTTCTTGATTTTTCCTTAATTAATTATGAATTTTCTTTAAGCATTTAGTATTATTTTAGCACATTTCGCGTATTTTAAGTAATTACGCGTATTTATACTTACATGTAAATTCATATATAGTACAAATAAATATCCTTAAATATCATTTAAGTCATTCTATTATTTTTAGTATACATATAATCTATCTCTAGTAATTTATTAGTTATTAGGTTACATTTTTTTGCCTTTTTCAGTAATTAGCAATTATTATGCTTAAAATTTGAAAATTTTATAGTCTCTTATTTTATTACTTATTTTCTTAAATTTAAGTTTACGGGGTCATTTTTACTAATATTCTTCTCAATAGTTTATAATTTGGGTTTGATCGGATCTTTTAACCGATCGCTCTAAACCTTGGGTTCTAAGTTCAATCCTACGGTTACTTGGCTGAACTTTGGGGCTTACAGGTTTTGCTTATTCACGCACATTCCATCTTCATTTTCAAACTTTCTATGAATTTAAGCCACCTCGATATCGCCGCTCTTGTCAGTTCTTAGCATAGCATACCATATATAGTATCAAAGTGAAAGTTCATAGTAGGTAAGTTGCTATTCATCAGTGGAAAGTATGTTGTGGTTACGTGAGGGATGAGCTATAGTGTTTTAGTAAGTAGTAGAAGTACCATTGTTGCTCTATGGAAGTTATAGCAAGATACTCTATTTCAAACTTTAGAAACCAGAGCAAGCTTCAACTGTGTTCTGTTGTCCTTCGAAGTAGCTATTGTGTTTGTGGTCGAAGTTTACTTGGATTTGAATATTCGTATAGAGAAGTGAGTATATGAGTTGGTTGGTTTGAAATAGTATAGTTGTTTTTGGAATATTGAAGTTTCAAGTGTTGTTGAAGTTTTGTTAAGAGTACAATGTTGAGTCGAGGAAAAGATGACTAATTCAAGTGTAAACGTTGGTATTAGAGATAATAATAGTGGTATTGCCTACAAGGGCTGAAAACCCCAAAATACCCCTAAAAGCACAAATGAGCATATTAGTCCAATATAAGATATCAAGAGGGGGGGTGAATTGATATTTTTGAACTTTTTAAAACTTTTTCATTATAAAATAAAATTATCCCTTTTAATAGCTTAATTTGGTGAACAATGGTATTTTAATAATTTGACACACAAATAATCAACACAATTAAATAGCGCAAATTAAAAAGGACGAAAAAGGAGTATATCAAACTGAAGATTTATAAAGCTTTGGCCTTTTGCCTATTGCTCTCTTCTAGCTCCACTACTAGGAACCCGGTCTACTTCACCAGTATTATTCCACTTAATCCACTATATCAAAATCACTAAAAGTTTACAAGCATTCGTTACACATGGATTTCACAATACTCTACTCTATCTATCTAGCCTCTCTACAATCTAGGCTAATTACAGATCTATAGAGTACAATTGAACTTCTCTTAACCTTCAAACAACAGATAATGTTTACAAAATATAAGTGAGGACAACAATACAAATCTCAAATAATTTCGCACTAAAATAGAAATGACGATTGATGAATAATTTGCTTTGATTCAACTTTTTGAAGAAGTATTTGAGAAACTTTATATGCTCTTTTAGAAGGTAGAATTTGATTACAATGTAAGTGTAACGAAAATATTATTATTTTCTTAGAGACGTGCTTGACATTTTGAATCCTTTCTCCTTTTACACTGGAGTCTTCCAATGGCTAACTTGTTAAAGATTATCTTCACTTTATGTTTATCCATATTTAATATTAAAGATAATCTATACATATTTTTAGAGAAAATCCTAAAGTTTTGAATTTTTAAATTAGATCTTCTAATCCTGTTTCAGTCAAATATACTTTGATCGGAAACCTCCAGATAAGCTTCAAATTTAAACTTGAAAATTCCACAAAATTCAAAATCAACCTTATCCTTATCCTTATCCAATACTAGATATTTTCTTGATTTATCCAAAGATAAATTTGCTTAAAAATAATCCCTATGGATTCTTAGTTCCATCTTAAGTGAAATGGGACTAATTGTATTTCCCTAATACACCCAATATAGTAGAGTTAATCCTTGTTCACTTCGAATATGACATTTTGTTAATTTTCAACATTACTTTTTCAAACTAACTTTTTAAATAACCTTTTGAATAGTATCGATCTTCTTTTTTTTTTATAAGTTTCTGAAATGCTGTACTAATTCTTCTTATAAAAGCTTCTGAAACACTCTCTAAAGATTTTCATACTAGTGTCTTTTTCAGTTAATTCAAACCTTCTAAATAAGTTTATGAATGCACCTCAATTTACAATTTTAAACTTTCTGAAGAATTGTCTGAATACTTACATACTTATCAGTACATTAGCATTTCTCTCTTTTTGTTATCATAAAAATCCATGAGAGATATCTAACAAAATAGTTGGATGAAATGGCTAACTTAATAGTCAACTTGACTAAGGCTGTTCATGCATTAACTTTCCGACCTACTAATATCGCTCAAAATACTCCCTAAGCTACCCAACCTACAAGAGGACAAATCCCAACTCAACAAAACCGAAGTAAAGGAGAAAGAGAATACGTGTCAAGGAGAATTAACATAGGTAAGGTGGATGAAGAGGAAAATGTTGAGGCAGAAGAGCAAGTTCGTGCACCTTAAGTTGCCGACCATGTAAAATTTTAGATTTCAAGCTTCAATGGTTCTAGAGATACCGATGATTATCTCGATTGTGAAAAAAAGTGGAGTGAGTCTGTCACTACTATTAGTATGAGGATTGTAAGAAAGTGAGAGTTGCTTCTGTAGAGTTCTCAGGCTATGCTGCGATGTGGTAGAGGAACTTCCAAGCCATAAGGAGATGAGAAGGATACTGAGAGATTAGTAACTAGCCCGAGATGAAGAGGGTCCTAATAGCCAGATTTGCACCCAATACTTACTTACAAGATATTTTTGCTCAGCTTTAAGAGTTGAGGTAAGAGAGCCAAACTATTGATGAAAATGTGTAAGAATTTTAAATGCTCATAATCCAATGTGAGGTTGATGAGCCTTTAACCCGAATAGTATCCAGGTTCCTTATTGAGTTAAGATATGATATCCAAAATATCGTGGAGCTTCAACAATTCACTACATTGGATGATGCTATAAAGATCACCCAACATGTGGACAGGAAGAGGAGAAACAGGCCAGTCCAACCTCAAGTTAGCCGAGCTTCACAATGCATTAACTCTAGTAGGAGAGTTGAAGTTATGATTGAGCAAAAGAGTCACACTACCAACTAAGAATTGCCGAGGAGAACTTATGAGAAAGGACAAGGGTCTAGACGAAAGACAAGCCAGATCAAATGCTTCAAGTGCCAAGGATTTAAGTACATAACTATTCAATATCCGAACAAATGAACCATGATCATTAAGAGTGATGCTTTGAAGATTGAAGTAGAAAGTACAAATGAGAAGCTCAAAGAAAGAGAAGGGTTGGAAAAGAATACTGAGAGTAATGAGGAACTAATTGAAGAGGATGTGTTTGTTGAAGATTTGGACAAGCTGACTTTGGTTATTCGACGTGCAATGAGCATTGAAGCATCTACCAAAGAGGAGCAACAAGAGAATCTATTCCACATCACTTGTAAGGTGAATGAGCAAGTGTGTAAGCTCATAGTAGATAGTAGAAGTAATACTAATGTAACATTTACTGACTTAGTTCAGAAGCTCAGTTTGTTAACCTTGTCACATCCTAGGACATATAAGTTGCATTGGCTAAATGAGAAGGGAGCATTACATGCCACCCAGCAAGTACTGCTATTGATCTCAATTAGGAATTACTCTGATTATATCCTCTATGACGTCTTGTCCATGGACGCATCACATGTGTTGTTGGGCCAACCTTAGCTATTTAATAGAATGGTCATACACGATGTGTTTCAGAATACGTACTCATTTGAGAAGGATGGGAGGAAGATCGCTTTAAACCCCATGAACCTAAACTAGGTAAGTATACTACAAACCAAGTTAACCCAAGGATCAAAGAAGGTTTTGGTTCTAAGTCAAGCTCAGCTCCGAAAAGCTATCATGTTCGACATGCCGACCTTTTTGTTGATAAGAAGGCTCTTAAAGTTAAAGGAGCAAGCTGTGCTACCTAAGGAAATCCTAGAGCTATTGGATGAATATTCTAACCTGTTTCTTAAGCAATTACCTGCAAGATTGCCCCCTGTTCGAAGCATTAAACACAGCATTGATTTGATAACTGGTGCCACCCTATTAAACAAACCAACTTATCAAATGAATCCCAAATAAGCTGGCAAGCTCTAGAGACAAGTTAACAAACTATTAAAGAAGGGATATATAAGGAAGAGTCTCAGCCCATGTGTTGTGCTTGCATTACTAGTACCGAAGAAGGATGGTACTTAGTGAATGTGTGTGAATAGTAAAGTTGTGAATAAGATTACAATCAACTACAAGTACCCCATTCTAAGACTATATGATATGTTAAACAAACTGAGTGGTGCTAAAGTTTTCGACAAGATCGAACTGAAGTCGGGTTACCACCAGATTCGTATCAGGCAAGGTGATAAATGGAAAACTACCTTTAAAACTCGACATGGTTTGCATAAGGGGATGGTGATGCCTTTTGGGCTATCAAACGCCCCAAGCACTTTCATACATGATGAACCATGCTCTAAGAAACCTGATCGAAAGATGTGTCGTAGTCTACTTCGACGACATCCTTGTGTACAGTACTAACCTAGCAAGTCATATTAACCATCTCCAAACTGTTTTTGATATTCTCCGAGTAGAGAAATTGTTTGAAAATATGAAGAAATGTTGTTTCTATCAGCAAGATGTGATCTTCCTAGGATACGTAATTAGTGGAAGAGGACTAAGAGTTAATGAAGAGAAAGTTTGAGCCATTTTTGAGTAACAGACTCCATCTTCTTGTATCAAGGTGAGGAGCTTCCATGAATTGGCTTCCTTTTACTAACGATTCATTTAAGGCTTCAACTCAATCGTTGTACCCCTAACTGAGCTAACAAAGAAGAATATAGAGTTCAAGTGGGAAGAGAAAGAGACAAGGAGTTTTATCGAAGTAAAAGCAAGATTGACCTCTACCCCAATCTTAGCTTTGCCCAACTTTGAGAAAGTATTTGAGCTTAAATGTGATGCATCAAGTGTCAGAAGGCCGACCTATTGCTTATCATAGTGAGAAGCTTAAAGCTCAGAAGGGTACAACTAAACTACTTTATGTATGACAAAGAACTTTTAAGATTGATCCAAGCTCTTCGTGTGTAGCAAAATTATCTTCTACCAAAAGAATTTATCATATACATCAATCATGAATCATTAAGGTATCTACAAAGTCAACTGAAGATCTCAAAGAGACAAGCTCGATGGATCGAGTTTCAGGAAGGATTTAATTTTATAATAAAGTAGAAGCAAGGCAAGAACAATGTGGTTACTGATGCCTTATCAAGAAGACATGTTCTTCCCACCGAGATGCAAACCAGACTTTTAGTTTTAAGGTTTACTAACATTAAAGAGTAATATCAACATAATGCTCATTTCCATCCCATATATGAACGTTGTGGAGAAGGGAAGATGGTTACTTGTTCTGAGGCAGCAAGTTATGTGTGCCGACCTGCTCCTTAAGGGAGTTGCTAGTAAGAGAAGCACATTCTAATGGGCTCTTAAGACATTTCAGAGAAAAGAGGACGTATAAGCTATTGAATGCAAGGTTCTTCTAACCTAAAATGAGATATGATGCATTATGCAATTGGAGGTTGTACGACCTACAAGAAGGCAAAGAGTTGAGCTAAATAAAGGAGAGTGATGCCTCTACCTATCTCAGTTAGACCATAGGTTAACTTGAGCATGGACTTTATCCTCAAATTACCCCGAACTTCTCGAGGCAAAGACTTTGTAATGGTCATCGTAAGCAGGTTCAATAAGATGGCCCACTTTGTATCATGTACAAAAATAATGATGCTTCAACTATTGCTTCTTTATTTTTGCAAGAAATTATTCATTTACATAAAGTACCAAAGAGTATGGTGTTAGATCGCAACCTAAAATTTTTTAGCAATTTCTAGCAAACTCTTTAGCGTCAAATGAGCACCAAACTACTGTTTAGTACTTCTTGCCATCCCCAAACTAACTATTAGACAAAGGTCATCAACCGCATTCTAGGATCACTACTCCAAACTACAATGGGAAAGAACTTAACCGATTAGGATGTATAGCTGCCTGCGATAAAATTTGCTTACAACAGAACAATATACGCCACCATTAGACATACACCATTTAAAGTCGTCTACAGCTTCAACCTTGACCTACCACTTGATCACACCCTAGTGCCGTCAATTGACTAAGAAGACCCCGATGCAAGGACCAAAGCTTAGTCCCTATAACAAATCTACCAACGAGTTACTCAATACTCTAACTAAGCTACTAAGAAGTTAAAGGAGAAAGGCAAAGGAAGAAAGACTAAGCAATTTTAGCCCAACAATCAAGTATGGCTGCACTTGAGTAAGGAGAGATTTCCTAACAAGAAGAAGAACGAGCTATCTGCCTAAGCTAAAGGACCATTTAGAGTGTCCACAAGATAAATGACAATGTGTACCAATTAAAGCTACTAGAAGACTTCACAGTATTCAACATATTTAACATTGCCGACCTCAGCCCTTATCAGCCTAAAGAAGAACTAAACAATGACTAACTGGATTTGATCCCAAATCCCAATCAACCTGGCAAAGATAATAGAAATCAAACAACTGGACCTCTTACCCAAGCTTGAGCTCAAAGACTTAAGAGTATGGCCAAGTAAGTATTCTCGTTCTGACCTGTGCCTAGAGATTCTGAGTTGTTCCAGTCAGCTAACCTCCTGCCTTATTTAAACTGAACTCCCCCATGCTTATTGATGGTCTCCAAATGCCGACCTAAGGAGTACTTAGACAATAACTCTGCTCACCTGACCACCAGCCTAACCGAATTTCCTCTAAGCTGTCATGAACCTATCTGAGCTAAATTTACCTTAAAATATTTTGTGCTTAGTTGGGTAATACCCTACCGACCGTACTCGCTTGTCTATTTCTACTAAGAGCCCTTCCTTTATCTACCAGCCCCATGTCCCAACAAACACATGATGGAATCTGCCATACAAGCCACATGTTTTTCATAATTTTTCATTTATACCCTTTCACATTCCTTCTATATTACTTATTTTAGATATTACCCTTTTAGTCTTTTCCATTTATATCAGTTTACCCTAATATTTCGAGTATAATTACCTTTGTACATTGTCGCTACAATAAGTTAATCAAACAGAATACACTACACTTTCTTCTCCTATGTGAGCATCCTCCTGTTTGCTTAGTTTACTCCTATACTGACTCTTTAAGTAAGGCTAGGCGACGAGTACCCTTATTGAGTTAACTCGTGTGTCATATCGAGTTTATTCGTAAGACCTTGGTAGTTCCTTGATACGTCATGTCTTAGAAACTAATTGTAGGTTTTCTTATTCACACACGTTCCATCTTCATTTCCAGAGTTTCTATGAGTTCGAACCCATGCTAATATCGCTGTGCTTGTTAGTTGTCAATGTAGCATGCCCATGATGGAATAAAGTTTAGTTGTAAAAAGTTCTAGAAATCAATAACCAATATATAAAAGACACTTGTAGAAGGAAATAAACAAACTAATAAAGTTAACACCACAACACTAAACCCCCTACCCCCACCCTTTCTTCAAGGTAGAGCTTGTTGAAGGCTTAGCTTGAAGCAAAAATTTGATAAGCGAACTGAAGAAACTGCCTTGGTTAAAGCATTTGGCTATTGTAAATGGGAAGGTATAAAAGCAATTTGTAGAAATCCTTTAGAAATGTAATATATGATGAAATGAATATCCACCTCGTTGTGCTTAACGAAGGATAAGGGTATTTTGTCTATGTATTGGATGATTAGGAAAAAGAACCAAATTGCATAGCATGTACATAATCATTCAACAAAGTACATGATTTGGTAACTCTAGAGGATTTTTGAGCAGGCATGTTATTATCAGATGACAGCTCACTACATTTGTCATTACAACCATCATCCATTCGACTAGTACCAACATCAAACGAAACTGAAGAACTAAGTAAAGTATGACGATCATTAGTCGACAAGGAAACATGTGGATGAAATGAAAGAGAGGAAACAGGTTGAAGTGTATCAAAATTTGGTGATAAGAAGGTAGAACAGATTCATTTGAAGAAGAAGGTTTAAAAGGAAATATGTGATCACAAAACGCCACGTCCCTGCTAATCAAAACCTTATGTGAGTTCAAATCAAACACTTTATAAGCCTTGTATCCACTAACATACCCATTGAAAACACATTTCAACCCCCTTGCATCAAATTTATCAAAAGATGTAGGTTACTTCTCAACAAAACATAATCAATCCATGACTTTAAGATGATCATATTTGGGTTTCTCACCAAAAAGGACTTAGTGTCTTTCAAGCAAAATTTGACATAGGCATCATATTAATAAGATAAGTTCTAGTCAATATAAATTCTCCCTAAAAGAATTTAGGTAAGTTAGCATGCAATCTCAAAGCCTTTACCATGTCTAAGATATGTCTATACTTCTTTTCCACTCTATCATTTTACTATAGAGTATATATTGTTGACTTTCGATGCAAAATGCCCAAAGTATCAAACAGGGATTGGCAAGATGATGAGAAAAACTCAGTTCCATTATCGAAGCAAACAAATTTAGGAACTGTGAGAAATGGTTAACCATAAAGGAAAAAAATTTTGCAAGAACTTGTTATTTGTTTTTCATCAACTAGATCCATATGCTACAAGAATGATCATCTAATGTTTTCAAAAAATATGATGCACTAGTAATAGATGAAACTCGATAAGGACCCCAACTATCTATGTGTATCAAATGAAGTGGATATAAAGAATGATGAGTAGATATAGACAATTGCAACCTATTGAATTTTGAAAGAAAACAAGTATCACAAACAAACTTACTTGCATCATCATGTTTACATTGATCAAGATGCAACAATTTAGAAACTAAGGTATGTCCCAATCTTCCATGGAGCAAACAAAAATTAGCTCCTTTATTACATAAAGAACATATAGGAAGAGAAATCTGATGTGGTATTGTCTTTTGTCTAACTACAAAATCAACTACTAATGTTTGAGGCAACGCATGCAGTCCATTAAAAGCATGTGCAATAGCAACATTGTCCTTAAATTTTTGGTCCTAGAAGGTTAAGGAAAAAGGATCGATTAAAACGTTCAAATGGTTATCAATAATGGATTTGTGAATGGATAAAAGATTGTGGATGAAATCTAGTACAGATAATATGCAATTCAATAAGAGATAAGGAGCAACCAAAATAGACCCAATGAGATGAAATGATTTTGTTTTTCCATCAGGTAAGTGTACGATTATAGGATACTCTAATGGACATATGTTGGTTAATAAGTGTTTATGTGGTGTTATATGTTTTGTAGCTTATCAACAATCCAAGAACAATTGCTATACAACTTACTAGGAGCAAGAAAGGAATTACTTGCATACATCACTGCATTGACAGCTGAACTTGAAGCAACTTCTTACTTTTCTTTCATCAATTTAAACACATCCTGACAAACATTTCAAATCAAGTGTTGATCTACAATTGAATTAACATTCTGTTCACTTGCAACACTAGTACAAGAGTTCAAAGGATTGTCGAACATAAGTGATTCTGATCCTTTAGTTTCTATTACAACAACCACCCTAGAATAAGTTTTGTTATTATTGACCCTTCTTCCCTTATACCAATCCAGATAACATATTATTTGAAAACACTTGTCTACCATGTGTCCTTTACCCTTAACCCTTACAACGCTTGCAAACTACTTTTCCCCTTGAAAATTCTTAGTCTTTCTCCGATCATTTTGATTATTTCCCCCTATTTGCAAGGAAAGCCAACAAATCCACATTAAAAGATTTCATTCTAGTAATGTGCTTCTATCTTTCTACTTATTGAACCAAGTAGAATGCTCTATTAATAGTAGGTAAAGGCTTTAATGACAAAATCTAATTACATACAACCTTAAAACTCTCATTTTATCCCATGAAGAATTTCATCAATCTCCCTTATACTTAAAACATTACAATACATTCAAGTGGAGCACAAGTATAAAAGTCAATCCTACCACACTCACAACTTGCATAGCTATTCAAAGCTAGCAACTCATCCCAATATTTCTTGGGTTTATGTAATATACACCTACTGCTAAATTTCCTTGATGTAAAGTTGAAATCTCATACTGTACCTAGAATATCAACATACCCTTCCCTTATCCATATTGTTCACTAACCTCTTGTCATAATTCACAAGCAGACTTCGCATAAAGAAAATTCTATGAAATTTCTGGTATCATAATATTCAACAAGCAACATTACACCATATAGTCGACTCTAATCCTTCAAACTAGATTAGGTGACTCATCATTAGGTCTATGAATTGTTTTATCAATGAAACCTTGAGTTTCGTTCCTAATCCCATGCGGATAGAACAACTCCACAAAAGGAAATTTTTTCCATTAAAAGTAATGTTTCTAATTATCATTCCAAAATTATCAGATTGAGAGATATGTAACAAATCTAAAGAATTCGGATCATGATTTTTGGAATTGTTTGTAACACTTGATGTACTCATATTTGCTATGAAATAGTATCTTGACACTACTATCAATCAAAAGAATAAGAACAAGCAATGATGAATTACCACTGCTCTAATACCATCTAGAAATAAGAAATGATTATGTAAATTTTGAATCTATGCTTTGTAACGTGCAATGAAGAAGAAGAAGAGCTCCAACATAGTATCTTGTGAGAACAAAAGAGAATGAGTTAGAATTAGTTATTGTACATGCTGGCCTTTATATATCAAGCCAAGTATTTTAATTAACACAAGTCCTGCTGCAATACACTTAAGATTACTGAACTAATTACAAGAACCAATAAATAAAAAACAAATATAAGAAAATAAGCAAACTAATGGTGTTAACATAAATAAAATAGAGGAAGAAGGTGAATAGCTTAAGATTTAATTAAGGAGGGTTTTAATTTGAACCATTTATTTTAAATATGTCACGTATCAATATCTAGTGATCTAACTTTAGGAAACTTTAGGAGAGTAGAACTTTAAAGGATTCTCATCCAAGAAAATTTAAATATGACAATGGTAGAGTTTAATTTCTAGTATATTAAAGGATAAGAATAATAACGCGATATAACAAATCACAAGAACTGCAATATGATGTAAGTGTTTTCATACTATATTTAACGTTTTAAGTACAGTATATCTTTTTTTATCTTTTACCAAATGAAAATATTATTCATATGATTCAAGCAATGTTTGTAGGACATGATGTCCTATCCAATACAAGAAAATTACTCAATGAGGATAGAGTTTATCATCCCTAAGACTACAGCACATCCTCCACTTTCCTTAATTAGCTAACCAGTCTGCACAATAGTTCACTTCTCTAGAAATAGGAGAAAGAAACAAACTCTCAAAACTAATTTTCTCAAACAAATATCATAAACAATACCCTTGCACTCCTAAAGAGTAACCTTTCATAATCTGAGCATATAAAAAACAATTTTGCAATTCATTAGCCAAATTTACATTAGAATAGCCTTTAGCGATATTTAACTGACAGTCTTGGACATGAATATCTTCTGTCTTATTTCTATTTTAACAACATTTATCCACTTAATCATTGCCCAACCACTTCCATCCCCATTGCCAATTTCACTACACTACTATCACCATACTATAATACCATCATTATGGTCGACTTCTTGCCATAAGCATTGTACCATTATGGTGATGGTAGCATGCATCGATTCATTAGTAGTAATAATGATTTTGTCAGCATAATGGTGGTAATGATGGTAGAGCCTAGTTTGAGTTGTTAGTGATAGCAATTATAGTCATTATGAAAATGGTGGTGGTGATGGTATAATTGCAACAATAGTGATAGTAAAGTAGTAATGATATAGTGCAATAGTAGTGATAATGCATGAAGTTTTTGACATGGTAATGATAATGGCAAAGGTAATTATAATGCTAATGGTGCAAGTGATGGTAATAGCATAGTGTTGACAATATGATGATTATTAGGGTTAAGAAAAATATTTGCCAAACTAGACATAGCCATCAACCAAAAAAAAAAAAAACTTTGACCTAGCTATAGTTAAAGTACGATTTCTTTCTCCAATTTGGTATAGAAAATTTTGAAATCGAACCAAAAAGCTTATGGTTGGTGGAGAGGGGTAAATCAAAACAAACCAACCAAATCATTTTACGATCCAAAGTAATATTTTATTTGTGATTAAAATAATTTACTATTATGACATAGTTTCTAATAGAAATTTAAATTTATGCTTATTAAAATGTATATGTATATGACTTTCAAAATCATAGGTCATAGGAATATGTATATATGTTGCCTTAAAATTATGTTATATGCTAGTTTTATGAGTAAAATTAGGAGATGATTGCTGGTTGGAGGATGAGAAAGAAATCTCAAATGCATTCCCGGATTTCTTCTCTAAGCTTTACACTTTCAATAGAACCCATCCATAATTTGATTCTTTGTAGTACATTAATAGAGTAGTATCTGAGGAGCAAAATATATGGCTTACAAGACCCGTTGATGGTGAGGAGGTTAAAACTACGTCAACATAGGGGCTAATAAAGCACTAGGACCAAATATGTTCAATGGTCTTTTCTACTAGGCAAATTGGAATATGGTAGGGAATTTTTTTAACGGAAGCAATAAAGTACTTTTTTCACATCAGGTATGTTTCCTCACAATTTTAATAATACTAACATTGTTCTCATTCCAAAGTGTAAGAATCCTAAGTCAATAGGATAATTCAGACCTATTAGTCTCTACTATTTTATGTATAAAATTATTTCTAAGATCCTTGCTAAAAAACTTCAACCCATCTTAAATTCCATATACTCCTTATCAAAGTACTTTTATTCTTAGCCAACTTATTTAAGATAGTATTTTTATCACCCATGAAATTTTTCATGCTCTCAAGCTTAAAAAATATGGGAGAGATTATGATTACACAATTAAAATTGACATAACAAAAGCATATGTTAGGGTAGAATGGAATTTCTTAGGAGAGCTAATGAAAATAATAGGTAATAGTCATATGTAGATAGAGTGGATTATGAACTGTGTCAAATCGGTCTGCTATAACTTGATGTCGAATGGAAAGCAGGTGGGATCATTTAAGCTTTAAAGGGGTCTTAGACAAGGAGATCCTATCTCTCCTTATTTATTCATGCTTATTGCTAACACTCTATCGTTGATGATTCATAAGGAGAGTTCGTTGGGAAATATTAAGGGGATTAAAATTAAACAACAAAGCCTCCAGCTAACACATTTATTTTTTGCAGATAATTCTCTCCTTTTGGTGAAGGTATCTGATGACTTGATTTCACAAATGAGGTAAGCGTTAGATCTCTATTGCAAGGACTTTGGGCAAATGATTAGCTTCCTTAAATTGTCTATCACCTATAGCAAAAACACTCCTATCGATGTACAAAAGAAGTATTGTGATATGCTCTAGATTACTCAGACAAATAAGTTAGGGAAGTATCTAGGCCTTCCTACTAAATAGGAGAAGTCAAAATGTGATGCTTTACAAAAGTTAAAGAGTGTATCGTCAACAAGCTTCAAGGGTGGAAGAACTTGCTATTGTCACATGGAGGTAAGGAGATTCTTATTAAGGTTGTTGCCTTTGCTACTCCTACATATGTAATGAACGTTTTTTTGCTCCCTAAGAAATGGTGTAAGGATGTGACAACTCTTTCTACACAATTTCGGTAAGGAACAAATGCTTCTAAAAGGAAGATTCATAAGAAGAAATGGGAGGATTTAACACTACCTAAGCATATTGGTGGATTGGGTTTTAGAGACTTAAAGGACTTCAATGTAGCACTATTAGGTAAATTGGCATAGAGAGTTTTGCATAATCCTAATGCCCTTTGGAGGTAAGTATTAAAGAGTATTTACTTTGATAATTTAGATTTTCTTAATGCTAGAATTAGAGGTTGATCTTCATGGATTTAGCATAGTATTTATAAGGGGAAAGAGTTTATAACCACAAATTACCTTTGGCAAGTCGGGAATGGGGAACATATTAGAATTTAGGAAGACCCGTAGGTCCTAGATATTGAAGGCTTTAAATTGAATTGTCCATATCCTTCAAAGATAAGTAGAGATCAAATGGTTAGCTCTATTGTAACACCCCGAAACCCAAGACGCCACAACCCCGCTATGTGTCCATAACTTCTACTGACACGTCAAGCGTCTAGAAACCTGCAACTTGTCTAAAATCCACAAAATAATAACATGAAATCTACCAATTTACAATTTAACAACCTCAAATTTAAATAACAGTGAAATGCCATCCACTCAAATTCCATAAAACACGAAAGGACTCTAGATCATAATTAGACTTTCGTAGCTCCAACAACAATTAAACCTACTAAACCTAGCAACAGGAGTCACAAGCAACTCCATAATCACATAAGTCTCATCAATAAGCAATTCCAAAGAAAATAATTATAATCTTAAGTTTACCCCTATAGTTAAACTATGATGCCCCAGCTTTATCATCAAAGTAGTAATAATCCCCCTGCTCATCATGGTATAGATAGTCAAATCCATAATCCTCTACATAAACCCTATCATCTACCTCGTAACCTGTCCCTACAACTGAAAAATAACAATCCCCGTAGGTAAGTCAATGCCTAATACAAGATACCATACACATGCACATGAAACACGAGTATCAATCAAACATACACACATGAATACCTCTATTAAATACAACAAGCAATAGTTTTAATGTTTTATTTAAGCTCACAACCATCACAGTCTTAACGTCCTGATACTTAGGGTTACTCATGACCCCTAACACACAATATATATATAGATACTACATAATTGGTATTAGGTACTCCCTAACACATGAGTTCCATAAACTAACCTAGATTTACCTGGGTCATTTCAGTGTGGGACTCCACAAGGAACAGCGTCACGTAAAGATCATTAAGTACCTCACCAACACTACTGGACTCAACCAGTAGGTGATCGTAGCCAAGCACAATCAACAATACAATTAAGTCTAAGTTTCAATTATCCCGATTCATGTTCACTAACCTAACACATATATTCAACAAACACGTATCCCAAACTTGGAGCTCCTATCTCAAAATGATCCAACACCACGTGTCTTCTAGCACCTATTCGAAACATAAACACTAGTTTAAAATTTAATAAATTTGCAACTCAATACTTCTTTCTCCTAAACTCTACCATCTACTTCATACTCCAAGCTTCCAAACCACACTTCATGTATCCTTTCAATATCCTCCTAATCTAAACATACGCAACACTGATATTCACACAAGTTCCAACATGTTGTCCTATACACACACACACAGAGTACACATCGCCACTCCAATCTATGTATGCATACACATACTACCCGAAACCATAACTTTCACACACATACACACACAAAAATTCTACAACATACACACACCCATACAAGACACAATACATGCACACTACACATCCCAACACCACTTCGCAATACCATTAAGGTGTAATCTACATCATAACCGCATCACCAACACCACACTAACAATATCAACACCTCCATTCTAAAACTTAAAGGAACCCTAAAAGCATAAATTAGAAAAGGTAAAATGGAGTTTGAAGGAAGACTTACTTAATTATAGAGGAAAGATTGATTCTTGATAAATTTCTCTTTCAATGGCAAGAATCTTGATTAGGGATTTAGGGTTGAGATGAGTACTGTAGGTTTCCTAAAAAGTATCGTAAGTTTTGTGAGAGGGAGTTATGGAAACTATAATTTATAGTTGATTGATTTAGTGGAGAGTATAATTTTTCTCTGGACCAAAATGCCCATAACATTAATATATAATCACAAGTCATACCGATATCTAAATCTTTTCCCATGATAGTTATGCCCCTAGCACTTGATACTTAATTACATGCTATACTACTATCTAAATCTTTTTCTATAATACTTTTTCCCCTAGCACTTAACATCAATTTACATGCCATACCAAAGTCTAAATATAAAAATTACTAATTTCGTTTAATTCCCTTAAATTAATTTATTTATTATTTTTTATTTGTAACTTGGGTTTTACATCTATCATTTAGAACAGGTTTTCTAGTTGGAGTTTGGATATTCTTGATTCTCATGTGTCTTTGGCAGGAAAAAGAACAATTCAACAAATTGTGCTGTCCTCACCTCTAAGGGAGGATAGGATCATCTGGTCTCATCAGAAAACGGGTGAATATTCTATCAAGTATAGGTATAGAAGGTTGAGAAGTATCAATAATCTGCAGCATTTTTCAGTGGATAATCCATCTTCTTCTTCCCAATGAGTGCAAAAACTGAGGACTACCATATGGTAGATGGATTGCTTGCCGAAGATGAAACATTCATTATGACGGATCTGCACTAATTCTTCGGCAACTAATGCCAATCTGTTTGGGCGACATCTTAGATAATCCTCGGTTTGTCATTTCTATCAGGAGGAACAGACTGTAGAGCATCTATTTACTAGATGCAATTGGGAGCAGCGTGTTTGGTTTGAGTTGTTGGGTATTAAAACTAACTCTTGGCCATCAAATACATTTGAAGAATGGTTTCTTAGCTTGACAAATGCATTGTTTGCAAATAGCTCCCATGGGAAGGAAATGCTGACGAAAATTTGTGTAATCATATGGTGTCTTTGGAAGCAGCATAATGAGTGCTGGGCTAATAACCACTGGAGCACAGAAAAAGAGCTGATCCGCAACATGCCTCTTTGAGGAATACTCCTACTCTTCCTACTCTTGAGTCGGTTTTTTGTGCAAAGTTTCAGTAGACCTTTGGAGAAGCTAGTAGTGTGTGTCTGCAAACTAGCCGAAAGAGGGAGTCCAATAAAGTAGCAGCAGATATAGGAGCAGAAGATGTAGCACGAACGCCCGATGCTGAACAACAGCAAGTCGCAGCAGCTATTATGGAAGCTAAAGAAGTTGCACGAGCACGAAGTGATGGACAACAGCCAAATGCAGCAGTGACATTGGATCCTTCTTCTGACAGGAACACTCGACAAGCTATCACGAGTGCCATTTCGGAACTTGCCATTTCTGGCCAGCCTGTTGGTTTTGTGCGGTCTTCAACAGTCTCAACCAGCTTGATGAATTGGTTGCCTTGAGACCAGCCGTCAGTGATAACAGGTACAAACTCAAGTTCTGATGTAGCTGTAGGTTGTGCAGATGCGGCTGGCCATGTCCAGTCTTCACCAGAAACATTTTTGAGTGAAGGAAGGCTAGATGTATGGAGTCCTCCTGGGGGGAATCATTTAAAAATTAATTGTGACGGATCTATAGATTTGAAAAGAGATGAGGCAGGGATCGGTTTTGTGGTCCGAGAGAGTAACGCGTGCTTCATGGTAGCTGTGTCAAGACGAGTTGCTGTGACGAATGTAGAATCATACGAAGCTCTATCCATAAAAGAAGCCTTGTCTTCTGCAATCTCATCTGGCTGGTCTGGTGTGGAGTTTGAGTCTGACCATGCTCCTCTTATTTCGAGTATTTTAGATATTAATAAGGCCTCTTGGAAGTCAAAGCATCTTGTGTGCAGGACATCATTTCTCTTAAGAGTCATTTTTCCTTTTGTTCCTTTAAATTTATCTCTAGAAAAGTTAATGCTAGTACTCAATAGGTTGCAACCTAGGGTAGAAAGGGAATGAGCAAAATCTATTGTGAGAGTGATCTCCCATCTCCATTAGTCTCTCTTTTATTTGTTGATGCAGGATCTAGACGCCCTTATGTTTGATGGTTCTGATGTTTAGTTATCAAAAAAGTTCCTTTTCGGCCAAAATATATATATATATATATTTAATCCTTAAGCTAAATGAAATCAAACCAAAATTTCATAGTTTAGAAAATTTTCTAATCTAAACAATATGACTTAGCTCAAAGTGATAAAAAGTCGTACCATATTTTATATTATGGTTTGTTTAAAGGGATAATTTAAAAAAAAATCAAATCGTGCCTACTCATAATGATGATGGCATTACTTGGTGGTGATATAATGACAATAGTAGCAACGATGGTAATAATAGTAATAAGATTAAGATGGTGAAAGATAGGTGGTCTTGTTGACAATGGTAGTGATAATAATAATAATAATCAAATGGTAGTAAGGTGTTGATAAAAAAAAAATTGTTAGTTTAAATTTTAGGAAGAGATTTTATTTTGCCTTGACCTAAAATTTTTATGTCACTAAATAGAAGAATAGAAGTATTAAAATATGTCCAATACTATAGTAGAGTTTTGTATAACACTAGGCATATATTTTAACTAAACACAACAACAGTAGGTTTTATTATATCCAATACCTCAAAAAGTTGCAAACTAAACTCTACCATTGTTACAATATAGTATATTAGAACTTGACTGTATTTTGTTTTAAAGTTTAAGGATTTAATTGTAAAGATTGTATATTTGGATGCCCAAAAGTTTTAGAAATTTTACTATATCATTTTCCACAAAATATTAATCTTTATAGATCTATTCGATAAATAAAAAATAAAAAGAAATAATACAATAAAGGAATAATTAACTCACATATCCCAAATGTTCGAAGTCAAATTTAGACGGTAAGAATTGTCCGCAAGAGTGTGTTTCCAATCATATATACAACTGTTGAATAATTTCAAGTACTTTTTTGGCATTTTATGCAGTCACTTAAAACAATTCTCAACTTTAGGATTTCTAATATAATAAAATATGCCATAAATTATAATTCTCGAACATTGATTCGGTAAATTCATACAAAAATAGAGCGTTGCTATCTATATTATTTAAAGAAGAAGAGAAAAGTTTTATACAACGTACAAAATTAATAAATTGTCAAATTTAACCTCTTTCTTTATCAAAAATAAATAAATAACTTCTTTTCTTCGTAAAAAAATTAGTTAGTAATAAGTAGTTATGCATAATGTCATTTACTTGAGATTTTATGCCATTACCCTTCTTTTCCATCTAACTAAAAGAACCCACTATACTCTACTCTTTCATATTTTTAATAAATATTAATTCGTAATTCAAACTCGAATCTTATCCCTTTTTTTTTAACTACTTCATATTTCATTTAGTTAGTCCAATTATGGGTATTTTCATTTTACAAATACACATTGATTTGAAGCCCTAGAAGAATAGGAAGAGATCTAGAATCCCAATAATAAATAAACGATCAATAAATAACTTATCCAAGCTAAGAGCTAAGTAGGTTACTAAGAAATCTACCTAGTTAATGCCTACACTCCAAAAATCTTTGTAGCCTTGGGAACAATACATTCTATGGTTTTGATATATTACTATATGATTGCTAGCAGTCTAAGATATATATGTGGTTTGTATATTAATAATACTTATACTATGTGTTCCACCACGAGTCTCATGTAAAACATGTATCAAGCCATCTATGATCTAGTATTTATAGACTCCATGTTCATATGTTTATTTTACTTGGAAAACACATTAGCCTCTTAAGAATTGGGCTAGCAATTTGACACCTAACTTATCAATTTAGATATGATACAGTAATATTATAAACAAGTTTATTCTAACGCTCCAGATCTTCAAACATTACAATTACTATGTGTTATTTTTTGGTATTAACACAATAAGACTCTTAACCTATCTAAATATCACAAAACACTTGTGATAATAACCAAACTCTTAATATCATAAATCAACAAATACCCTATCTAAGTGATATGACATAACCCACTTTACAACCACAAAGTCTAATACATAAGATCAACAAAACAACCTAACAGAAACTAAAGCCTAATATGACTCATACAGCATCAACAAAAACTATAACATTAACTTAGACACCTATCAACTTAGATGTAAGTGGGTTCAGTGATCGGCTCTGATTGGGCTCAACAACGTCAGTAAGTTCTTCTTCTAGTTGCGAGATAGTGAATGGATTGGGGGAGCTCGAAGGATATACCAGGTTGACTTAGAGGAACTTCTCTTCTTTTAGGATTAGGTCCATTTGGACAACTTGGTGGACTAAGGACGTAAGTCTTCAGGCTCGAGGTCTTGTGATCGATCCTTATTTCCTATCATTCCCTCCAGTTGTTTGAGATTTAGGATCAAATTTTGGTCAAATTCAAGTAGCTCATCATCAAGGAAATATGGGTAAAGATCAACAACGTTGAAGGTTTTAGAGACTCTATATTCTTTAAGCAAGCCTATCTTGTAGGCATTAGGGTTGATCTTCTCAATCACCTTAAAAGGTCCATCTGCTCTCTAGGACAACTTGTTTTTCCTGAGGTTGGGAAGCTTATCCTTGTTGAGGTGAATCCATACCAAGTCATCAAGCCAAAACCCTCTAGCTTTTCTTCCTTAGCCTTTCTTTTTGAGCTTAGTAGCAACTCAGGTAAGATGGTCTACAACTTTCTTTTTTGATCTTTGCACAGCTTGCTAATCCTCATGTTAACAGGGCTACAAAATCTAATCTAATAGGAGCTCAGTATTATATTGATATGCAACTTCAAAGGATGACTTCTCGATGACATTATGGGTGGTCTTGTTGTAGGCGAACTCAATGATTGGTAAGCACATCTCCCAATTGGCTAAGTTTCTTCCAACTTCAACTTGTAGTAGAGTTCCTAAGGTCCAATTTATGACCTCAGTCTATCCATCTATTTACAGGTGGCAAGATATACTGAATAGCAGTTTAGTCCTTAAGTGCTTCCAAATGGTCTTCTAAAAATGGCTTTAAAACTTAAGGGCTCAATCAAACATAATGGCTCTTGGCACTCCATACAGCTTAATCAATTCTTGCAAAAAGAAAAAAAAAATAACCGAAGCATCATTAGTTCGGTTACATGGCATGAAGTATGCCATCTTACTGAAGTGATCCACAACCACCATAATAGAGTCCTTTCTACGGGCTGTCCTTGGTAAACCTAATACAAAGTACATACTCAGCTCAAACCATGGTTTAGTAGAGATTGGCAATGGTAGATAAGGTGCTTGTTCAGTTTAGCTCTTTGTTTAACAGCAGGTCACACATCTCTTTAATATAGACTACACATCTTTTGTCATCCTGGGCCAGAAGAATCTTGAGCTAAGCACCTCATAAGTTCGAGTCTTCCCAAAATGACTAGATAATCCTCCTCTATGTGCCTTGTACACTAATAATTCTCTCAAGGAGTAAGTCAGGATACACAACTTTCCTTTTTTGAACAAGTATCCATCATCCCTATGATAATCATCAACAGCTCGGCCATCTTCTCATTGAGCATAGATTGAACTAAAGTGTGGATCCTCGGAATATAAACTCTTGATAACTAAGAACCCAAGAATCCTTGTTTAAAGTTCAATTAGTAGTATATGTCATTGTAATAAGGCATTGACCACTATATTGTTCTTACCAGTCTTATACTTAACAACATAAGAAAATCCCTCTATGAACTTGATCTATTTGGCTAATCTCTTAGACAGCTTTGGTTAGCTTTTTAGATATCTCAACTATTCATGGTTGGTATAGATCACGAATTCTCTAGGTAACAAGTAATGTTACCAGAATGTCAATGCCCGGATCAAGGACTAAAACTCCTTATCATATACTAAATAGTTAAGTGTTACTCCTCAAAGATTTTCACTAAAGTAAGTAATAGGTCGACCTTCTTACATTAACATGGCACCTATACCTAATCCAGATGCATCGCACATTACTTCAAACACTTTGTCAAAGCTCGATAAAGCTATAACAAGGGCAACAGTTAATTTCCTCTTCACTTCCTCAAAACTCTGATGTTCCTTCTCTCCCCCATTTGAATTCAATGTTTTTCTTTGATAGCTCAATAAGTAAGACTACAATAGTACTAAAATTCCTTATGAAACGACAATAATAGGATGCTAGGCCATGAAAACTTCACATGTCAGCAGAACAAGTTGGCACGTGCCACTCAATAATCGCCTTCACCTTCTCTTCATTAACTTGTATGCCACCTCCACTTACAACAAATCCTAGGAAGACTACTTTTGGTCGGCAAAAATCACATTTCTTTAGATTGGCATACAATTTTTTAGCTTAGAGCTTATCAAAGACAGCTTGGAGATGCTTACAATATGTTTCCAAGTCAAGGCTGTAAATAAGAATATCATCAAAGTAAACAACAACAAACTTTCCAATAAGCTCTCTAGGCTCATAATTCATCAACCTCAAAAATGTGATCAGCGCATTGACAATTCGAATGGTAAAAGTAGCCACTCATACAACCAATGAAGAGTCTTAAATACGGTTTTCCGCTCATCTTCTTCCCATATTCTAATCTAATGGTACTTAGACTTGAGATCGATCTTAGAGAAGATCCTTGCTCCATTCAACTCGTCAAGCATGTCATTAAGTCGAGATATGGGGTATCTACACTTAATAGTAATATGGTTGATGGCTCGATTGTCCATATACATACGCCATGTGCCATCTTTCTTTGGCACCAACAAAGTTGGGATAGCATATGGGCTTAAGGACTCTCTCATATATCCTCTTTTCATTAGCTCATCCATTTGTCTTTGGAGCTCAGCAACCTATTCAAGGTTAACTTATATGTTAGCTTGTTTGGTAATGTAGCCCTAGGTTGCAAATCTATCACATGCTCAATCCCTCTGACCAGAGGTAGACCTTCTGGCATTTATTAGGGAATAAGTCAGCATACTATTTCAACAGGTCTTTCACCTCAATGGGTAATTCAATGTTCAAATTCCTCAATTGAAGCAACCTTCTAACCAATAAAAAGATTAGCTCTTCAAGCTTTTTCTCTCTTGATAGCTCAGTACATATCATTACTAAGGTTTCCTTCTTTAAGGCTCAACTAAGTTGAGCTTGCATAGTCTTGAATTGTTCATCAAACATAGGACTCAATCTCTCCTTTCTTCCCTTATGTTCAAAAGAACAAGTCTTCTCCTTCCTGTCGTAGATCATACGCTGGTCATATATCCATGGTCATCCCAAAAGTATATGTAAAGTGTTCATAGCCAACACATCACAAAGAACTTCATCCTAGTATTTTCTAATGCAAATCGGTACTACAGCTTGCTTAGTCACTTGCAAGGCTCCCTTATCACTGATCCAATGTAGCTTATAAGGTTTGGGGTAGGGTATGGTCAGCAACTTCAACTATTGGACCATGAAGGCAAAAGTTGCATCAGTACAACTACTACTATTGACAATAAGAGCACATAACATCCCATTAACTTTACATCCAATGTGAAAGTTCTCGGGTTGTTCGTCCTCAAGTACTAAGCTTATACTCATCCCTCACCTTAATACCATAGTTGCGAGCATAAAGTTACCCTCTTCACTATAGATAACTTTCTCCTCCATTTTCAGACTGGTCAGCTTATCCAGATCTATTCAATTATTCAACCTCTTCATTAGTACTATCGACTTCTATGGTAGGTACTTCTCTCTTGATTACTATTGTCCTTCTATTTAGGCACTGAGCTACAATGTGCCCAAACCCATGATGCTTGAAGCACTTAACCTCACTCATCTTCCAATTAGAACTCTACCCTTTCTCAAACTTCCTCAAAACTTCTTTCTCTTCTGTTCGGGTAGTTGAAATAGGTTAGATATCACTAGTCATGCTTGGTTTCGATCACATAGATCTACTCAAAATAGATCCGCTAACATAAACCGACTAACAAGAGCTCGGAACCTGCTCATTTGTCATCTTCTATCCTTTGAGCAACTCAGATTGCCTCATCTAAGGATCCAATATCTTTGGTGATAGGAATCGGCCTCTGACGCCCTCTAAGCTACGATGGACCTGTGCCAAGCAAGGATAAACTTGTCTTCCCTAAGGCCGAGTTAATAGGAGAAGGCCAACAAAAGGGAGGAAATTAGGACAAATAGGATGAAAGAAGCAAAAGTGCTGCCGACCTCCAAAGAGCCCAATGACTGGCCAAATGAGGTTCTAAGGAAGAACACCAACTTGGTGAACAAGAGCTTAATAAGGAGCCCAAGATGACTTGACAACCAACATGCAAGTTCGACAACTATAGGTCAACCTCATTGGTAACTCGGCTAAGCACGATAAGATTTCAACAACCTTACCCCAAGCTAGGATGTCCAACCACAGACCTCAACAATTCAGATTCAACCAATTCCAGGATAGTTCAAATAACCCACATGCCAACCTCCTTCCTTAAACACTTAATTTTGTACACTTGTAAATATTTTCTTTATTTTTAGTTGTGGGCCTAATCTTTAAACTTTAAGGCCTTATACTTATTTACATTTTTTCCATTAGGTTTTAAGGGTTTACTATAAATAGCAACATTTTGTAAGTAATAGCAACTTTTATCATCCTATCATTATCAATATCAAGAATACATTTTCAAAAAATTGTCTCTCGTAAGCTTGTTAAGCTTATGCTTGATTATTGAGTGTTGTTTTCTCTTTAATCTTTTTTGCATTCTTATCAATCTTCTTCAAAAGATTATGGTGAACCTTTTCATTTGAGAAAATTAGTGAGTCGCATCTAACCCTCTTTTAAGCTCAATTATTGATTTAGTGTACGTGGGCACATCAAACCCTCTTTCAAGCTCAATCCCTATTTGTGTTTATTTTTTGGTGTATGATATCCATTCACATTCATATTCATATTCAAAACCCCTTATTCACTAATCTCAACATCGTTATTCAATTTCCCACCCATTCATGGGATTTGTTTCCACTGCATCTTATGCTTGCTCTGATGACCTTCGGTCTTTAGGCAGCATTCTATATCATCTGGTCTCCAAGATATCCCCTATCTCATACTTTAATCCATTGATAAATCTAGAGATAGTCTTGTCTTCTAGCTCCACAACTTTATAACGAATCCTTAACATTTGGAACTCCTTTACATATGCATCAACACTTAATTCTCCTTATCTTAACTCTTGCAATCCTTTAAATGCATCCTACAAGTAATAGCTTGGAACAAATCTCCTTCTCATTACTCTCTTCATCTCGTCCTAATCTCTAACTTCTCTCTCTCCTTCTCTTCATTATGAAACCTGTAAATTCTTCTACCACAAAGCGGTATATCCTACGAATTCTAAGACAACAAGTCTCACTTTAGCATTCTTAAGAACTTCATGACACTCAAACTGTTTCTCTATCTTATCAACCCAATATAGGTAGTCCTCAAAACTACCAAAAAAGTTCGAAGGAGCTCATGCATTTCTTTCTTTAAGTTCATAGCACTCTTCTTCTTTATCGCCTAACTCCTCATCCTCTTCTTCTATCTCCTCCAACGTAAGCCTTCATCAAGCAACTCTTTCTACTCCTCTAGCTCAAGATGGTCGAATTGGGAAATTGGCTCTGCCATGTTGACCATTACCTCTCTCGAGTAGTTCATTTGCTCGGCCTCTATTCGGGTCATATCAGCTCACTGTCTATCCTCATTTATAGTAGTCACTAATCTAGTCATCAAGTCGGTGTTGCCTGTCAAAGCTCTCATTTGCAGATTAGGGCATATAAATTCCTTCTTGTTTAAGCCCATTACAAGTACTACTCTCTTGGTTTCCCAAAGTTTCTTGAACACTAAAGTCCAATATTGTTTAATTACTTTTAATATACTAACTCTTCTAACCAAAACAATTGAACTATACTCTAAAAACTCTTCTTCAAACAATCAACTCAATATATATCACACTCTAACCAGTACTAGAACAACACCAATAATGCTCAATACTATTGCAAACCAATAGAATCCATACACTCTACTCTATGAGTATCGAAACAAGGGAAAATAGAGTATTTATTTCCATAACCCAAAACATTACTCCAACGCTCACTACAGCTTTGAACAACTTCTTTAATACTTCTTAAGTCTTAACCCACTAACTTCATACGACGCACTATAGTAAAACACTTAACAACAAGAAGATACCAAAAACTTACACGAACATAGCTAAGCTCTAATACCAAGATGATACAAGTGATAGTCATGGGTGGACATACAACCGAAGGTATTATGCGAACTAGGGAATGGGTCCATTCGCAAGATGGTTCGAAGAACGAATGGAGGTCAAAGTTTAAGCAGGGGTTCTTGTACACCGACGTAGGATATAATACACTAATGCCTCACATGAGCTCAAGCTATACTTGATATTATACCTAAATGTAACTGGAGGTCACTTGCCACTAGTCCACACTCAAATGATCTAGATAAGAGTAAAGAAAGCAAGTAAAAACACTTAACTAAAAGGAAAAGTTCAATATTCAAGTATTTTTTATGATGCAACCGATACATGATGCAAATATTTATATGAACCAATTAGGGTAAGCCCTAGGTTACTAAAAATTACTAAAAAGATTCCTACTAGAAAAGAAAAAGCATACATTACATAAGGGCAAAATAGTAAACAAAAAAATGAATATCCTTTGCAAAGGATAGTACGGATGTCAGAGGATGAGACATACGTCCACTTCTTAGTTTGATGGTCCAAATAGGTGTTGAATGTTAAGTAAAGCTAAGCTAGCTGTGTTAACTTCAATTTGGTAGCTCTGCAAGTTGGAGGTTAGGGAAGCACTTACTTTAGAAGTGGGGACTTGGCAGCTCGGGCACATTAGGTCAACTTAGCAATAAGTCAACTTGAGCTCAAACACCTATCAACTCAAATGTAGGCGAGTTTAGTGATCGGCTCTGATTAGGCTCAACAGCATCAGTGGGTTATTTTTCTTCTACTTGGGAGATAATGAATGGATTGAGGGAGCTCGAAAGACATACCAAGTCGGCTCAAAGGAACTTTTCTTCTTTTAGGATTAGGTCCATTTAGACAGCTTGGCGAATTAAGGAGGCAAGTCCTCGAGCTCAAGATCTTATGATCGATCCTTGATTCCTATCACATAATTTACATGCATTTAATGCAAATGGGTAAATAAACAATTCGTTTAATATCTTAATTAAGTCCAACAAGCATCACACAAGGGTATCTCAAGATCATCCGCACTTTATTTATAATGTATAAATAAATATAATACATTTGGGATAATGCCATAACCAATCCCCATAACGCACCGTTGGAACTACCATCTACAACCCCAATGCTCATGAGTCCATGATTCTTTCTAAATCTACTCAAATCTTTTCAATATGCAACTCTATAAAGGACACTTCCACATATCAATCATTAGGTGCCCCCTAGGTTCTACCATTATCGCTCCCTAAGTCGAACTACACAAATACAACAAACCAATTAAGTTGAATATTTATTATGTTTATTTTCATTTCTAATATGATAAACACAACTAAAAAAAACATGGTAAAAACATACCCAATGAGCTACTCGACTCATGAAATGACTCATGAATCTTGAAGCCTGATAAATAATACAAATAATAGCAACTCACTAAACTGCTCAAGTTAACTTAGCCTAAAGTACCATCACTTTATCCTCCTCTTCAAAGCAAAGATTGCTTTTACCCTTTTAGAACATTGATAACTAAGCTTTGCAACTTAACAAAAATCACATATTGTATAAGATCAAAAATAACTTTAGCGACTAAGAAACAAATAGCTTTAAGTAATAGTAATTAAAGAATTGAAGGATAATTAAAAGGAATGCTCTGGTCACTAACTTGCAAGTTGTGTCCAGATAGAAAGGGCGTGAACCGTTTAGACACTGCAAGAAGTTACCTACTAATCTAAAAACAAGCACAGCATCCAGATGATAGCTAGGGTAATGTTCGAACACCATCCAAAAACTCATTCTAGGCCTGAAATCACCCTAATCATCCAAACACTACCGTCTAGACAATAGTATGCAGAATTGCAAAACTTCCCCAAACAAATTCGAACCCTTCTTCCACCAACAATTAGAATAATTCATTAAGTTGATAGCATAAACCTCACAACCATTGTCCCATATACAAAACACCTTCTATAACAATAGAAACCACTAATCGTTCTCAACTGTCAAATAAAAGCCCCAACAACAGCAACATCTTTTAAGTAACAGCAATAAACCAAGGAAGCACTTACACAAAATTCCTACAGGAGTACAATTCACATGCATATAACCTCACAAAATCCCATAGAGAGAAGCATCCTAACCCAAATGCTTAAGAGTGCACTACAAAAGGAGAGGGGAAAAGAGATGCCCAATTGTAGAACTTACCCTTATGCCCTTAAGAACAAACTTTTCCTTAGTCTTCTTCCTTAATCTTGCAGAAAAAACATTGCTTCTTGTGAAATCTTAAGAGAGTTGCAAAAAATGCTAAGGGAAGAATAAGGATGTAAGAGGAAGAAGAGAAAAAAGAGGAAAAGGGGAAACATGTTCCTCTCAGGCCGATATGGAGTTTGAATCTCCTAAAATCCCAAAAATACCCTTCCTTTTTCAATCTATTTACCACTTTGCCAAAATGTTATAAAAACTTATCTACTTATTATTTTTATGGATATTACAATATAGGTTAAACTTGTTACAGTTAATTAATGGGTCAAATTAGTTTAGATTTGTTTAGACATATCTAGGTTTGAATCCTTCATCTAAACTTGTTTATAAATCTATTTAATAAATAGGTCTAATAAGCTTGGCCAAGTTTAACATGTGAACATTTTTTAAATTGATATTTTTAATATTTTTAGTTTAACTTTATAATCTATTATATTTAACCTCACTTTTATTTACACAAATATTATGAGGCATACCTTACTCAAATCCAACCATATAAAACTACTTAGCATTATTGATAAAAATGAATTTGATTTATAAGTTAGTTTTTATTTGAGTTAGTTACAGCATGCTACACATTAATCCCATAAAACAAGCATGCACTAAACGTTTTATTTAAGCTAATCATGTAGCATTTTAAGTGTGAATACAAATTTTATTGCATTAATTTTACATTTTTATTGGACTTATAATTAGCATAAAAAATTTATAATTTTTTAATGTAATTTCTATTATGAGCATTTTGTAAATCAAAGACAATTATAAAAGCATGCTTTTTTTAATAGAAATTTGATAGGTATAAATCAATAGACATGTTTAATACTTACAAGAATTACTCTAAATAAAAGAGTTAGGTTGTGAGTTTAGATTTAAATACAATCAATAAATGAGTTGTATTGCGAATTAAGCTTTTTAAACAATACATATTTAAATTGGTACACAAAATATGACCCATTAACATGAAGTGCCTACCCTAATTAAGAGTTAATAAGCAAATAGCCATCTGTTCCATGAATTTAATTTTGTGCAAATTGTAAGTTCATCCTCTTATATTTGGTGCATATCTACTTAAACTCCTTATTTGAAATTTAGTATTTTAGATCTAGAATATTTTATAAAAATATATATTTTTTAAATTCTATTATACTAGACTAAATATATATGAAGAAGATATAAGAAGTATTTACAATTTATACTTTAATTTTTCATAGAATGTGCAAAAGATCGTGAAAATATTATAACTTTTAAGTTTAGTAAAGCACGGATTTTTCTGTGACTCCGCTCATGTCTTTTAAGGGATAGATCCTGCCCTTGTAACTACAATTGATTTAACTTTCATTAAATCTGAACCATTAAACTGGTAGTGTTTACAACTATTCAGATAATCAATGGTATAATGAAAAGCTGAATTGATACAATCAAAATAAAGGACAAAATTATAAGAGCTCCATCGGAAGCATCCATCCATAAATCCATTTTACCTTTAACATTTCATGTAAAACCATCCATAAATCCATTTTACCTTTAACATGTCGTGAAAATTAGAAAGGAAATAAAAACAAAAAATGTTGACATAAGACCTAACTTGTTTTCGAGTTTACTAAAAAAATAAACATAATATAATAGTAGTTTAATCATAAGGTGGTCCCATAATGAAGTAAACCTACTTTTGCATGAAAGCATAAAGTTTGAATACAAATCTAATATTTTCAAAGTAGCCGTTGTACCCTCCCCTGTAAATTTATCAATTTAAAAATATTTATATCATCTCTCTCCCCTTTCTTTTTCCTCTCAAGAAATCCGTGTCCTTTCTCTCCCTCTCTCTCTACCCTTTACAGCTCTCCCTCCGCTCCAATCTCTCTTCTTCCTTCCTGTTCCATTACCATCTCCAACGTCTCCCTTAACAAAAACAGTGGCTTTCTTCGCCAAATTTCAACCAGCCCCCTGTTGTCACTCTGTTTTTGCTCTGGCTTTTCCTTCTGTTCTCCTCTGTTTTCACTACTGAAAGCAACAAAACCATGCTTCAAACAATTGATTTCGCTGCTTCAAAAGAGCTAATATCGACCCCTTTGTTGTCTACTACTTCAACAGGTAGTACCACTACTAGTTCTTGTAGCAGCTGCAGTGAAACCGAAGACAGCCCGGCCAATTCGCAAAGATTCGAGATTATTGATGTGAAAACCAAATTCCCTTCAACGCCCTTTTGTGCGAAACCTTTAGCGGTTCTTTCGGACCATGTTGGTTCGGTTTCTTCCTTAGCCTTATGTGGTGAATTCGTCTTGAGTGCATCACAAGGGAAGGATATAATAGTCTGGCAGCAACCCGATTTACGCCTCTTCGCAAAGTTTGGCCAAGGCGAGGGATCAGTTAAAGCGGTTGTCACGATTGGTAACAAAGTTTTCACGGCTCATCAAGATAGTAGGATTAGGGTTTGGAAGGTTTCGAGAAGATCAGAGAATGTTTTCCGGCTCATTGACACACTTCCAACAACCAAGGACTATTTGGGGAAGTTTATGAAGCAGAGCAACTATGTGCAAACAAGAAGACATCATAAGAAGCTATGGATAGAGCATTCGGATAGTATTTCGTGTTTGGCGGTTCATAACGGTTTAGTCTATTCAGGGTCATGGGATAAAACACTTAAAGTGTGGAGGATATCAGATTTCAAGTGTTTGGAATCGATAAAAGCTCATGATGATGCGATAAATGGATTGGTTGCAAGCAAAGGGATGGTATATTCAGCTTCAGCTGATGGGAAGGTCAAAGCATGGGGCAAAGAACTGACCAAAAATTCACATTCCCTAAAGGGTATCCTAGAAGGCCATAAGGATGTTTCGATAAACGCGGTTATCGTCTCGGACGACGGGAAGTGGGTGTACGGAGGTGGTTCGGATGGTTTTGTGATGGGGTGGGAAGGGAATAGTAGTTTTCTTAGTTGGAAGTTGGTGTGTGAGATAAAAGCACATGAGATGGCTGTTTTGTGCATGTGTTTGATGGGGGAGTACGTGTGTAGTGGTTCTGCTGATAAGAGTATTGGGGTATGGAAGAGGGAGGCATTTGGGGGGTTGTGTAAAGTTGGGGTTATAAGTGGCCATGAAGGGCCGGTTAAGTGTTTGCAGGCATCCCACGTTAGGGTTGGCGATGGGTTTGTGCTGTACAGCGGTGGTCTTGATAAGAGCTTGAGGGTATGGTGGGTACCCAAGTGCTCCAATCAAAGAGATGACGCGGATGCCAACTTCCAATAGGGATGGTAAATGGGACAGGCCGGATACCTGTCTTGATAGGATGCATGCCAAATTATCATCCCCGGTATATAAGTCTTTTCGATTCTACCTTGGATTTTTGAGAGAGTCGTGAAGAATTACACGGTTTTTTTCTTTTCTTTTTTTTTTTTTTTTGTTGAACAAGATTGATGGTTTAATTTTTGGTTTTTTCTTTTTCTTTTTTCGTCCTTTGAGATGTTTGGAGTGTATAAAACATTTAAGACATGAGGTGTTATACATTAATAGTCTTTAAGAATAGGGGGCATTTTCAGTTGGAAATTTTAGTGCAGTTTGGATTCACGTATAATTGCATATTGTCTGTCTTACTGGTTTTTTTTTGCCGTGGTTTGGTTGATTTTCGTAGGGATCACGCTTTTCGGAAGTTTCTTTGTAAGTTGTAAGTGGTGCAATGGAAGTTACATTTAGTGGACTAGAGCATTTTTTTTTTTTTTCTTGGCTAATTTAACAATTATATTTGTGCCGGCAGCTTTTCAATATTATTACCATCCACTGAATTGTGGTAAGAATGATTTAAAATGTGTGAAAAAGTTAACGAGGTAAAATTTAATGAATTTCATGCATTAATGGAGCAAGGGTTCAATGGCTATTTCAGAAAATACAGAAATATTTACTGTGTCGAAAGTGATAACATATGATTAAAAGTTTATTCCATCAGATAAGTGGTCGACATATGACTGATAGAAAGAGAACAAAATGAAAATCAGAATGGAGTTTTACTGCTACTTGCAGTGGCAACCATGACACATTTGCTATGCCCCACCATTCCAGGAGATACGATCAAGGTGTTGCTTCAAAAAAAGTGCTCCCAACACCAACGTTATTGACAGGTACTACAAGACATCTAATTTGGTTAGGAACGTACCAAATTTCAGCTTTAAATTTGTGTTCCTGTCCTGCCTTTTGTTTTCCTCCCTACATTCAACCGTTAATTGTTGCAGCCACAAAAGCAGCCGTGTTAATGATTTCAAAGGTAAAATACATTCTTACCGATTTTTTTTTTAAAATTACATAATTAAAAATTATATAAAAAATATTATCAAAATACCAATATTATATCACATCTTAAAAATACGATAATAGCATTTATATAAAAATGTAACATAATATTGGTATATTAAAAGTAATACACATTTTAAAAATACGATATATATATAAATACTAATATCAAATTTTAATATGCAATATATGTTCAAATGCACTTTTAAAAATACCTCATTTTAAAAATACAACATAATATTTTTTTATGATTTATAATTATGTAATTTTTGTTTATTTTAACAACAAACATACAATTTTCTCATGATTTCAATGTAAAAGTTTATTCCCACATAAAATAATAAATAAGAGCATCCTATGAAATTTATGAGATGATTCCATATTTTACATACATCTCGACCTAACAAATCATGATTAGTTATTTCAAATCCTTATGTGTTGTAATATCCAACATTTTCTAATATATTTCATAGATTTAAGGATCTAAAACAATCCAAACATCTCCTATATGCTTAGTAATTGCACTCATGTTACATATTGTGCGTATATATGTATACATAAACTCGAGTAAAAACCGGTTTTGAATCATGAACCGGTTCGAACAAGCCTCAAATTGACCCTGCTCAGTAGTGATCAGGCCGAACCGTCCTAACAAACCTCCATGCCTTAAGGACCCAAGCAATTCACCGTGTCGGAATCACTCGACCCAGTAATTCAAGGACTGCCAGGTAAAAAAAAAAAAGGGGCCTTTACCCCGACCTCTTACCCTCTGACCCTTACTCCTTTTTCCTTTCAACGCATGCAATTCAAATTTTGAATTGCAAAATCCAAAAATTTTGGCACTAAAACATTTGAAATTTTGAATTTTCAAAATTCAAATAACGTGTCTACACATTCCTCGGTTCTTATAAATTAAATGGTGTCGATATACAGCAACTATTACTCCACAAACTAATTAAATCACTTTAATTCCAACCATTCTGCCTTCAAATTTTTTCAATTGTGAAACATTGTCATAAAAATATTTCTTTCTATTAACCACCAATATCTATGCATAATTCTCTATTCCATTGCATTGAACCATTTACATTAGCAAATAACACTGACAAACACATAGCTGCGATATAATTTTCGCTTTGTTTTATCTTACAGATTATTTCTGTCTTTCATTTATAAATCTTTGTTTTAGTAAATTAGAAAAAAAAAAATATTAGCATCCATGGAAAGATTTTTGTGTCATACCTTCTCCAGTAAGAAGTATAGTTCATCATCTAGTGGGAAAAGTAAGGGTAAAGGCACTAGAAGTTCTAATACGCATTTGAGCTACAATGGTTCGAGGACGTTTAGGCATACCCAGATAACGAGTACGACCCGAATGAGAAGATGGCACACGATGTGATTAAGAATATGGAAGAACAAGTTACACCACCTTTAAGCTTCGATGTAAAACCTCATCACACGAGTAATCGCAACACAACATCTCATAGCTTTGACGTTGAACATCAACAAATAAGTTACGCCAACTCTCAATTTCAAACCTCTACGCATGAACGTCCCTGAACGTCTTACTAGATTCGAACCTCCCTGTATGAGTGTCCCTATACAACCCGCAGAATTTGAATCCCCACAAACGAGTTACCTCGCAAGCATGTTTGAAGATAAGGAAGACAAGATAGAAATTATTCCCGAAATAGAAGAACAACATATGGGACAATATGGGCCCGATAATACAAGACCTTCCGGCTTTAATATGCCCCTTAAACTCGGTAAGTTTAATATTTTTGCTACGTATTTCCATAAAGGTACAGACAAAAGGGAAAACTCAAGAATATTCTGCAACTACTACAATACGAGTTACTCGTGGAAAATAAGAAAGGAATATGATACCCTTAACAAGTACTTGAGGTCAAAGTATCCCGAGGAAGTGAGAATGGATAGTACGTAGTAATAGATTGCTCAAGGTAGTAGTTCATTCGGTCAACTACTAATGACGTATAATGAAGAGAAGCATAAGTATAACCTGGCACGATACCTGGCAAATATGCACCTGTCATTCAACGTAGGTGTATCAGAGTGGTAGAATCGATACAAGCAAGAAACGTTTAACCCTAGCTCGCAACAGCTTAGCCGTAAAACATTAACTCGAACCACACAAGAGCTCTACCATAAAGGTAAGAGAAAGGTCGCAAGTAAATTCGCTTCCCTCGATACGCATGTATCTATATGTACAAGCATATAGACAGATCCTTTTCGTAATAATTCTTATATGGGTATTAATATTCATTGGATATACGATAATTGGTAACTTAATAGACGACTATTAACTTTAAGAGTATGTAACGAACGACACACAGCATAAAGCATCTATAAAATTATTAGAGAAATCCTAAATGAATACAGATTAGTAACGAAAATTTTTTCTATTGGTTTTGATAATGGAAGTGCCAATACAGCACCTATATCTTATTTGCAAAATTACTGTCAACCAACGTTAGAGAAGGAAGGTTTTCCACATAGGTTGTGCATGCCATATTCTTAACTTATGTGTTAAGGATGGCATTGCAGTTTTGCATGATAGTATAGCTCCAATCAAGAATATCATTAAAACAATAACAGAGAAGTCGTCCCTTCACAAAAAGTGGAGGAACTTTTACATGGAGCGCAAGAAGAGAGCTCAAAAGTTTAAGATAGATGTACAACACCGCTAGAACTCGACTTATGAGTTGTTGCATAGCACAATTCCTTACAACGAACTGTTATGTGACTTTGCAACATACAACATGCAGGAAGTTGATATTTTCCCCAGTAACTAGGATATATGTATCTAGTGCTACTAAGACTTTCTCACAAGTTTACAGGCTCAATGTTCACTTGTTTATTATGTCAACTGTAAGTATACTTGATGTGATACTTCAAGTCCATGAGAACCCAAACGTACGCGCATGCGTATATGATATGACATTAAAGTGATTAACTTATTATAAAGAAATTCCTTATATTTATCTTGTAGCAACTATTTTAAATCCTCATTGTAAAGCAAAATTATTACTAATGTATTTGAAAACTCATTACGGTTATATTCAAGATCTAACGGATTTCCAAAACGTGTACAGCTTAAAAGCACAATAGGAAGTATCAGCAGCAATAACTAACATAGAGGAGATGCTTAACTACTACCAAAGTCAATACGGTAGCCAGTCATTAGTGTCTCCTTCGCTACACCCACCAAGGAGTAACATTACTCATTTATGGGTAAGTAGTTACTGACGCAAAAATTGAAGAGGCAATGGTCCAGTGGTTCAATAACTAAAATGCAGCACTATACCAATACGAATTTCAAGTTTTCTGAAAATATCTCCATCAAGGACTGATAGTTTAAAGAAGTGGCAAAGGCACAGAAGGAATTACCCACTCCTATCTCGTATCGCCCGTGAAGTACTTGTTGCTCTAACTTCAACAGTCGCCGTTGAGTAAGTATTTAGTATAGCAGGTCTCATCATCAACAAACGCTAAACCTTTCTATTTGTTGTTAACATTAAGGCAAATGCTTACATAGAAGCTTGGTACAAAGCAGCCTGTAAACAACAAGAACCATGTAGGACATCAAATGAGGAAAATAATTACTTCAATGATTGAAATCGATCTAATGGAAGCCTAAGTTCAATCGCGGATTCCACTCTTGGTCACAAACATGAACAATTATTTCAAAAAGAGATATAGTAAGTTTTCTTTTCATCCTTTCCGAAAAAGTTTTATTACATAGAAAAAAAAAATTCCCAATCATTCAAAAAAAGTAAACAGTATAGTTTTCCCAAAAGTAGTAATCTAGCATTAGGTTTTTTCAAATTATGATCGAGTAAAATTATTTTCTTTCAAAAAATTTAAATTAAATAGTCACGTATACTTGAATTCTCTTCGCAAAATATAAAATTGATCAATAAACTAAAGGTTTTCTAAAATTCCAAACCAAACTATGGTGATCTAATTCTAATTAGCAGATACGTAAGTACCTTCTGGACGATCATAAAATATAATAAAATATATTTTTCCTCAGACCACTTCACTCTACTCTATTAGATTAGTTATTCATATTATAAGAAACTTTTTTATATTTTAATTTTTTCTGTTTTTAATGTATACTTTATGAAAGAATGAAAGGAAAAAAAAAAAGGGGTTAAAGGATGAGCAAGAAAAAAAGAAAAAAAATTATGGAAAGGAAGGGAAAAAGAAAAGAAAAAATCAACAAAAAAAAAGGGTTCTTGAACCGTCGGGCCTCCTAAACCGCCAGCTTACGGATTGATTGAGCCTTCTAAACCGCTAACTCACAGACCGATCACAGTTTACCGTATCACTAACCCATGAACCAGTAGTTTAAAACCGTTTTAGCTCTTCACTCGGGTCTATGTATACATCAATCCACTTTTCAAAACATCGTAAAATTTGATGGCCTTGTAGAAAATGGTAATGAGTCTTTGGCACATTGGAACAGGACTTCGATATTCTATTATTTGATGTGCATTTGGATCTTTTAAAATTCCTTAATTCTTAAAGTACATAAAATTATAAATCAATAATTATTATTATCTAAATTTAAAAAAAAAATGATATTGCTTTAGGAATCAGCAAACATTTTTCGAGTTTTGATACAAGTGCTGGAGTATCTCAAAACCAGTAGGTCTATGTTTCGTGCAGAGAATTCATAGAGAAAAATTTTCCTTATCCCTTTCTTTATAAGAGTTGATTTGTATTACGTAAACAATTAGACAAATGTTTAGTCTATAGAAGCACACCCTTACGGATAATATTTTCTTTTACTTCGCACATAAAAGAAATTTTATCTAGGTTCTCTTCTCACCAAACAACTGGAAGCATTTTCCCCAGTTTGTGTATGCTTGACAGTTTATTAGGTGTTAGATTAAACAGTTCCTTCAAGTAAGTGATATAATTTTAAAATGTTGTACCTATAGTATAATAGTAATGTTGCAGTTGTCCAACCTACTCTATACGCTTGCATTAAATATGGCCTCCTAGGACAAGTGAGCGAATTCCGATACGAGATGAATTACACTTCAGTTTTACACTTGTTTCATTTATTAAAATAATTGGGCAACCATAATACATTTCTATGGCTCGAAAAATTGCGCTATTCAAAATTGTACAAACATTCCGAATTTCTAATTAGCATATTTACACACCATGCAAAAATATTTTTCTTCCAATATAATAATGTTAAAGGCATATCTGCTATGAGGAAGCACAGGATCACATTAATTAGAAAATTAAAGAGAAATAAATAATATAAAAGCAATGTAATTTCATTATAAAATAAAGAGTACAGCAAATCCTTTAATAATAATAGGAATGAAAAACAAACATTTTCCCAAAAAGTGTCACATAATAATAGGAATGAAAAACTAACATTTTCCCAAAAAGGGTCACCCTCCTTTCAAAGGTGATAGAAATGATTTTGGCTATTAAATAAAATATGATTTGTATGCAAACAAAAACTTTAACCATTGATTTCAATGGTTAAGAATGAAGAAATATGAGCTACTCAATAATATTTATACTAAAGTTATTTGATATATTAGTGGTTAATATGTGTCATCTCTAAGGATTTGTCGGTAGTGATTGGGCTATGCACGTAATAAGCCTACAAAACAAGACACTGTAAGAGAATACCAAGTGGTTGTCCGACGTGACTACTCAGATGCTTAAGTTAGCGGTAAATTCTTAGAGAGTAAATAATACTTGGAAATAATATGCAAGCTTAATGCATAAAGTGTAAAAAACCTACCACTAAATAGTAGATTAGTATTTATAGAGCAGTAGTAACGACAGTTGGTAGGAGAGATCTTCTCCCTTAAGTATGAGAGAGTGAGAACATAGTATCTAACATGTCCCACTTTAACCGAAAGTGGATATTGGCTTAGTCTCTCATCTTTATCTCATGATTTCTAGCCATTGAGAATCTCCTTAGGCTTAGTCAATTCAAGCTCCAAGCTTGAGCCGACTGCAATAAGCAAGGTGCGTTAGATTTAGACAGACCTAAGGGGCTCTAGTCTAAAGGGCCCTATTAACAATACGAACAACAAATGTAACTAATCTTCCATTAAAATAACTAAAATCATATATTGATGGAAAAGATTGACTTCCCATAAATTATAGTGATAACATGGTATTAATTTATATGAAATGTCGTAAAAAGAATATTCCATTCCTCTCTTCATCACCCATCAAGATTTCCGTATGAAAACACTAACTAACTATTCACTTAGAGGGAACGGAAACCATTTCCCTCTTACTCATTACTTGCCCATTATTATAGTGATCACTTCATTAAATTGTAATTACTACCAAATTGCAACTAAGGAAAATAAGGAATTGGGATTCCTTATATAGAGGCATGAATTAGGATTCTAAGTCAAAAGGACATCACTCATCTTTGTCTTCATCTGATCAACACCTACATCTACATTCACCTCAATACACTACTATCTACGTTACCCTCTTCTCTAGCTCCCCTACCTCCATCACCCAATACTTCCTCTCCTCCATCCGCCTTCTCGACTCTCAACTCCACTTCGAAGTCCTCTCCCTTCACTATGCCGAACTTTCTCTCTCCTTCGTCAAATCCTCTCTCTCCTTACTTCAATCATCCCTACAACGTATCTAATCGAACATATCCAATCCTTGCATCTCTTTCTCCACCTCCACAATCTTCACCGTACAACGAAGCTCCTCTATTACAGGACCCATACGCTCTAGCTTTGTAAGAAGCTACATGACTTTGTCCCTAAGCCTATAGATGTGGATAAGATCGATCTTGCGAAAGCTACATAGCTACATTGTAATATCTTAGGGTTTTATAAGGAATATGATCTCTTCAACATCAATCCTGCCGATGAAGAGATCAAACTTGGGAGAACTATTGTGGAGAGTTTACTTAGTAAGTAAGTATAAAGGGATTGGTGTAAAGAGTATAAGGGCTACTTTAGATATGAAGGTGATATCAGGGAGAGCTAATAGAAGGTATGAGCCTAGTAGAATCAAAAGATGTAGGATGGTCACTAGAGGGATAAGGAGAGAAAGAGTGGTTCTACATGTGGGAGGATCGCCAAAGAGATAAGGAAGGAGAGAGTGAGTCTGTCTATGTAACTTCAAAGATGAGAGAGAGAGAGAAAGATAAAGAGAAAGCATAAGAGAAAGGTAAAAGAAGAGGGTAATGTAGTAATTTTATTTTTATTATATATATTCTTATACACTTATTTTGTTCAAGTAAACACCATATTAGTCATTATAAGCTATCGTTCCCTAGAAATAATAATTCCATTATGCATTTATTTTATGTGGTGAAGTAAATAGGCCATAAAGTATAGTTGTTCCCCCTCTCAAGTTCAAGTTTCTATGTTTTTCGGATCAGTTGTCAAATGACAACTTAATTTTTCATACATTTGTCTTTTTACTCACTTTTTTGTAATACCATGTTTTATTTATGGTAACTATGATAAAAGTGACTATTTATCAATATTTGCAAGATAAAATATGTGTTTACTAATATTTAAAAAAAATTACACAACTATAAATTATATGAAAAAAATTACAAAAATACCAATCCTATATCACATCTTTAAAATGCGACACACATAATAATATGAATCTCGCATTTGAAAAATGCAATAATGGCAAAGTACTACCAAGCCTATATCGCATTTTAAAAATACAATATTAGAATTAGTTGATTATTGCATTTAAAAAATATGATATAGGCTTAGTCCAACTTAAAAAAAATTGGAGTAATATAAATACTATATCGCATTTACAAAATGTGACATATTCGTATTAGAACATTATCATATTTGATAAATGCGATATAACTTTAATCTATAATAAATTAGATCGTTTTTTTATGTTACACCCAAATAGGCATAACTTCTGATCTAAGAAAAAAAAATTTTATTATTATATATTTTCGATGATTGATTTTTGAGTACTATAGTTGGGCAATCGAGTTTACCTTGTTGATGTCGTTTTGGGCTTGAAAAATACCCTTCAAGGTCCGTTACTAACCCCTTTTATTTTTAGGCAATATTTTAGATCTATATGGCATCAAATGCATCATACTTAGAATTCCCTAGATGTAACATAGGCTTGATATTTCGGTAAATTTTTTTATATAATTTGTATTTTTGTAAAAAAAATTTAATTTTAATGGTAAACAAGTAATTTTCTCAACATTTGCACAACTTTTTAGTAACAATATAATTTTTTTTAAGATTGCCAAAAAATAAGCGTGTTTTTTTTTTAAAAAAAAATTCAATCTTACGCAGTAAAATGACAAGCCCTAATCTTATTTTGGACCAATCGTTGTTAGTGTAGATTTGCAATATTAAATGACGTGAAAGAATTTAGGGTGAGATTCTTCTTCATTATGAAGGAAGCATTATGTTGGTAAATATAGTTGTTGTGGGTTATGACTTAAGTTAACATTTAGTAGTTAGAATTGAAATGAACATAATAACGAGAATTGGATAATAAAATACAAGAAGTATAGACTAATAACATTTTATTGTATTATGTTTAGTGAGTGTAGTATAAAACATAAATTTTTATGATTAAAAAATTAATTAAAAATTTAATTATTCGTAGTATAAATTATAATAAAATTTATTATTGTGATTTGATAATTTGATATAGGGTTATTTTTAAAATTTTAAAATAAATTTTTGCACTATCAAATATACGGAATAATTTTTGAATTTTTTGTCTACTACTATAGGACCTTGTTTGTCCAATACAATAACCAATTGTACGAATCAAATAAAGAACAAAAAGTACTATGAGGATTCATAGGATTTTATATAGGGAAGTTTGAGAAGAAAGTGGAGGACATGCAAACTGTTGGTTTTCTTACAAATTAAGTTCCACTGTTATCCTTTGTTACTGTACCACTTCTAATTTGAAGAAATGTTATCATGACTATTAACAAAAAGATCGTTAATTTTGGGATTTCTGGTAGATTCCTATGGGATTGATTAATAATGAAATTTTTTATGTTATTGAAGAAATATTATATGCTTGTATCGAAAGGTCAAGAGTTACCCTAATTTTTGATTGTATTTCGCTATCTAATTAAAGGTAAGAACCAATTGTGTCGTGCGTTAACTTTCTGTGTGTATGGGATGGCATCCACATGTGTTGTGAATTTGTGACTAACTTGTGTGCTAAATTTCGTCTCACGCCTCCATTTGATATCATTTTCATGAATAAATTTCTAACATGCCAAATTCTTTTATAATAACAAGTTGTGTAATATAAATCCAGGTGACTAATTTTTGTGAAATTGTTGTGAAGATGTAAAGTGTGTTGTTATTATGTAAATTATGAATCTATAATAATTTTTAGCCTTAACATTCTATTCATGTTTCTTGATGTTTTAGAAATTTGAAGGTATAATAAAATTTTGATAGTTGTCAGGGAATATCAATATAATCTTTCTATCTTTTTTTTTTTTTTCTTTTTCCTTCGTGGGAATTAGTCAATTAATATACATTTCTATTTTTTTTAAGGAGAAAGAAAGGAGATTCTGGTGTAATATTTAAGTTAAGCAAATCAACTCGAAAAATATATATATATATATATATTCAGTAATAGGTAATTGTAACATTTTTATATTTTATTTTAATCAATTAACATTTTTTTTTTCCAATCGGCATAAAAGGAAAAGCTATATCTCGATCTTCCGAGATATCTTTGATCTTTAATGAGAGTTAATTAGTAGTAATAAGTCAAATTATTATTTTCTACAAACCGTTTTATGTTTTACTTTGTGAGTCTAATGATGAATTTTTTTTTCCTTTTCATGTGTCTGTGTGTCCAAAGTATGTCTGCTACACAGGATGCTGAGTATGGTGCCAAAACAAAGCTAAAATGGCAAAAACAATAGACAAGACAGACTCGAATATGATAGCATTTGTATAAAATTTCGCCAAAAAGGTAAATTTGGAGTTAAAAATTGTTGATTCGGCAGAGTCGCTATAGTCTAATAATATTAATATTAATTTTCTAATGAAATAAATTAGGTTCAAATCTCTCCGTTTAAATTGTAACATGTTATTAGAAAAATAGATAAATAAATAAATAAATAGTAGCTTCCAGTGTCTATGGAATATAAGTATTGAATTTATAGGACCACTCGGGGGAAAAGGTGAACATAGACCCTAATCTTTCCTTAAGCAACCTTGAGGCTTTTGATGAAACTTCGCAAAACAGTGAAGCAAGCAACAGCATTCAACAACCCGTCAAGGGTTTTGGCTTTTTAGGATAACCTTGTCACGAAGCATGGTCCTGTTCATTTGGTCGGCTAAGAAAGGAATCAAAAACGCAAAAAAGTGAGACTACATGATTTACACCAAATCAAACGGCATAAGTTGAAGGAGACACACAGCCTTTTGCTCAATATCAGGTCGTTGAAGACAGGTTTACCCTCGAGGTGGAAGTTAAAAAAAAAAAAAAAAAAAAGTACCTTCTGAAGGAAGAAATCCCATACATAATATTAAATTAAGGTTTTTGTATTATTCACATGGTAAAACTATTTAATCTATCATATAATTATTGAAATTCCTATTATATTAATTCGTATTTATATCTCAATAATCACATAGGTTGAACAATTCCATCAATAAGATCATAGATAATTCATTATTTTTTTTTTTTTTACTAATTATAAAGAAGAAAATATTTAAATCTTAATTTATCTCGACGAGAGATCAATAGTGATACCCAAAAATTATAATGGTTTTAACAATTATATTTATATATATATAGTTTTGTTTTATTATAAGAATTTTATACGGTTCTTTTGGTAAAAGGAAGCATTCGTGGATTCTAAATTGGATTGGACTACTTTTTTCACTTTTTATGCCAAGAAGAGCCAATCCTACACCAAATCAGGCAACAACCACCAAAGAAAGAGATTTCGAGTGAATGCAGCTTCTATATAATAATCCGCCATAACAATTGCCAGGAATTGTCTATGCTGGGAATACTTTTGGGACCATTGAAAAGAACCGTCCAAGGAATTGTCTTGGCTTTTCGAGATATGTGTTAATTTTATACTTAAAAGCAGCCATGATGGCTGACCTGGATAGTGAATAGCCTAGCGGCTACTGCTGAAGTACTCAATGGCGCGAGATATTTTCTTCTCATGGTAGTCTTTCGTTGGACTAAAAACCCTAGTGGAACATATTACTTTTGAGCGAGTGGAAAGTGATAATTGCAATAAAACATAACAGATTCTAGAGTGGATAGATTAAGATAAGTCATTGTTAGGGGAAGGGAAAAAATATTATCATTTTTAAAAAAGAAAAATATAAAAAAGTTCTTTAACATTTTCTTTTTTTTTTTTCTATTTCAATCCTTATCATTTCATTTCTTTTTATTTCAATCATCAATGTTGTAGATTTTTATCAAAAAATATACTTTCACTAATTTTTGTGACAACATTAGTTTGGTCCACGTAACCCCCCATGACCCACTAGCGGCCTAAGATAACTACCCAAAAAATATAAATAAAAGCAAAAATCCTATTGAATTGTACAATCCTATCTCAACTTAATTAGATTTTCGCCTATTTTCCTTTTGTTTTTATTTTTTTTTTTTTAAACTACCTAAGGTGACTGACCACTATCCTAAGGGGGTAAAACCCCACCACCACCACCTATCACCCCCCAACCCCAACCAAAGGTTGACAATGGGTCATCGCCTTCTTTAAGCAACCCACTTCACCACCTATGCCAAAATTTGACCACTCATAGCCCCCTCTCATCCCCTTTAGGGGGTAGCTGGATTTCATTTTTTTTATTTTTTGTCAATTTTATTAATATATTATTAATATAAATATTTATATAAGTATGTATATTTATTAATATATAAACATTTACATAAGTATATATGTTGTATTACAGATATGTCTTTTCTTAATTTTGTAATTTTATTTCATTTTTCTGATTTTGTAAGTATTTTTATATTTTTTTATTCTTTTCTAAAGTATTTTATTATTTTTTATTTAAAAATTATACACAAACTGATTATATATTACCACCCGTTCCTAATAAAACTTGTGAAATATAAAAATAAGTAAACGTTAAAGAATTTTTATATACATTTCCTTTTCAAAAATAACCCTTAAAATAGGACTTCTATAAATATAATCCAAAACTATTATAACTAAAATTAGATTTTCAAAAGCCAACTTCACTTCACGATGTACTATAATAGAAAATCCAAAAATCATTGTGAAATGCCAAAATCGGCTTTAAAAGCCAAGTTTAGGCCTTATTGAAACCCACAGTAGAAAACTGAGTTCAGGCTTCATGAATCGACATCCCTAGTTCAAATTGGATCGCGATTTTAATGATAATCGATTGTTGAAGAACCGATTTCACTCTAAACAACCCATATCACGATCTGAACAACACTTTTTTTTTGTGTGTGTTACATTTTTAAGAATTTTTTTAATTTATTATATTCTTTTTCCTTTTCCAATTATTACACAATTGGATTTGGGAGTGAGGGGTGGGGGCGTGGGAGGGGGAAAAACAGAAAAGAAAAGAAAAAGGAAAGAAAGCCCAATAGGTTCAGGCAGGTTACAAAGAATCTGCTTCTATTACATTGGAGGAAATAAATGACTAGCGCAGGACGATGTATTTTGATTTGGCCCATATGTCATCCCATTGGATTGTTCAGGTGCCCTCCGAAATAAATCCCAAAATCACTCAACTATTGTCATATCATAGCGTGACAAATGAACCATCAACCAAACCGACAAGCCAAATACATCTAATTGTTTTTTTTTTTTTTTTTTTTTCTCTCTCTCTCTCTCTCTTTCGGTTAATGTATTTTCTATTAATTTGTTGAAAAACACCATTCTGTAACCCCGACAGAGAAATAAAGACATTGATTTCATTCTTGTTAAGGGGGAGAAAAAGGCTGCATCATTCGAAATTAATTATTCTTGTTAAGCTAAATTTGTACATAAGTAGAAAAATAAAATATCAAGTGTGAAAATTTTACACTCATTCACTGAAGATACATATAGCCCTGAGGCCTTCACCGATTTCTCCAACTTCCTGCAACTTAAATCAATCCCAAGGTGGTTCATCCACGGAGGTAATGTCGACAAACAATCATCTTACAATCTACACTTGCTTATAGAAGAGGACATATGCCTGATCATGCAACACCTTATTTGTCCCAATAGCAATCACAGACGAATCATCAAACCTCAACCACTTGCCATTCGAATGGCGGCAATCAGCAGTGTAATGCCCCTTTGAGGGCTCCCAGCCATGGTGTGTCACCGTGGCAACAAGTTCATATTTCCGGCCCTATTGAAGCAAGCAAAAGAATAATCCGCAGGATACGACAACAGTGACAGTCAATCGTTTCGGGTGCAAGTAAAATATAACAATCTAACTAGCCTTTGCATATGTAACTGTCTTGGCCGTTTGTATTATATTACAATCTAACATGGCTAAGCAAGATCAGGAAAATGATTTCAAGCAAACACACAGCCCCATTTAGTAGCTCTTTCACATAATTATGAACAGGACTACCTGTTTATAGTCAAGGCCTAGGCAATAGTTAAAAGATCATTAGAAAGCAAAGCCATTATATTACCCATTTATAAAAACGCAGGGAAAAAAAAATAGAAAGAAATAGAAAGAGACAAAGAAAAACAAAAGAAAATACAACGTCATGGTTACAAGAAACAAGTCAGTAAAAGGCAAGACAAGGTGGTTTGATCAGAGCTATATCCTGCAGTCTTTTAGAGACCCAAGACCTCTTTAAGCATTCATATACCAGGAAAAAAGATGAATCGTTTTCTAATATTTTCTTAAATCATTATTATTCTCAATTTAAATTCACATTTCTTACTTTTTATTTAAATCATCATTCATTTGCAACATAGTCCACGTCTCATCCCCTTAATTGCCCCAATTTTCACAATTCTCATTAGCAATACAGCACGTCAAATACTTAAAAATAACCATATCCCACACATATACCCAACATTGAGAGCCATTATTCTATAGCACTCCGAAATTTACTTAAGTTCCAGGTCATCTAGACCAATTTCAACTAATTACCAAAAGGAAATATTCAACAAAAGCCCAAGACTGGCACTGGCTACCATAATGAAAAAGAGAGAGGTAGGTAAGCTTTCCAAACGGAGGCAAAAAGACATAGATGAGGGAAGTCAATATAAAATGCAACAGAAAAATCTACTCATGGAAGTATGACAAAAGAAAACTACCTTAGTTGATGGAGACACAAGCAATTCTCGGCCCAACACCAATTCAAGCGGAAAGTGCACCGGCTTATGCAACTTGGTGCTTCCTTGGCTTCCATAACCAAAGCGCATGAGGTGCAATATCAATACCTTTGAGAGTGTCTGAATTTTAACAGATTTGCTAGCTGCCACAGGGCCACCCTAATAATTGAGGTTGCAAGAAAGACAAGGAGATGAGAAACTACTGCTAACAAAATAAATAGGTCTCCAACTTCCAACGTATATCAATACATTACCAACACAAAAGTTTTTACATATTTTCTATGATCATTTCCTCTGGAGTCTTCTCAACATAGTAGTTAGCCTAAACATTTTAGAACAGGTATGCAAAACTCCAGGGATAGCCAACATGTGTAATTGCTTTCATAATTCATTCATTTCCACAGGAGCTACATTTGCACACAAGTCTCCTGCCTTCCGTTTTAGCAACACAGACAAAAAAGAGTTTAAAAGTACCTTTCCATTATCTGATGTTTTGTATCCTTCAAGAGTTTCAGGTTTAGAAAACTTGTGAAGTGCATCCTCAATGGTCTGAACAGCTTCTGAATGAATATCAAGATGGAGCAGGAGAAAAGGTTGAACGGTTGCAGAAGCTCTATTCCCTGATCCAAAAATATGCCAGCAGGAACATATTAAGGCTTGAAATGAGCACTTGTATATTTGTTAAACTGTAGTCCAGGACATTCTTTATCTGACCAAATTTTCATTAAAAGATATTGCCCAAAACCCACTATTAATTTCCATAAATACTCCATTTCAAACAGAGAATTTACTACCGGCCAAAAAAAAGAAAAAAATGGAGAGTATATCTAATTGCAGACCAAACTTGAAGCACTATAACAAGAAAAACCCCTGCTACTAGAAACTTAAAGAAAACCATATGACACTTTTTGTTGTGTGTATGATATACCACTTGATATTTCCACATGCAATCAAATACAAGGCACAAATTTAAAAGACCAGGTAAAGTATCAAATTTAAAAATAAATAAAACGGACAGATTCCCTTTTTTTTTCCCCCTCTTTTGGTGGTGGTGGTGGTGGTCTTAGATTTTTTTTTTTTTTTTTTTTTTTTTTTGGTTGGGTGCTTTGGGTCCCCCAGCATGATGCATAACATTTAACCTGCATTAGCACTATTTCTAAGATCAAGCTAGATGGCTACCTCTAGCATTCACCACACTTCTTAGCTGTCCTCCAAAGATGTCACTCAATTCTGATGGAACAAAACTTTGTGTTCTAGTCACCGCCGATTTGTTCTTTGGCCCAACAGTTTCCCATTCATCCCCTTGAGAAGAAATAATCAACGCTGATTTCCCTCCATTCACTCCTCCAAGTTTAAGTAATTCATCATGCATTTGATCCATGACAAAACTCAAAAATTCCTGAGCATCTTCCTGCCTGAAGAATAACATGAAGAATAAAATAATATGATATGAATGGAAGCTAACATTTTTAAAAGTAACTTTAAAAATAGCCGTTTTTAGATGTTTGAAATAACAACAAAAAAGCAGGGAGATAATATCCACTCTAATTGCAAGTCATCAATAGCTTTTTTCCCTTGACATTTTGGATAATTCATGGCGATGATATTATTACTTCATAACAATAACACCCATCACTTCATTGCAACACATTCTGTTCGCAAGGAATAACATCAGCTGAAACAATTTGCACATGAAAGAGTGACAAATTTGAGCTTGCAATAACGATAGCAGAGAAATCAATGAACTCTTGTTCTTATCAGGCCAAAAGGGTCAAAGAAAAACTATTCTACTTGTATACAATTGGAGAAGATTTGGAGGAGTTCAGCAATATTCTACACACAGAAGACAAACACACACACACACAAACACACTAAAACATAAAAAGGGCATGGGATGTTACCATTGAACCAAATAATTAGAACATGCTACACAACCCTTTCATGTCATCGATATCTTTCTACAGTAGAATAATCAGGCTGAGAATGTTGCCTGTAGAGGACTTTAATTGTGGGAAATTCATTTAGATCACAAGCATATGGGAGATGAAAATACTGAGCATAATCAAACAGGAAAATGTGCAAACCTTGGTCTGCCTGTTGAGCTATTTTGCACATCTGGAGTAAAGTTCTTTAAAACAACTTCAAACATGGTGGGGCTTAATGGCCTGCCTGTCTCAATAATATTTGTATCTTTCTTCGAAGAGCTGGAATCAGAGGGCACACGAGATTCAGAGATAAACTCTATAAAGGCATTTAATGTTGGATAGCCAACCTAAAAAATCAAAGTATGGAAACAGTGCATTAGACTTGTGAAGTTTTGATGAGCCAACTACAAAATGAAATTAACTAGTCATTGATATTCCAAATGAGGTAAAAATCTAAAATACCTTTGGGATATTTCGACGTCTGAGGTCCAACAATAGCTGAACAAAAGGAGTGCAGGACAGAAGAGCCTGAAGAGTTGAATTGAGAAAGCATAAATTTCCAGAGTTTATCAAGCCCCTGGGTAATAACTCCTCCAAAGGTGAAAGAGGACCATTTTCTGTATTCTTCCTTTCCTCCTTGGGAAAACCAGCTGTAGAATCTTCAGCTGCATCAGTCCCAACACCATCAAGCAGATGGAAAATAGATCTCTGAGAGTGATCTCTTGGACCATCTGCACTCTGCAGTTGCTTCAACGGTGTTGAAATTACATGGTCAACTTCAAATTCTTTCACTCCATTACTGAGTGAAGAAAAATGGTTCATGTTAGATAAGTTGCCATTGATTTCTGAGAACCATAAATGGGTGTCACTTGCCCCTCCTACACCTTGCAACTGTGACTCTTTTTTAGCAGGTTGTGGGGCTTTGGCATCAAGAATCCCCTTGCAACTTGGATTTATCCCAGATCTGGCATCAGGGTCATTTACCGGACTTCCAACTGATGGGAAATTCAATGAACCAAATTGCAACTGTGGTTTCACACAAGTCTTTTCTGCAGTCTTAGAAGACTGACTAAGCATTGACTTAGTTTCATCTTCTGTGAATGAACCAAATAGAAATAACTGCTGAGGTTCAAAAACAAACAACTCTTAGCACAGGATGCAAATAAAACTTCGCACTAACACCTAAACAGGAATAGTTCCAATGCAAAAATAAGTATCTTCAAGCTACCGATTTTAAAAGAAATATATATCTTATCCGGTGGTGCCTTTGTCCAACTATTGTTATTATTTATAAATTTAAAATATATATATTTAAAAAAAAAAGCTCCAGCAAACAGTACGGTCCTGATACTTATACCAAACAAGACACGAATTAATGCATTATTTGTGAGTTAAAGCGGGAATAATTAGGAAGATCAATTTTTTCACAAGACTCTATCTGTATCCATCAGACCTTGAGCAATTCCTCTAAGAAAAAACTACTCACATAAAGGGATGAATTATGAAACGGACAGGAATCTCACCTCTTACTCATTCAAGTTTTACTGCTACAAGGCCAGAGGGCCAGAATGAATCTGATATCCACACAAGAAAATACTCAATAGCTTTAGCTAGTACATTTATTTTTTATAACACCGTCCTAGATTAGGTGTGCTATAAAAACCCACCACAAGACTTATTCCTCAAATACCTATATAATACAGCAAGCTATATGTAAATTTTATTCGGGCACATAAAAGTAAGTTCTGTGCAAGATGAATGATTATAGTAGACCATATTCCATAACTGACCTCTTGCAACAGTAAAGTTATGATTTTTCACCATTAATAATGGCCCCAGAACTAACAATTATCACATGCAATTATACATCTTTGGAAGCTCTTACATAATAGACAAAAATACTTGACCAAAGATTGTTTTCCAGAATAGTTTTCCGAATTGTTCACACATTTGCTATGAACAATGCTTTGCGATGGTCGCATCATAGTAATCACAGAAGCCATGCAGTTACTGGTCTCATTCATTGGCAAGTGATCGTGGGACGCAGAGGTAACGGACGATAGCCAGCACTGGTGGTAGTTACCCATGATGGAAAATGCCAAGCACGAGAGGAAATCATTCTACTCATTGTCCATTATTATGTCCCATGATAATTAACCAGCAATAAGTCGGCAGCTAACATCGTCTTCTTCTACTAAAAGCTACTCTTATCTCCAACTTCTAGAATTAGCACAATAATAGGTAGCATTTTCAAAGTTTATTTATAGTTATATATCTATATGTGCCAACTATGTTTCCTGCGTGAAAAACAAAAACACATCCTCGTCCTAATTTTTAGTGATGTATTGAATTAAAGTTAAGATTTTTCTACACTTTCTAAAAACAACAAAGTGATACAATCAAAACGAACTTAATCAACTCAGACAACAAGAATACTAACAAAAATAAGGTTTTTTACACGAAAATCAATAAGCAACGAGTAATTAAGTTAATATACCTTAGGATTGCTCATCTTGGAGAAATATGAGGATGAACGCAGTAATGTGTAAAATTAAGGGGCAATAGACAGAAAGTATAAGGAGCAGCTAGGGTTATTGGAGAAGGGGAAGACCCTGGAGAGTGAGCAGAGAGGACAGAGAAGAAAATGATTGGAGACATGAAATTGTAGAGGAGGAGAGAGAAACGAGGAGGGGAGTGAGGGAAGGGAGAGAGCATTTAACGATGAGACGATGACCACTCTCTCTCTGGTCCTTCTTACGGCGGAGCATGGACTGTCGAGATTGCCAGATTAGGGTTTCTATTTGATTGTGAATGTGTCTGATAAAGAGACGGTTAGGGTTTTGTCATGTGGGAGAGAAGGAAGAGAGCGAAGAGGAGAAGGAGAGAGGGTTGTCGTAGTTGGTAGAGTGAGGGCTCTCGGGGAATTTTATAGTCCGATTCTTTTCAGATTACGTACTCTGTTTCCTAAAGAAAAAATTGAGTTTTATACAAAAGCCATCTTTTTTTTCCGAAAAATACTGTAAAAAGTCATTTTCAAAATACACTTTCAATATATCATGATTCTACTACCTATATAAATCTTGATCTACACAAACAGAACTCATTCTTATCTATACTAATTTCTAAAATTTTCAAAACATAAAAAAAAAATCAAAAGAAACTATAATTGAAATAACGAACCATTTCCTAATGTGAATATATATGACTCACAGATAATAATTTATAATTTATGTGAATTTTATTTATTTAATATTTTTTTGTTATCATAGTAATAATTAACATTATTCAATATTTTGTTGTAAAAAAAATTTATTAGTTAATAACGTAAATTTCATAATTATAGATATACCGTAAATTGTGTAAATTATTAATATTTGATGAAAATATATTTTATGTTGTCTAAATTTATGAATTTTTTGTGTTACGGTACATAAGTTATACAAATATAGATTTCTTAATTATAGATATACCGTAAATTGTGTAAATTATTTATAATTGATAAAAATATATTTTATATTATATAAAATTAGAAGTTTTTTGTGTTACGATACATAAGTTATACAAATATAGATTTCGTAATTATAAATGTATCATAAATTATATAAATTATTAATAATTAATGAAAATATATTTTATGTTGTATAAAATTAGGAATTTTTTGTATTATAGTACATAAGTTATACGAATATAGATTTCGTAATTATCGATATACCATAAATTGTGTAAATTATTAATAATTGATGAAAATATATTTTATATTATATAAAATTAGGAATTTTTTTTGTATTGCAATATATATATTTGGCATTTTTTTTTATTAGGTCGAATTAAAAAGTCAATGTTAGATATTTGTATTAGCAACGCAGCTTAACAAGATAATGAAGTATATTTTGTAAAGTTGTTGCTCGGTGTGTAGATGATTTTTTATTTCATCTAAATATTCAGTTCATCGTGACATTATTAGCGTGCAAATGGTAGATTACGTGAAAGTAAATGTCTATGTAAACAAAAATATAATGATAGGTAGTTGGTATACTAAACTTATTTGTATGTGATCTCAGGATAGATGGAGTCAGGATAGATTGATCCACATATACTTGCGGGCAGGCCAGTCACCGTTCATAGACCATTTGGGAGGGCAGAATAAGTAATGCCATTATCATTTACAACCACTTCCCTTATTAACAATGTGTTACTTACTGACTTAGCTCAATGTTTATTTAGAAGACGGCATATGCACTACGAGTACGGCGTAGTGAAATGTCAATACGCAAGGATGAGCAGGATATCCGTATTTATTCTAGGGTAGAGCCGTATAAACGAGAGGCTAGGTTCTGGAGAGTTGCACAACTCCCATTTATTATGTTGAATTAGCATCTGATTACGACACTTGTCGAGAGATGGAGGCCCGAGACACACACGTTCCACCTACCTACTAGAGAGGCGACCATCACATTACAGGATGTTGATCCAACTTGGACTTCCAGTTGAGGGGTTCGCATTGGCAGGGCAAATAGAGACGGATGATGAGGAGAGCTGGGTTGATGTAGAAGAGAGGTTGTTGGGCGTGAAGCCTACTCGAATAAGGGGTGCTCACTTACCTCTAATGTGGTTACGGGAGCACTTCCGAATACTTCCCCGTATGGCGGACAACGAGACAATCCGACAGTACACATATGCGTACATACTCAAGTTGATGGGAGGATTTATATTTGTGGATAAATTCCCCAACATTATCCACCTGATGTTCCTGCCATTGCTGGAGAACTTCTCAGTAGCTGGGCAATTTAGTTGGGGTAACGTGTGCTTGGCATGGTTATACTGACAACTGTACTCTGCTTCCTCATCCGATGTGCATGAGCTTGGAGGGGCTGCGATTCTACTGTGGGTTTGGGCTTGGGATAAATTCCCACATGTAGCCCCCCTTAGTCAATATGGGTTTATTATCGACGGGGATAGGCCTTTGGCAGCTAGATGGAGGGTAATATGAGATACGACTCGGCATCCGATGCATGTCGTGGATGCATATCGCACAACTTTTGACATGCAGACAACGCAACAAGTATAATATGATAAATTATCCTCTTTGCTGTATTTGTCTTGACCATAAGTGATAACCATCAATGTTTGACTAGTTGTTTAATTTTTTTTTCTTTGTCTTTTGCCCTTTAAGTTGTTTGGGAGCCTTATATAGAGGAATTGTTGCCTCAGTATTGTATTGCTAAGCAACACATTTAGACTGCTTAAGTACCACTCATATGTTTTCACATCATTGAGTGGTGCTTTTCGGACCGTATCATCCGGTAGTTTGGAGGATATCAGTACGTTCCACAGGAGGTCGATACCTCAGAGTAGCTCCATTAGCTGGACCTCTAGTGTAAGACGGATATTGACTGGATCAACATACACTCTTTCTACATCCAGGCTTGGGGACAGAGATATGGATTTTTAGTATACATCCAGGGTCTTCGAGGAGTCAATGAGAGCTACTGGCCATGGTATAAACAGATGACCCGGCATTATATTACATACCATAGAGCTATCATTGGTCGATTTGATACGTACATCTAAAATCGTCCATTATTTTATTTTTCACTCGTCTATACTTGTTATCATATATATTAACGTTTGTTTTCTTAACTTATTTCAGATGGACTTGCTCAAGAGTGTCAGACTAACGCCCGACTATCCTATAGAACTAGGTATTGCAAATGAAGCACTTGACTTTGTTGAGCAACATAATGGCCTTATCCTCTACCCATAGCAATGGACCGTACATAAGCCACCCCATATGGACCACAGTGGGGATCAGGGACCACTTGCTAACGAGGAGATGCCAACTCTTCGTGTATTACCTAGGGGTAGAGCTAGAGTACGAGGAGGCAAGGCTCGAGCGGTACGTCATTGGCCAGATCTCGGTGACAATATCTTACAATATACCCATCATTTCGTAAACCTAATGCATATCAGTAGGGGATATAGCATACACCCTGAGTCAGGTGTTGCCTCTACTTCAAGAGCCGAATCCAACTGTAGGCCTAAATCTAGTGCATACATTACTCCCGAGTTCTAGCAATATCTTGACCTCACTACTTTACCAGCTCTTCAAAAGCAACGTTCTACCCCCACACAATCATCCTTGGGTGAGGACATCACTCAACTGCATTCAGGCCATCCAACCAACTCAGTTCCTCCTAGGGAACTTGAGCTTAACGATCCACCAGCTGAGCCTACTTAGACACATGATAGACGGGGGCGTTCACTTCTTTCCTGTATCGTGAAGACCTTTACACGGCGTAGGAGTTAGTAAATATATTTAGTCTATTATTTTTGTTTTCTTGTTTATATTTCCATTATTCTGATGTTATCATTGACTTATTACAAATTTTGTATATATACTGATTATTCGAAATACATTTCACTTTTCATCATATTTTATATTCAAGGTATTGTTTATTTATCCTAATTTTACAATTTACAATTACTTTTTCTTCTATTCAACCCATATGGTTATTGGATGATCATCTCATGTGCTTATTTCTTCCCTACTTGCCCTATTTGTTAAGGTGTTCCACCAATTGTGATTTTATGTGAGGTCTTCTCCACTTCCTCACTTGCCTTCAGTAGACTATTGTAGTAGAAATTGAACTGAAAGCGCATCAAGTGTATGCGCTTTCAGTATAAATATTTACACTGAAAATGCATATACTTGATGGGCCTTCAATATCACAATTAAACTAAAGGAAAAATAACTGCAAATTATAAAATTATGATAAATAAACAATGCACTGAATTGCAATATATGATGAAAAGTGAATTGTATTTCGAATAATCGATATATACACAAAATTTATAATCGGTCAATGACAACATCAGTACAATGGAAAAATAAACAAGAAAACAAAAACAATAGACTAAACATACCTACTGATGCCTACGCCATGTAAAGGTCCTCACGGTACGGGAAAGAAGTGAACACCCCCTCGCAAGTACGCGTGGATCAATCGTTCGCAGCTCCATCTATCCTGTGACCACATACAAACATGTTTAGTAGAAAAAAAAATAAAAAATTGTCAATCATTATACTTATGCATATATTACAAAGTAATGCTTAGATAAAAAGGGAATATATAGCAGCCCTATTAATATCCGGACACCTCCTCCGATTATGTCCTTCCTGCCCACATGCACTACATGTAATTTTGTTGGATCGCTCACAAATGTCCATCTCTATGTGATATCACTTACGCCTAGGTTTACCTTTTTTTCATAGTAAGTCAATATTTGAATAAAAATAAGGGAAGCTAACTTGTGGCCAGTTTAGCTCATCATCAATTGGGTAGAAATGAGCTTGATAACAATCTATCTGGTTTGCCTACTTATACCATGGCCCTATTATCGATTTGTTATCCACCCTCATACTTGCTGCAGCAATACATGCATGAGAGCAAGGGAGCAAGGGATCCTATATATTTGCTACTTCTGACAAGTGCAAGTGTAACTCCTAAAGTCAACTGTATGTGTCCTTCCTCCTCCCTCCAATCTTATTGTCACCATTTAACTACTAGTTAAAACCTCGAAAATACCATTCTACAAGCTAAATGAAATGACTCTATGTGCACTTGCTTGCCCCCTCCAAGTTTCATACATCTTTATAACGTAATCAGTATAGGTGTTGCCATTATCGATTGCCTCCTTGGCGTCCTTATACTTCTCCTCTCAATAAGCGACACAGTTGTAAAATATCTTCTTCATTAATGCAGTGACGAGTAATCCATACGTTGATTTCAAAATGGAGTTATAACTCTTGACAATGTTTGATGTCATGTATTCAAAACGGTAACATCCATCATATGCGAGAGTCCACCTGTCCAAATCAATATTTTTGAACCATGCGGGTGCGTCCTCCTTAGCCTGGGCTAACTTCTGCATGAAACATTCGAATTTCCTCTATTGTGCCTGAACACCTATAAACCATACAAGTTTCTTGAATAACTAGTTTTTGTGGACCGTATTGAAGTTACTAGCAACATGTCGCAGATAATATCTCCAAACTATAAACGATAGCTGCCAACTTACTGATGGTTCCTTGTACATAAAGTTAATACTGGATGCATTGTCAGATAAAAGACATAAGGTTTCTCCCTTTTGGCCAACTACATACACTTTACGCTTCCATAGGAACCACCTCGAAGTTTCTGCTGATTCTATGTCAACAAGAGCAAATGCCAATGGAACAATTGAATTGTCCATATCCATACTACAAGCTACCAACAACTTATGCCCGTACTTTCCAATAAGAATGTGCCATTGACACGTATAATAGGTCGGCAATATTTGAAGGCTTTAACACATGGCCTAAATGTCCAAAAAACCTACTTGAACTGAGATTAACCTTACTTTAGTGAACTACTCCAGCCTTAATCTACTTGTGTCCTCGGGTTGCTCAATTTCATTGCATTTAATAATCTTAGCAACTCATTATACGACTTCTCCCAATTATCGTATACCATCTCAACAACCTTTCGCCTGGTCTCAAAAACCCTTCTATTGCTTACTGTATACCCATACATAGTTTGCACATTAGCTGCAAGATTGGGTATCTTAACATTAAGGTTGTTCCGCACACTATTGATGAATAATGTAGCCATTATGTTGCTGTCGAGTTGAAGATGATCCTAGTTCATCATTAAGTTCACACAAGTGTATAGACCTTCTAGAATTGTTATTTTGAAAAGATCCTTTACTTTTTTCAAACAAGCCCGTAGCCTCTACTTATAAACCTGTTCTTTCTTTTTACAATAGACATCATATACATTCGATTTCGAAATGTTTACATAAAAATCACAGTAGTTCCTTAGGTGGAATGACTTAACTGCATTTATGAGATCCTTCTTTGTGTTAAAATGCATACTAACACTTAAGTCATCAAAGTTGATGATGTTACTACACATTTCATTAACATCTCTCTCGAATATTGCATAACTGCTGCCATTGTACTGGCTATTGTAAAATGGGACATGATCTCTGATAAGCCTGTCAACAGGTTCATTTATTTGCGGAAAGTCTTCAAACTGCCTACTTAACAATACTTCACAAGTTCGATGGTATGGCCTACTCGGGTAGTCACTACAAAGTGTCCTAACCAACACACTACTCCCACTAACATATGGTCTCACCTGGGCTTCTCCCAAATCTTCAGTATGGTCATCTTCGAGGCTAACATCATCTTCATCACCATCCTCATCATCCTCATCACCATTCACATCTACTGCATTCTCCCCATCATCAATATTTATATCCATGTGCATTCTCTCAACATATGGATCATAAGATTCTTCATGTTCAATAATAGGACCCAATGCTTTATCAAGCTGCTCTTTTGTGATATTTACATGCTCGTACTCAAATAAATCCATGTATAGTTCATTTGATTGATCCACATTTGTTTGCTCCACACTGGTCATTGTTGAATGCACATTGGGATTCGAAAGGGTTGGATTGTTTAGCTCATGTATTTCATGCTCATTCCGGGCACTCGATTCCCCAATATGCCTTATGTACACTTCTTGAATACTTTATTCCCCAAAAGACTCTACCATCTCAATGAAATTCTCAACATCCCCATAATCTCTAATGGCCATTAACTTGTAGATAACTCCAGCATCATAAAAAAAGGGATGTCGTGCATAAGTTCAACACCACTTAGGTCAACTCCAATGCATCTACAAATTCTTCGACTGAAATGAGAGAAGTTTGAATCTTTCTTAATTTCGACCTCTTAACGGGCTCCCTATCATATTCTAGTCCCCAGCTACCCATCACTATATTTCTGTTCACATATACAATAACTTTCACAGAATCTGTCATTTCCACCTTAATAATACTACAATGAACCGAATATTTAAATGATATTATAAACTTCATATATACACTGAGTGACAACTTTACGAAATGCACTTAATCATCTTGATAAGCTGCATCATCAACATAACTATCTAGCTTTAACTTTCTAATTCGACTCAACACAATAAAAAATACAAAAAATATATATTTATATATACACACAACAATTTCCACTTACATTCCAATATTATTCATACCCACATTCGTATAACTTATCTACCGCAATACAAAACAATCCTAAATTTATATAACATACAATAAATTTTTATGAAATATTAATAATTTATATAACTTACGGTACATCTACGATTATGAAATTTACGTAATAACGTAATAAATTTTTTTCTAAAAATAATAATTACATAATGTTGATTATTAATAAAATAAAATAAATAAATAACATGCTTATAAGTAATAGATTGTTACTTGTTTCAGACGTTCACTTGCGTAAAGAAATGGTCTGGTACTTCAACTATGGGTTTCCTCGAGTTTTCTCTTTGTTTTAGAAATTTCAGAAACTAATATAGGCAAGAATGAGCTGTAGTCGCACAGATTGAGGTATTTATACCTGGCTTACTGAAAGCGTATGCAATAGATATGCTTTTAGTGTAAAAAACATGAGTAACTAATGGTGCATTTACTTGATGCGCCTTCAGTATACTATATTCGTAATATTTTTTTTAAATGAGCCCTTTTCCGTAATATTTTTTAGAGAAAAGCCCGTATTCGTATAAAACTCGAAAAAATTAGGCTAAACTTCAACCTTGTGTTTTAATATACTTTAATGCTGATTTACTTTCTCTAGTAAAACATATAGGGAATAAAAAAAATATATCACACTATTGAAGATGAAGCAAAAATTTATATTTTATTGTTTGCTTGATATAATATTTCTTATGAATAATTATTTCCATATTTGCTTACTTTACTAATTATTATAATATTAACTTAATGATATAACTAAAATACCAATGTCTTATTTGGTTCTCTTACAAATAATGAAAATTCATTTAACTTCCCTTATTAGTTGAGGATATGATTGCTTAATCCCTCTTAAACTTTCTATTCATTGTGCAAAGAGAGTAAAATAGTACCCAAACTTTACCAAAATATGCAATTTGTTACTCATGCTTTGAAAATATTAATTTACCACCTAATTGAAGTTTTTACAGTTATATTTATTACTCGACCCAACTCTGTTAAGTTTATTTACTGACATGAACAATAATGAACTATGAATTGAACATTCTAGCTACCCCAAGGTAAGAGGGTAGCCAATAACCACCTATAAGGAGTTGCTCGACCCCTAACTAAATGATTACCAACTACTCCTCAGCCTTCGGTTGGTTACAATGGCAGTTTAAGATTATAAAGGACTAAAAATTATTACATTAGTTATTAGGTTAAACCCATTATTTATTTAGACTTAACTATTTAGGCTAAGTGATAGGGCTTAAAGAGTCTAATTTATATATTAGGATAATTTGGCAAGATTTGGCTTGATGGGCTTCGAACAAAGATCGTTAGACCGATCTGTCTGCCTCCAATCTTTCTCAGATAGGCTCATGCACTAAAGAAGGCTATTGGCCTTGAGCCTATTAGGTAGCTAGCTCATTCTAGATAATCATTAATTAAGTAGGCTCCATCTCATCCGTTGATCACTGAAATGATCTAACAAATAATATCTTACCCAAGAGCTTATAAATACTTAGCATTTTCTCTTCATTTAGAACTCTTATAAAGAATAGAGAAACGAAATTGCTCTGCAAAACTTTTCTTTCTAAGATCAAACAAGTAATCCAGATAAAGAATTAATCTCATTTATTTAAGTTATAAGGTGAACACTTGAGGTCCCTTAAGGCTGCTTTATCTGTTACTTGTGCATTTAAGATACTGAGATTACATATTTCTCCTCCCTACCTTATTCTCACTTAATTATCCCTTCAAGTAACAATCTCGCTTTACTTCTTTGAAACTACATGTAACGTTTTACTCATGCAGTATGCATGTGGCCACTGCAATCGAACCCCTACATCTATATTTTTTGTTACTCAACTGGGAAAGAGGGATTGTAGAAACATAGCACCTCCTAGGAAGAAAGCAACCGGTACGTCTAATACTACGTCTCAAGAGCTCGATACTAATGTAGAGCTTACTAAGCAAAATCCACTCTCACTGCTTAAGAATATTAGCCAAGACCATTTAGTACTTGAGGCTTCTTTAGATCCCGTACAGACAATACGGACAACACAAGAAGCTACGATGGCTTTAAATCAGTTATGGCTATGTTCCAACCTATCCTCACTAGGATGGTTGCCACCGCTGCTGCTTAATAAGGTATGGCTTTACCGAATCTTATGGTTGATGCATAGCTAAGCACTACTACCTCAACTCAACCAATTAATCCTCTAGCTATTAAGGAGGATCTCCATCAAAGAAGGGGTGATGAACGCACCCCCCCACTTCCCTAACCAAAACCTGTACGACAACTAACTCCTATAATGGAGAATGTAAGAGTCCATTTAAGTAGCTCTTCATCTTCACAGGTGCCTACTCCTCTATCCAATCCTATCATCTCAATCTTGGGTGGATCTACTTCTCATCCCGATCTTACCTATGCTTTGCTACCTACATCTACAGCTTCTGCTCCAAGGACTTCGTTTATAACAAGGGAAGACTTGAATGTTTATATGAGGAAAATACAAGCTAAGTCATTTATGGAAGTACTAGAGCTAAAACTCCCATATCATTAATGCATTGCAGTGAAGCCATACCTCAAAGACTATATAAGTCCTAAATTCATGTTGTTCAATGGTAAAAAGGGAAGTACGAAGGAACACTTACTGAAATTGAAACCTTACAGCCTTATAGGCTTGATGATAACCTAAAGCTTAGAAAATTCTATAAATCATTGACAAAAAAGGCATATACCTATTATGTCAACCTTGCCTTAAGATTGGTTGATTCATGGGGAACTATGTGTAAGCTTTTCCTGGAAAAATTCTTCTCTACTTAGGAACGGGTTACGATTACAGATATGGGACAAATATGCCAAAACCTGAAGGAAGACTTGATGAATTACATAGAGCGTACCCTTAACATATAAGATGTGTATAACGAAAAGGAATTAGTGAAGATTTACATTCAGGGGATGTTCATTGAGTATGCCATCCACTTAGAAAACATTAATTTATGTTCATTCTCCGCACTTGTCCAGACTGTAAGAAAAACTAACAATTTCGTTATGTAACAATGGATAGAAGGTAAGAGATTCAGAAAATGAGCAACATCTGTTAACTCAGCTCGAGGAGAAAGTCCTAAAGATAACAAGAAGTTAAGGAATGATAGTTCATAAGGCTTTACACCAGTTATATCATTCCCATGCTCGATGGGTAAGATACATGTTGTATTTGACCAGTGATTATGGGATGGAAACATAAAGCTCCTAAGGGTAGGGTGTTTATCAACTGTAAGCGAGAAAAATGATCCTGAGTTCTATAAATATCACAGGACTATAGGTTGTCGAACTAAAGAGTACTAGACATTGAAGAAAATATTTAATGATCTAGTCTATAATAGGGAATTTGTTATAGAGAATAATGATGTACGCAGCAATCCACTTCCGACACACAACACCTAACGGGGTGTTGCAAATGCTGCTAGTCATAATTTAAGACAAGAGGAAGAAGAAGTGCCATAAGTTGAGGTATATGAAGAAAAGGAAGCAGTAATAGAAACTAACCAAGGCGTACACCCATCAATGGCTACTGCCCTAATGAAGACCTCTAACTTTAGGAAGTTCTTTGATTTACTAAGATTTGATGAAGATACACGACTTACAACAGCAACTGCACTTACCCAGATTTCTGAGAGACAATATAGGGAGTACGGTGTAGCGCAGCTAGTATGAAGGATGGCCAACGCTCATGAGAATGTGATACTCTTTACTGATGCAGACGTATATACGAAGAACCCTAATCACAACCGTCCTCTTTATATAGAGAGTACGCTCAACGGGTATCCTATTAAGAGGACATTCATAGATAATGACTCTTCCGTAAACATTATGCCAATGTCTACATTCAAGGCCGTAAGGATAGACAACTGACGCTTAGTAAAGTAATCTATTATAGTAAATAGTTTTACTAAAACAACAATAGACACAATAGGGTATGTTAATATAAACTTTAAAGTTAGACCAATATCGGGATCTACGTGATTGACACACCTGTATCCTTCTATCTTCTAGTTTGGAGAAAGTGGCTGCATAATCACAACCTCATACCCTCAACATGGTACTAGTACATCAAGGGCCATTAGAAGGGTAAAGATGTCTTCATTCCGGCTACGAAGAACCTATTTGAACATAACGAGTCTTATCTAACTGACGCAAGGTTTTTTTATGAGTATGCTAAAGATGGAGAGACTGCTATTGCCAAACCCTTTGGCACACCATTGCCCATATGGGAAGAGACCCCAAATAAACAAAAGAAGAAAAGGAGAATGCGAAGCTCCCGGGAGGATAAGAAGCAAAGAAAAGCTGAAGTAACAGAAAGTTTTGTCAAGGATGATGGGTGACGGGTATATTGCTTATGATAGTCTTCGAGATCCAATGAGTTTCTTCTTCTTCTTCTTTTTATCTTCCTTAGATCTCATATCAATACAAGAAACCCAACCCGCCCCTCCTTAAATGCAAGACCAAATGAAACCCTAAGTCAAAGAGATTGAGAAATTGGACTTAGCAAGACCAAGGGAGTCTTCATGACTTATCTTTATTAGCAATAATTTGTTACAAGAAATTAAGGTCTACTTAGTAAAGTTATTGAAGGAATATAAAGATACATTTGCTTGGACATATGATGAAATGCCAGGACTGGACCCTAGTCGAGTGGTGCATAGATTGAACGTCGTACTTTGGGTTAGGTCAGTAAAGCAAGGACAGTGAATCTTTTGTCCTAAAATTGAAGTATAAATAAAAGAAGAGATTAAAAAGTTACTCTGTACCGACTTCATCAAGCCAAATGAATATCCTACCTAGTTGGCCAATATTATGCCAACTAAAAAGAAGAATGGACAAAATAAATGTTTGTGTAAACTTCCGTGATCTTAACAAAGCTTACTCAAAGGATGATTTCCTACTACTAAATATTAACACATTGGTGGATGCTACAGCTGAACATGAATTTTTCCCATTCATGGATGACTTTAATGGCTAAAACTAAATTAAGGTGGCTACCAGAGAAGCTTTTAAAACACCAGTGGGAAACTTCCATTATATAGTCATGCCATTTGGACTTAAGAATACAGGAGCTACCTACCAGAGGGCAATGATTGTCATATTTCATAACATGATGCATGACTTCATGGAAGATTACGTTGATGACATAATTTTCAAGTCAAGATGGGTGCTTGATCACTTAACTCATCTACGGAGGGTCTTTGAACAATGTTATCTATATAAATTGCGTATGAATACCTTGAAGTGCATCTTCAGGGTAACTTCTAGTAAATTCCTTAGATCCGTTGTTCATAGAAAAGGAATTGATATAGATCCAGCAAAGATACAGGCCATGCGTTCCATGCCCTCACCTACTAGTCTAAAGGAATTAAAGACCTTCATGGGGAAAGTCTCCTATATTAGGTGATTTATCCTTGTACTGGCAAAAATGTCTCATTAATTACATCAGCTCATGAAAAAGGGAACCTTATTTGAATGGGGGTAACCTCACGAAGAAGCCATACAAAAGATCAAGGAGATATTCACCTCCCTAACAACGATGATAATACCGGTTAAAGGGTTGCCAATGATTCTTTATTTGATAGCCACTAATAAGTCTATCGGGGCTTTACTAGCTCAAGAATTAAATAGCGGTGAACGACCTGTCTACTACTTAAGTAAGTCACTCCAAAGAAGCGAAGCGAAGCGAAATACTCAGCTTATGAAAAGTAGTGCCTCACGCTAGTATTCGCCATGCAAAAGTTGCGCCATTATTTTCTAGCTCATAGGGTTAATCTGATCACTCATTTAAATCTATTAAAATACTTGTTGTTAAGACTAACTCTTTTAGGAAGGACTGCAAAATTGTTGCTCTTCCTATCAAAATTTGACATTACAATCATGCCACCTACGGCTACTAAGTCTCGGGCTCCAGCAAACCTTTTGACTCATTTTTCTATGACATAAGGGGCTTCTATTGTAGATACAATCCCTACAAAGTTCCATGAAGACTTTATGAGAGCAAAGCTAGATGGAGAGTGGCAAGTACAATTTGATGGCTCCTTTAGCAATACTAGACAAGGAGCTAAGGTGATCTTAATATCTTTAGAAGGTCAAGAGATACCTTTAGCTTTCAAGTTAGACTTCCCATGTACCAATAATGAGGCTAAATATGAAGCTCTCCTGCTTAGTCTCATTTTTACTCAAAATGCTAAAGCATTTAACTTATGCATTGGCATCAAACCTGATCATCAAGTAGGCAAATGGTGAATTTGCTCTCAAAGAACCAACATTAGCGCCTTATAAGGCTGTAGTATAGTCTTCGGTTGGCAAGTTTAAATCAGTGAGATATGAGCATACCAAATGATCTACTAACAACATTAGATTCCAAAGTTCCCATTCAAACTACTCAGAATAATTTGAACGTCCAAGTTATTAAGAAATCCATCCCATGCACAGCTCTACAATTAGTAGACGAAGATGAAGAAGTGCAAGACAATTGGCGTACTCCCATCAAGGTGCAGTTAATGCATCTAAATGTAGCTTCTATGACAACATTAAAGAATTTCACTTGTATTAATGGCATATTATATTTCAAGGGACCAGAAGGCATCTTGTCTTGATGTATTTTTGCAAAACAAGCTCGTTTAAAGTTAGACAAATACCACAAGATACGGTACAAATAAGAAAAGCTACCCTTGTATTGCCACATTTAGCGTGTAGGGTATTACTGGCCAAAAATGTCTAAAGATGCATCTCAACTATAAATGAGTTGTCCAAAGTGTGTTGAACTCCCCAACCAAGGAAAATGCAACTTCGTAGCAAATGCAAGTGATTAGAGACGCCCTTACATCGATTACTTGAAAAATAATCTTTTACTTACGAACAACACAGATGCCCTATTAGTAAAGCATAAAGTAAGAAAGTATCTTGTACATGAGGGCGAGTTGTATAAGATATTATTCATGGGAAAGCCTCTCCGTTGTATAGCACCTCCTGAAATAGAAACTATATTCTTTAAAACGCACTCCAGAGATGGTAGGGAGCATCAAGGGGGAAGGAAGTTATACCACCACTTGCTTAATATGAGGTACTATTGGCCCACCATGGAAAATGATGCATTCAATTTTGCTAGGAAGTATGTCGCATGCCAACAACATGGTGATGTAATCCATGCTCCCATGGTTATATCGCATAACCTAATTCCTCCATAGCCATTCCATACTTGGGCATTTGACTCAATTGGTCCAATATACCTACCATTTAGAAGGTGCATATGGATCCTTGTTAGGATTGAATGTTTCATCAAGTGGGTTGAGGCAATCCCCCTTAAGAATACAACAGGACCTATCATAGCAAATTTCATGAAGGAACATATTATTTGCCACTTTAGAATCCCAAAGCGTATCGTTTCAAATAATGGCACCCCTTTCGTCAACTCACATGTATGACAGTTACTGGCTTCTTACAATATTGATCATGTGAAATTCATACCATGCTTTCCAAAGGGAAACGACCAAGCAAAGGCAATAAATAAGACTCTCTTGAAGGTCCTTAGTTGGATGGTTCATGAAAATCACAATGAGTGGAATAACAAATTGCCATTGGCACCATGGGCTTACAGAACTTCTAAACGAGGTCCTATTCAGGTGATACCTTTCTCTTTGGTATATGGGTCTAAGGCAGTGATGCCTATTGAAATCTTGGTTCCTTTTGCATGCTTAGCTCTCAACGCTGAATTAGAATAAAACAGCTTACGTATGTTAGATCTTGATAGGAATCACATTATTAGGCCTTTGACCTATAGTCGAACTCGAGGACTGGAAGGCCTAGCAAGGTAGATTCTTCTATTCCAATATTCGCTTAACCAAAGCCAGTGTTCTTCTCCCGTTCTCCCTACGGGAAATCGGTGTTATTCTTTGTTAGCTCGGTAAGTGGCATGGTGATGGTGCTAAAGTTCCTAATAAACCTTTTGTAAAATGAAGCCAATCTATGGAAACTTCTTACGTCGACATAAGTAGTAGGAGTCTAACACTCGATAATTGCCTTAATCTTCTCGTCATAAACTCATAAGCCTCCTCCATTGACTACATACCCCAAGAATACTACTTCCTCTTAGCAAAAGCAACATTTCTTCAAGTTGCTGAATAGTCTCTCGGCATGAAGGATATTCAAGACTACTTTGAGATGTTCAATATGACTCGGCATGTCGGCACTGTAGACCAGGATGTCATTAAAGTACACCATGACACACTTCCTGATGAGATGTGTCAGCATATGGTTCATAAATCTTATGAAAGTGCTCGGGGCATTGGACAAGCTAAAAGGCATGACCATCCACTCGTAAAGTCTGTGTCGAGTCTTGAACACAATCTTCCACTCGTCTCTTAACCTCATGCGGATTTAATGGTAACTAGACTTAAGATCAATCTTAGTGAAAATCTTCGCTCTAGTCCTTTCATCTAACATATCTTCTAACCTCGGGTTCGGATAAATGTATTTGATTATGATTTTGTTCATAGCTCAGCTGTCAATACACATCTACCAGGTTCTATCCTTCTTCAACACCGGAAGTGTAGGCATGGCACAAGGGCTGAGACTCTCTCTCACATGACCTTTCTCCAGCAATTCATTGACTTGACATTGGAGTTCAAAAGTCTGCTTGGAATTCATCCGATAAGCTAGCTTAATCGACAGTGTAGTGTTGAGTACTAAGTTAATACAGTATTCTATGCCTTGAGTTGTGGGAAACCCCTCAGGTAACTGTTTTGGGAACAGGTTAACATAGTCATCTAGCAACCCCTTGATTTCCCGAAGAAGCTCACCCCGCTTCTTCATTTCCAATAGTCGCCTGACCAACAATAGGGTCGGCTAGTCAGCATTGATGGCTTCTCAGAACTCGGCTCTACTCATTACTAGAGCTTTCTTTGATCTGCAGGTAAGTTTCATCTGTAGCTTATGAACTTCTCTCGGTGGCATCGAATTCAGCATGATCTTCCAATCATCCTTTTGCAGCATATATGTGTTCCTGTAGCAATCATGTATAACTCTCCTATCAAATAACTACGGCCTACCTAGCAACATGTGGGAAGCGTACGCAGGCAGCATGTCGCAAAGGATCTGGTCAGAGTAATTCCCTACAGCGAACGGTAGCAGTATTTGCTGAGTGACATGTAATGCTCCATTCTCACTTAACTAGTGCAACTTATATGGCCTAAGATGTACAACAGTCGGTAGCTTCAGTTTTGAAACAAGATCAGCCGATGCCATATTGGTGCAACTTTCACTATCCATAATGAGAGCGCACATTCGATCATTCACCTTACAGGTGGTATGAAACAAGTTCTCTTTCTACTCCTCCTCTCGTAAGGGTTCTACGTTTATAGTGCGCCGAACAACCATGAGTAACTGGTCTAAGTTCTCAGGAAACACGTCCTCCTCAATTAGTTCTTTCTTGGCATTTTCTTTCTCGGCAGGAACCTCTTTCTCCTCAGGTTCCTCATCCGTACTCTCTATTTTTACTTTTGGGATGTCTCTCTTAATAACCATCGTCCTTCGGTTTGGGCATTGAGCAGCTATATGTCAAAGCCCTTGACACTTAAAGCACTTGATCTGACCGATCTTCTTACTAGACCTTTACCCCTTCTCATATGTTCAGGTTGGCACTACATTTTTAGGTCGGCCTTTCTGTTCAGCTCTGACATTAACTCTTATGCTCAGTTCAATACTAGACCAAGTTTGGTGACTTGCTTGTCTCGGTCGGTTAGTCAGCATTTTGGTTGTTACTTGGCTCCCTCTTTGCCTCTCCACTTGCTGGGTAATTGTAACAGCTTCATCCATTGTGTCAAATTGTTGGAGCTCCATAATGTCTCGGATGTCTCCTCTCAATCCAGTAATAAACCTTAAGACTGTTCGAGCTGGTGGTTCCTCCACTTCACATCTTATCATAAGCATTTGGAATTCCTGAACATATTCATCAACAGCTCGGCCTCCTTATCTCAGCTCTTGAAATCGAGTGAAAGTATCTTGGAGATATGTTTCCAGCATAAATTTGTTTCTAAGCACTCTCTTCATCTTAAGCCAAATGTTAATCTCTCGTTACCCCTCTTCTTCTTATGGCTTAAAAATTCTTCCACCATATGGCGGTATACTTGGAGAATTCAACAGCAGCAATCCTCATAATCCTCATATTGATGATAATCAAATACATGCTCCACCTTCTCTTTTTAATCCAGATATTCATCAGTATTTCTAGATCCATTAAAACTTGAAATCTGAACCTTTATATGGTTGAATGCTTTAGGGACTCGTACACACTCCTCTTCAAAATACTGTCCATCCTCCTCATTAAGCCCTTTCAGGTCTATCTTTCACCTTACTTGTCTGCCAATTCCTCCACCTTAAACTGGTTGAACTGAGTTCTAACCTTTAACAGGTTGAGCAACTTATGAAGTATTTTGCACGGCCTCAATAGGTCGACAAGACAATGCATAAATAGCTCGAGTCAAATCTACCAAGAAGTTAGCTACCTCATCAAGTCTCTCGTTAGTGCTTCTGGGAGTTCCCTAAGATTGTTGTCCATGATGGATAATTCTACTGTCATCACCAGCATTAACATTCATATTTGGGTCTATCATTTTTCTTTCTTTTTTTTCCTCACAAATTCAAAGTTCAAACAAACACTTCAGAAAGTGAACAGCTAACAATACAATAGTCAAATGAACATAGTAACTGACTTTATTCCACATACACAAAAATAGAGCACAACAAAACTTCTAGAAAAACTAACTATAGTTCACACAAAATCTCCGCTCTAATACCAAGATGTTGCAAACTATGACCAAGAACAAATAAGGCCAGTTGCTAAATGGGTCCAAGCTTACCAAAAGCTCGAAAAAAAAGGGCTAATGGGGAAAGGTACGAAAGGGTGACAAAGACAAATGAAACAGTAAGCAAAACCCACTAACAGTTTTAAAGGATATGATGCACTAATAAAACTTTTGAGGACTCATGGCACAATTCGATATGATGCACGAATTGGTCCAGTAAGGTTACTTGCTACCTAACTTTGCATAAGGGAAAGGATAAGAGTGATGCCGAGATTCAACAAGCAGTGTTTACGCAAGGAAGAAAGTACTCGAGTGTATTAAAGGTAATCCCATCTCTTACAGCTACAAGTATAAGAGTATTTATATCCATAAGTTAGGGTGACTTGCCCAAAAGGAAAAAGACAATAAGGATATTTCCTAAAGAAGCAATGTACACGATATAAGAAGGTAAAAATGAATATATAAGGAAATTAATCATTGGTACTACAAGATTCTCCATACGATACTATATACGTGGCGATGCTGCATTGGCAATGTTGTTAGGAGATGCGAACAAAAAGTACGAACAGGTGGACTTGTTCGAATAGGAATAGCCTAGTCAGTTTAGATTCTCTATCTTTTGACCTCTCGATAAGGATGATGCTGAATGATTGGTCGACTCGGCATTAGAGTAGTCATCAACTCGACATAATACAAAATAAAAGGTGGTCATTCGATACGGTATTAAAGGTGACTCGGTAAGTAAGTATTCGGCCTTAGCAAGGGTTGGTTGGAAAATAAGGATTCGTCGTGCCAGCCCCTCTAATCCTCGGGATCTGCTATAGGTCAAAGGTTCCGTAGCTTGATTCCTATCATCTTTGAAGTACTCTTCCTCATCCTCTTAACCTAGTTATCTCAGGTCTATCATTTATCTTACTCATGTACCTACTTCTCCACCTCAAACTGGTCGAGCTGGGTTCTAACCTCTAGTGGGTCGAGCAGCTTATAGGGTGTTCTGCGTGACTTCAATCAGTCGACAAGCTAACGCATGAATAACTTGAGTCAAATTTTCCAAGAGGTTAGTCATTTCGTTTAGTCTCTCATTAGTGCTCCTAAGGGTTCCTTAAAATTGTTGTCCTTAGTGGACAACTTCGCTGTTGCATCTCTAGCATCAATGTTTACACTTAGGTCAGTCATTTTCTCAATAGATTCAAAGCTCAAACTCCTTAAGTAGGCGATATAGCAAACACTTTCACAAATTAGAAAAAGTAACAAGCAACAAACACAGCAATCAAACGAACTCAATAACTTGCTTTATTTCATACACGCAAAACAGAATATAAACAAAATGTCAAACACAAACCATAACTCCAAACAAAACCTTCGCTCTGATACTAAAATGTTGCAAACCATGACCAAAAACAGATAAAGCCGGTCGGTGAATGGGTCCAAACTTGCGAAAAGCTTGAAAAGGAAGCGATGGGGAATGTATGAAAGAATAAATGCAAATGAAAAGTAAATGAAAACCCACGAACAACTTTAATGGATATGACATACCAATAAAACTTTCAAGGACTCATGATGCTGCTCGATATGACACACGAGATGGTCCAATGAGGCTACTCACTACTTAACCTTGTTTAAGGGTTAAGATAAGAGTGAAATGGATGTAAGCAAAGTAACGTTTATGAGAGACCAATGTCAAGTGTATTAATGTTCAATTTGATTTATGGCTATAACTACATAAGGTATTTATACCTAAGAATTTAAGGTAACATGCCTAAAAAAGAAAAGACAAAAAAGATATTATCCTAAAGAAGTAATGTAAAAAAATACAAAAGGGTAAAAATAAATGTTCAAGAAAAATAATAATTGATGTGGTAGATTCAACATGTGGATCTAAATACGTGGCAACGATATATTGGTGAGACCATTGGAGGATGCGGATAGAAATGTATGGTTAAGTTGCTTGTCTAAGCAATAGTGGCTAAGGATCAATCTACTCTCTTTCTCTTAGCTTCTCGACAAGAGAGATGCTAAGTCAATGGTCGGTTGGGGCATGAGTAAGTAATCTACAACTCGGCATGATATAAATAGGATGACAGCAGGTCTCAAAGACCTGGGATGGGTCAAATAGGTATGATGGATAGGAAGTGAAATGGTTGGTTTCGACGATGAATGTAAATAAATATTGCATACTAAGACACAAACACTATTAGGGGTTTGACCTTGAAATAGGGTTCGATACAACTCACGAACACTAAATGTTGCTTGGGATTCAAATGAGGGTTAGATGCAACTCACTAACTGGTTCAAATGAGAAGGTTCATCACAATCTTAGGGTCAAGATCGATAAGAACACGAGAAGGATTAATGAGTTTAATAAGTACTCGATAATTCGATAATGCTAACTCAAGAGTAGCCTTGCTAAAAAAAAGGAAAGATTCTAAAATGCAAGACTATACTTTTCTATCTAATTTCATGTATCCTTAATGTTTACAAATATTGCTATTTATAGGAAGTCTTAAACCATAGTGACAAAACTAGAAATAATGTACAAAGCATTAAACCCTAAAGAATTGGGCTCATAAATAAAATAAAGGAAAACATGTATAAGAATACAAAACTGTGCGTTTTATAGGGAAAGTCGGCATATAGTTACTGGACGTATCTTGGAAGGAGTAATATCTAAACTAGACCAGGTCAGCAGTTGGATGTACGGGTTCGGGAAGGAGTGCTTAAAGTCTTACATGGCTTGACCAAGACACCAGAGAGGTCAGCCCATTACTATTGAGTTCTAAAGTTAGTTAGCACTAGTCTCTTCGTGTTGTACCAAGTAGATCCCACTATTGGTAATGTGGTCTCTCAACTACTCAGTGGGCGACAGACTTATTGCTGAGTGGTTATTTTTTTTCCTCTCATCCTTTTAGCTTCAGCTAGGCCTCAGCAAACATCACTCAGCCTTGACTTTGAACAGGTCTTCCTTAGCTTGGAAGTAGTCAAAGGTTGATTCCTATCGTGGCATACCTCAGAGAGATAGGCAATGATGAGAATCAAGCTACAGGACCTCTGACTCGCAGTCGAGCCATAAGACCAGAGGGATTGGCATGATGAATCTTTATGTTCCAACCAACTCCTGTCGAGGCTAAGTACTTACTTACCAAGTCACCTTTAATGCCGTACTAAATGATCGCCCTTTATTTTGTGTTATGATGAGTTGATGACTACTCTAATGCCAAGCCGACCAATCACTCGGCATCATCCTTGTCGAGAGATAAAGAATCCAGACTGACTAGGCCATTCTTACTCGGGCAAGTCCACCTGTCCGTATTTTTTGTCTGCATCCCCTAACAATGTTACCAATGCAACATTGCTACATATACAGTATCGTATGGAGAATTTGTAGTACTAATGATTGATTTCCTTGTATATTCATATACGGTATCATGTATATTACTTCTTTAAGAAATGCCCTTATTGTTTTTTCCCTTTTAGGCAAGTTACCTAAACTCACGGGTATAAATACCCTTGTACTTGTAGCTGTAAGAGACGTGATTACCTTCAATACACTCAAGTACTTTCTTCCTTATGTAAACACTGCTTGTTTACTCTCGGCATCACTTTTATTCTTTCCCTTAAGTAAGGTTAGGTAGCGAATAATCTCACTGGACCAATTCATTTGTCATATCGAATTGGGTCGTGAGTCCTCGGAAGTTTCATTAGTGCGTCATATCCTTTGGAACCGTTCGTGGGTTTTGTCTACTTTTTCATTCATCTTTGTCACCCTTTCATACCTTTCTCCATTAACCCTTTTTTTCGAGCTTTCGGCAAGCTTGGACCCATCTAATGATTGACCTTTTATATTCTTGGTCACAGTTCGCAACATCTTGGTATCAAAGTAGAGGTTTTGTGTGAACTATAGTTAGTTCTTCTAAAAGTTCTGTTGTGCTCTATTTTTGCATATGTGAAACATAGTCAGTTGTTGTGTTCATTTGATTGCAATATTCTTAGTTATTCACTTTTTGAAGTGTTTGTTTGAACTTTGAATCTGTAAGGAAAAAAAAAAAGAAAAATGACAGACCCAAATATGAATATTAGTGCTGGTGATGACAATGGAATTGTCCACTATAAACGACAATTTCAGGGAAATCCCATAAGCACTGATGAAAGACATGATGAGGTAGTTAACCTTTTGGTAGATCTAACTCGAGCTGTTCATGCATTGTCTTACCGACCCATTGAGGCTGTGCAAAATATTCCACAAGCTGCTCAACCTATTAGAGGTCAGAAACTAACTTGACCAATTTAAGTTGGAGGAGTTAGTGGACAAGTAAGGCGAAGGATAAACTTGAGAAAGCTTGACGAAGAGGAAGAAGAGTATTTTGAAGAGGAGTGTGTACGAGTCCCTAGAGCATCCGATCATCTGAAGCTTTAAATTCTAAGTTTCAATGGATTTGGGAATGCTGACGAATACTAAATTGAAAAGAGAAGGTGGAGCGTGTATTTAATTACTATCAATATGAGGATTATGAGGACTACTGCTGTTAAATTCTCCGGGTATGAGAATTTTCAGGCCATGAGAAGAAGAAGGGGGTACCGAGAGATTAACATCTGGCCCAAGATGAAGAAAGTACTCAAAAATAGATTCGTACCGGAAACGTATCTCCAACATACTTTCATTCGGCTTTAGGAGCTAAGACAAGGAGGCCGAGCTGTTGATGAGTATGTTCAGGAATTCAAATGCTTATGATAAGATACGAAATAGAGGAATCACTAGCCCGAATGGTCTCAAGGTTTATTACTAGATTGAGAGGAGGCATCTGAGACATTATGGAGCTCCAACGATTTGACATAATGGATGAAGCTATTACAATTACCCAGTGAGTGAAGAGGCAAAGAAAGAGTTAAGTAATGACCAGAATGTCGACTAGCCTACTAGGATAGGCAAGTCACCAAGCTCAGTCTAGTATTGAACTGAGCAGAAGAGTTGATGTCAGAGCTAAACAGAAAGGTTGACCTAAAGATGTAGTGCTGACATGAACGTATGGGAAGGGACAAAGGTCTAGCAAGAAGACCAACCAGATCAAATGCTTCAAGTGTCAAGGGTTTGGACATATGGCTGCTCAATGCTTGAATCGAAGGATGATGGTCATTAAGGGAGATATCCCAAAAGTAGAAGTAGAGAGTACAGATGAAGAACCCGAGGAGAAAGAGGTTCCTGCTGAGAAAGAACTGATTGAAGAGGATGTGTTTCCTGAGAACTTATATATGTTACTCATGGTTGTCCGACGCACCATGAATGTGGAACCTTCACGAGAGGACGAGCAAAGAGAGAACTTGTTTCATACCACTTACAAGGTGAATGATCAAATGTGCGCTCTTATTGTAGATAGTGAAAGTTGTACTAATGTGGCATCGACTGATCTTGTTTTAAAACCGAAGCTGCCGACTGTTGCACATCTTAGGTCGTATAAGTTGCACTGGTTGAATGAGAAAGGAGCATTACATGTCACTCGGCAAATACTACTGCCGATCACTATAGGGAATTACTCCGACTAGATCCTCTGTGACATATTGCCTATGTATACTTCTAACGTGTTGCTGGGTAGGTCGTGGTTGTTTAATAGGAGAGTTATAAATGATGGCTACAAGAACAAGTATATGCTAGAAAAGGATGATTGGAAGATCACGTTGAATCTAATGCCGTCGAGAGAAGTTCACAAGCTACAAACAAAACTCGCTTACAAATCGAAGAAAGCTCTGGTGATGAGTAGAGCCGAGTTTCGAGAAGCCATCAATGTTGACGAGCTAACCCTATTGTTGGTTAGGCAACTATTGGAAATGAAGGAGCAAGGTGAGCTTCCTTAGGAAATCAAGGGGTTGCTAGATGACTATGCCGACCTATTCTTAGAACAGTTACTTAAGGGGTTGCCTCCAACTCGAGGCATAAAGTACTACATTGACTTAGTACCTAACGTTACACTACCGAATAAGCCAACTTATCAGATGAATCCCAAGCAAGCTTTTGAACTTCAACGTCAAGTCAATGAGTTGCTTGAGAAAGGTTATGCAAGAGAGAGTCTTAGCCCTTGTGCCGTACCTATACTTTTAGTACCGAAGAAGGACAGAACCTGACCAATGTATGTTAACAATCGAGTTGTGAACAAAATCACGATCAAATACAGGTATCTAATCTTGAGCCTAGAAGACATGTTGAATGAACTAAGTGGAGTCAAGATTTTCAATAAGATTGATCTTAAGTTTAGTTACCATCAAACCCACATAAGGTCTGGAGGCGAGTGGAAGACTGCGTTCAAGACTCAATATGAACTTTACAAGTAAATGGTCATTCCATTCGGCTTGTCCAATGCCTCAAGCACTTTCATGAGACTTATGAACCATATGTCGAGACATCTCATCAGGAAGTATGTTGTAATGTATTTTGACGACATCCTGGTTAACAGTATTGACATGCCGAGTCACATTGAACATCTCAGAGCAATCTTGGATATCCTTCGTATCGAGAGACTATTTGGCAACTTGAAGAAATGTAGCTTCTGCCAAAAGGAAGTAGTATTCTTGGGATATGTAGTCAAGGGAGGAAGCTTGCGAGTCAATGATAAGAAGATCAAGACAATTGTCGAGTAGCCAACTCTTACTACTTGTATCGACGTAAGAAGTTTCCATGGACTAGCTTCATCTTATGGAAGGTTTATCAGGAACTTTAGCACCATCACTACGCTACTTACCGAGCTAACAAAGAAGAACAATGACTTCTAGTGGGGAGAACAGGAGGAGAGGAGCTTTGCCGACATAAAAGAAAGGTTGACCTCCGCTTCGGTATTAATACCACCTGACTTCAACAAAATTTTTGAGCTGGAATACGATGCATCGAGTGTTAGAATAGGTGCTATCCTAATGCAGGAAAGCTGACCAATTGCCTTCTATAGTGAGAAGCTTCGAGGACCACAACTGAACTACTCCGTGTATGATAAGGAACTTTTGGCACTAATTCGAGCAATGCGAGTGTGGCAACATTACTTATTGTCGAGAGAATTTGTCATATATACTGATCATAAATCACCGAGGTACCTCCAAAGTCAGACTAAGTTATCGAAGCGGTAGGCGAGGTAGGTTGAATTCCTTAAAGGGTTCAATTTTGTGATAAAGTTCAAGTAAGGAAAGAGCAACATAGTTGCAGATCCTTTTTCGAGGAGGTATGCGCTCTTGTCAAAACTACAGACCAAGTTATTTGGTTTTGCAAGTATTGAAGAACAATACTCCAGGGATCTACAATTTGGACCAATAATTTTGCGATGTGTAGAAGGGAGGACAGTAGATGAGTATTATGTAGAGGATGGCTATCTATTCCGAGGAGGGAGATTGTACATGACAACTTATTCCCTATGGGAATTATTAGTCAAGGAAGCCCATAGAGAAGGGTTGTTTGGACACTTTGGAGAAAGGAGGACCTGTGAACTATTGAATAGCCAATTCTTTTGGCCGAAAATGCGAAGAGATGTGCACCAAGTTGTGGAAAACTACACAGTGTGCAAAAAGGCTAAGTATCGAGCCGAGCAAGGAAAAGCAATGCCCCTACCTGTTCTGACGAGGCCATGGACTGAACTGAGTATGGACTTTGTTCTCGGACTACCACGAACTGCCCTGAAACAAAGATTTTGTAATGGACGTCATAGATCAGTTTAGTAAGATGGTACACTTCGTGCCCTGCACCAAAACTAACGACACTTCGGCTATTACTTCTCTTTTCTAACAGGAGATTGTACGGATACACAGCGTGTCGAAGAGTGTAGTCTTTAATAGAGACCTGAAGTTCTTGAGCGATTTCTGGTGGACCCTATGGCGTTGGCTGGGAACCAAATTACTCTTCAGTACCTCATGTTACCCTTAAACTGACGGCCAAACAGAGGCAGTTAATCATACTTTGAGGTTACTACTTCGAACTGCAATAGGTAAGAACTTGGCTGATTGGGACGTTTACTTGCTAGTGGTCGAATTTGCCTATAATTGGACAGTATATGATACCACTAAGCAGACTCCCTTCGAGGTGGTTAATGGATTCAATCCCAAGTTGCCCTTGACTATAGCCATGTACCAACACCAATGCAAGAGGACCCTAACACCTTGGCTAAAGCACAATCTCTTCAGCACATCTATGACAAGGTCACTTGACTTATTGACCAAGCTACCAGAAGAATGAGAGAAAGAATCAAGGATAGGTCGGCTAAACAATTTCAGCCAAGAGACTTGGTATGGCTATACCTCAGCAAGGAACGGTTCTCAAATAAGAGGAAAAACAAATTGTCTGCAAGAGCGGAAGGGCCTTTTAGAATCCTCTAGAAAATCAGTGACAATACTTATAGGTTGGAACTGCTAGAGGACTATGGGGTTTTTGATGCTTTCAACATTGTCGACCTTAGTCTATATCACCTCGACGGAGAACTGAGCGAACACTATCCAAATTTGATCCCAAATCCAAAACAACCCAAAGGGAGTGATGGGAATCAAGCTATAGGACCTCTGACCCGCAGTCGAGCCCGAAGACTAGAAAGGCTGACATGACGAATCCTTATGTTCCAACTAATCCCTACCGATGCCAAGTACTTACTTGCTGAGTCACCTTTAATGCCATGCCAAATGACCGCCCTTTATTATGTGTTATGCCAAGTTGACCAATTACTCAGCATCATCCTTGCTGAAAGGCTGAGAGATAGAAAATCCAGATTGACTAGGCTATTCCTACTAGAACAAGCTTACCCGTTCGTATTTTTTATCTACATCCCCTAACAACCTTGCCAATGCAACATCGGCACATATATAGTATCATATGGAGAATCTGTAGCACCAATGATTGATTTCTTTGTATATTCATTTTTACTCTCTTATATCATGTATATTGCTTTTTTAGGAAATATCCTTATTATCTTTTCTCTTTTGGGCAAATTGCCCTAACTTACGGGTATAAATACCCTTATACTTGTAGCTATAAGAGATGGGATTATCTTCAATACACTCCAGTACTTTCTTCTTTGCATAAACATTGCTTGTTTACTCTCGGCATCACTCTTATCCTTTCCCTTAAGCAAGATTAGGTGGCGAGTAACCTCACTGGATCAATTCGTGTATCATATTGAATTGTGTCGTGAGTCTTTGGAAGTTTCATTAGTGCATCATATCCTTTAGAACTGTTTAAGGGTTTTGTTTACTGTTTCATTCGTCCTTGTTGCCCTTTTGTACCTTTCCCCATTAACCCTTTTTTTGGGCTTTTGATAAGCTTGGACCCATCTAGCAACTGATCTTATCTATTCTTGGTCACAATTCATAACAGAAGAAGATCAAGATCGAGCCCCCAAAAGAACTGACCATGTGAAACTTTGGATTTCAAGTTTCAATAGGTTTAGGAATGCTGATAAATATTTGTAATGGGAAGAGAAAGTGGAGCGTATTTTTTATTATTATTAGTAAGAGGATTATGAGAAAGCGAGAATTATTGTTATTGAGTTCTCTAAGTATGCCACCATGTGGTGGAAGAATTTTTAGACCATAAGGAAATGAGAAGACCACTGAAAGATTAACACTTGATCAGAAATGACAAGAATACTAAGAAATAGATTTGTACCAGAAACTTACCTGTAAGATACTTTCACTCGGCTTTAGGAGTTGAGGCAAGGAAACTAAACAATTAATGACTATGCTCAAGAATTCCAAATGCTCATGATCTAATGTAAAGTGGAGGAGCCCTCGGTACAAACAATCTCTAGGTTTATCACGAGATTGAGAGGTAATATTTGGGACATTGTAAAACTCCAATGATTCACAACAATGGATGAAGCCATCCGAATAACTCAACGAGTGAAGAGGTAGAGAAGAAGCCAAGTACCGATCAGAATGCCGACTAGTCGACCCGAACAATGAAGTCACCAAACTCAGTCAAATACTAAGCCGATCCGAAAGGTGGATGTCTGAGCCGATAAGAAAGGCCAACTTGACGATGACGTGCCAACTTGAACTTATGAGAAGGGGCAAGGATCAAGCAAAAAGACAAGCCAGATCAAGTACTTCAAATGCCAAGGATTTAGATATATGGCTACTTAGTGCCCAAATCCTAGAACTATAGTAATCAAGGGCAAGGAAGAGGAAAGTACTGTTGAGAAACAACTTATTGAAGAGGATGTATTTGCCGAGGACTTGGATTAGTTGGTCCTGGTTGTCCGATGTGCCATGAACTTAGAACCCTCATGAGAGGAAGAGTAATGGGAGAATTTGTTTCATACTATTTGTAAGGTGAGTGACCAGGTACGAGCGTTAATTGTGGATAGTAGAAGTTGTGCCAATGTATCATCATCCGAAATGGTCATTTAGTTAAGGTTGCCAACCATTGCACACCCTAAGCGGTACAAGTTGCATTGGTTATGTGATAAGGGAACACTACATGTCACTCGGCAAGTATTGCTGTTGGTCACAATTGGAAACTACTCCGACGAGATTCTCTACGATGTGCTACCCATGTGCGCTTTGCACGTGTTGTTAGGCCGACCATGACTGTTTGGTAGAAGAGTTATCTATGACAGATACAGGAACACATATGTGTTCGAAAAGGATGGCCAAAAGATTATACTGAACCTGATGCCATTAAGAAAAGTTAATAAATTGCAAACTAAACTTGCTCGTGAATCGAAGAAGATTTTGATGATGAGTAGAGCCGAGCTCTAAGAGGCCATCAATGTTGATGAGTTGACCTTCATGTTGGTCAGCCGCTTATTAGAGATGAAGGAGTGGGGTAAACTACCCCAGAAAATAAGAGAGTTGCTAGACGGATATGCCGACCTATTCTCAGAATAATTACCCGAGGAGTTACCCCTAAATCGAGGCATAGAACATTGTATTGACTAAATACCCAGCATTGTACTGTTGAATAAGCCTGCCTACCGAATGAGTCCTGAGCAGGCTTTTGAACTTCAATGTCAAGTCAATGAACTGTTGGAGAAAGGGTATGTTAGGGAAAGTTTCAGCCCATGTGTTATGCCGGCGCTTTTGATGCTGAAAAAAGATGAAACCCAACGGATGTGTGTAGATAGCTAAGCTGTGAATAAGATCACGATAAAGTACAGGTATCCTATTTCGAGGTTGGAAGATATGCTAGATAAATTAAGTAAAGCCATCATCTTCAACAAGATTGATCTTAAGTCCGGTTACCATCAAATTCGCATGAGGCTAGGAGATAAGTAGATTACCGCATTCAAGACTCGACATGGACTTTATGAATGGATGGTTATGCCCTTCAACTTATTGAATGCCTCGAATAGTTTCATGAGACTAATGAATCATGTGCTAAGACATCTGATAAGAAAGTGCGTCGTAGTGTACTTTGATAACATCCTAGTTTACAGTGTCAATATGCTCAAGTCACTGTAAACATCTTCAAATAGTTTTGGATATCCTCCATGGTGAAAGATTATTCGGCAATCTCAAGAAGTGTTGCTTTTGCCATGAGGAAGTGGTATTCTTAGGTTTTGTAGTAACTAGAGGAGGCTTACAAGTATACGATGAGAAAATACGAGCAATCATTAAGTGGCTGACTCTTATTACTTATGCCGACATAAGAAATTTCCATGAATTGGCTTCATTCTACAGAAGATTCATTAGGAATTTCAATACCTTCGCCACACCACTTACTAAGCTAACAAAGAAGAACACTGACTTTCGATGGGGAGAGAAGAAGGAGAGGAGTTTTGTCGAGATAAAGGAAAAATTGACCTTCACCCCGGTATTAATTTTACTTGACTTCAAGAAAGTATTTGAGCTGGAATATGATGCGTCAGGTATTGAAATAAGAATTGTCTTAATATATGAAGGTCGACCAATTGCCTATCATAGTGAGAAGCTTGGAGGACCTTAATTAAATTACTCCGTGTATGATAAAGAACTCTTAGTACTGATCCGAACACTACAAGTATGGTAGCACCATTTACTATTGAAGGAGTTTGTCATCTATACTAACCATAAGTTCTTGAGATACCTTTGAAGTCAGACCAAGTTATCGAAACAACAGGCAAGATGGGTTGGATTCCTTCAAGGATTCAATTTTGTAATAAAATATAAAAAAGGAAAGAGCAATGTGGTTGTCAATGCTCTTTCGAGAAGACATGCGCTCTTAAGTAAACTGTAGACTAGATTATTTGGGTTTACAAGCATCAAAGAGTAATACTTTAGGGATACACACTTTGGACCCGTGTTTGCGTAATGTGTCAATGGAAGAACAATGGATGAGTACCACGTGAAAGACGGTTACTTGTTTCAAGGGGGAAAATTATGCGTGCTAACTTGTTCACTACGGGAGTTATTGATCAGGGAAGCCTACAGTAGAGGACTATCTAGACATTTTGAGGAGAAAAGGACATATGAATTATTGAGTGGTCAATTCTTTTGGTCGAGAATGATGTGATATGTGCACCAAATTGTTGAAAGTTGTGCCATGTACAAGAAGGCCAAATGTTAAGCCGAGCAAGGGAAAGCAACGCCTTTGCCCGTTCCGACGAAACCATGGACTGAGTTGAGCATGAACTTTGTCTGTGAATTACCACGAACTGCCTGAGGCAAAAATTCTGTAATAGTTGTCATCGATCGATTTAGTAAGATAACATACTTTATACCTTACACCAAAACTAATGATGCTTTAACTATTACTTCTTTTTTTTTTTTTTTTTGCAAGAGATTATACGGTTACATGGCATACTGAGAATTGTAGTCTCCGACAAAGACTCAAAGTTCTTGAGCCATTTATGGAGGACCTTGTAGCGTCGGATGGGGACCAAACTATTATTCAGTACCTCCTATCACCTCTAAACTGATGGCTAAACAGAGGTGGTTAATCTTACTTTAGGATCACTACTCTGAGTTATAGTGGGCAAGAACTTAGCCGATTAAGACATTTGCTTGCTAATGGCCCCTTTTGAAGTTGTCTATGGTTTTAATCTTGAGTTGCCCTTCGATCACACCCCCATGTCAGAATTCGAGCAAGAAGACCCAAATGCAAAAGCCAGAGCACAATCCATTTATCACATCTATAACAAAGTCACTCGGCATATCGATCAAGTTACCAGAAGAATACGAGAGAAGACCACAGGTAAGGCGGCTAAACAATTCCAACAAAGAGACTTGGTAAGGTTACACCTCAGCAAGGAATGGTTTCTTAGCAAGAGAAAGAACAAGTTATCTACAAGAGCTGAAGGACCCTTCAAGATCCTCTAAAAGATCAATAACAACGCTTACTGGTTGGAGTTGCCTGAAGATTATGGGATATTTGACACCTTCAACATTGTTAACCTCAGTCTATATCACCTTGATGGAGAACTGATTGAAGACCATTCGAATTTGATCATAAATCCAAATCAACTTGGATGAAATGATAGGAATCAGGCTACTAAGCCTTTGACCTATAGTCAAACCCAAGGATTAGAAGGCTTAGCAAGGCAGATTCTTCTATTCCAACTAACTCTTGCCAAAGCCTAATACTTCTTTACCGAATCACTCTGTAAGACAAGTCAAATGACTGTCCATCTCTTTGAAGTGTACTGAGTTGTAGATTACTCACCCGTACCCAAACCGATCAATGACTCAGCATCTCCCTTACCGAGAAGCTAAGAGAAAGAGAGTGGACTAATCCTTAGCCACCCTTACTTGGACAAGCAACCTGACCATACATTTATGTTCGCATCCTCTAATGGTTTCGCCAATGTATCATCACCACGTGTATAGACCTACGTATAAAATCTACCATGTTAATTATTACTTTTCTTAAATATTCATTTTTACCCTTTTGTATTCTTATACATTACCTCTTTAAAGTAATATCCTTTTTGTCTTTTTCCTTTTAGGCATATTGCCCTAAATTTTCAAGTATAAATATCCCATATACTTGTAGCTGTAAATCAGATTGAACATTAATATACTTGACATTGGTTTCTCGTAAACATTACTTTACTTATATCCATTTCACTCTTATCCTAACCTTTAAGCAATGCTAGGTGGTAAATAACCTTATTGGACCATCTCGTATGTCATATCAAGTTGTACTATGAGTCCTTAGAGTGTCATATCCATTAGAACTATTCGTGGGTTTTCACTTACTTTTCATTCGCATTTGTTCTTTCATACATTCCCCATCACTTCCTTTTTAAGCTTTTGGCAAGTTTGGTCCCATTTAGTGACTAACCTTATTTGTTCTTGGTCACGGTTCACAATAGATCTTGAAGCCTTAGAAGAAAGACGAGACACTACTAAGTGCAACCTTGTTAATTACCAAAGACAATTTAGTGTCGCTTATGATTGCCTGGTCAAGAAAAGATCTTTTCAGCAAAGTGACGTTGTACTTCATACAGCAGAGCATGTGTAATGAGGTATTTTAGCGCCAAAGTTTACACTGAAGTAAGAAGGCCCTTTTATAATTCATGAGGTCCACGACAGCGACTATTGTAAGCTCCTTAATCCAAAAACTGATGCAATAACCCCTCCCGTTAATTTTCAAGATGTTAAAAAGTTTCATTTGTAAATCTAACAACATATTTGCAATTCAAATGAATGAAACATTAACTTCTATTACTCTATTTCTTTGTGTTCCCTTACTTTCTTTTGCCTTGTTGTTGCTGCAAATTTAAAGATATATCTCCTTAGCGTATAGTTTTAATTATGTATTCTATTTTTGTCTTCTTATTGTTGCAAAGTTAGAGATACGTCTCTTTAGTGCATAAGGCTAATACATAAATAAGTAAAGAGAAAGCGATACAAGGTTAAGTATTATGAAATACCCTCTTGACCACTGATAATACGCTTGGCGCATGTTACTATTGTTTCTTAAGCTCGATTGACTATTTTATCTTATGTGCTCAACTTATTGTTACTAGTAAGTGAGAGCCTCCCTCTAATACATAACGCTATTATCTAATCTTCACAAGCAATAAGGAGCAAATCGTATTATCATGGCATTTCTTTTACAATGTTACCACTAAGTGAGGCACTACTTCTTAAAATGCATAATGACCCCTATAAGTTTCGGTAGCATAGGTCACCTTTAGGTTAAAAAGCCTTGTTATTTGATATAACTAAAGAATTGAAGCAAACAAAGAATAGAAAGATAGGAGGAAAGCAATGAAATTTCATTCAATCAGCAAGTTCAATTAGAAAGTGTTGAAAATAACTTGAATACCAAAAACCGGGGGGGGGGGCGAAAGGATGAACATCAATAAAACAAATGAATATAGCCAAACTCTACTAAGGGTAGCAATCTAAACCTACCATAGACTCAAGGTTCATATCACCTAGTAAATCTTTTGCTTCATTGTCCATCTCTTCAATAATACCTTGCAAGGCTTGAATCCTTGCCACTAGCTCACCTCAGCTTCTCATAGCAACACAATAACTTAGCAATCTCTTAGCTTTAGCAACAATGGGCTCTAAGTTACCAACCTTGAATTTTTAAAAATGAGCCCCTTCAACATAGCTAACCAGTTGTTATAACTTATCATCTTACAAAGACCTCCAAGACTTCTCAAGCAGCAATGCAGCTTCCCCTGATATTTTCACCATTGTATTAACCAACTCAATCCCCAACATAGGAGACTCACTCCAAAAATCTTGGTCCATAGCATAAAGTCTCTCTAATGGTTCCAGTAAACGAGAAGGAACATCAAATCCATGAAAGGATATTATCTCCTCCGAGATGGCTTTTGGAGTTGCTACTATGTCTTTACGAGATAAGTTAACAATTGGAGGTGGAGAGACATAAGCAAATGTTGCATATACTTCACCTTTATGAGTCCTTGAGCATAACAATGTGTCTGCATAAGTATCGCAGTCACCTGCCTCACTGACTGACGAAGTAATGTCCTCTGCTTCAAGGGAATTATTCAACTTTTCAATTCCACCATCATCATCATCAGCATCCCCATATTGGATTGGAGATTTACTATAATCTACCAAGTCTTCATCATCATCATCATCCTTATTTGAAGCTATCATTGGTGTAGTAGGATTGTTTGGACAAACCCCAAAGCTTAAGTTAGCGGCATTATTCTTCTCGTCGACTGTAACAAGAAAGCCCATCTCGACCTACAATAGTAAAAGAATAAAGTTAGTGGTATAAATACAAAAAAAAAAATTATACATATAAAATAACGTTATATATTTAATAAAGTTACCTCTTGAACAAATACTCGTGTGGTTTATCTCGAATCCACCAATGGAGGCAAGGGGTGGCTACCCTTAGACTTTGAAGAAGGTTTCACCCTTATTGTCTCACCAAGACATTCCGATTGTTTAGTAATAGCTCTTTATGCATCTCCACTGCCTTGAGACTTGAGCCTTAGAAGTTTAAAAAAGAATTCATAACGATACACAGTAAGTACATGAAGTGTATCACCTATTGACGTAAAGGCATAAGCCTGGAACGTATCCAGGCAATTCATCTAATGTGTTAGCCATCCAGGGGAAGTAACCCTAGAACGATCAATAGAAGGAAAGAATAGCAGTCACTTTCTAAGGTGAATCTTCCTAAAGTCGTTTAGACGTAGTGACTGACAGCAAGATTCAAAACTCACAATCGAGGTAATCAAGTAAGACACTCCTTGATCAAACCAAGTTGACGTACAACCTGATAGGGGAGAGTACACCATGACTCTTCACTCTAAAAAGTAGCCAGTTGAGTCTATATTGTCGATAAGGGAAGGTAAGCTCCCTGGAATATACCATAAGAGGAACCTGACTTAAGAATCAAGAATTTTTCCTCAATTTTCCACCAAGGTAACCTTATCATCTAAGCCAACAATTTGCCCGACATAAGAGTAGAATGTGAATTTACCCTTGATGTCAATGAGCTGTATGAGTGATTGATTAATTGATCCTTTAACCCAGGCCCACATTTTAGGAAGAGCAAGGCTAAGTTGTTCTTGTGCAACTGGAGGAGAAAAATATCTTCAAAACTACTCACAAAAGAAAAGTTAAAGGAATACCAAGTCTACATGTGAAATGATCACATATTGACCTTTTGAACGTATGGAAGCATGGTGATACATATCTAAATGTCGGTAAAGTAAACCCAAGTAGAAGGAACTTAGAGCAAATCACTCACCCTAGGCTATACATATGGCTAAGAGAAAGAGTCATAGACTAATACCTTCCTTAGGCCTTCCGAGAAATACAAATAGGGAAAGCCAAAACACAATGAAAGTAGAAAGTTCTTACTTACAAAGATAAGAAAGAGAACATATGAGTAGAAGACACAACAACATTTAAATTTTAAAAAAAAAGGAAAAAAGAGGATATGAAGGTACTTACTCTTTCTCATAACCTTGGCTTGGAACCTGAAGCCAATCCTTCCTTCGTTCGTTGAAGAAATATGTGAGCTAAGAAGCAAAACATGGCTTCTTCTTCTTAGTGTGGGTATTTTGCGAAGTACCCATTAGTGACGTCTGAAAGCTGTGCTTTTTATGAGAGGTTGTTGTGGTAGCAAGGTCGACTTATCTAAAGCTGTGTAGATTCAATAGTACAACTACGTCTTTTAATGTTTGAGTTATCTGCCCTCATGAAGTGATAAATGTGTAGGTCTGAATACTCCAACACAAGATGATTGCCTACCATACTGCCATTCCACTCATTTTTAGGAACTGCAGCTAAGTAAAAGTGGCAATAACACAGAGGACTTTAGCCTTCTTCAATAGAGTCACGTATTCCGGCTTCTTTACAATGTATGTCGCCCAATCATCCCATCTAGAGGAAGGCTCATTCAGGAATGTAAATTGGGTGTTAGAAAGAGGTAGCTTTCTCTTCTCATTTCTGAAACACAATACCGAATCTCTCCTAATGGCATCTCTAAAATCGATAGGAGGCTTACGCACAGTACATTGGAGACCACCATCAGTGTTAGGTATTGCGTAGGCTTCTTGACGCTTAGCTTTGTCCTAAAATGTATCTTTGAAGATGGTTTTGTTCAATTACTTATCCCTAAGACATGGGATGGGTAGTGGACATTTATCTTGATGCACTAATAAGTCCTTCATCTTTGCTACTTTTGTGCTTTAACTTAGATTAGTCTTCATCACCTTTTCTATTAAAATGCAAAATCAATTTGTTCCTTAAGTAAGGAACATGGCAAGTGTTAATATACATACATATCAAATAAGAATTAGAGTAAAAGAAAAAAAGAAGAAGAAAAGAATGAGAAAAAGGAGGTCATAGTGGTCATTATATTATACAATCAAAGCATTGAACCGAAAACGAAGGCTGATCCATCAAAGGATTAAAGAGACATGAGCCATGCATTTGTAAAGTCAAAGATACATAAATTTTCATCCCATGCATATGGTATTCGAAGGAAAAAGGCCAAATCAATAGTAAACAGCAAAATCAACTATCCTTGTTTACTCAAATTTATTACTTCTTCGCAGACAAAGAAAAAATATAAAAGAAAAAGAGATGCATAAGTAAAAGCAAGAGGCAGTGATGATTATGTTGGAGAAGTAGCGAATAAGACAAAAAGATCATTGTGCTTTGAGAATTGTTCCTATCTTGGCTTGGCAACTCTTAATAGGTATTGTAGCCATGACGGGGTTCCTACTCATTGCTTAATTAAACATAAATCTGAGCTTCATATTTTCTCTTTTGCATGCATTTACTTTTGAGTAAACGCTGAAACTTTCTATTTTAATTTGGTTTTCTGGGTACTCGATGATTAATGGCAAAATTGTAATGTACCGTAGTTTATGGTTGTGGAAACATGATTCCAAGTCTACTATGAGACTTGTTAAAAACCAAATACAACGAAGTTTTGTGGGTAAGAATGATTTTACGAACGATTTTGATGTTAAAGGTGCAATTTTGGTGAAATCTTCTATGGATGATAGTATTTGCTTTACATGGAGACTAAGGAAACCCATTAATTTTATTATGTAACAAGTTTTGCAATTGTAGAAACGTCAAACTTTTTTTTTAAGTCTCAACATTTAAAAAAATCGAAACTTAGCGAAATGTTATGTCCTCATGATGAAACTATTCAAGAGGTTGATACACTTGCTTCAAACAATGCATTTGGTGAAGATTTTGAAAAGATGTAGACCATGGTAATCAAAATAAAGGACAAAGTGTTGTTAATATATATATATAGGACCCATATAAGAAGGAAAATGAGGAGTGACTTACTTATTGATATGCATGATTAATGATTAATGTAGGAATCAAGTCTTCATAATGTCGCTGAGATCACCTAACATTGCTCTCGAAGAGTTTGTTGTTAGGAGTTCAACTTAAACGATCAAATAAACCTTAGTATTAAGAACCTGATTGCATCATTTCTCTCCAAGTTTTGATAAATTTAATCTTCAAGAGAAGCAACAAGAAATCTAAGATTAACACAAAGGAAAGCAAGAAGGGAATTCAAAATAAAAAATAATAATATTAATAAAGATTAAGAGGAAGTGAAGACTTGTTGTTATTTGATGCCAATATGATTAAATATGAAGTTAATAAAGTGAGGATCTATAAATAGGGGAGTGAAAGATATATTTTGAAGATTTGGTTTCAAGATTCGATAAAGGCGAATAGATTTAATAAAATTTGCGTTATCTTTAGATATGAAGATATAATAGATTTTAATTAGTTAAGGAGGATTTGGTAAGTGTTATTTAGTTACTGAAGATGTGTTGCACAGAAAAGAAGATAATGGGTAGCATGTTTTGAAAATAAATTCATGCATATAAGGATTAAACTAAAGATTTATTAGATTTTAGTACCCATCCATTGCTAGCTAAGCTGGTTCTTGTCATTAACATATATTATATGCTAAAAAAAAAAACGTACCGTACAGTAGGGTGCTACCACTGCATCCCTATGCTATCTCTATACAACGTGACTTAACTCTTGCAATCTTTATAAGGGGGCAGATACTATTGTTTCGTTTCGCAATGCTCTAGAGTTTTGCTCCACTTCATGATAGCACTACTCCATTTACTAGTATGAATGAGATATATAACATGGCCAGATGGAATATTATTGAAGCTCCAACAATTTTTTTTTTAAATGTTTTGATGGTTTTATTTTTCTGCCAATGATTGTAAAACAAGGAAAAGATACTAATAAGAGCCACCACACACATTATTTAGCGTATCAATGTCATGGGAGCAATAAGTCAATAGTGTGATACAAAAGTATATCAAAATATGCATTCCATAGTAGCAAAATGAATACTAACATATCATGCTCAGCTCGTTAGTAATTTGAAAGAAGCGTTAATTCCATAGATATTGGAAGTAATTAAGCAAGCAACGTTAACATTCAATGCATCTACATAACAATTGAAGAAACAACTTTTAGAAATACTCAAAAACCCCTTCAATGTCTCAAAGGGACTTTTAGTCAAGGGGCAAAATATAAAGGGTTGAAAATTATTATATTAGTTATTGAGTTAAGCTTATTATTTATTTAGGCTTGACTCATTGAGTTAGGTAACAAGGCTTGAGGAGTCTGGTTCATATATTGGGATGATTCAAGGATATTTGGCTTGGTGGGCCCGGAATAGGGATCGTTGGACCAGTTTGTCCACCTCCAATTTTTTTCGGGTATACTCATGCACTAAAGAAGATTACTGGATTTGGGCCTATTAGCTAGCTCATTTTGGATAACCATAAATTGAGTAGGCTTCATCTCATCTATTGATCACCAAGATGATTTAATGGATGTTATCTTGTTCAAGAGCTTATAAATATTTAGTATTTTCTCCTCATTTGAAACTTTTAGAGATAATAGAGAAACAAGATTGCTCTACAAAATTTCTACTCCCTAAGATCAAATAAGCAACTTAAGCAAAGAATTGATTTCATTCGCTTAAGCTACAAAGTAAATGCTTGAGGTCCTCTAAGGCTACTCTATTTGTCACTTATATATTTGAGACACTGAGATTGTTTGTTCCTCCTCCTTGCCTTATTCTCACCTAATCATCTCTTTAAATAATAGTCTTGCTTTATTTCTTTGAAGTCATGTGTAACGCGTTACTTATGTAGCATGCTACTTACGTAACGTAGCATACACGTGATTACTCCAATCAAATCTCTACATCTACAAAGACAAAGTGGGTTATGATCCACTTAAAAAAATGAGTCATTTGACTTATGAGTTGTTTAATCCATTAGTGGCCATAGGTTAGTTCCTAGATCATCTTTATATCCACATTAATAAACAGGCTTCATGGAATTGTTAACGATAGCAAACAACTTGGAAAACCTCAATTAAGTAGTAAATTAATTTTTCAAAGTATAGGTACCATTTATAATATTAACCATAAAAAAAAAAAAGGAAAGGAAAAAAGGTCTCATCTCTTACAGGTGGTAATCACTATTCGAAATAAAAAAAATCAAAATAAATAAAAATTCTCAAACAAATTTCCAAATAAACAAGTTGTTTGGGATAATGAAAATATAAAGAAATCTATATAAAGGAAAATAAAGAGATTACAATTCTTAAAGCTTGTTTAGATATGAAGAGCAAAAATAATAATAAATGGGTGAAGATTTTGCCTTTTCATATGCTTGATTAAAGGAAATGAATATAATAAAAACGAAACAATAATTGGACTAAATCATCCTCTATGTATCTCTCTCTCTTTGATTATTTTTGTAACATCTTAAACTTTCTATCTATTTCTCCCGATTTCTCTATTTAGATAGAAATGAGAAGAACTCTAAAGTTGAATAATTTTGCTCTTCCATACAAATCATCCCATTTCAAATCTTTACCAACCCTAAAGAGAAGACATGCATTTTCATTCCTAGCTCCTTCTAGCTTAAATGACCAAAGGCTCTCTTAATGTTCCCTCATCTTGGATCATTAGGAAAGAGGATCAAGTTAGCCTAATACTATTCAAGTCTTCCCAATTAAACAACAACTGCTTTGATAAGCTAGCATAGGCATGATAGATTTTAGCTACTAGAAATCCCAATACAAGGGGTAGAAGATGCCACATAAGCATAAGCCCACCAATAACTATATATACGAGCAATTATAAAAATCCCCACAATTTAAATCTACCACAATTAATATTTACTAGTGGTGATTGATCAATTGTCTCTCCTCTATAGATAGGGCACTTCCAACATTGCAAATACATATGCTTTTTCAGAGGGTGCAAAAAAATATATTCAAATTAAAAATAAATGAAATAATCTTTGAATTCTTCTTTTTTAGAAAGAAAGGAAAGTGAAAGTAAAAAGGTTTAGCAATTTGCCATCTATTTTTATTGTTCAACTCTTTGACCTTGTATTGATTTCAAGGATAATTAGGGTTAAACTAATGACTTTTATCATGTCAAGATGATGCTCTATTGCTGAATTATATCTCTTGTCCACTTCCATAAAGAAAATAAATAACATTGATTATTCCTAAGATAAAAGGCTTTTACCTTAGTCGATTAGATATGTTTTGAGAGTACTATGGATTATAAGGTAAGTTTAGAGTACAAATTTTCTAGAACTTGTTTCCACGGGATAAGATTTGGTATGGGTTATTCCTATCTTATACCCATAATTGAACATTGTACTTTAAGATATAAAGATTATAGGTTTTAAGATAATCTATATCAACTTATAAACAAAAAATAATATCAATAGGTGAGTAATGAATAATAATATTGTATTTTTAGGTAAATAAATGTTTTAGCTAAAAAAAAAAAGGAGGCAAAGCCCATAAGTCGATAATTTTAAAGGGCTAAATCTAATGTGATCTCTCTTTCTTTATATTTTCCACCATTTGCCTTTTTATTTCCTATTCTACTATTTAGCTTTACATTTTCCATTCTTTCTCCTTATTCCTTTTTATTTGCTAATTAATAAGATCACATAAACTTGAAATAATGAAAATATGAAAAATTACTCTATTAAAAAAAATTACATATTTTTATGTAGGTTTCATATGTTTTGCATGTGAATAACTTATAATATCATATGTAGATTGTTTTTTCGATATCACATCAATTTTAAATTTATAGAAAAATGGCAAATTTTACATGTTTCATAGGGTATCATATATCCTATAGATTTTATAAGGTATAAGTTTCGATTCCAAATATTGGGAACTTATACTATACAAGATAGGTATAGGTAGGTAGAGCTATACAAGTAAGGCATATTAAATTTATCAACTCATTTAAATAAAAAAAATTACATATTAAACTTCAAAGTTTCAACGGTTTAAATGTAAGTTCTTTAAGCCCATCCCGCTTAACTGCACATTAAAGCGGGCTAATTAAATGTGGATTAGATTAGCTCGCTAACCGGTGGAAAAAAAAAAACCAAAAGAAAAAAATAAAAGACTAATGATTGGTTTGGTAGTTGATTTTGATACTCATTAGTCTAATCTAGTATACAATGCACAAAATATTAATCATCTAGTGTCTAATTTTCATTCCTCATTTCAATATAGCATAATCTTCTATTTTCGTATTTTACAGGTGCCCATAATCTATTTGCACTACTTAAACAAGGTTCACCTTATCTTTTGTACCTCACTTCATACATTTTATCGTCTAGTGTATAATTTTTTATAAAGCTTATGGATTAAAACTGAGTTATTCTATGACATTAATACAAGGGCTTCAATCACTTGTTTAAAATTATGATAAAACACACTCCTTTAGGATTAGGCCAAAAAAGATCAAATTGTGAAAGGATTGGATTGAACCGAATCAAACTAAAAATTTGATAATTTTTTTTTATTGTTTGGTTCAAAGATGGACTACTGGTTTGCGGTTAGGTTCGAACAAGTGAACTAGACCGAACTGTAAGAAGTTATAAAAAAAGACAAAAGTTAGCACAAAACCTAACCTATCACACAGTGAACACAACATCATTGTCACTCTTACACTTATGCCTCATTCTCCATTCTTAAGGTTTCATTGTCATCTTCCCTCATTGTTACTCTTACCTCTTATAGTCTCATCATCATCCTTTTTTGTTCTCATGCTTACGTGTTAATGTTGACACAAACAATTATATTGGAAAAACCGAGCACATTAAGTTTGATAAGATTGCATATAGCCTACATCAATGTTATCTTCTTGACTAAATCTCCATCTTTAATCAACGAAAAACACTCTCTCTTTCCTTTCTCTTTACTGCTATATGCTCCTTTACTTTCTTTTGAAGTCTAACAGTTAAAAACAAAAATTCTTGTGGTAAAAAGAGTTGCTGGACATGATTGATATGGAAAAAGGAGCTTTTTAGTTTTTAGGAGAGTTCTAACCATAGAACAATATAGACTAATAATATTATCCTACCATCTTAACACTATTTGGGATGAAGGAAAGTGGAAGGAAGGAAAAGAAATGGAGGAGAGAAAAATGTGAATTGAACCATAAGTTTCTTAAAAAAAAAAATTACAAGCTATTCGGTTTGAAGAGATGAAACGTATTAAATTGAACCAAACTTTGCTTATCACTGCACTCCTTACTCTACATGATATTCAATTATGCTACATGTGGTTTGTGAAATAGAACAAGGTAGAAATAAAATTATAATTTTTGATGAATGAAACAAACAAGTAATTATTATTTCTTACAAGTTATCTAAAGTTTCATTGATATGTATGAAAAATATATTATAATTCTTAAATTGATTAATTTTAGGGGGAGTTGTGGCAGAACCATATTATCTAATGAGAGCTTTTGTGATCTCATCACTTAATTTCATAGAATACAAATTAAAGTTGGGATTAATGATTAAACCAATTTTGTTGAAAACATTTATCCAATATACATGTCGAAGAACAATTAACCTATAACATTTAGATGACGAATGCACCTAGTAGGTTCCTTGAAAAAAAAAAAATCGTAAAAAGAGGTTAAGGAAAAACATATTCCATTTAGGGAGAAATGGTGCCTTCATCTATTATATTTTTAACAAAGAAGGTACCTAACCAATCGTTTGGATCTCTAGAAGATGTATTGATGCTGGGCTTGAGTTTAAGCTTGAAAGATATGAATGTATAGCAAACATTTCAGGTATATAAAAATATGTAGTAGTCATTTTAGGAATAATGGGACACACGAGTGGCATCTTAGTTTTAGTGTGCTTATCACCATCCTTCTCCTCATCATTATCGTCATCTTCATCTCTCTTGGGTGCATAATAATCATCATCATCATTATCTTCATTATTTAAGCCTCCTATATGTTAAAGCATATGGTCATGTGATATCTCCCTCTATGGGATCTATCTAACTGTCTTGTCAACGATATTTTCATTGTCCTATATAGGTGCAAACGTGGGTAGTGGCTCGAACTCATCAACCATGGGTTGGTTAAACTCGGTAGGTGGCACATGTATTGCATGGATAGGCCCAACTTTTTTTGCTTCTCCAATCCTCACATATAAGTGCTAAATGTAAGTTTACCCAAATGCTTCGGCCATCTTAAAAAAATTATCCACATCGTCACCATTCTTGATGACAATTAGAGAATATGCTGTCATTCCTAAATAAATGTTGGAATGTATTTATAGAAACTTAACCCTCCAAGCATTAAGATCAATTTCCATACTCTTGTAAACTCTTTATAGTAGTTTAAAGAAGTTCGCATTCGTCCTCACTTTTAACATTTTGATTGGGTGCTAATCATACTGTCACGCCCCGAACAAGAAGAGTCATAACAGTCCTACCGTGTAAACTAATCTAAGATAGAAGCTGACCTCACAGCTGCTATCATAGACGTAGTTTACACAAGGCGCACAACTCAACCAGCTTGAAACGTCTGTTCTAACATCTGTTAATATCCAAACCTGTGGTAGAGCTTTTACAAAATACTTGTTCTATATAATCTGCTGTTTATATAAACAGTAATTATATAAATATTTCACGTCCAAGGGTAAAGTTTACAATCAGAGTTTATTAAAAACCACAGGTTTTACGATCTATATACAATAAGTTAGAAAACTAATGGGCTCCCAGGGAATTCCCATTTAGTTTTCCTCAAAACTTAAAGATAAAGCCAAAAGCTCAGGTTCAGTTAAATTCGTTGATCCTCACTTTCCCACACAGCAGCATACTAACCTGAGAACGGTAGTACCTGAACATCTTGCCTTCACTCAACACCTGCAAAAGAGTCTATAGGGATGTGAGCACAATTAGCTCAGTAAGTGGGGTGGAGTCAGAAGAGTACTATAGAATCACGAATAAGATTAATAATTATGATGAAATGCAATGCAATCACTCAAATGAAAACATCGCACAGTGTTAACCGGTCCACTGTGAGGTTAGAGAAATTTCATCCGCTCCAACCCGGATTGAGGAGTTTCATTGCGACTCAAGTTAGACCAAACCTGGGCTTGTGCAATGGAGAATACCCCCCTCCCATGACCGCCTTCGAACCACGGCCCCCAACCTTGCCGCGACCTCCTCGCCTGTTACTTAGTTTGACTAAGGATAGAGAAAGGACCATTTCAGCTATCCTCATCGAAGGAAGTCGGTGTTTGGCCTAACACTCTTAATCGTTTCCCCTAATGGGTGATTATGCATTTCCAATTACATTTTAGTCGAATAACTGTTAGTGTTAATCAGAAGTGACTAACAAGTTCACACAATACAGAATCTATGCAAATATGCAGAACAGCACACCAAGAAGTTAAACTCCTGTCACAACCGAGTATCATTCACACACACAACATGCGCATAATCATCTAATTACAAACATAACCAGAAGTACTCTTGGGACCCCGGATACTTTAAATAGTACCCAAACAGCGGTGAAGCTACAATCCCAACTTACTTGTTTAGATATTCGCTATTGCTGACTTGAATTGTCAACCGTCTTTGGAAGGTCCTAATTACACAAAATGTCCAAATTTAGTTTTCGTAATAATTACGAAAACATTAGGGTTTAGTCTAAAATGGTTATATATATATATATATATTATTTCCATAATATGCAGTTATGTTATTACTATATATCGAATTAAATTATTAATTATCGATACCGTACATCATATATACTATTATGTATTATATATCGTTTTGATCGTATCGAAACGTACTTTTCATTTATTAATTCACGTTTTGATTCCGGTAAGGTTACCAAAATGTGTATATTCTTGAATATGTTATAGTTATAAGCTAGATTGCTTAAGGTTATCCGATTTCAACAAAACTAGTATCATTGAGTTCGTATAGATTTAACGATATGTTTTACGAGTCCTATTCCTAGTGATGGATTTTAACGGGTAGTTTGAATTTTTAATACAATTATACATAATTATATAAAAACGATCGTATTATGCGAAATTTACAGATTTAAATTATATTATAACAATATAAGTATTATTCAATTCTAATATACCTAAAGTGCATCCCGATCAGAAAATATTAATAATTATAATAAAAATCTCCATTTAATCTAATTTGATCAGCAATCCTATATATAGGTTTTATTTAACTATTTAATTCATTTTAGTTTATTAATATTACAAATACACCTCGACTTGTAATTTAAGTCATTTTACTTAATAAATTCATAATAAATAGTTCGGATTACCCAATAATTCCCCGAAAATTTCTATGGGCTTCTAAAAATATAGGGAATTCAATTATCACTTTGTTTCAAGTTTCTGACCTATTGCCTATATTTTCGTATTGACGATTTTACCCTTAAATTTGATAAATTATCCAATTGTAATTCTTTTAGCATCCAATTAATTTCAATCTAACTCAATACTATTACTATTTACCATAGATCAATACATGTCCATTTCATCAATTAATTTCCTAATTTCCTATTAAATTCATAATTTCAGCTTATTTTCATGCTAATTTCAGGCCTAAAAATTCAATAAATATTAAAATTATTCAAATAAAAATTTGGGCTACGTAGCAATTACCTATATATCATACACATCCTATACAAAAATTTTCAACTGGAAACAACATCATATAGTACATTTATTTCATAAATATATATTCGGATGAATTATAGATTTCTTAATAAAGTATATTAAATATTACGAATTTTTCAAAAATAAAAATATCACATGAAAGCATGTCTAAAATAACCTAAGTATAATTTTTTTCATAATTTTCTGGGCGGATTTACTATTTTTTAGAAATTATTGAAAAATAGGGAAGAAATTTGACCTTGGTATTCTTGGGTGCTCCGGTGGTCGACGGCGGCTGGGAGGTTGTCGGACGGCCGGTGCGGTGCGTGGACCGTATGGGGTTGGCTGGGTTTCACAGCAGATCTACTCTAGGTTAGGGTTCCACACTTTCACTAATTTTTTCTGTTTTTTCTAAATTTTTTTTTCCACGATTTTTTCTAATTTTTCTTTCTAATTATTTCTGATTCCAAACTGCTAAAACTTTCATATCTGATGGTGTTGGCTTTTTATAGTGCCTTAAAGTCGGTTAAGGGATTTTTTTTTAATTATTTTATGTTTTCTTTTCTAATATTTTTTTTTTATGCATGAGGTGTCCTAAAGTTATAAATCTACTTTTGAATCAGCAATTCCCTTTCCCTTTCTCCTGCCATGCCTCACTTCCAGTAATCTCCAATGTTATTTAATTAATTTTTCTTTTTCTTTTATTAAATAATTACTTAAATATAGATATTATATGTTAGAATTAGTTATTTAATTAATATACAAGTTTATACCCTATGTAAATAACATGTGAAATATATAACTTTACTCATATAATTAAGTTTCTAGCATATCTTTTATTTTTAGGATATATTCTAAAGTTAATTTCATGAATTCAACACAATAAATATATAATTACACAATTTTAGGTTAATTTACGAGTATAATTATTATTTATACCGGGTATACTAAAAAATTATGTGTATTTTTATATAGTAAATTATACTACATTATCTCATTTTATAGCTCAATTAACTTATCTCTAAGTTCTCGTTGCAATCTAAGTTCAATTTTAGGAGTTTCGAATATTTTAGTGTTTTATTTAATATTCCAATTTCTAAGGGCAAAATTGGGATTTCGGGTCATTATTACTAAAATCTAACTTTACTGTAATATCTCGACTAACTTTTTCATTCTAGTTGCAAAGTTTGGGCTCAATTAGATAAGTTACTCTAAAAGCCTTAAATCTGAATTCGGTTATCCTAAACTCAATTTTGGGAGCTTACACATACTCCGGTTTCAAATTTCTCCTCATGATATTTTTATTAGCAAACACTATAAATTTTACTATACCTACCATTTTTAACATATTTATATTATAAGTAATATATCGATTAGCACATCATGTATTCTGAGCATATACCATTATCTATCATCTTAACCAAATAACTTTTTCTCAAGCTTTCCGTTGAATGGTTATAATGTAAAGTTAAGCATAATCAATTAACAATTCTTCTAAGACTACAAAAAGTGTTAATATATAATTTATTAACAAATCATGTAACTATGTATTGTTATAATGATATTCAAACACTAGATTTGCAATTAGATGATCAATACATACGATTTTATAACTAACTTAGGTTTTTTATAATTTGATGAAATTTGTGTAAAATCATGTAAGATGAAATGCGAGTAGAAAAAAGCGTTTATCTTCAATTTTTGCCAAAGATTTTTGTTTTTTTTTTCAGAAAAAAGTCTTGTAGGATGTTGCAATTATAGATTGGCGTTCGTCTATGCGAGAGAGAAAGAAAGGAGTGTATGCTTGTTTAAGTTTCAAATGTTTTCATATCATAAAGTTACGTTTTTATTTTAGGTAACCGAAGAAGTCTTTACTTCTTTCTTATCAAAATAAAAAAGAAGGCACTTTTTTTTGAAAGGATCCTTTATAAAGACGCCTTTGTTATTTTTATATAGAAAAAATATATTTTTGTCCACGTTGTGTCTTTCTGTTTTTTGTTTTTTTCCTCTTCCTTCGAGGACACGTTCAGAAAGTAAGAAGGGAAAAAACAAAGAAAAAGAAGTTCAATTTTGTACAAATAAAACTGAAAACCTTCCGTTCGAAGGTTCTTTAAAAAAATTCAAATCAAATAAACAATAACAAAGCATAGGAAGACAATTAGTCCAAACCATCTTCACCAACTAAATTAAAAGCCACACTGTCCTCTTGTATCTCTCTCAACTCAACTCCAGTTACAACGACCACCACCATATCCTCCTCCGCCATGCCTAGCCACCTCCACACCTCTCTCCGACAGAGCTCATCTTCCTCTTCTTCCTCCTCTCTCTCCTCTTCTAACCAATCTTTCACATCACGTCTCCTCCTCCTCCTCACTCTTCTCCCGCTCACTCTTGCAGCCCTAGCTTTCTCTCTCCAATGGCGCGGCGGCGTTACCGATCCAACCACCCGCTGGTCTCCACCTGGATCGGAACACCTTCTCTTCCCTGGTATGGAAAATGCATCTCCTCTCTCCTCCGTTACTACTTCTAATCGCCGCCGCTCTTCGGAAAAGGATTGCTTCAATCTTGCTCGCAGTGCTTCGCCTTCTTTCCCGTACTTTCGCGACTGGAATTCCGAGTTCGCTTCAAATCCGAGGCCTAAGGTTCGGCATGCTGAGTCTGAATTTGAATTTAACATTGATCGCTTTTTTAGCTTCTGTTTTTGAAGTAATATAGCATGTATTTTTTTTATATAATTAATATAATGGTATGATCATTTTGGTATTCATAGTTTTAGCAAATTAGGGTTTTTTTTTATATCTTTATTTTTACGCGAAACATCATGTAGTTTATGAGGTTTTGGCCCGGTTTTTGATTGGTGGAGGTCTGGACGAACCAAGAAATAGAAGCTTTGAAACGGTAAAATGACATTATGTAAGTGCAGGTGGCATCTTATGGTGGTTTTATGGGTGTTCTATGAAAGTGAAAATTTCAAGATTTGGGTTCTGGATGTTTCGCCATTCTGTACACTGTTAGGGATTGCGTGTTGTATTGAATCGAGTGATTGAACTATCTAGTTTTAGACCCCGTTTACTATGGAAACTGAACAAAATCTAGACACTTTTTGTTTGTTTCAAGAAACTTACTTACTAGCGGAAAACCTTTTCCCTAAAAATCATTTTCCTGAAAATGATATATTTTCGTTTATATGGTTGCTTGTATAAAAATTTTGCTAAAAAGACATTCTGGTATATGTCTCGTGAGCTTTATGCAATTTATAATTGCGCCTAATTTAATTATCACGGTATATTAATATAAAAACCTTGTTAAACCTTCTATTTAAGAAATATATATAAAATGTAGATATTTTCTATTTTATATTTATGATTACAACCTTTTTAACTTATGTTTATATGTTTTCTTAACCAGTCTTTATTTTTTATCCATTAAAATCTTTCATGTTCGAGATCTCATTTGTTGGTTTTTTTTTTTTTTTTGGGATAAATCAATAATTTTCATTAATAGAGGAAGAATATACAAATAAGGATTACATAGCAACTCTAACAAACAAAAACAAGAGTTGACAAAAAGCTGTGGAAACAAAAGTAAACTCAACTAGCCCTAAAGAAGCCTAACATAAGCTAGAATCTGGTTGGCTAGAGATGTAAAAGGGGGAATATGTTGTCCTGATCGAATGCCGTTTCTAGTGTGCCAAATACAATACACTGCTGCTGCTAGAGCTGACCTCCATGACTCAATGACAGCCAGATTAGAGTTTGCTGTTGCAACCAGCCCATTTGTGACGCCTTGCCACGACAAGTATGTTGAAGGGCATTGAAGGGCACCACATATCCGAGTCCAAACCTGACTAGAGAATCGACACTCGAAAAATAGATGGGCATGTGATTCTGGCACTTGTGCACAAAGGTAACAGGATGTAGAAGTGGTAATTCCCCAACAAAGCATACGGTCCAAGGTTTGTAGCTCCCCTAGCCATGCCAATCAAAGGAAAAAGGCATGTCTTGGAATAGTTGTAGAGTTCCATACGACCTTGTGCCAAGGTGCAACAGGAAATGAGTGAGCTAGAAACTCATGGCCTCTTTTAATACTGTAAGCATGTTGTAGAGAAGATCCCCAATATAGAACCTCAGGCTGATTTGGATTTGGGCTGATGGAGTGGGGAATATTGATACTGTCCCATGGCTGACCCACAAGTAAGCTCCAATCGGCTCCATCCATCAGTAAGCATAGTCTTGCATCCAGTGGTAGACCAGAATTTGCCCTTTTGCGTGCGTTATAAATGGAATCCAATGGGCCACTTGGTAACCAAAAGTTCGACCATATTGAGATCGAGTGCCCATCATTAACTTTCCATCTAAATTGGTTTTGCACCAGAGGTCATATTTTCAATAATTTTTTCCAACCAGGGGTTTTGACTACCCAAATGCTGTGGCCTTTAAGGTATGTAGATAGAATCTATTTTTTCCAAAGTCCTATTTCCTCTCTTCGACGAAGATTCCATAGGCGCTTAGAGTGTGCAGCCTTATTCCAAGTGGACAAATTTGGTATTCCTAGTCCTCCACTAAACTTTGGCTTACAAACTTTCTCCCATTGTACCTTCGCCTTGGTTGAGATGATGGGGCTTCTACTCCATAAAAAATTCCTAAGCTTCATCTCAATTTGCACAACAGCAGATTTTGGGAGAAGAAAAATAGAGCTCTAGTATACTTGAATGGAGTATGAAACTGACTTTATAAGCTAAAGTCTACCCACATGAGATAGGAACTCAGACATCCAGGAGGAAATACGGGAGAGAATTCTGTCTTGTAAAGCTTCATAGTCCTGCTTCTTCAATTTGGAGAAGATGAGCGGTACTCGTAGGTGCTTAATAGGGAGGGAGCCCTCTTGAAATTGCAGCTCATTAAGGATAGAGTCCTTGGTTCCTTGCTGGATGGTTGCAAAACAAAGCTTGGCTTTTTCCCTCATTTGCTTCGACACCTGACATGCTTGAAAAAAGTGTCAGCGCTTCATTTACACAAGAAGCTGACTCCAAGTTCGCTTTACAAAACATAAGCAAATCATCTGCAAAACAAAGATGTTTTAGATTTTCAATTTTACATCTCCAATGATATAAGAACTTGGGGTTTGACGGGATACGTCTAAGAATTGAGGAGAGGACTTTCATTCCTAGCACAAAGAGATAGGGAGAGAGTGGATCTCCTTGTCTCAATTCTCTTTTGTTTGGGAAGAACCCCACAAGTTCCCCATTTATGTTAATTGAGAATTTGGTGGTAGAGATGCATTGTTGGATAAGACCACAAAAGCGAGGGGGAAGCCCATACAGCGCATAACTTCCATCAGGGCAGAAAAGCCCAATTAATGGTATCATATGCTTTTTGAATATCAACTTTGAGGGTGCAGCAGGGAGCTCCTTTAGGGAGATGGTACTCAGCCATTAATTCCTAGGCTAAGACAATGTTGTCGGTAATCTTCCTGCCTAGAACAAAAGCTACCTGCTCTTTCCCAACCAACAACCAAGATATCACATTCCGCAACCTATTTGCAAGGACCTTAGATATAGCTTTGTAAATCGCATTGCAACAAGATATAGGGCAGAAATCATTGACCGAAAATGGGTTTGGTACTTTCGAAACTAGGGAAATGATTGAGCTATTAATTTCTTTGAGGATAAAACCTGAGGATAGTGATTCTTTAACTACTGCCAGGATATCCCCACCAATTTGGTCCCAAGAAGCTTTAAAAAACTTTGCCATGCACCCATCCAGCCCAAAGGCCTTGTCATTTGCATGACCAAAAAACGCTGCCTTGATTTCATCATCAAAAGAAGGCACTTCTAGCTCCTGCTGCTGTGGTATTGAGAACCTCCTGACTACCCAACTTTCAAGATCATTGAGCCATGGTTGCAATCTGTGATCATCATAGAGATCTTGGAAGGAAGGTAGGATTTCATGTGAACTTGCTCATGCCCTCTAACCTCCCTCCCATCCTGGGCAAAAATAGAATGTATTGCACTCCTATTATGAGGGTTTACTATGGCCTTATGGAAGAAAGCTGTATTCTTGTCCCCCAGGTTAAGCCATTTGATTCTCGACTTTTGCTCATAAAGGCATTCTTCTGCACCCTGTAATAGGTAATAATCCTTAAATGTTTTGTGTTCCTCTTCTATTAAAGCATGATTACCATCTCTCATGATATCAGTTTGTAAGGCAGTAAGCTTATCTTTGGCAACCTTGACTTGGGATGACACTTCAGAAAATTCTGATTTGTTCAAACATTTCATATCAGCTTTGAGACTCTTCAATTTGGATACTACTTGGAACATCTTAGAGCCTTGGAATTGCTTGCTCCAATTTTTGGATGCAAGCCCTTTGAACTCCTCATGATCTGTCCAGAAATTGAAAAACTTGAATGGTAGCTGCTTGGAATTGTTTTGAAACTCAAAATAAACGGTAGCTAAGGAATGATCCGAAAGAGTAGGAGCTGAAAAAATGACTTGTGACCTAGGGAACCTCATCAACCAAGGGTGGTTTGCAAGGACTCTATCAATTTTACCGAAGCTAGGGTCTTAATGCTGGTTATTTTTCCAATTGAAAATATTTCCTCCAAATCTTATATCCACAAGCTCAGCCGAATCAAGAAATTTTTGGAAACCAATCATGGCAGCGGTAGTTCTTCTCCTACCCCCATTCCTTTTGGAAATATTTCTAATGATGTTGAAATCCCCAAGGACCAGCTAGGGCGAATCCCCAAGCCGAGCAGCCAAGGGCAATAGACCCTCCAAAAGAGACCTCCTTTCACTATCCAAATATGAGCCATAAACAAAAGATGCAGCAAAGGTAATATTTGCTGGTCTAAGGTGTATAGATGTATGCAAAAATTGGGGGTCTTCCAATTCTACTTGGACATCCCACATATTTGAATTCCAACAAATCCACATCCATTTTCTAGCTAACTAATTAATAGCAAAAGACCAATTCGCACCAATTTTGTGCTTGATAGCTTCCTCATTTGTAAGTTTACTTTTGTTTCGAATAAACCAATGAGGGGGATCCCCTTTTCTGCATAAATCTTCCTCACATCACCAGCTTTAATGGGATCACTGATCCCTCCAACATTCCATGTAGCTAAATTCATCTATATACAAGAAAGGAGAAGCTAAGGCACTCAAGTTTTTTTCTTCTATTTGTTTTTGCATTTGTTCTTCCCAAAAGAGCCCAAACTGCGCCCACTAGAGGAAGAAGCACTTGACTCTGTGGGTCTAGATTTTTTTATGACTAATGCATTAAGGGGGGTACTGATATCTTTGGAGGGTAGCAAGTCCTCTTCTTCCTCAAAATCCCTGTTTGATGCTTTTAGATCCAACGTTTCTTCATCATCACATAAAGGGGTGTAAAAAATATGGGTGCTTGTTGTGTCATCTCCTACTGCATTAGAAGCAGCGGCATTCACCTCCTTTTGGGATGTGTTTGCCACAGCCCTATTCATCTCCTGTTCGGGGAAATCCTCAAACCTCCTTGAGGGATGACCTGTCCCTTTCTTGAAAAGCGACATTACTTTTCCACTAACCTCCTTTGGTTGCTGATTTTTAGGGGAGGAGGGAGGGGACGACTTCCTGTATTCTACACCAGGCGGGTGAGAAGGTTCTGGCCTGTTTTTCCTCTTCCCTTCCGCTTGATTCTCCTTCTTTAGAGCGTATTGATTTTCTCAGAGGCCTATGACCACTCTTAGGCTCAACATTACAGGAGTAGCCAAAGATTTTGCATATAACACAACGTTTAGGCATTCACTGATAGTCCACTTGGACCAAAGCTACAGATCCATTCTCACGTTCTACTCCAATCTGGTTAACAAGGTCGTTCTTAGCATCAAGTTCCATCAAGATTCTTGCTTGGTTGGCTTGGTGTCTTGCCATAGTAGGTGTAGCAGCACTCAAAGGAACCCTAATGCCACTTGCAATATGGCTGAGCCCTTCTGCGTTTTGGAATTCTCAAGGAATTTGGGAGAAAAGAGTCTATACCGGGATGTGGGTGGGATGGGCCTTCTCAAGAGACATACCCCTTGGCCATCTCTAAAGAATGAGAAGTCTTTGTACAAAATACCAGGTTTTCTCTAGGACTGGAGTAAGGTCTTGGTCTCTTGCAAAGAAGAAATAGAAGAAACCTTCATCGCTAGCAATAGTACCAATAAATCCATGATCCTTCCATAGCCTCATGGCAATAGTCTGCACTAAAGAAAAGGGGAGTTTTCGCCCTAAGAAGAACCCCACAAGAGTGAATTCCCAATACTTTGCCCCATCTTCTTCTACGGCTAAAGGAATCCGGACACGTGATGTGCTGCCCCACTTTATGAGAGGAACGAAGTGAAGTTTGAATTCTGTGGAAGTGGATTCCTTAGCAGCCCAAGTCTCTACATAAGACTTAGGTATAGTAGGGGGCACTTGGCCTTCTGGGAAAAACTCTACTTTATTAGCTTTAGCCTTATTTGTGGAGGATGATGGCTGGCATTGTTGGAGGTTTTCTGCCTCCACATTTTCTAAAACCTCATTTAGCTCCTCTAAAGTTGTATTTCCATAAGAGGAAACACTCTCAAACTGCTTTTGAAGACCTCCAGCCAAGGAAGGAAAAGAAAAGGCAAAAGACAACCTTTTGAAGACAGAGCTGGAGCCTTTTTCTGCTGCACACTTCTCTAGGTTTCCTTTCTTGCGAAGGTCAACTGTGGAAAAGTCAGAGGTACCTTTTCCCTTGTCTTTTGCACTGTCATGGGGTGAAAACGTCTGGGGTTCTATGCTAGGCTTGGCCGAGCTTTGACTGCTAGGAGGGACTAGGCAAGAGTGGAATCCCATTGCTCTCCAACCACCACTTGGTTCGGTAGGGGGAGATCTGGTAACCATAAGGAGAGATGAGAGAGGGAAAAGAAAGTAGAGAACGAAGGAGAGAGAAGAGATGGATGAAGGGAATGAGATGGAAGAGAATGAAGGAGAAGTGAATAGGAGAGGAGAGAGAAAGAAGTAAGAAGGAGAGAGAGAGGGTAAAGAGAAGAAGACAGATGAGAATGATGGAGGGGGAGATGGGAAAGAAAGGGAAAACCCTAGAAAGAAAGATGAAACGTAGAAAGCTAAGGGGGTTTCCTAGAGAGAGGAGAGCATTTTCTCACTTTGACCATTAACAACTTGTTGGTCATTTACTATGAAAGTGAAGTAAGAAACATTTTCCAAGAATTAGATGTCTTGTGGGGACTAATTGAGAAGATGGCTTTCCATTTTAAAATGCACAAGTTTTTGAAATGGTTGGATTTTCTACCAAAAATGGCTTTTCAGGTCTAAAGAACAAAGGAAAATGGGGAAAATGTCTTTCAAGATATTATTTCTTTGAAACAAATAGGCCCTTGAAACTTCTCGGTTTCATGTCATAGCAGGAATAGAAAGGTCTGTCCTTGAATTTTAATAACATCCTTTCCAAAGTTGTGATTGCAATGCTTCATTCAGTCTCTTATATAGGCCAATCTAATATGATTATGCTCTCATTAATCTAGAGTAAGTGTTTGGTTGTGAGTTGAGCAATTATAAAGGTATGAAGGTGCAGTTATTCCACTTGCTCTGATTAATGTGACACAATTATACCTTTTGATTTTGCTGAAAGAAGTGGATCTGCTTTCTTTTACTTGTTCATGCTCATTATCAAGATAGACTCAATAAGGTCTTGTATGTTCTGCTACTGCAGACTGGATCTGCTGTCTGTTGTTAGTCCAAGGTTCTTCACAGACCTCCTAACTGGTTTCTGAGAAGATTTTTCTTGTCCCTAATCAGTAGTCACTAATATATGATCTAAGCATGTATTTGTAATAATTTATAATTGTTGTTTGGTGTAGTATTTGTATAAATATAATTAACATTAATAGTAGTAATATTTCCATGCATTTTACAACTAGCATCTCTCTATAGTGCACAATTGAACTAGTCTGTGTTCCTTTTATCGTTGTTCCATTTCTATTGGAAAATAAATCATGGATATATTTTGTTTTCTTGTCTTCTACAACTTAAATTCTTGGCTTGCAGATATGCATAACGACGAGTACTTCAGCTGGTTTAGATCAGATTCTACCATGGATGTTTTATCATAAGGTCATTGGAGTCACAACATTTTTCCTCTTTGTGGAAGGAACCGCTGCATCTCCTAGTGTATCCAAAGTTCTTGAATCCATTCCAGTTAAGTTCTTATTCTTTTAACATTGCTAAGGAAAAAAAATTGTTCAGTGTGATTATTTTTCAATTCTTTCCTAACATTTGTCATTGGAGATGTTCAAATAGAGTTAAAACATGCTTATCTACGAAGCCTTATGGAGTATTACTATGTTTCTGTCTTTCAGGGAGTTAAGGTGATATACAGGACTAGAGAACTAGAGGAGCAGCAAGCTACAAGGTTAACTTGCAATTTTCTAGTTGAATCACATTGCACCTTGACTCCTAGGATAGTCTATAAAAATTTTGGACATCTTTCCATTGAGGGCATGGAAGGATCTGTTCGTGTCCCACTTTTCATGCATCTTCTCTGCTTAATTGTGTAATTATGCTAGCAGTTAATGCTGCTGTTTTCTCCTAGAGTTTCTTTTAGCTTTTAGTTAAGTTTAATTGTATCGATCATCTCATAGAATTTTTGTTTATGTCATCACTTTGTTCCCACGTCCTGTTTCATCAGTCGGATATGGAACGAGACGTGGCTATCAAGTTTCTTTTACAAGCCATGCAATTACGAGCTATTTGTGAAGCAATCTCTCAATATGGAGATGGCAATCATCATGGCAAGGGTATTTATTACTTCTTTTATTTATGTCGCATTGGCAATTTCAATTGAATCTAATTTTGCCTATCAAAATATCAGGATGCTGGTGTGGAATGGATAATTCATCTCGACACTGATGAGCTAATACATCCAGCTGGTGCACGAGAGTATTCTCTAAGGCAGTTGTTGCTTGATGTTCCTGAAAATGTGGACATGGTCATATTTCCAAACTATGTACGTCACACTACTCGAGTATTTTCTCTAATGTTTCCTAATCTTTAAAAGTAATGTGGTGGAAATAGGGAAATTCTGGTGTTCACATGCTGCTATTTTGCAACTTTTGATGAACTTGAAGATATGCTAGTATGTGAGGAAGCATTGTGGGTTTCAGATGTTTTGCATTTTGAAGAGACTATCGAATGTTTAGCTTTTTTGCTATTGTGTGTTTGGCCATGTTAAGCATGGTTTGTTAGACTAATATTGTTTGACATGCTATTTTTTTAGGAGAGCAGTGTTGAGCATGATGATATCAAGGATCCTTTCAGTGAGGTTGGTTTCTCTTAATTTTCTTCACCTTTTTTTTCATTGCTTCCAATTGCATGGTTAATTGGTTCTCGATCTCTGTTGTTTTGATGTTATCTTTTTGTTGTGAGCTGAAATATAGACATGATACCTGATCATCTTGAGCAATGATTCTCATAGTTTTACTTTTGCAAGTATATCATTGTGTGTTTGAAGTCTTGATTTGTATACCAATGTTTATCTTAATTGCTGATGTTCAAGTATCCTCTGTAGAAATTTTGAAGTGTGGTCACTGGAGGAAATTAACTATTTTTGTTGCCAGCATGTGCCCTACCCTACACACTCCCATTGTTACAAGGACCTGGTTTGGGTGTGGGATGAATGTCATGTTGTGACTGGCCTAGCTTTTGGCCATTGAGCTGCTTTAGGTCATTCTCCGAGCTCCAGCTATCTAGTCCTTCTGTGAATCCAGTGAATATTTAGTTGACATCAATATATAGATCGTAGGCAGCTTTTGCTTTGGCTTGATTGAAAAGGCAGTAATGGAAATTAATTGCTTCTTTTCTTTGCTAGCCAAAGTCTTATCATCCCTATAAACTTGACAACTAGTTAAGGCTACCCAATTCTGGTGTATCCCTATAAACAGCTTTCTGTCAACGAATTAATTCTTCAGCATTTCAATATCTCATTCTATGGCTTTCACAAATTTGATCCTTTTTCTTTGAAGGGTTTCATCGAATCCTATTCGAGTCCTAATATCTTTCAGTTCTTTTTTTTCCCCATATAAGTTCGCCCATGTATACAGTCAACTATGCTCCTAGCTCTATTATCAAAAGTAGATGCCTGCTATACATTGACAGCATGATTGGTCATCTTTGTATGGGTGGAATAGAAAAGTTATTCCTTTTTTATAGAGTTATTACTACATTTGATTTGAGGGTAGATGTTTTAACATAATTGCTATTACTACTAAATAAGGAATTGTTTTCACTCTCAAAAGTAATAGCTATTCCTTAGTATTTTCTTATTTATTTTCATATTCTACTTGATAGCCTGGTCAATAATCAAGCTATTGATCAAGGAAAGGGTATGTGGTATTTATGTCATGTTTGGTATGTGGGAATGAATCGGAATGGAATCGAATCGTAAGTATTCCATTCCTTTTCCTCATATTTGAAAGTGTAATTTAAAGGTAGAGTCACAATTCTATGAAATTGTCAATGCCCCCTTTGATGAGGCGGAATCGTAACTCTATTTTACCTTCATTAGTTGCATTGATTTAAAATTACTTATTTAATCTTCAAAGAAATTATGATATGCAATTATTGAGGGCATTTTTGACAGTTAATACTATTTACACATTTAATGTCATTTTCTTTCATTCTATTCCATGGGTATTTCCAAACACACTCCATCTTTTTCCATTTAAGACCATTCATGTGTACCAAACATGATATTATGGATATATTTCTAATCTTTTATTAATGTTACTTTTAATGCAGCCAAATAGCATAGTAGCTATTACCTTTCTATAATGTTCTTAAGGGATTGCTGTTCTAATTCGTATCTTATTCCATTTGTTAACATAAGGTAATATAACATTCATGCATCGAAGCTTGGAAGATGACACAACAAAATTTTGCATTTGTTTTAAATGCACGTGTTTGTGACCTATTTCATTCTTTTAATTACCATCTTAGGTGTCAATGTTCAAGAAAAATTATGACCATCTTCCAAAAGACACATACTTTGGCATGTACAAAGAATCCACTCGTGGCAATCCAAATTACTTTTTGACTTATGGAAATGGGAAATCAGCTGCTCGGATACAGGATCATCTTCGTCCTAATGGAGCACATAGATGGCACAATTATATGAAAACACCAAAGTATGGGAGTTTCTTGTTCAGCCATCTACATTTTCTGTTCTTTCCTGGCTTTCCTATTTAAAATGTTGAGTTTGCTTTTGACTTTGCGTTAACTAAGTTCTTCTCATGATATTTCAACTATGTTTCTTCTATGTTCCCAGTGAGATCAAGTTGGAAGAAGCTGCTATTTTGCATTATACCTATGCCAAGTTCTCGGATTTGACATCTCGACGTGATAGATGTGGCTGCAAGCCCACGAGGGAGGATGTCAAAAGATGCTTCATGTTAGATTTTGATAGATCTGTAAGTTACAGCTTACTCTGATTTTCTTTTCCTTTTTCTTTGTTTTCAATTTTGAGAAGTCACAGATATAGAGTGCTGCTTCTTTTTTTTTTTGGGATGAGTGAGTGCTGGTTTTTGGCATCCTACACAATTAAAAGGGTGAACTTTTACTGCATATGAGATTGTCGTTTATGAAGGCAGAGAAAATGGTCTAATAGGAGCAGAGGGGTCGACTCTATTTAAATAAAAGAGATTCATTTGGAGTGATTGCCAGAGACTTGAATCAAGTGCAAACATACGTGAACCCTTCATGTTTTCAAAATTCCTTGTGCAATCGTCCTGAGATAATAAATGTTAACTAGAACATTGAGAATTCACCATGGAATGCTTCTGTTTATCCTAGTAGTTTTCAGTTTTCAATAATGTTATCTGAAGAGCTGGCACAGTTAACATTCATTTCCTTTTTGCTTCCTTTCTCCCCCTTGGGGTGTTTATTCTTTTTCCTTTCTTTCCTCTTTTTCTCTTTTATTTATTTTGGTAGGAATCCAATCTGCAAGGACATGAAGCCAGATTCTAACAAGATTACTGGTTACATGCTTTGCTGTACCATAGCTCTAAAAGAAAGATAACATGTGAAAATTCCTTGCTGTACTACTTAGGTCATTTGACAGCACCTTTGTTACTTCAGAAATTAATATGTTCTTCCATTGAGATATTTGCATAAATTTAATCTGGGAAGTTTCAAATCTACTTTCCCCCTTTTCATCCCCCAAAAAGTTCTCCATTTCCTTCTCGCAAAGCAAGCCCTGGTTAGTTTTTAACAACTCTACGATAGACAAATTAACTAGATGATGTAGTTGGAGTGTATGCTTTTATTTTTGTTGCTATAGCATTAGTAGGTAAAGGTATTTTGCTGCTGGTGCTACTAATATTATTGTGACATCGAAGCATTTATTCATTTTCATAACTAGACAAGCACATGCTCTTAGCAGCATGTGCACATGCAGCCAATGCACAAATTCATCCTACTAGTATTTTGTGGATTGATGAGCATATGTATGCTTTGGAATATCTTGTGCTGTTGATTGAGGAATGGATTTTTTACAAGCAAATTTGATACGTTGCAGGCATTCATAATTGCTTCAACTGCAACTGAAGATGAAATGCTAAACTGGTGAGTATTTGGATCTTGAGGTATTTATTTTAATGGACTTTTGTCAGATATATTTGATTACATCATACACTTTCACTTTTTTCTTTTAATTTAAAATTCTATAGGGTAGGGTAGTGTAGATCATTCATTAAAGCAGTTGACTTCAAGTAAATAATCAAAGCAATATATTTTGTTCTTTGTTAATAAGTTTTACCATTTTAGTTTTTACACAGATGATTTGTGCTATATGTTTCCTTTCATTGCCATTTGACGTCATTTGACTGTTCTATTGGCATAGGTATCATGAACATGTCGTGTGGGGTGACAAAGATCTCAAACTGAAACTCTTGAGGAAGGGCATTTTGACTCGCATTTATGCCCCAATGGTAAGACCAGCTCTTCCTTACAACACTAGCCTTGATGTGCTTAAAAGCACATGCAACCTTGGAAAATATTTTGTAAGTGCTTCATGTGTAGATGATAGGTTATGAATGGGTTTCCTTGTTAATAAGGTTGTGAAGCTTTGAACTCATCTGCTCTGTTCTAATTAACTGATAATTATTTCTCAAGTGGTGAGTCCATTGGTACAGGTTTTGATCAAAATGAAGGGGGGATAGGATATTGATTATTATATGTGGTCTTTTGTGCTATAGTGAGGTAGAGCATGGTTGTTTTTTCCTTTCCCTCTTTTTTGCTTAAATTAGTTTTAAAAACCTTAAGGTTGAAATAATGAAACCAAGTTGACTTTATTCTGTTTTCTCTTTAGATAATTCATATGGAAGCTGAGTACAAGAGAATTTGTTTACACCGTGGTGCAATGTGCCGAATAAAAGTATCCATCAATTAGGCATATGAAGAATCTAGATGTGACTAATTTTATATTGTTTTTATGCTTCTGCTTGAATGATGTGGTTCTGTTTTTGTTGGGTAAGGTGAGAGTTTATGTTTTCATTTTGAAGAAACAAAGAAAGGGTACAGCCTACTGTATAAAGAAACGATAGAAATGCGCAATGAGGCTTAAGATATTGATCAAAGCACCAAGAAAACAAAAGGGTTCAAAGACCAATATCTTGGCATTACAAGCACTCGTGTGCTATCAACTAGCACCAAAAAAAAAAAGTAAAAAGAGAGGATTTGTCTAGCAATAATTGAAGGAGGATGGAGACTAAGTGCATGCCTTCTTTCATTTTTGTTCTTTCCAAGTATAGTAGATCACAAGGCTGGTTGCCTGAGACGAATGCTTAAAGGAGTTGAACGACTAGTGATAGAATCAACACTTTATGGAGCAAAATTAGAGTCTTGGATATACTCTTGCACTTTCATTCAAATTTCACTTGCAAAGGGACACTTGAGGAAAAGTTGAGTGGGATTCCTCCTCTAAGTTGCACAGGTACTATCAGTTTTTATTTGTGACCACCCACGAGAGACTCACTCCAAGGTGCCATTGATTGTAAGCCTTAAAGAGTAAGGAAGCCTAGTAAGAGCTACTGATTTATTGAGAGTGTAAAGCCTTTGTTGAGCTACTAACCAAACAACAAATTCACAAGGCAACACATACTCCATAGACCACACCGAACCATGCCAAGGAACTTAAGAACTTGGAAGTCTTATAGCTGAGTAAGCTTCCTTAGTAGAGAATTCTTCTGCAGGCTTACTCTTCCAAAATAATTTATCCTTCTGATTTCTTTGGAGAACAAAGCTACTCCTTAAATCATCTTTGATGAATCTCAGATAGGTCTAGAAGGCCATTTTTGTCATTGACCACCATTTATAGGACAAAGTCAAGCTTCTTTAGGCCAAGACATACTATTGATAAAACATTCATCCAACCAATCACCTAAGCTACTTTTAGGATGCCACTTATCATATTGAAGTGATATTTATCCTAAAGTCAATCAAGAGGATAAAGTTGATCTATCTTTCTGGCTTAGCTGAACTTCTTACTTCAAGTGGCTGGGTCTAAACCAGAAACCATTTTCAACCAGTCATTAGTAGAGTTTCAAAAAATTTCAAGTCGCTTCAAAACTCTTCCTCCTATCCTCCTTATCTTAGAATCCATGCCTTGAAAAGTAGTTTGAAAATCAGCCGGTCTAAAGGTGATGATCGACATGATTTTAAGAGTAAGACCTCCAATTTACAAGTTTATAAGAGGGGGCCTGGGGAAATTATTCCCTAAATCTATTATATGTGAGTATTATTTTGTATGTGTGAGGTTTGGTGTCTTGGTTAATGTTGTATGATGTTCTAGTGGTTTTTTGTATGTATGGTAGTGTTATAGCAGTGTATAGGCGTGGGTGGATGGGACTGGGTGTTTTTATGTGTAGTAGCTTGTGTCAGAGTTATGCATAGTTGCTGTTGTCAGGTCAGCTGTGAAATATATTCCAGAAGCATGTGGAAGCTTCAGCTGACTGCACACTTAATGCCAATTCTCAAGACATCTTATGGTATTTTGTCGGAAGGCAATTAGTTGGAGATTAGATTGGAAATTAAGATCATTTGGCATTGGTTTCAGCTAAGTAGATTACCCAAGTATGTGAATTGTTCCCTTTCACTATTCCCTCACCCTAATTCATTCACAATTGCAGCAAATTTAGAGATTAAACCTAGCGATGATGGTCTCAAACTCCCCAACCACATTAGCTGTGTACAAATGTCAACAACATCGTTATACTCCAGATACGGTTTTATTATAATAATCTATTATAAAACATAGCCATTAAGCTTGTGATCGTAGGTTGCTATAGATGGTAGACCGTCATGACAAAACTGCATTTGGGGTATGATAGTCTGGTGTGGCAATAGAGCGTGATTCTTAAGAATTAAGTTTTGAAGTGTCTTAAATAAAATAAATTAGATGTTTCTATGATAGGGAGAGTGGTTGGAATAAAAGAAATAATAGCTTTAGGCATAAGAGTTATATGCGGGATGATATTATAGTGTATAAGTTAATGATAAATGAAAATTGATGTAATTTCATTTGACTAAATGGATAAATACGGACTGTGTTAAATAATTTCTTGTGGATGCTAATGAATTGGTGAAATTGTGTTAAAATAAGCTTAAGAATGGACAATTTGCCCCCTTAGACTCAACACAAGGATTTAGACTTAAAGAAGAGGTGTTAGAAGGTGGATACAACTTGGAGTCGAGGATGGAGGTGAGAGTGATCACTCTGCTTGGAGGATAGCAGATTACATGTTGATGGGCTACATGAGGTAATTAATATAGAGTCCAACCCGAAAGTAATCTTGATTTGATCAAATAGCAGTAGAGGGGTTGGTAGGGAAGTGAGTCATATTTCCATATTAAACAATGACCTCAATGCTAGTGATATGTCCTGTCACTCCAAGTTTTGCTATAGCGATCCTGGGTAAACACCTCCATCTTGAGGATGACATGAATACTAATTGAAATCGTAACTTCTAGATTATGTTAAAGTGTTAGATGTACCTTTGCGGTTATATGTATGCTTTTGGATATATGAAAATCAAATAAAGGATGCTTGTATGTATGGATGTATGTATATATGTTGTGTATGCTAGGCAAGCTTGTGTGGATATTTTTTTTTTTAGTGGGATATGAGTTTATCCAACTTACATAGATCTAATAGCATACATACAAGGATAAAAGCGTATCTAACTTTTAACATGATCTAGAAGTTCAGAGTAAAAAACTCATTTAGTGTCCATGTCATACATTAGATGGAGGCATCCACTTGCTGTCACTATAACAAAAGCCGATGTCACAATACATTGCTGGTGCTAGTGTCCTTGTTTGATGTGGAAGTATGACTTCCTTCTCTTCTATCTACTTCACTGCTATTCGATTGATTGAGATTACTTTTGGGCTGAACTATATAGTAATTACCTCATATACTTCATCGTCACTGGAATAGCTACCCCTTAGGCTTTGAGTTGTATCAACCTTCTAACACCTCTTCCATAGAGTCAAGTCCTTGTATGGAAAGTAAGGGGGTGATTGATTCATTCTTAAATATATATTTTGTGTAATTTCACCAAATTTTGTTAGCATCCCATAAGAAAATTATTTAATATAATCCATATATATCTTTTTAGTTAAATGAAATTTGATTAATTTTAATTTATCATTAACTTATTCTTTGTATTATCGTCCTTCTATTCCTACATATATCTCTTATGTCTAAAGCATTTATTTCTTTGATTCTACCCACTCTCCTAAAATCTTACTTATGTCTAATTTATTTTATTTAAGATGCTTTAAAACTTGATTCTTAAGAATCATGCTTCGGTCACTACTCCAGATTGTAATGCCTTAAATGCAGTTTAGTTGTAACAATCTTCCATATATAGTAATCTATGATCAACACAATGAAAAATTTAAGTTTATGGTTGCCCACCGATATGATCATAGGCGAAATCCAATCCTTTTGCTTCGCACCAGGCTTGGAAACTGTAAATTAGGCTCCTTTTGCGTCTCGAAAGCAAGCATCCCTAGTTTCCATTTGAAAAGGCTTCGTTCTAAGGGTCTCATTAGAAGAAGCTTGTGCCGTGACCAAATGCACTTACTGGGATATGTACACTTAAGAATTTCTGATTACACCCAACTAGGCCATGATGAGCCTTCAAAATCAATGCAAAGGTATTATTGTTCTAGGTGAGCAAACTTATTTCAAGTAGAGAGGTCTATAATTACCTAAACCTTCTTTTTTAGCTGTGCCATACTTTCATTGTTGCCATTTCATAGAAAGCATTTAAACTTCACGTTGATGGTCTAAGATAAGCTTATGCAGCACCAAGTTAAAATACCAATAAACTTGGAGAAAGGAGTGAATGCTTGTAATTAATTCTACTGGCATAGGAAAGTACTTGTTCAGTGAGAAGAGATTTATCCACAAGGCTTTGACAAGTATGTTTCCAAGGTTTGGAAGGTGATAATATCATGCCCAAGTATTTACAGGAAGCTTGCTTAGAGGGAAGGAATCCCAGCAATGTCCCTGTCTAACAAGCCAAAGCGATGCCATGGCTCTTGGATTGACTAGCTACCAGACCAGAGAGGTTTAAAACTCAGACAGGTTCTCATTGATAAGTGAAACAGATCAAGAATCTCCTTTAGAAAAATTTAGAAAATTATCATCAAGGCAAGATGATCGAGTTTTTCCTCTCCACGTTTCCAATGAAATTTAAACTCTTCTTTTCTTCCAATTTCTCTCACAATGCATGAGAAAATTTCCATAACCAGGAAAAAAAATAAAAGGGGAGGTAGGATCCCTTGTCTAATTCCATGTGAGCTGGGAAAGTAGCCAACCATTTTGGAGCACTTGCACATTGCATGATCCAAAGTGTGAATTAAGGAGGGAAATCTAAGACTTGAAGTTGCTCAAGGAAACACCATCAGACATTATAATTAGCCTTCATTCTATTCGCTTTAATGGTGCATCTACATTTTTTAGAGTTCTTATGATACCCCTATGGAAGCTTTTGTCTGAATACTGTCCAAAGCTCTCCTACGTTTTATAAAAGCTGTCTTCTCTTTTCTGGCAAGATAGAGAATTAGAAGTTTGATCTGCTCAACCAATATCTTGGAAATGCATTAGCATAACTTGTTAAATCATGCCATAGGATGAAACTCTGAAAGTGGAGGAGGATTTCCCACCTTTGGCAGTTAGTTTGCAAAATCCAAACAGAAGCAAAAAATTTATTTTACTGCCCGGCACACCTATCTGAACCAACAGTATCCCAAGTGTCCTGTTGTTCAATACTGAGATAACTAAAATGCCTAGACCATATCACGCTCTCTCCTGTTGCCTTTAAAATACTATTGAGTGAATTTTAACATTGAAAGTGTGATGAATTAATGTCTATTTGGTTGCTTTGGCCTTGAGTCTCTAGAGGGCATCAAAGCTATAAAAAATTTTCTTGAAAGAAGGTGGAATCCCAGCCACGAATAATAAATAAAGCAGTTCTTTTGCTGAACAACAAAAAGATGTTTCTATCTTAGAATAATTTAATGCAGTATCAAATAACTGTAGCCATGTTGATATGAAATATGTTGTGTGTGTGTGTAGATGCTAATAGAGACTCATAATTTTGAATTTGTGGAGATTCATTTATTATAAGATTTGGTAAATAGAACTACATACTTCATTGCTTACACATAGTTGGAATAGTCCTACATACCTTACATTCCAATAGCGACTCACAATGTTCTCTTTCTCTCTCACTTTTTGGCAATTGTTTATCTATTGATACGTATAATGATAAGGATAAACTGGTGGTTGCATATACCTGACTCATAATTTATATATATATATATGGAGGTGCGTTTTTGTTTGTTGGAAAATAGGATGCATGATTATGTTCCATGTACAAAATTGTTGATTGTTCTGTGCATCCTTCAACAACCTAAAAGATGACTGTTGTATATTGCAGACTATTATACAAGGTTTGAGGGAGTCTGGTGTCTTTAGCTCCATTATTGCATCTGCTCCGGCAACACTGTCTAAGTCAAAAGACAAGTTTTTATCAGAGATCGGTAAAACTAACAATGCTTCAACTAGAGCTGTTGCCTCAGAATCTCTTCCATCTCGAAAGATTGGAAGAAGTGCATGGCATCAGGCAGCTGCAAGAAGAATATCGGCCAGTGAAGATAGCACTTCTCGTGTCTCAGCTGTTCATGTCTCGGCTGTCCCACCATTATCACCTCCTGGAATGCATAGCCATGTGCTCCATGAATTACATTAGTAATTCAAGCAAATTATTACTGCTGCTTCTTCTCCTTCCTGTGCAGAGGTGTTTGGTTTAAAGGGGAGAATCAGGAAAGAAAAGAAAAGAGCAGGCAGGCTTTGTGTTGGGGTTCATTTGGTCCGATCCTCTGGTTCTTCCCGATCACTATCCAAGCGCCTTTGTACATTATAGCTCCTTCTCTTGCAAAAAGAGAATCAAGTATTCTTTGTGTAGAGTCTCTGGTGTTGTGGCTTACACGTAATGGTACAAGAGAAGATGATCTAGCACTATTGTCTGTAATGACAATTTGCCTGTACTTAAATCTTTGTTGGGGGGTGGGTGGTGGGTGGGGACTTTAGTAAGAATTCATATTTTTATTTTACCTTGTAAAGGTTTACCGTCTTTTACCTCAATGAGTTATCTGAATCCCTGCCCGGTTAAGCTTCAATTCGACCAGTATTTGCACCGAGTATGCAGCTTAAATTACTGCTCTGTTGTTAAGATTAATACGTTATGCATATCAATTTCCCCATTATAGGGTTTCTTTTCCTCGTTTTTCGTGCTGATGCAGCTACTAGATCATTGTTTTATTCTTCCTTCACTATTTGAATGCGAAATCAGTAGCACTGTATTCTTTTTAGTTTTAGACCTTTCAGTGGGCTAAAGTCTTGTGTTTGCTATGCTAAGGACTTTTGACTGGATTCTGATCATCGCGGTTCAGTATTTTTATGAACTAGTGAGAGTTTTAATGATAAGATAGAGAGCCAAGAGCTAAAGCTCAAGGCACGAGCACTGGTGCTCACTCCAGCTAGCCAACTTGGACTAACGTAGTATCTGGCTACCCTGCGCTCCCTATTTATAGCAGCAGCTAACAATTAAAGTAATAGCAAACTTCTAGACACTGGCACATTAGAACACCTAGTGTATACGCACTACTTATACGTTACATCACAACATACACTGACTCCTCCCCTCCCCCAGTAAGGTTGTCCTTGTGCTCAAGGATAGAACGGGCAACCGGAAATCATAGCAACTAGTTGCAGTGCTTGCGGCTGCAGTTGGTTGGCAGCATCATCGTCCACTTCTCAATCACACCTTGAACCATTCGAATTTTCATCTTAGACCGTGAGTCGCAAATATTTGCTGGGAGCCGAGAACGGTGGATGAAACATAAAACTAAGTACTTTAGCCACCCTTTCACAAAACTCCGCATTGGGCCAGGGGACTTTTGCCGACCGACTTCTTGTTGGTCGTGATTCACCGCTAAATTGGAAGCGGCTCGAATAGACGGGTTGCCCTTCAACACCCTCGATTACATGCAGTTGCTTGCATAGTAGGGCTGTCCTTGGGTGGAGAATTCCCGACACTTGAATGCAAATGAGTTGCTGGTGGAGACAAATGAGATGATGCCCAACTTCTCGATTAAGAGTGTCCAAATCGATGTTTAGAAAATGAATACTATTGCTCACCCCAACTAACCAAAATAGCAAAATATCTTGCTACCCTGTGCTCAATAACACTTCCTATTTATAGTAATAGCTAACAATAAACTAATAGTAACTTCTAGACACTTTTAGACACTTACATATGACTTCTAGACGTTACACATTAAAACACCTGGTTTTTTACATGCTACTTATACATTACACCATAGCATACATGACTCTACTCTAGAGTTAAGCTAATTAATTAGGGTTTCTCCCTTTTTCGGCGAGAAGGGTTTCAATGTGCTTAAATGTGTTGCGAATTGGATTCGAAATAAATGGATGTTGTTCATGGTTTGGCGAGGGCAAACTCATGTCCTGACTACTGGGGTTTCATTGAGAGATTCGGTATTTCGCATGTAATTACGAATGGAAATAATTATTGTAGTTAGGCTGAGATGTTAGTATGTATCACTTCAGGAACTTTGTCTTGTAAAAAATGTTTTTCGATTGTGCTATAATAAACATAATTGTTAAAATCATGAGTTAATAAGACGATTTTATGAATTTATAATTTTATGATTCTTTTCTTAATTATAATAGATATAAAATCGTTTAGATACAGACTTTTAGTAAAATTATGAATTTTGATATATGATTTTACAAGTTTACAATTTTACTGGTTTTGTACTATTATATATAATTTTACTGATATTGCTCATTCAAAAGAATAGTACAATTGCGATTTTGACAACCATACTAATAAATTGATAATTCTTTAGCAACTGATATTAACTGTTTTAAAAAACAATAGAATTGCAATTTTAAAAACTATAACAATAAATTTATATAATTACTAAAGAATTATTGATGGTAGAGGTGTGATGGTGGTCAAGTAGAAGTATTAGTTTAGGTTGTAATTAAGAGATTTTGTTTTGTCTTGCTCAAATATTTCTATTAATGGAATGGACAAAGTTAGATTCATCTAGTATTATAAGAATAGTTTTATTTTGTACCAAATTTATTTAATAAACCAAATATATTACAATAGTTGTCTGGTAGCTTTGATCATTTGGTTGGGGAAATTTTTTTTTCCCTTTGTTTGGTTTGCATAATTGATTATGATACTAGACAAAAGTGATTTTTGATATTTATCGAAAGCTTAAAATTTGTACAATATATTTAATAATATAAAAATTTATTTTACATAATATAAAATAAAAATTCAAAAATAACTGCACACCAAGTTCTCAAATCACAACATTTAACTTTATTATAATTTATATTATGAATAAATAATTTTTAAATTTTCAATTGTAAGAATTTTTATCCAATTTGTGTACACTTAGGGTTTACAATTGGTGTTATTATGTCGCATATCTCGTTTCGATGTCTAAATTGGGTCTTATTCAAAAAACTTAAAACTTGCAATATGACTAGTTCATTAATCGTGTATGAAAACTTAAACCGTAACATAGTGCGTCTTGTGTCGAAGTTGAACCTATTCATATTGAGGCTAATAATTCATACCACTATGTAATATCTCATTTATCTTAGATTTGATACTATTTATCAATTAAAAAGTTATAATTAAATTTATAAAATATATATAGATATAAAGAAAAAAGAACGATAATAATATTTAAATTTTATAAGGGTAAATATTGTTATATTTCAATGATTAATAAAAATTCTAACCTAAATAAAAGTTTTTAGTAAAGTAGAACCTTACTAAATATAGAAAATCTAAAATTTTCAATTATATGATATCAATTAAGTAGATTTATGGATTAAATGGATATTAATGTTACTATCGGTGTTAATTTCTAAATTTACCATATTATTTCTTATATTTTCAAAGGAGACAGTAAAAAATCTATACATAAGTTTATAATTTATTTTTTATTTAAACTACAATACGGTAAGAAAAATATATAATTAAAAATATTTTATATCTTTAGTTAAGATTTTTAACTTAGAAAAAAATTATTTGTATTACGAAATGAAAATATAGAAGAATATATAACGTATCTCGTATTTTGTATCTAAGTTTAAAAACTTAACCAAATCCAAACACGTATTTAACAGTATTTAAATGGGTTTAATCCGTTTTTATTTACATTAAATTTTTTTATATATTAACCTGTTTAAATCATATCATGTGGTGTCTAAATCTTAATACAATAAGATCATACTTGCATTTTTCAATTTTAACAATCAAAATGCTAAAGTTTTCTCAGCGTCAATTATATGGTCAATTTTCAAAGTGTCAATGTCAATACAGGTGCATCGATATATAGAAAGATCTTTTACTCGCCATTTCAATATGTAGGACACAAATAACAAAGACTATTGAGCTATGGCTATGGCTAGTTTCCTCATCCCCATCTCCAGCCATTCCTCCCACTCTCCCTCACTCTTTCTCCTCCCACGTCCGTGCGTCAGAATCAGACCTCCGCAAACTCTGATTCTCCCTCCACCTCCTCGACTCTCCGACCGCCTGCTCCGCCTCCGCCGGAAAAGCCGCGCTCCGACGACGGTGACTCGCGCCGGTGCCAACACGAGCAGTTACGTGTTCGCCTTCGTGTTCCCCCTCTCTCTCTTGGCCATCACCATTTTCGCTTCCATTCAGATTGCCGATAAGCTCGACAGAGACTTTCTCGAGGAGGTCTATCTCTTATATTTGCTTTCCTCCTCCTCCTCCGCCTTTTTAATCCCTTTTACGTTTACTTCATATGCTTATGCGTGTAAAATAGTCTTAATCAAGATGAACCAGTACCGAGCTCAACTCACAAATTTGAAACTCTCGATCCTGCTTCAGTTTGCTTTAGAAATTCGAACCTGAACTGGCATAATTTGAATGAGTTCGTTTATTTTCGCCAAGAATGAAAAACTACTTTCTTCTTCATTGAAACAGGATTGATGTCCAACTCTATTCCTATTTCACTTGGATTCAATTTAAGTTGTCTCATGCTTGCAAGCTTCAATCTAGGCATCGTAGAACTCAAATTTGACGCTAAACCACTCAAAAAGTTTTGAATATAAGTTGAGTTGATTAGACTGGATAAACTACTGGAAATGTTTGTGCATAGATTGATTGGATATAGTGGAATTGAGGTCGATTAATTATTATTTAAAATTGTTGCACCATTAAAATATTTCTGGTTAATCATCTTTTATCATCAAAATTTCATTGCGTTAGTGATAGCAACTCATGTTGCGGGTTTATTTTCTATCTAACTCGAAGTAGATATAGCGATTTTTAATAAGATCCAAATAAAAACACGTTTGATTAGGTGTGTCATCTGGTGAGCACATAGCACGCACACTTCTTCTCTCTAAACATCTGTGATCAAGGCATATTGAATACTCATTTCGTGTCAGCAACAGCCAACATTCCATATTAGCTCCAGAACATAGTTGCATACATGTAATACATATGTAGTTTTACGAGCACAGTATTGATAATTCCCTTATCTCACAAGCAATTTTGTGTTCATGTTATCCAGCTTGCTGTTAATGAAGCATTAAGGGGAGCATACGAGAATGATGAAGATGGTGAGGGTGATGATGCAAATGCTGCGATAGAAGAGGAACCTGCTGTTGCACGCACCAGGAACCGGCCCAAACGGCAAGTGCAGACTTCATCAGTTGATCAATAGCCTTTTCAGTAGATCAATCAACACAAATGTCAGTAGAACTAATGCTGTAGAGGACATTAACACCGTGTAAAATGTATTTATTCTTCCCATGTGGTGTGGTTCCAAATGATGAAACATACAGAACAGTCGATCTCTATAGTTTCTCCACGCTTTGATTGTGTATTCCCTTCATTGCCAAATGTGTTTAGCATCTCCAACTGAATCCAGCAGCTTCTGCATTGTTGACTGTACATTTGCAACGGGAAACCGTGATTCCCATAATCCTGGTCTGGATAAACATCTCATAGGAATGTGACAAACCAAAACAATCCTCATACACCATTGACATTCACATTTGTTGAGCATGACCGCAAAAAATTGGCATCAGCCTTCTTAGGATCCCTACACAGCTCTAAGCCAGGAATTTTTAGGACCACGAAACCCACCAATACCCAGCAATGAAAGAGCCATTAGATTCACAGCACCAGGACCCGATTCGTCCACACAGCATCGAAGCAATTCTCACCGTTTCGGACTTTGTTAAGATCAATTAAATCTGGTTCATCCAGAATAGTACATGTAGAGCTTTATTAGCATACCTATGATTTGGAGAATAAGGTTGATCGCAATTGAAACACGACCCTTTTTTCTTCTCCTCCATGAATTCCGCATATGAAAATTGGTGATGCCTTGGGCTGCTTCTAGTTTGCTCCAAAACTCCTCTAGAAGATTTATTTCCAGTTTCCTTAAAATTCATCAACCACAGATTTAAATTGGGAGTCATAGGACAATCATCATACCTGTTTTGATCTCCAAACCATAGTTGTGAACTGCAAAGATGTTAGTGATGAAACTCTAAATTTAGCTGCTTCAAATCTGCCCATACTCACTGACTTTACCTTTCTACTTCATGGTGAATAGCCAACTCCACTTTGAATCTCTCTCTCAATATTCAAGGTTAGTTCCACAACTCTAGCAACCATCAAGGTTTTAATGTTTGCACTCTAAAATATTAAATGATCATGTAAACCTCCTAAAAGATATCTTTATAATAAGACCACACAAGCTTCGGCAGTACCAAATGTGCAAGTTGTTGAAGTTACATGATAGTTGCAATATTCCACATACTGTGCAAGTATCTCCCAAGCCGACACTAGTTTGACCAAAGTTTAGTTGATGAATGGCTCACTTTGTACATCAGTACTCGGCTTGCAGGTACTTTTAATGCAAGTGAATTCTGCCTGTTGGTTCTCCAAATCACTAGATAAAGTCCAGTTCATGCGCTTAAAAATGGGGGCCAGCAGTTGCAGTTGTCAAATCCATCAACACCTGAAATTATTAACATTATATATTAAATGAAAAGACCATGATGGATGGACATACAAATACACTGATATATCTGCTTTCATCAGAGAAAATATTAGTTACGTAAGTAGAAAAGCAATTCAGAAACAGAAGATGTATAATAAACCATAAACATTGACAAGAACCTACTTGCCAAGAGAAAGAAGATTAGTTAGCAGTTTACACACACCTTCTCTCCCTCTGCGATAGGTAGCATGAGGTCACACTAGCTGTCCAGGTGTTTCAGTGACGATGTGCTTGTTGAAAGCAAGGCAGAAGAAGACTATTATAGATACGGCTGCCCAAACAGAGCAGCTTGTTATATCACTAGACTTTTTATATTAATATTAGTAGGCAATGATGAATCATAAATCTTACTAAGTGCCCGTGTCGATAAAAATTACAAAATAAGAAACACTTCTCCACTAAAACTGTTATGTGGAACACACTATATGCAGGGTTTACAATAGTGTGAAGCAATCCATTCTCAACAGAGAAACAGGTCGTGGAAGCAGGGGGATGTATAAAGCCTACAGGTCTATCTGTTGGTGATTTTTCTCCATTATCCTTTTTAACTTCGATCAAGCGCCTAAACAAGGCACAAACAGATGATACTGAAATATATGATTAGAAAAAAAAACTGATAGGGCAAAAAACTTGAAAAAATCTGTCAACACAAAACATGCTCTTCATGCTCTGTTGTAGGCTATAAACAACTGTTCCCACCTAATACAGGTGAAAAGCAATATTCTTCTAAATCAATGCCATGTATTGCAGAGGATGCAGTTCAACTCATCAGTTGCCAAAATTCAAGGCTGTTTGAAGAAAATTGACTCAACTGTAGAGTGCTAGACATTGCTGAAGGTTTACATGCCCACAAGGTACAAATCCACTTTGTCTAAAAGTTGGCATAGTTGTCCAAAGAACCCATTCACCACATTAACCTTGATTAGAATCAACGGGAACAGAAATTATCATAAGGTTTGCAGCAGAGATTTCACACATCAATATCTCAAGTTGCCAGGAGATGCAAGAGCACATAACCAATTACAATAGTCTTGCCTTCTTCCACATCATCATGCAGGCAACAAATTACAGCCCTTGGCCTTCAACTTTGATTCCAGACCAAAAAACTTCACTCCACACAAGACAAGGTCAGCTGTTTTCTTTTTCGTGAATTCAATCAGTGTTTCGTCATACACTATCACCTCAGCTTCTGTTAGAAATTCGCGTTCTCTAATTCTGGAGAAAACATTTCTAGCACCTTCAATTGAGCCGTATTTACACATTCCATAGATGATGGAAGAATAGGCCACCTCACTTGGAGGACAGCCTTGATCCAGCATCTCATCTAGTATTTCAATTATTTTATCAGCATCATCCAATTTACAAAAATGAATAATGGTCAGACAATACTTAAATTCCATTGGGCTGCTTGGGACATTTGCTAGGCAGTCTCGCACCAGCATCATACTGGCATCAATCTCTCCTATTTTGCAGAGACCTTTAGCTAGTGAACAATAGGCATCAAGAGAAGGAAGACAAGACATTTCCATTATCTTATTATAACACTCACTTGCCTCCTGAACTTCTCCATTGTCAACAAGACATTGTATGGCAAGACTATAAGTTGAAGAATCAAGATCCAAATTTGAATCCTTGACTTCATGAAATAATGCCAGTGCCCTTTTCACCTCGCCAACATTCCACAAGGCTTGCATTAAGATACTGTAGATGGAAATGCTGCAATAACCTTTTCCTTTCAAGTCTCCAAAAACTTCTGTTGCTAGCATTGTTCTCTCCTCCCTACTCACAAGGGATGAGAAGAATTTTGTGACATCATCCATTACAGAAAATCCAAGTTCATGCATCTGAACCAGCAACTTAAGGAAATCGTCCATTCTTCTCATCTCAGCATAGGAAATCAAAATAGGATTCACTGTACTAAAATCTGGCTGGAGGTCTTCTTGAACTACGACATGGAAAAGTTTACGTGCCTTATCAACCTGGTTTACCTGACATAAGCCTTTAATGAGCGAATTATAAATCCCTAAATCTGCCCTATAACCTGAGTCCACCAAATCCTTCCACAAATCACAAGCTTGACCTATCTTCTCATCATCAACAAATGCCTCCACTAGGGCACCATATATCGCCCTATCAATGAGAACTCCCTTCTCCTTCATCTCCTTGAACACTTCATATGCCTTATCCACTCTCTTCCCCTTGCACAATCCCATAACTAATGTACCATATGCCATGACATCTGCCTCGATACCATCTCTCCTCATTTCCTCCCAAACTTTCAAACACCCATCCATATTCTCCTCCGAAACAAACAACTTAACCATTGCCGTGTATGCATAAACATCTGGCTTACACAAATTCTCCCGCATTCTCCCCAAAAGCTCCAGCATTTCCTCAATTCTCCCTGCTTTACACAATCCTTTGATTAAGGTCATATAAGTTACGCTCTCTTCAGCCAACCCATTGTCCCTAAAATCATTGTAAACCGATAGTGCCAAATCCAAATGGCCTGTTTTCACCAATCCATCCATGATCCTGTTATACAAAAATACCCTTGGTATAACACCAAACTTCTTCATTTTCTCATAGACATAATAAACCCTAAGACCCCTATTAGCATCAATGTGCATTCTAATCAAAATCTCGAATTGCTTCTCACTTGGTGCCTTCCCTTGAGAATCCATCAATTCTGGCAATTGATCAGCCACCCGAAACCGGTTATTCCTATTCAAGCAATAAGCAAATGCATTGTAAGAAGCAAAATTATGTCTATAACCCTTCTGTTTACCTGCCCAAGCAAAGAACTTTGAGGCAATTACAGGGTTGTTCTCAACTTTAAGAACCTCCGACACCAAATTCGGCGTTACTCGGCGGAGCTTCCGGAGCTCGGAGACAATCTCGGGCCCCCACCGGCACTGGTTTTTACGGAACGCATCGACTATAAACCGGGCAATCGGGGAGAGACGGTGAAGGGAGGGTTCAGGAGGGAATCGGGACTGGACATGGGAATTAGCGTTTTCCGGGTCCCAATTCTGGACATTGAAATTGGGGGTAGGGGTTAGGGTTTTGGCTGAGGGATCAGGGTTTACGGTTTTACGAGATGTGAAGAGTCCTCCGTAAACTACAGGGCGGTTTTGTGATGGTTTACGATGGCCATAATAGAAGTAGGGTTTGGGTGTTGGGGCATTGGGCATTTTTTAGCGTTAGGGCTTTACTGTGTCGTCGTGTTACTGGAATTGAAAGGTTGAATCGTCCTGTTTGGATGAGTGGAGTTCAGCAGGCGTTTCGCTGAATGCTGCCGTTGGTGCAGAAGGCATTTTGCTGGCAAATTTGAAAATTGACACAAACACACAGGAGAGGGAATTGTGGTACAATTCCTAAAACTTATCAGGAGTTGGGAGATCCATACGAAAATAAGAACCGCATGTGACCTGTGTTTCATAAATTCATAGTTCATAACCTTGATTAGTAATTACTTCAACCGTTTTCTAATTTCAAACCGAAAATTGTGAAGCTGCAAGCTGAATAGATGTATATATTAGTTTTACATGCTAAAAAATAAATTGTCATTTTTTCATTTACATTAAATAAAATTGATTGGTGAGTGCTTGCAATACATATACAGTTGTAAAAACATCAGATATATTAAATATTAATTGCATTTAACTACATGATTAATTACGTGTATGAACTTTACCCAAAAAAAAAAAAAAAAAGATTACGTGTATGAGTAAAGATCAGAGAAATATGGAAAAAAAAAAAAAAATTCAAATAAAGTAATTGAAAAAACTTCGATACTTTTTTCATTCTAGATATCTATGTTTTTATTTTTTATATTGCTTTGCAAAAGAGGAAACCTAACGTGTATTAGATTATTATTATTATTATTTAAAAAATAGAGAAAAACAATCGAAGAGAGGAACTGAATGATTAAACCTCGACCCCTTTCCTAAACTCATACGGCCAGAGTAAAAAATCAAGATTATTAATTCCAGTTTATCTGCTCAATGTCTCTTCCAATAGAATCAATCCTACTAACATTTGAAGCCATTCTACCAATCCTTAAGATTAACCCAAAAAACACCCAACAAGGAAGCTAAACTTTTCTGATATTTTGCTTTCTTAAATTGTAAAAACAGGAAACCACCTATTCTAGTAAGTGTCCAATGCTAAAATATAGAAAATATAAAGATGAAGAATATATATCTGTGTTCGGTTCTCTACGTCTTCTGTATGGTGCATGCTTTGCTTGGAAACCAATGAATCATATGGCTAAAGTAAAAAAGAAGCGACTTCCAACCAGCCACGCCAAAGTTTGATTATAGTGCATAACAAGGTGATAGCATTAGATCGTCTCTGTTAAATTGATGGGTTTGTATTGAGTGCATGATGCGTGGGCTAGCTAGTCAGGACGATACCAATATTTGCAAGAAAGAAATTAGCAAAGTGTTGAAGTTACGATGAATTCAGGAGTTCCTATGTCTTCCATTAAGACATTACGCCGATCCGAACCTCGAATCCCCGACATCCTAAATCTTCCGTTTGAACTCAATTTTTTCATTACCCAACCTCCCATTTAATATTTTCTTTTTCCAACTCCATACTTTGTCAATTCAATTTCGGTTGAAAAATCACTTTCAATGTTGAAAAATGAAACACATTAAGAATCACACAAAGCAATATGAGTTCAATTATCAAGTTTATCTCCCATTGAAGTCAAATTGGAGTGGTGGGTGAAGGTCAACTTTGCGACTAAGTGCTAATGGATATTAGGGTTCTCCCTTTTGCACAACATAGGTGAAAAATGAAAACAAGAGTACTTAAAGTTTAAAAAAAAAAAAAGGGAGAATACATATATACTTTAAATGTAATTAACTCTTCAAAAAATTTTAACAATATAGAAGTGCAATATCAATATAGAAGATGAGATAATAAAGGAATAATGTCCATTTGAAAAGAATGTTAATTTTATGTTGATTTAAATATTAAAGAAATAGCAACACTTACTCCAACATTTTAGCTTCTCTTTTATATGGTATCTTTCTTTTTTGTCAAGTTTTATATCACATCTTAAATTGTCTCTCTAAAATCATAAAATGAAAAATAATTATGTTAGCTATTTATAATTCTTTAATTTGTAAAAGGTAATTATTTTTTTAGAAATATTTTAGAGGATTGGATTACCTAAGAAATTAGCATTTCTCAGCGAAATGTTTCATAAGAAAAAAAAATCACTTAAAAAAATTCAATACTCACCCTCATATCTAAAATGACCAATTTTTAAAATAGTACCAATACGTTAAAACCCACCAAAAAAAAAAAAAAAAAGAAAACAACAAAAGAGCATATCCAAAAGAGAACAAATGCTAAAGCAGTAAATGGAAACAACATATTTTTTTAAAGTTTTTTGCATTTTAATCGATTTTTTTAAAAATTTATATAGATACAAATTATATAAAAAAAAATTACAAGAATACCGTAGCAAAATCATATATTAAAAATGTGGTTTGGTGATAGTATACGAATGTTGCATTTGTCGCAATTCATTTTGAGATAAAGGTGTACCGTTGACAATATACTGATGTTGTATTTACAAATTGCGGCATAAGTATACTCATTAGTATAGTGTAAAAAAGTTGCATATATGAATGTTGCATTTATCACAATTCATTTTGAGACAAAGGTATACCGTCGATAGTATATTGATGTCTCATTCACAAATTGTGACATAAGTATACTGTAATAAAATTGTATCTTCAAAATGCAATTTTGCATTGGTATACATTTGTTGTAATTACAACATGCGATACTTTCATATTGTAGTAAAAGAATATTTGACATATGCTTGTCCTATTGCCAAAGTGCATCAAAATGCTTGACTAGTGGCTCCATGATGAGAATATCAAGCTCCCAAGGGTCGAGCGCCTCCCCATAAATGAGGAAAAGAATGATCTCAAGTATTGTAGATTTCATCGAAGTATTGGTCACTTAACTAAAGATTGTTTCACCTTGAAGAAAATATTTAATGATTGAGTTGTACGTGGTGAGTTGTACGTGGTGAGTTGATCATCGATAATAATAATGTTAGAAATGGTCAACTTCTCGCCCATAACAACTGAAGGGGTGCTGTCAATTCCATTAGTCATGATCCCATCACAACTGAAGTGATTGATGCCTAAGCTATTGGGAGTCATGAGGATAAAAGAAAGTCAATTGAAGCTCAAGATGGTGAACACTTGCTTGTTGTTGCGATACTATTAAAGGTAGCTAACTTTAGGAATTTTTTTGATCTCTTAACAATTGTCCCTTATATGTGGAAGGTGTGCTTAACGGGTGCTTGGTCAAGAGAACATTCTTAATAATGGTTCTTCACTAAATATCATGGCAATTAGTATTTTCAAGGTTGTTGGAACTGACATACGACGGCTGGACGATCACAACTTGATCTCATCGACATTGCACCAATGTATCAAGGGTCATTGGAAAGGGAAGAATGTGTTCATTCAAGCTATCAAGAATCCTTTTTAGCAACATGAATCATACTTTATTGAGTAAGCTTACTTTGTTGAATTTGCTGAGGAGGGTAAAATTGCGATAGTCAAGCCACTAGTGTCCCATTACCTACATGAGAAGAAGTTTAAAAGGGCTAGCAAAAGAAGAGAAGGATGTGCGGATGTCGTGGGGGAAAAAAGAAGAACAAACAGGCTAAGGGAATTGAAAGGTTCATCCGAGAAGACGGAAGAAGAGTGTACTGCTTATGACAGTTTGAGGGGTCTGAAGAGGTATACCTCTCCTCTTTAGATCCCATACCAGTACAAGAAGTTCAAACCACGCCACAACAGTTGCAGGACCAAATGAAGCCTCAAGCCAAGGAGATAGAGGAATTGGACCTAATGCGATTAAGAGAGTTGCAACTGCCAATCTTCATAAGTAAGAACCTTCTACAAGAAATAAAAGTACATATCATTGTGTTGTTGAAAGAATATAGAGATGTGTTTGCGTGAGCTAATGAAGAAATGCCTTGATCGGATCTTAGCCATATAGAGCATAGATTGAATATCGCTCTGGAAGCCACACCTGTAAAACAAAGACAAAGAGTTTTTCTTCTTGAGATTGAATTGTAGATCAAATGGGAGGTAAAGAAATTGTTATGAGTTGGATTCATAAGGCCGATTAAACATCCTACTTGGCTTGCTAATATTGTTCCCGTAAGAAAGAAGAATAAGCAAATAAGAGTATGTATAGATTTTCAGGATTTGAACAAAGCTTGTCTTAAGGATGATTTCCCTTTGTCAAATATTGATACCTCGATAGATGCAACTACAAGTCATGAGTTGTTCTCATTTATGGATAGCTTCAGTGGGTATAATCAAATCAAGATGGCGATAGGAGATGTTGAGTGTACAGCTTTTTGTACACCAGTTGGCAACTTTTATTACACTGTTATGCCATTTGGACTTAAGAATACGGGTGCCACATATCAGAGGGTAATGACCATTCTGTTTCATGACATGATGCATGATTTTATGGAGAATTATGTTGATGACATAGTCATCAAGTCTAGGAGAGTACTTGATCACCTGGTTTATTTATAAAGGGTTTTTGAATGATATTGACTGTATAAGCTTCCAATTAACCCTCTCAAATGTGTCTTTGGAGTGTCTTCAGGGAAGTTCCTAAGATTTGTTGTTCATCGAAAAGGAATTGATGTTGATCCTATGAAAGTACAAACTATAAGATCGATGCTATTCCCTGCCACTTTAAAGGAGCTAAAAGCTTTTATGGGAAATGCCTCCTATATCAGAAGGTTTATACATACACTTGCTGAGATCTCATACCCGTTGCACTAACTTTTGAAGAAAGGAATTTTGTTTGAGTAGGAATAAGTCCATGAGGAGGTAATTCAAAAGATCAAGATAGTTTTGACTTGCTTACAGACAATAACCATGCTTGTTAAAGAATTGCCATTGATCCTGTATCTTACTTCTACCAGCAGGTCTATTTGGGCTTTACTTGTACGAGAGGTAAATGGTCAAGAGTGACTTGTATACTATTTGAGCCAAACCTTTTAAGGGAGTGAGGTCAATTACCTAGCTTACGAGAAGCATTGCCTCGCTCTGGTATTTGCCATGTAGAAATATTAACATTACTTCCTCATACATAGGATTAATTTGATAACTTGATTGGATCTAATCAAGTATTTATTGTCATGAGTAGCTTTATCAAGATGAGTTGCTAAGTGGCTACTCCTTGGAGAATTTGACATTTCAGTGCAATCCCCTGAAACCATCAAGTCATAACCCTTGGCTAATTTGTTAGCATACTTCCAGAATGCCTAAGAAGGCTCAATTATAGATGAAACACCGGCTGAGTTTTATGAAGATTCTTGTAGACGGTAAATGGATGCTTCAATTTGATGGTTTTGCAAGAAATCAAGGTTGGGGAGCAAGAGTTGTGTTGACCTCACCTAAAGGTCAAGAGATACCATTGGCGTTTAAACTTGATTTTCGATGCACCAATAATGAAGCTAAATACGAGGCATTATTACTGAGCTTATTGTCTGCATGAGAAGTCGGAGCATGGCATTTTCATATTTGAGGCGATTTGAATTTGATCATTAAATAGGCCATGGGTGAATTTGGCTTAAAGGAACCTACACTCGCACCTTATAAGGCTACGGTATAGGCTATGGTCAGAAAATTTAACTTTGTATGATACAAGCATATGACTCAATAAATGAATAGATGTGCCGATGCTTTGGCCACATTAGCATCCAAGATCCCAATTCAAGATGCAAATAATAAAGTGAGTGTCCAAGTAGTCAAGAAATCTATACCGTACATGGCTTTGAATTTTGTTAATGAGGATGAAGAATTGCAAGACGATTGGCACGTCCCACTTATGAAATAGTTAGTACACCCCAATGTAGCTTCTGTTTCAACCTTAAAGAATTTTGTCAAAATTAATGGGATGTTATACTATAAGGGTCCAGAAGGTGTTTTGTCTCGATGTGTTGGTTCTAAGGAAGCCCATCTTAAGTTAGACAAGTATTACTGGATTTGGTGCAAGGAAGAAAGGCCAGTACTGTATCGTCGTATTCAATGTGCGGGCTATTATTGGCTATTAATGGCTAAAGACACATTTCGAGTGCAAATGTATTATCTTAAATGTTTTGAGCTCCCTGACCAAAGTGAGTGCAATTTTGTATCTAGTGCTAGGGATTGGAGGTGCTCATACATTGATTATTTGAGAAACAATGTACTATCAACGAATAGTATGGATGCTAAACTTGTAAAGTGAAATGCTAGGAAATATCTTATGCACGAAGATGAGCTTTATAGACAAAGATGAGCTTTATAGAGTATCATTTATGGGAAAGCCTCTAAAGTGCATTATTCCTCTTAAAACAAAAACAATTTTGATAGAGGTATCGACTGGAGAGTGTGGGGAATACCAAGGAGAATGGAAGCCATATTATTACTTGCTCAATAAAGGATATTATTGGCCGACAATGGAAGTGGACGCTTTTAACTTCACGAAGAAGTGTGTTGTCTATCAAGGGTACGGTGATGCCATTCATGCTCCTATAGTCACACTCCATAGTATCACGACTCCTTGGCCTTTTCATACGTGGGCATTTGATCTTATTAGACTAATATACCCACCATCGAGAAGATGTATTTAGATTCTAGTGGGAATTGAATGCTTCATAAAGTGGGTTAAGGTAGCTCCTTTAAAGAAGGCAACGAGACCAGCAGTTGTAAGTTTCATGAAGGAGAATATCATATGTAGGTTTGGAATCCCTAAGCATATTTTATCTAACAACGATACTCCTTTTATCAATTTGCATGTTCACCAACTACTAGCTTCTTATAATATTGATCATGTAAAGTCCATGCCTCAATACTCAAAAGGAAATGGACAAGCTAAGGCCACCGATAAGAGCTTGTTAAAGGTATTTAGTCTATGGTTCATGATAATCATAAGGAATGGCATGATAAGCTACCTTTAGCGCTTTGGGCCTATACAACATCCAAACAAAGGCCAACACAAGTAACTCCTTTTTCTTTGGTTTATGTGGCTGAAACAGTAGTTCCAATATAAGTCTTGATCCCATCTATCAGGTTGGCCACAAATGCCGAACTCAAACCTGACACGTTACGAATGATGGATTTGGAAGCGTTAGACAAAAGGCGTGATATCACCAAATGCAACCTTATCAACTATTAGCATAAACTTAGAGTAGCGTATGATCATTTAGTGAGGAAGAGATCATTCCAACAGGGTGACATCGTACTTTGTGCAGCCAAGCATGTGCGCCAAGATACTTCATTGCCCAAGTTTATACCTAAGTGGGAAGGACCTTTCATAGTTGAGGAAGTGCATGAAAGTGGATATTGCAAACTTAAGAATCCCAAGACAGATGCTATTATTGCTCCTATCAACTTGCAATATGTTAAAAAGTTCCATTTGTAAAAAGGAAACTATAGTAAAGTTAAATAAATGAAACTTACAACTCGAGTTGTACGAGCTTGTTTTGCATATCTATTTCTACTATTATCTCCTTTGTGCACTATGCGTTAGAAGAAACAATAATGAAGTATTGGTGTTTACAATGCTGTTACTTGGTAAGAGACTTGTCTCCTGAGTATGCAATATACATCTATCATATGAGTTGCTGAATGGTTAAAACTTTGACTCCTAGGCATAATGTATGATGCTCTATCAAATAAGACAATGGCTCGCACTATGTGAGTATGCATTTGTGGAGCATGTCGAAATAGTTAAGCAGTAGGTAATACCCTCTTGACTTACGACATGATTGTCCAATGGAACTAATATTCCCAGTTGCAATCAATATCTCTATATTATTGGATCATATATGTGAATCCTTATTTGCAAATGGGAATACACTTCCAACATGTAGGGTTTTCTCAAAGATTTAGCAAGCAATGAAGTAATGTTTCATTATCATCTTCTATCTTATAAAGTACTGCTAAGGAAACGCAATATTTTTCTAAGTGCATGATGATGTGAATTCTTAAGAGTTGACTAAGTTAATGGATAATTCATGTTACCTCACGATGTCTAGCATAAAGGTGAGTACATGTCAATGACTAAGGGATCTCAAACAAGTGAGAAGCTAGACAATACATATAAGGTTCAACAAGGCCATATGCCCTATAAAAAAAAAAATGTAAAGAAAGTAAGAGCAATACAATGGAGACTTGACGCTAGATGCTATAGTAAAATCAAGATCTGTGCCTCCAAGAAGCTCCTCTCTCAAGTTCCGCCTTTACAAGTTCGGCTTTGAGTAGCTCGTATCTTTCTTCAATGTCTCGACTACCCAACACCTTTTGAGCCTTAATTACAATAATCTCTATCTTGTTGAGCTTGAGCTTGAAAATACGTATTGTAGTGACACTACTAATCAAAAGTTCAAAATTCTCTATAAACAATGAGCACCTCATTAAATAGCCCTATGACTTGCCCAAGTAGGCTCAAGACATAAGCAGTCACATTAGAACCCAAATAGATGGACCCCATCTAAAAGTTTCCCTCTATCCTGTGTAAGTACTCCAATGGTGCTAGAAGATTACAAGGTATGGTGAAGCCATGAAACGAGGTGGTATCTTCTGAGCTCACCACTACCTTAACTATAGCTCATTTGTCTCCATAGTGTAATGTTCTAGTCTCTAGGGGAGGGAGGACTCTAGAGCTTGTCTCAGGTAAGGTGGCATCGACTGAAGGAACAAGGACGTTGTTTACCCTCCTTACATTCGTAATGACATTCTCACTCTCAACGTTTGCCTCAGCACCATAAAGACCTGCATGCATCAATATGTCAGCAGATGCTCAGATTTCCCTTTCCTCGTGGTCATCAAATTTGTTTGCATCCTCAAAGTCTTCAAGAAGCTGTGATTTACTGTGGGTCTTATTATTATTTTGAGGTACAGGATCTATTTCTTCACCAACACTACTCTCTTGGCAAGCTGTAAGCCTTGGGGAACCTTCTTTCATACCATCATCTTCCTCCCACTCTAAAGAGTCCCTTCTCATATCATCTTGCTCCAATGTATCTTCACTCATGATGTTAGTGTCATCTTCCTCAGCAGATTACTCCAAATCAACTAACTCAGTCCTTATGTTTTGACTTCCAATCTTGATGGTGTTATGATGGCCTCCAGATTGGGACATCTTATCCAAACCATATCTATTTAGGAAATGGCGAATCATGACAGGAGTAGATTTTGATGATCCAGCATCATTCAATACACTAGAAATCTTTCAATCAGAGCCTAGCTTGCCTGGTGTTTGCTTAATCTAATTTAACTGTGGTACCAGTTTAACAACCTAATTTAACGATCGAAGAGCTATCACTCAATGTTGCTTCACCTATTATGAAAGTCGTCTTGCCTGAACAGGGCATGCTACAAGCGCGTAGGTAAGTGGTAAGCGTAGTAGGTATGCTCGAAGGACAGCGGCAGCAATGCGATTCCAATTGTTGTTGCTAGATTGAGATTTGTAGGGTGGCGAGGACTTCAACTGCCTTGTATTGGGTGAAGAGAAGAGGTGGTAGGCTTAGTAGGGCTAGAACCTACAATATAACCGTTATGAGCGATATGTCTCAACCAATTAAACCATAAGCCCCTACAGATTTCTACATGCAATTCACTCACTTTGGGAAGAGCAAACGGAAAGAGGAGGCCTTTGCTCTATCTGCTTCTTCCTCTTCCTAAGAATGAACAATTGGAAAAAAAAAAAAAACTTATTTTTCCTAATAGATATAGAATATTCTATATCTATTATTAATTAGAATAATATAATTAAGCAAGCAACCCTTTCTTTCACAACTTAAACTATTGGTACGCTTTCTAGCTTACAACGACTCAAACGGGTGGGGTTTCTATTTGCTTGCAATGCCGACTGTTCACCTTTAGTTAAAAGTAGAAGTAGAGGACACTCCCAAGACTTCAAAAAAAGTTAAAAAGTATGGATGAAGTAAGAAAGAGTACATAAGGAGTAAGAAAGAAAAACTTGGTTAAGGGAACCAAAGGTTAGGTCGACTACTTACTTACTTTAGTGTAGCTACACCTAAAAAAGTTTATTCCTACCCCTTTTTTTTCTTCCCTTTTCTGTCAATGTTTCCAATTCCCAGAATACTAGTGTACCCTTGTGCATATAGTTGCCTAACACATGATCGCAATCTTCTACATCCTATATAGAGAAATACAAGAAAAGAGAATTTGTAAAGGATACATGCACAAAAAAAAAAAAAAAAAAAAAGAGAGTGAAAAGTTATAAGTAAAAAAAAAAAAAAAATGAAAAAAGGGAGAGGTCCTTAAGGAAGAAATGTTGTACTTCTAAAGTGCAAGTGCATTTTACTTACCTTATGATAAGTAGGAGAGGGTATCTACCTTGAGTTTTCCCTTGTTCACTATTAGAAGACTTCTCTTCATCCTTCAGAAGACATAGATAAAAGTCATACTTGCGAGGGATTATTTTAGGAATGTCATTCTTTATGGTTGTAGACACATACTTCTTAAAATGCTCTAAGCAGTTGCCATGATATGTCAGTCACCCAGTAGAAGTGACTCCAGAACGGCTAATAGAAGGAAAATACAATTGTCTCACCTTTGGTCGGATATTCTTGAAGCTACTAGGATCTAGGTCTTTACAACATTTGTTGAAGTCTTCATTAATCTTTATTTGATGGGGAATACCCTAATTATACCTTAGCTGGCGCATAGCTCTATGAGAAGGATGAAGCATGACTTTCTTTTCTAAAAAATGGCCAGAAGGCTCTTCCCAATCATGCAATGAAGGAATGCCCGCAAATGTACACCATAATATGAATCCAACATCAATAGTAGTAATTTTATCGTGGGCATCTATCAAAATTACTAATCCTTATGATCCTAAGTGATAGAACCCTTCAAACCATTGAAACCTACTTATTCTTTTAATGAAAGGATGAAAGGTGAATTCCTTTTTGTTATCAATGATCTCGAACAACTACGATTCCGGCTTCCTATCAACCCACGCCCAAGCCTAATGCTCTGGAGGATTCGATTTCTTCACAAGTCTATTAAAATATCTTCTATAGTACTCACAAAGGAACAATTCCAAGAATACTAAGTCCACATGAGATACCACTACATAACGTCTTTTAGAGAGCATTAAGGCTTCATAATAAAGATCTAAACATCGATACAAAGAACCCAAATAAAAAGGACCCAAAGAAAATCACTCCCCATGAGTGATACGAATAGCTAGATGGAAGAATCGTAGGCTAACTCCATTTTGTGGATTGCCGAGAAATATGTACAGAGAAATTCAGCAAACTAAGAATGCCTCGAGGTCATACCTATAAGCAAATAAGAGAATGCATGAGTTAAGTCTGAATAACAATTTGGGCGTGAACAATGATAAGGTTGCGAAATATATAAGTACTTACTTGTATTGAAAGCGAGGACCTTCTTTCCCTGTCCCATTTTCTTGGAAAAAGTAGTTAACCCATTGCGAGTATGTAGTTTCATTCCTAGTATTGATGACCACTTTTAAGTCATCCTCTAAGGCCACTAATGTTTCTTGATCGCCTACAGGAACATAAGCTTTTATAATCCTAGGTCACAAAATTGCAACAACATAACTACGTATTCTAAGGTTGGGGCGATCTTGCCCCATGAGGTTATGAAAGTATTGGATTGAATACTTCAGTAAGCAATAAAGGCCCTCCATAAGCTCACATCGTTTACCTTGCCAATCAACTTTGGGGAAATAAATATCGGGAGAAAGACATCTGCTTTCAATAATTTGCCTGTATACCTTGAATCATTTAGGATATAGTCTACCCATTACGCCTATCCTTTAATAGGTTGCTAAGGGCTTAGAAACTGATTCTCAAATAATGGAAGTTCTTTCCTTTCATTCCTTAACCGTAATATAGAGCTTCCTTCTAAGGGCTCCCTATTACTTGGCTTCGGTTCTTGCTTGATGAAGTGTAATGGACCATTTGAATATGGCTGCGTACATGTATTCCATCTCTTTATTTCAACCCAAAAACTATCTTTTGAAATAGTCACATTTGTCCACTTCTCCCGGTGTAAAGGAATCTTAGGCACTCGACCATAAAAAAAACATAGTTCATCATTCTCCTTATTCTTAGTCTAATTACTATATGGTTTGCTCTTGTCAAAATTTTTGCCCATCTTTCACTTGACTCTTAAAGTAGTAGCAAAACTAAATGTGGATTCTACCACTTGGGGGAGGAAAAGAGAAATGAATCACTAGATGCCTCTACAACCTGCAACACATGGTAAATGAAGAATGATTAGCGTTATAATAAAGTGTGAAGTATTGAATACATTAATACTTCAAAAAGAACTCTATTTATCAATGAAGGTATGTGGATTTGGGCAATATCATGAAACTTAAAGTAAACGCTTAATTCATTCATAAGACCTATATGTCGAGTATTTGTTGAACTAGTAGTTGACATCATTTGAGTCAATCCAATGCAAATTCAAGGCTATGGATAAGAAATTGCAAAGCGCTATTAAAACTAATATTATTTTATGGAAAGTTCTTCCGATAAATAAAGATGAGTGAATATCAAGATTTCATATAATGGTAAAGTAGAATGCAGAAGTTGATGTGATGGAATATCATCATTTTGCAAGAAGTAACAAACTGCATTGAACTAAGGGGAAAACTTTAGGTCTAAGTTATAATTATCATTAAAGGAGTATACACACGACAACGAGATATGGATAGAACGGATCCTAATCACTTAAGTTGGATGCGACTAAAACACGTGAATAGGTCCTATTGAACGTGTGGTATGCTCTTTCATGATGACATTGTCATCAATCGGCGAAGAAAAGCGAAGCGCTAACTTAGGAATAGTCTCTGCATGATATAAACATGATTTCTAACAAAAAAAGTATCATATACCGTGTATAATAATGAGCATCTCATCCACTATTGCGAATCGCTATCCTCAACCATGATGACATTCGATTCCTGAAACTAAATATTGATGCCGTCAGGACATTGGAAGCTTCGGCCGTCGTCCAAATTAAAAGAAAGTGAAAAAGAAAATACGCAAGGAAAAGAAAAATCCTCATGCACGACCTATATAAACTCCAGGGTGTGAAAATTCCTTGGATCCAATATCTATAAGCAAGCTGCAGTGGTCAATACGTATAAACTCTTTGGGTCTGTTAATGCTGTTTGGAAGAGTTTGAGCAAGCCAGAACATAATGATTCTATAAGAACCTGAAGTATAAAGCGTGTTTGGTGAGACGCTAGTCGAATGGAGGTGCCGATAATATGAGTATTGTGGTAACGCACGCGGTCTGCTCGACAAAATGCCAGTGAAGAAAATCGCTATGGTTCCCATTGATTTTGGGTTCCGGCGGTATTGAACCACGGTGAACTGTGATGAAAGGTGAGAGGGACACTATTGATAGTTCAATTTTGCATTTCAATACGAGTAGTTGTCTGGTTGTATTACAAGATATTTGATGAAGAAAGAGTAGAAGGGAGGTCTGGTTATTTTCGAATGTGATTAGTACCGGGTTTAAAGAAAATCGCTAAATGTAATGGAAATTTGGGGACTGGAGCAGGGCACTAGAAGCTTACGGTTCAACCTATGAAAGCTACTGATGAGTGTGGCCATTCATGCATATCGGCGTCATGGTGACTATGTGACTTACATTTGGTCTAACTCTATTAATGAAGAAGTGCTAGATTGGAGAATCACTCTGCTCAAAGCAGCCGGTCAACAAAGCCCACAGTTGGACTTGTATGGATCTTTATGTCTTTGCAACTCCATGCCGGGTTACATGGGATTACTATTTTTTTATCATGGGAGCACACACTTGAATTTAGGGAGTGGGAAGGAAAAGAAGAATATGGATATGTGAAGATCAGGGGAGTTTCAATCCTTCTCACGCAAGCAGGTATACTGGGAACACTGCAGGCATTATGGCATGTTTTCCCTTTGTTTGCGAATAAAACATGGAGAGAGAATGCTAACATAGGCTTTCTCGAGAAACACATGGGGGCTACTTTTGAGAAGCGACCCCAGCCATGGGTAACAAATATCAGTGTTGACAATATTCACTCTGGAGATCTCCTTGCGATTTCAAAGATTTGTGGACGTTGGGGTGGTTTCGAGACTCTGGAGAAGTGGGTTAGTAGATCTTATGCTGGTCATTGAGCAGTTTGTTTAAGGGGTTCTGAGGGAAAGTTCTAATTTGGTGAATCGGGACATGAGAATGGAGAGGGTGAAGATATCATTGCCATTTTGCTGAGTAAAGATAACTCTAATCCCCACATTGCATTGCTTCCTTTGCATCCTGATCTGCGGACCAAGTTTTAATAAAACTGCTGCCTGGGGATATGCAAAAAGCATGGATGGAAGAGCACAAACTGTTCCTTCTTATGACACGTATTCCTTCGCACAAACCAAAATGCTTGCCTATGTATCATCAGCAGTTATCATATTGTGTTGTGCAAACTTGCAGATATAAGAGGTCTATTAAAGTGTTGGCCTGTAACTAATAGTTCCAATGGGGGTTATGTTTTTAAGTGATCTGGAAGAAATACTCAAAGCTACTCAGTCGGCAGAGTTCCAAAGATGTTGCAGAAAGGGCTTTGTATTTGTGGAACGATGATCACATTGAAAATCTGATCAGACAAAACCGCAGTATTATACTTCTCGTTGTCTTTCCTGCTTTTTTTTTTTACGAAAAAGAGAATTGCCAAAATCACTAGAGCCAAGTTGTGCAGAATGCTTTTTTCTAATACAGATCCTGAGCCATTTGAGGAATGCTTACAGAAGTTTTAGGAAGATGAACCAAAGGCTGAAGAAATCAAGGTAGGGATATAACTTCATGAGGCATCATCGTTATTGGATTGGCCCAAAACACCAAGAAGTGTGATACAGTTTGGTTTGACATTAGAATGTTTCATCAATTCAAAGAAACTCAGAGATAACTACAGGAAGGAGACAACCATAGGAAAGAGGTAAATATGGGGAAAGCCCAGCAAGCGAGAATTACCCATACCTGTAGGCGCACACAATATATAGCCACGATAATAACTCAGCTGAAAGCTTCTTTGAGGTGTCGACCCGAACCAACAGACGAAAAACACTACTGGTCCAATGTTTAGGACTCCGAGCGATCTTGCCTGCCTTCAAGAATGGCTCCGTCCCCCTTCGCAACAAACGAAACACCACTGGTACCGCACCAGGGACTCCGGGTGATTTCTCTTGCCTTCAACGGTATTCGGTCTTGCTAGTTGTCACACTCCATCCGAAATAGAGCTCTCAGCTGGAACGACCTTCAAACTAAGAGCTATAGTGGCATTAACGGACTAAAAATAAATAAATAAATAAATAAAATAGATGTACGACGATAAGGAATGAGGAAGCAGAAGGATACAAGAAGAAGAGGAAACAAAGTGTGGTGAAAATAGCATGGACGATTTACCTCGGACGAGAAGAAAAGAAAAATTCTTGTGATTTGCCTCCTCACTCTTGAATATTGGCTGCTGCATATTGTGGGTTTTGTCCCCTTTAAAGGCAACAAAGAAAAAAGTAAAATGGACAGCTGTCTGATTTTTAATGGGAATAAACCAACAAGAATAATATTCAGTATCTCACCTTTGTCCGGTACCACTGCTGAGGCTTGTCAATTCATAGGATGTCCAACTGTCAAGAGAGTACGAGGATTGCGCCTTGTATTGTCCTTTTGTCCAGCTGGTATAATGTGTAAGAAAACAAAAAGAGGGAAACACCCTGTGTACGTGATTCAGCTTTTGGACATTATATATGTTTCTTTTAATGAAATGGAGTTCTCCATCTGAAGTCACATATGTTAAAATATATATAATAAGAGTGAGGGGCATGGAAATCAAAAGGTGAGAAACTTACTCATGGTTGCAAACCAACGAATTTGAAAACGTGACGCCGACTTAATTTTAACAAAGGTGTCCTAGCTTATAAAGGATCGAAATTGGAGAATATAATATTCCCAAGAACGGTGAGATTCAGATTGAAGAGCTGAGCATATCATATTAAAAGAAGAATAAATGTTCATTGATACAATTTAGAAAAGGCACGATTCTACTAATTCGGCGAAATAGTGGACCAATTTGTGGTTTAAATTATGCAAACCACTACAACTCTAATTTAAGAAATGATTGGCACATGGAATCTCACATTTAATGAGCTAAACATGATGATTGAGTTACCGGTGAAGCTTGAACACACAAGAACAGAATTAACCTAGAAAGCAATCAGTTCAAATGAATTGAGTAAGAAAAGTGACTGGATCTATACATCCAATCGAAGAAGGTATACTTAATGTATTGCCTTGGGGGTAGTGTACAACTTAACTTAGCCGAAGTGTGGCATATGATCAAAAGATATTGTAAAGTTATGCACTAAAACGATTTCTAAAAAATTTGACGGCGATGTAGCTATTCAATAGCACGTATGTGCCTAAGTTATCATTTGATACCCAAATCTCTTCGATTCCGTCTGAAAGACTTTGGTTAGAGAGTAAAATATAGTGGGCTAAATCCATTATTGGGATTTAAGTTTATTGATTAAATGGATTTGATTCATCGAACTAAGGTGACAAGGTCCGAGGAGCTAAGCTTATAAGTTATCAGGATGATTGAGAGAGATTTAACATGGCGGGCTTAGAATAGGGCCCGTTGGATCGGTTCAGCTAATCTAACATTTCTTAACTTAGCTTACATTAATAGAATAAGATCATTTGGGCTTAAGCTCACAAAGGAGACCTATCATAAGTCCATTAAAATGAAGGGATTGATCATAGCTCTTGATCGTCATCAAGATTCGATGGATAAGATCAAGAGCCATTCTCTATAAATGCTCTTCTCTCTCCTCCATTTGAAGAGAGAGAATTAACACTAATGTTGTTACTCTATCAAATTCTTGCTGTGAAAAATCAATTACTCAAATACCTTAAGAAACATTATCCCGTTCTTCATTGTTAGTGGAGTTTGATGTCCTTGAGCTCCTTCGCCTATCATTAAAGTGTTAACGCCTTATTGAGATCGCCTACTCCTCCTTCTTACATTTCTTTCTTGATCATCCGATACGAGTCACTTAAGTCTTTTTCTTAGTCACGTGTAGCGTAGCTTCTCACGCGACACACACGTGAGCCTTGCATTCGTACCTATACCCCCCACAAAAGGAAACAAAGGAAGACCTTTGATAAGTAGACTGACTTGATCAGAAGACAAACTAACATCTTATTTGTAAGGGGAAACATGTTCAAGAAAATAAACATCTTGACTGACAAACAACTCTTATGTATCTAAGTCAAATAATTCGTATCCTTTTTAATATGATGGATATCCCCAAAAAACACAATGTCAGCCTCTTGCTTCAAACTTATCTCTAGGCTTAGGAAGAATAACAACATAGCAAAAACACCCAAAAGTACGCAAGTGATCATAACTAGGTAGTTTTTGATGAAATAACTCATATGTTGTCTTCCATTGAAGAGATTTAACAAGCATCATGTTAATGAGAAATGTTGTCGTTAACATACATTCCCCTTAATTTTTTTGTGGTAAATGGGCATATAATTGCAAAACCCTTGTAGTTTCTAGGAGATGATAGTGTTTTCGCTCCATTACTTCGTTTTGTTGAGGAGTATAGACAACTGACTTTTGATGCACAACCCCGTGTTTAGTAAAAAGTGTTAGACACTCATGTGTAACAAACTCTCACCCATTATTTGATCTTATGTTCTTACGAATAGTATCAAAATGGGTCTTAACATAAGCTAGAAAAGTGGAAAGCAAAGTGAGTGTTTGATCTTTATGAGCCATAAGAAAAGTCCAAGTATACTTGGTCTTGTCATCCATAATAGTGAGTAAAAAGCTTGCTCCTAAAATAGACGTTGTATTATAAGGTCCCTATATATCCACATGCATCAAATCAAAAGGATACATTGACTTTGATATACTAACAGGGAAAGGAAACCTATGAAGCTTCGATAACATGCAAGTTTTACAATGGAAATTAGAAACATTGAGCTATTTGTAATGAGTCAAATGTAACAATTTTAAGACAAATACATGATTGAGACATGAATGTAAAACATCCAAAGACAAGGCATCATAAGAGAGAACATGAGAATTGGAACTATGCAACAATAAACCAATTGTTGTATTGCTTTGACAAGAAGAATTTGACTTCAAAATATAAAGTCCATAATGCACCTTTGCTGCAGCAATGATAGCTCTATTGTTCAGGTCTTGAAATAAGCATTTGGTTTTGTTAAAAGATGCAAATAAGTTGCTAGTTGTGAGTAATTTGTTTACTGACAAAAGGTTATAACAAAATCTTGGTACCAATATTACATTCTTGAGTACAATGTGATCGTTAAGCATCACATTGCCTATATTATGCACTAATTTATCATTTCCATCTGGTAATTTCACTTGAATAAGATTAGTAAGATTATAGGTTAAGGTCAAAATGAGTGAGAATGGAGTCATATGGCCCGTCGCTCCTATATCTACTATCTAAGAATATTAAACATTATTAAGTAAGCTAGTGGAAAAGGACATACATGTAAAGGACATGGGCGAAGCATGTTGTACGTCAGTAACTTCTTATGAAGAATTGTTCTCCTTTAACATCTTCATGACTTCCTTGCATATCTTGGAAACAAGATATGATTCATCTAGAGGATTATCAACTGCATTAAAACCAGAAGAAGACTCAACATGTGTAACTATTTTAGGAATTGAACCTCTTTTTTCTCCTTTATTTTTAAACCAATCAGGAAGACTTATAATTACAAAACAACTTTCTATTATATGGCCTTACTTTTTGCAATGAACACGTTGCAATTTTCCTACTATTTTCCCTTTCTTGTCCCTCTTGTCTTCATTATCAGAAACTTTCTTTTGATTCCTAGTTGCAAACACCATATTGTTCTCATAAACTCAAGTCTAGTAGTTACTTGTTTTTGTTTCTCAATTTGATATACCAAGTAATAAGCCTTATTTATAGTAGGCAAAGGATCCATTGAGAGTATTTGACTATTATATGCTTAAAGGACTCATTTAAGCCCATCAAAAACTATACAAGCTTACTCCAATTATCCATTTCAAGATACTTCTCTAGAATTTGACACTCACACTGTGACATGATTCCACAAACACAATTAGGAAGAGCAAAAATACTATAATTTGTACCACAAGCGTTTCAATTTATTGTAGTAAATGGTAACAATCGAATTTCATTGTTTGATGTTTATAATTTCTATTTGCAACTAATAAAGGAGTGTTTTATTAAGTGGACCAAATCGCTCAGACAAATCCTCCTAAATTTCCTTTGTGGATTTAGAGTATGTAAATCCTTTTGACAACTCTTTGTTCATAAAGTTCATGATCTAACAATGAACCATGAAATCGCATCGTGTCCATTTTCTTTCATTAATCGGATCATCAATAGGTTCAGAAACTCATCTATCTATCAACCTTAACTTCAACTTTGCCCCTAACACAAGTTGAATTCATTCGCTCCAACAAATGTAATTCGATCCATTGAATCCTACATTTGTAATCATAGTTCTAAGTCCATCAGAATTAGACAAATGTAAAGGATCACTAATTGTACCTTCGAGACTGACACTTGAATATACTACTTACAAATTCGATATTTTCAATCAATTAAAATAGAAAATTGATCTATGCACTAACCTGCTTTGATACTATGTAAATCATCGACTATTAATGGAGATTGAAGTAAACTTACTTCACATGGTTATAGGAGGTGGACAGAGGCGAAGCCATGAATCAAGAGAGAATACAAACAGAGTGGTTTTGTGAAAAAATGATTGTAACCAACTAACTAACTTAGCTCTGCAGTATGTATATGTATGTATGTATGTGTGTGTGTGTACAAAAGTGGACACATGACACTCACATGCCATAAGAAAAAATGAATATAATATACAGGCTTAATAGCTCCCTTATATATCTATAAGTATATATTAGTGTTATAATAGAATGTTATAATACTATTAAGGCACACTTTATTTCTCGTTCCCAGTAAAATAAGATAAATAGAAAATGAATCATAATGGGAAGGAAAATATAAAAATAAATATAATATCTCATTATTAAACAAAGTTTCCTTAAGACTTATATAACTTTATTAGCGATAGTATAATCAAGAGACATATTTTTAAAGTTTCGTTATTTTTGTGGTCAATTACAATCTAGTTTATAATAACATAATATATAATATAAACTTAAAATTGATTAGAGAATGATGAATGTCATACCATCTGCACCACATCTTATATAAACGTGATATACATATGTCAATAAAATTTTGATTTATATAATGTGTACAAAACATGATAGTAATTATTTTATAGAATATCAATTTTATCACCATATATCTGAAAATTTTGTTAATACTTTAATCTTATCTCTTTGTTGATTTCCTTATAAGACCTTTTATGTTGTAACTCTTATTTTTTGTGAATGAAAGTCATGTTTGTTAAAAAAAAAAAATCTTCTCTCATTATCTTTTGGTAATCACATGTACAAAGAGAGAGATAAACCTTAGGTAAACCTAGGACGTAGGCTAAACCGGTTTGGACTTGTTGGTTCAAAAGTCACCAAAGTGAAGAAACGTGATAGGCCTAATAGAGGCTAGTTCTTAGTCTGTTCACTTAAACCATTAGTTTAATGGTTTGTGATTTGATATTTCAATTTTTTAAAAAAAATTTTCTATGATTATATATATATTAACATACATTTACATATATATATTTATATGAATTTTTCTCTTAGATATATATATATATATATACTGATGCACATACATATATATCTTGCATATATATAGGACATATGCACCAAGTTGTCAAACTTCATTGTAGAAAATGGATAAATATATAAAGGAGAATTATCGAAGTGAAAAATATATTGATATACACATATATATATTTTACATATATATATACATTTTTTTTGTTAGCCTTTTTTCTTTAAATAGGGCAAGCCGAATGGTAAGTCAAATTGTAATTTTGGTGAGTTTGCAAGGTTAAACCACCTTGACTTGTCAAGTCCGCCTTAGTTGGGCTCGTTTTGGTTTAGTTAATTGGTAAATTAGTTTTGGATGGATTTATGATTTGGAACTGATCCTTTTCTGGGTCTAAATTGGGAAAATGTAGACAGAAAAAAAAAAGAAAAAGAAAAAATGTTACAAAACGACATTTACATTGAAGTATTCTGTTGGTTCGTACACATACCCATGAATGGGATGCGTAGGTAATACAATTTAGCTCTATCTCTAAGAATACTGGACTCGATCCTTTCAAGGATTTACATGTATCTTTAGTTAGATAGAACATAGGAAAAATAGAAATTATGCTACCAACTAAACGATATAATAAAACTAGAAATATAACATAAAACTATGATATATAGGATAAATATTTATCATTCTAAGATTATATAAAATGAATTCAAGCAGCAGCTTTAATAGTGGTTAATAAGAATATATATCTATCTCCTGATGTTGGGTTGGAACATAGGTAAATTTGATGAAATTTGTATCAATGTGAACATGCTGAATACTATCATGTTATATTTGGATTCTTCACAATTCTAATTGTGGATTTACTGTTGATATAAGCACAAGACATTATCCCACAGGGTCCCGCATGTATACTTACCCATGACTTCGTACATACGTTTGAGCTACCATGTGAAATTTAGTACGCACATTACTTTATGCCTCCAGTATCGGTATATGTAAGGTTTAAGTTATTTTTTATCAATCCATTATAGTCGGAAAGAGGAAATTCAAATTTACAATGATCTTAATTAATATTTTTAAGTTTAAGGAGCGCCAATTAGAGATACCAACCAATTTTCATATTATGTCCATTTAGTTAATTTTTAGCCCAAGTAATTCATTGTTGGTTCAAGCGAAGCAGACAACTTTGGATATGTAGGCGACTGTAGTTCACGGTTGAATTAATTATGGCCACTTGCAAATTCTTCATGAATGGAGTGTCTTCTTTATGCAACCGCAGGTAGCGTCGCCAACCAAGCATTTAATGGATCAACATGGACTAACATTTGTTACCTTATTTTTCATTAAAGGAAGAATTATACCAGAGCGTATTGATGTCGATGTATAAGTTTAAATAGAAAATTAAAGTTTCAAAATATTTAAATAAGTGATCAATATTTCAGTAATAAGTTAAAATAATAGATCGCTATTATAATACCATTAGCTTTGTCTGGTGTGATTGTTAAGTAACACATGATACTTACATGGCATATAAGTGATATACACGTAGTGCTAATATGTGTATTAAAATAATAAATAAATAGGAAATTTTAAAAAATATATACAAATACTAAAAAAGAAAAGAAAATTTTAAAAAGTAAGAAAAAGGGAAGCTAAAAAGTATTAAAGAAACAAAAAATTGAAAAAATAAATTGTATAAATTAGGAATAATATAATTTAATTAAAATAAAATAATCAAATTTTAAAAAATAGAAAAATATAAAAGAAGGCCACCCCCATCCCTGAGGTGGTTGAATTTGCCTAAAGTTTAATATTACCTCCCTTAACGGTGGATGGCTACCTTACCTTGATAATAAAAAAAAAAAAAAGAAGAAGAAGAAAAGGAGGTGAAAACACAATCGAGTCACACACCCTACATTTGATTGTGGGTTAATGACTCACCTTTTTAAGTGGGTTGCAATCTATCATTAAACTTCAGATCGATTCAATTACCCCAAGAGTAGGGGATGGCTAACGGCTACCTAAATGGGGTCATGCAATCTTGCCCACATAACTGTCGGCTACACCTACCCTTAAGTGATCGGTTTTATTTTTAAAATTTTTGAATATTTTTAATTTTTTAAAATTTTAATTTAATTTAATTATATTATTATATATTTATGCGATTTATTTTTTCAGTTTTCTAGCTTTTTCTTATTTTTTTAGTTTCCTTCTTTTCATTTTTNGCCGCGTATGCGACATAAATATCTAATTTATTATTATATATTTATGCGATTTATTTTTTCAGTTTTCTAGCTTTTTCTTATTTTTTTAGTTTCCTTCTTTTCATTTTTCAAAATTTTCTTTACTTTTTAGTATTTTTCTATATTTTTTAAGTTTTCTTCCATTTATTTATTACTTAAATACATATATAAATGCCATACTTATGTCACATGTGTGCCGTGTTAGCACCATATATCACTTAATAATCACATTAGATAAAGTTATTAACATTGATTTCTTATTTTAATTTAAGAGGCAGAAGTTGATACTCTCCAATGCACTTCTCCCCTTCATTAAATTATATCACGACTGCTTTGTTCTTGATTCATCGTAAGAAGGATTTTAGCAAGCTGTCGATCGCATTTATATTTCTTAAATTATCAGCCATTACTATGGCATTTTATTATAATTCAATTGAGGAGAGTTTTTTTTATTTTATTTCAACATGCGGTCAACTCCAGTTGTTTTCATCAACCAGCTATGAATATTGAACTACAGAGATGGTAATCATGTGCTATTTGTTAAATGCATAATTATCAAAGATATTTATTAGATGTCGTTAAGATATTTACTTTCTATTTTATAGTTTCCATTGTTTGGTATAATCTTAATCTTAATTGTTAGGATATTAAGCTTACAATGACCATTAAGGGAGGGAAATTAAAGGATTAAAATTATACATCTTGGATTTAAGAGATTGAAGTATAGAGCAATCGGTTGGGGTTTTAAATGAAAAAAAGATGTGATGAATTTGAATAATGGAAACCAGGTATCTATGGAAGAAAACCCTAGAACCCTTTCTTCATCGCTTAAACGAGTTGGAAACGTTTAGCTCAAGAAAAAAAAAATGATTTCTCTAAATTGTCCTCTACAGTGGATGACAATAGTTTTGATGTGGAAAAGGGCCCCTCGTGTATCATTTCGAGACACTGCATCGATAAATATACAAGGTGCATATGAAAAATAATATTGTTTGGATAATTCATCTGAGAACGGAGAAACGGATTAGGATAAGGAGAATGTAATGGGGGAGGAGAAACGTTTAAATAAAGAGGCGAAACCGAGGGTGTGTTATATTAAATTTTCAAAATCTAAAAGAGAAGCATCGAGTGTGCCATGGCAGCACATGTTTGTTGTGAAAGTGATGGGACCAAATTTAGGTTACAGAATAATGCTTCAGAAATTAAAGAAGACGTGGAAATCCTTGAGCAACCTAAAATTAATACATGGAGGGTTAAGAATTTATCTGATCACCTTAGTCAATAATTTGGATTTTCAATGGGTCATTAAAAATGATCAATAGTTCATAAATGAGTATTATTTGGCATTAAAAAAGTGAGAACTACATTGCTGCATGATCAATCTTCTTTTGATTCGATTATGTTTTGGGTTTGAATTGTTGGGCTCTCAATAGAATACTATTCATTAGCTATTGGTTGAATTAGAAAGAAAATTTGTTCGGTGTTAAGATTTGATTTCTACACAGTCGAACTTGGAAGAAGGTAGATTTGTAAGATTTTGTGCATATAAGTTGACATTAATACCCCTCAAGAATATTCTAGTGATAAATAACTCTCATTATAGTATTCAATATGAAGGAATACTAAAACCATATGACATACGTGGACGTATTAATCATAAAAAGGTTGACGTGTCTCGAAAGGGAGATGAGAAACGAAGAGGAGCGGATGGAAGGGAAACCTCTTGATGTTTACGAGAAAGATAAAAACGATGGGCATACTGAAGGAGTATTTGTAAATAATGAAAGAATGGAGGCTGAGGTGGACATCGGGAGCAACTGGGTAGTTAGTGATGAAAGAATGTCTCGAAAAAAAGTGACACAATCCTACAAACCGCTAGTAAATGACAATGAAAAGCAATTAAATACGACCACAGGATCAGAGGTTATTTTTAATGGAACAAACAAAGAATCCGCAAAGAATGACACGTTGCACAGCACACGTTACGGTGAGAACAAAAAGATTATGCAAAAGAGAAAAGGGAGTCAAACATACAAGTTATATTATAAGAGATTCCCGTAAGGGGAAAGGTACGAGGTCTCATGAAATTAAAAGCGGCAATATTACCGCTGAGGCAACACGACAACCTGAATATGAAAAGACACGAGGAAATGGTACCTTTAAAAGATACAATTGAGAATTTTAGAAGTCTACAAGAAATAACTGCCACTGGAGTAGCACTTCAAAATGGGAAGTCCTTCTTTTATTTCTCTATAAAAAAAAAAAAAAAAAAAATCCTCTTTTCAAACTACAAAAGAAAACCACAGTGACCTTCCTCAGGAAACTAAACAAGCCAAATAGTCAGATGTTTGAAGTGAAACTCCTTCTTCAACTTCTTCATAGAGATTTTTATAAGAATAAGCTCTACAGAACCATTATCAAAAGTTGAGCTAGGAGATTATAAAGACTTGCTCAACAAAGACTTGCTCAACGAGTACTAGCTCGAGGACTCTTTAAGGATGGGGATTTCAACATCAAATAGGGCATGTTACACTTCATTTGTCCTAAGTACCGAGCTGTGGTCATGATATGAATAGTTTCTTAAGTAGGCAAACACTACAAGTCTCACTAAGCTGAGTAGACAACAATCCGACCAGTCAAAGACTTAGAATAGCGCCCAATACTTAGGCTTTGATTTGACCCAGATTAGATTAGCCAATTCATTAATTCCCTTTTTGACCTCTATCGAGCTAACACCATCAGTTGTTGAGTTGCCATAAATCTAGCACCCGTAGGAGTAACCTAACATACACAATATTAGGATTGTCAATCATAATTTAACACGTGCCTTTTGATACAATATTCCAAAATGATTCCTTCTTCCGTATATTATACTATATAGTGAAGTTTTTACCCTTTTTAGCATTTCTCTTAGGAATCTTTATATCTAATATATAATTTGCCCACTTTTATTTTTTTTTTGAAATATAATCCTAAGGAGGTCATATATAAGCCTCACTTACTTGTAGTGCAGACATCACTACTTATACAACTAATATTAACATTTTCTTAAAGAGCACTAACTATGGCTTCTCTTCCCTAACTCTTATCTATTTCCTTTAGTAAGGAGTAGTAGCAGGTGATCATAATCCTTACTTGTGTGTCATATCAAGTGAAGGTTTAGCTGAGTAGGATTGGTTAGTATGTTATATTCGCTAATAGTTGCTTGAGTTTTGTTAAACCCCTTTGTTCCTTCTTTCCCTTTTATTTGTTGTGGTGTAGCCTTTATGTGTTCGACTCTAGAGACACATCAACTTTGCTTTTATAAACTTTATTTGGATGAGAGAATGTTGGAGATTGGAACAGAGTGGTTTTCAAGGCAAGTCGTGGTGGAGATTCAAGAAATAGTCATGAGTCAAATAGAGTGGAAATGAGAAAGAGTACCAGAGATTTTGTTTCGTCCAATCCTAAGAAGAGGGAGGACCTATTTTCAACAGGAGAGACCTATACGAGTTATAGAGGGGAGCATTCCAGTGGTCAAATTACCAATGATATGGGCAAATATCTTGAGGGGAGATATTTTGGATATGTTAGAATGGACATGCATATTGATAGTAGAAAAGATCTACTTGAACTCAATGTTGCCAATAGACGTCCAGAGAGTGCCGCTCACCATTCTAATGATGGAAGAACAAGAGAAGATAGTTCTATTAATTGTTTGGGAAATGTAGATGTTAATGCTATACACATTGTTCAGACCATGTAGATGGAGAATAGCAATCAACAATTTCTAGCAAATCTATACTAAGGACTTTTAGTATAGAATAACATCTCTAATGGTGAACACAAAGTTCATGGATACCCTCTTTTTCGATATATAATGCTTACCTTTCAAAGCATTCGACTAGAAAGTTAAGGGGTACAAACTAGGAGTGTAGGAGAAGGCCTATTAGAGATATGAAAAATCAACTTGAACCTCAAATTTTGATAGTCACTAAAACTAGAATGGGAAGGTAGGTAGCTAACACTCTTAGAGAGTCTCTAGGATACAACATAATGATTTGCCCAGAAGTAGAATGTTTCAGTAGAGGATCATTGTCCTCTTGTCCATTGAGATAGTTGATGTTCATGCTAGGAACATCTTGCGACAACAAATCCTTATGGAAATATGGGTATTTAAATGGGTCCTTCGAAATATCGAAGAAAATACAATGGGAAGGTTGGTGAATTGAATACAATAGTTGACGTGAAGCTGCTCGAAGGATATGACTCACCTACGAATACAACACGACTTGGCATTTCACTTGATGTAATGCATAAGTTAATATCAAGGCCCACTCGCTACTAATCTTGAGTTACTCGGTAAAACTATATAAGAGTATATAAAAGGGACTTGGAGAGGGATATTTCGTAAGAGCCAAGAATATTCAATATCTGTAAGGAATGTAAGATGTTGTGACTATAAAGAGAAGGGACTATTTATAGTAAGTTTCTAGAGTAACATTATAAATAAGGAAAATTACAAAAATGTATATATAAAAAGGGGATTTCTAGTACATACGAAAAATGGAAAATAGGACAAATAACAAAAAGGGAAAATAATACAATATCAGGTGAAAAGGACAATTGGCAACTTGTCAATGGTATCATATTAAGGAATCTTTGGGTGTAGTAGTTGAGCTAGATCATGACATGGTGGTATTAGGTTGCTGAGATGGGTAAGAAATGTTGTAAGTATTAATAGTAGGCTGAAAGAGAAGTACTTAGCTAACAAAAGCCTATGTCTTAGCACTTGGCAAAAAGTTTTTGGCAATTGAAGGTTCGAGTAAGACTTGGTGTGCAGGGCTCGGGCCTTCATCATTCAACAAAGAGTTCTTAGTAAGAGTGTAGTTGGCATAGGCACAAAGGTTAGAGCAGAGCAAGGTGTACCCACTCGAAGCTCTTAAGGAGTTTAGCCATCATTTTGCTGTGTATTGTTTCTTGTCCTTGTTAGGTTGACAAGAGAGAATTTTTCTAGCAAGGGACTAAAGGCCTCTTAGGCATGTGCGAGTAAGTAGGCCAAAAGTCAGTAATCCATCAATATATAATTCTCAAACCCCTTTGTTTCTTTCTGCTATATATGCAAGTCCGTCTCGTAATATTACATGCTTATTGTGGGTTAAACTTTGTGATTGGGCAAGGAAAATTAAGGGGCTATGGGTTACGTTAAGGGACTTTAATAAGTTTTTTGTAAGGAGGAAAAGTGGGGAACAATTAAAGTAAACCAAAGAAGAGCAATGAAATACTAAGACTGTATGAATATTTGCGGAATGGTGGATTTTGGTTTTGTTGGGCTTCGATTTACTTGGTTTAAAAGATCAAAGCACGTTGTATCTTATTAGTCAAACCATCTCCCAATTCTTTTGAATTCTAAACCAAAAGTTAAAGGAGGTCCTAAACCCTCAAGACTTTCTAGTTTTAGTCCATATGATTTGGAACACTAAGAAGTAATTTGTTGTAACAATTGGAGTTGGTTGAATTTCAATTACTTAGATGACTTACCAAACTTTGTGGAGTCCTTAAAAGATGGAATAAGGAAGTATTTGGTAGCATCCCTGTTAAGAAGAAACAGGTCATTGACAAGCTGGAAAAAGTGAGAAAATAAATTTCCTTTATACCAAGGCAAGATTTAATTAAATAGGAAAGAGGCCTACAAGAAGAACTGAGTTGGATCTTAAAGCAACAAGAGAGAATGTGGATATCAAAGGCAAGAATAAATTAGATTATAAATAGTGAAAGAAACACTCACACTTTTCATACTAGTGTAGTTGCAAGAAGCTTTAAAGTAGGAATTTATGGTCTATTTGATTCAATAGGAAACTGGATAGATGATGAAGATGGTGTTAAAAGACTTCTTACTTAGTTGTTTGAGAATTTGTACATGTTTGAATGGAATTTTGTATGGAGTGAATTTCAAGGATATAATAGTGGTGGGTGATCATGGAAGAGGAAAAAGAATTACTTTAAAGACCTTAGACAAATGATGAAATTAACAAAGCCTTACAGTGTATTAGAAACAACAAATCCCTTAGAGTAAATGGGTTGCATAGGGAGTTTTATAAATAGTATTAGGAAATAGTGGCTATTACGATGTGTAATATAGTGCGGAAAATTCTGCAAGAAAGCCAAATGCCTTTGAATATAAATGATACCTTACGTGTTCTCATCTTGAAGATGTTAGGAGCAAATAAGGTTAAAGATTTCAGGCCCATCAGTTAATTGTACCACCATTTAAAAAAATGTGAGTAAATACCTTGTTAATAAGTTGGGACCTCTCCTTAATTATTTAATTAGCCCTGAACTAGCAAGCTTTATTACATAGTCGTGCAGCAAAAGGTAATGCTATTGTCTTCTAGGAAATTCTATGCTTAATGGGTGAGATTAGGGTCGGTAATTAATGTTTTTGTGTCGTGTCTCGATTTCATATCTAAATGGGCTTGTGTCTGGAAAATCTAAACTCGTGACATGACTTATTTATTAATTGTGTTTGAAAATCTAAACCCGTGACCTAGTATGTCTGGTGTCCTAGTTGAACCCATTTATATTAAGGTTAACAATTTGTATTATCATTTTATATTTTGTTTATTTTAGGTTTGATACCGTTTATTGTTTAAAAAATTATAATTAAATTTATAAAATAATATATATATATATATAAAGAAAAAAGAATGATAATAATATTTAAATTTTATAAGAACAAATGATATAGTATCTTCATACTTAATAAAAAATTATGATCTAAACAAAAGTTTTTAATAAAGCAAAATCTTACCAAATATAAAAAATCAAAATATTTAAGTTGTATAATATTGCTAAATTAAGTGAAACCACAGATTAAATGTATATTAATATTATTACTAGTGATGATTTCCAAATTTATTACATTGTTTCTTAGATTTTCAAAGGAGACTGCTAAAAAACCTATACGTGAGTTGTAATTTTTTAACTATTGAAATTATGACACAACAAGAAGAATATATAATTAAAAATATCTCATACAAATAATTGGGATCTCTAACTTAAAAATAAATTATTTGCATAACAATTTACGAATACTGAAGAATATATAACATGTCTTATGTGCCATGTTCGAGTTTTGAAGCTTGACCTAAAATTGAACACGAATTTCACTGTATTTAAACGGGTTTGACCCGTTTGTGTCTTGTATCAAATTTTTTCACATACTAACCTATGTAGGTCCGTCGTATCATGTGTAGGTCCATCGTATTTGGATCCTAAATTGCTAACCTTAGGTGGTATGAAGGGAAAGAAGACTTAGATGGTGGTTTAATTGGAGCTAGAAAAGGCTTATAATTGCATGGAATGAGACTTTGTTAGAAATTCCTTGCATATGTTAAATTTCCCTATTTCTTGGATAAAATTGATTAGATCATGTTTGTAGTCCATCCAATTCTAAGTCATCTTAAATGAGCCAATGTTAGAACCCTTTAATTTGAGTAGAAGTCTTAAAAAGGGTAATCCTTTATCACCATATTTATTTAGCTTAGCAATGGACATCTTGAGCAGGATAATACATGTCATGGTAGCTGAGAAAAAATGGACACCATTGAAGATTAGAGGAACAAATTTACATCTATCATACTTATTTCGGATGATCTTCCTTTGATGGAGGAATCTACTAAGGTTATTGCATCTTTGATGATGGAAGTAATGGAAGGGTTTGGTCACTTGTTAGGCTAGAAAGTTAACTATGAAAAATATTGGCTTTTATTTTCCAAGAACACAAAGGTTGAGTCAAAGTACAAAATCTCAAAAATCTTTGGGATAAAACCTACATTTGACATTGGTAAATACTTAAGTATACTGGTGAAGGAGGAAGGTAAAGTAGGAAATAGGGACTTGAACTTCATTCTGAAGAAAGTAAGGAGGAAACCTTCAAGTTGAAAAGCTAAGCTCCTAATAATGATAGGTAGAAAACTCCTAAGCACATTAGCCTTAGAGAGTATAACTAACTACTATTCCCAAGTGATTCCAATGTTAGAGTAGAAACAATTTATAGGGACTTTATACGGGGTTTGACTTAAGAAATGAGGAAGATGCACTGGATAGGTTGGTTTAAACTTAAAAACCTAAATGAAAATGGTAGGTTGAGGTTAATGGATATTTGGAAAAGAAATTAAGCAAGTTTTACTAAATTAGCTTGGCAGGGGGTAGTGGAGTAGGATAAGGAAAGGATCTTAGTTTTATAATGAATTAAAGAAGGTGATGGAATGGATGGAGACAAAAACCTTTGAGTGAAAAATGGGAACATTACCAGATTTTGGACAGACAATTAGAGGGAGAGGAGAAGATCAGTAGTTGGATTTTTAGGTCCTAAACAAGTATGTTGACAAGTTGTTAATAAGTCAAGTATAGGATAACGAAGTTGGTTGGAATGAAAACATTATTGGCTATTTGCTAGATGAATTAATTCAAGAGAGACTAGGATACATTGTCCTGGACCAAACTGATGAACCAGACGATATCAGAAGCTGGCCATATGAATTAAATGGAGAGCTTTCAATGAAATCAGTGTATGTTGATTATTCAAATAAAAGGAGGGACTAGCGGATGGTGAGAGTTGGGAGCGGATCTAGAAGTTACCTACATTCCTAAGTATTTAAGTTTTGGCATGGTGAATGTTATACAATTGCCTAGACACGGGAGAAAATATGTAGAGGTACGGTTGAAATTTCAGTAGCATCTGGCCTTTATGTAAAAATAAGGAGGAAACAGTACATCATGTGGTTTTAAATTATGGTAAGAGCAAATAGGTTTAGGCCAGAATTACCATTTTGATTGCCTATATGTTGTATAACTTCAAGGTGTTCCAAAGTTAGGTTTGAAGAAATTACAGACAGGCCAAGATGGATTGGAAGATGGTTGCGGCTCCATAGCTACTTTTAAATGGATATGAAGGGAATGAAAGAGGAATATCTTCAGGCTGGAACAAGATGAAGGGGCTATGTGGAAAGAATTCAAAAGTAAGCAAGCAAATGGTGGGCAATTTGTAGAAAGGAGAAACTGAAGTTAGGAAGAAGGATCTCATGGCATGAGTAGGAGGTGCTAGGAGAAGGATGGATAAAAACAAACTATGATGGTGCAGTGATTGAGAGTGGACATATGATTGGTTTAGGAGTGCTAGCTAGAGATCATAGAGGAGTAGTTTTGGTGGGGATTGCATAAACAAGTATATAACCTCTTACCCTTAAAAGCCAATTTATGGGCAATACATGTTAGGCTGGATTTAGCAAAACGAATAGGATGTACAAGGGTGACATGCAAAGTTGACTTGTAGTAAGTAGTTGAGCATATAGGAAACTCCTGAGTGGATATTGATAGATGTCATGAAGCTCTACAACAATGCAAATGCACTGTTAATTGTTTTCACAATTTTCAAGTATACAAGAAAACCATGAAGTCAATGAAGAGACGGATTGTTTAGCAAAAAGGGGACTACAAAATTGTGAAGAAGTTTGTTTTTTGGATTTTATTTCGATTTACTTAGCTAATTATGTTTTTAGTACTTATAAGACTAGGTTTGTGATGTTGAATCGCCTTGTTCGGGTGTATTGTCCCTATAAGCTTAGTGGACTTTAATGTGTTTTGGATTATTTGAGATTTATATGCACGTTTTTATAAAAAAAATATTGGTAGGATAATATTCAATATATTATTTTATTTCCTTATTTATTTAGATCTTAGTTTGAGGTTATAAATAGGCCTTTTCATTATATTTGAAAGAAGAAGGCAACTTTTTGAAAATTTTGAATTTTCTTGAGAGAATAAAAGTTATCTCCTTTCTTTGGTGGGTTACAATCTTAATAAAGGCCGTTGAATTTACTTAATTAATTGCTTGAGGTCAATTCATTAATTTATACCAAGGGTCATTACATTCTTAACTATAAGGTCATGTTAATTAACACTTTGGATTTCACATTTGATCCACATCTTTATTCCTAGTGATTTGGGTTCTACATAGAGAATAGAAATAATAAACTTACCATGCAAACCCTAAACTATATAATTAATTAATTTTTTATCCTATCCAAATTTATAATTTAGATAATAATCAAACATTAATGAATAAACATAATAACAAAACAATAAAAATAAAATAAAATAGAAAGGAGACGTGATCTAAGTCAAACACAACTCAACCCTTGGATATGGATGCGATTTTTGGTCATGTAATGACCACTCTATGGGTTTGTTAAGTGGAAAGAAGGTAGTGATATTAAAGGCTTTGTCATACCAAATCGATAGCTATTAAAGGTGAAGATGCGTTGGCCAATCGTTTTGGGGTTGAGGAATACGATGGTGGTGCTTGATTTTGTTTGCAAGCAGTGAAGGTAGTAGATTCACAAAACCTAGAAGTGGTCGATTATGATCTTTCAATTGGTGATGATAAAAGGTTCAAGAACATAGTTAAGGTTTTTCTGAACGCTATCAACCCCAAAAATTGATTAACACCTAAGTTGTGATTCAGTTTTTACCATAGCTAATGAAATCATAGAGAGAAGTTCTAGGTCTTAGGGTGAAGCTAGAGAAAGAGAGAGAGTTTAATTTTTATTTAATTTACATGATCATTGATGATTTCAATTGCATAATTTTGTTTGTTGAGTCTTATTACTTACCAAATTCCAACAAGACTAGAATTTAAGTGCTTTAGATTATATCAAAGTCAAGGCCATTGTAGTCTATTAATATTGCTATTGATCTTTTATCTAGATAAATTAGGATTCGAATATTTCATTTTCTAGTTGATAAAAAAAAAATGAAAATGATTATGATTCATATTCAAAGTTGAAAACCCTAATATAAATTTTTTTATTTGAGTTAGATTTGATGTAATTGATCCTATTTTGTTCGTTAATTGATTCTAATTAAATATTTGGATTCATTTGTATAAGTGTAAAAAAAAAAAAAATTCAATCAAAGTTGTCGTTATTCAAATCAAATTCAAATAAAGTATAATCTCTTATCTCTGGATCTACGTATTGGAGAAGTTGACTTGTCGTATGGACATGCGTCATCTACAGGATACAGCTAAGCAGGACCAGAAATGGCATGATGAAAAACACAATTATCTTTTCTTGCTCCTGAGATTTGAGCTTGCGACCGTTATGAACCCTACATTCCTCCCTTTTTACTAAGCCGCCTATGCCTCAATCATCAATGAAATTACATCCTGTATAACCTATTAAATGGCTTCAGCAGATTTTCGCCTAAAATGGGATTTTAGACGAATATAGGAAACCCAAATTGCACCATGCGTAATTAATTATCTACCACACATATGTAACAATACTTTACTGAATTAAGGTCAATTTTAATTGATTTCAAGTCTCCGTCCATTCCCGATGCGGTTCATACTAAACTTGATATTTTCCTTTTTATGAAATAGTTAAATCCAATTTCTGTGTCATGCAGGGTCACAACTTATTTAAATCAACCTTATTTTATGTTTTTAAAATAAATAAACTAGATTTGGCTTGAATATCAAATTTTAGGAAAAACTTTTTTTATTTTAAATTGAAAACTCGAAAACTACAAAATAACAAATGTGTATTTTGACTTAAAAAATGGCTTTTTTACTTTGATCCCAGAGGACATTTTTCCCCAGCCTTTTTATTTTATCTTTTTCTTATTTTTAATTTTTTTTCCTTTTTCTTACTTTCTTATTTTTTTGTACTTTTTTCTTAGAAACTAACCTAAAAACTAAAATACTCATTGATAAATAGAGATAAAAAAGAAGGAATGTCCATAATGATAATCCTATCATTCTCGATCATTACATCTCAATTCTTTCATGTCAGTTTGAGATAAAGGACCTTGATGATCTTTATTTCTTTCTTAGCATTGAAGCCAATTACACTATCAAGGCTTTCATCATGTCAATCACATTTCATCTATAATCTTTTCAAGTAACATCACATTTTTCTTTGTAAACTAGTCAAAACCCTTTGATCCCCTCGTAGCTAGCTCGATACTCAAGGTTTTCCTTTGCTAACGAGTTCTATCATCAACCTATCATGAGATTATTGGTGCACTATAATACCTCATAATCACCAAACCAAATATCAATTTCATAATCATTGACTCATCTAGTTGAGTCAATACATGCATCTCTTCAATATTATCATATTTGGGCAACCAAATGGGTTTTTGGATATCTTCATAGTATTCTCTTATTGTATGCACATCTTGTACCTCCTTGACCATTTCTATTGATGTAAATTAGGCTAGCTATCGAAATACCCATTGATCTATTATAAAATATGTCATCTTTCCTAAGTATAATCTTATCTCATGGTGGTCTAAGAAACAATCTACTATCTCTAAGAGTTCTACAATAGCTAAGTATAGAGCACTTGCCTATGCCATTGCAAAATTTACTTGGATTTTTTATCTTGCTTGCTAATTAGGGTTCCCCAACATCATGTCATACAATATCGTAATAACATTGGTGTTGTCACTCCCCAACAATTTGATAATCACACCAAACATAGTGACATTAACTATTGTTTTGTACGTAAATAGGTTGCTACTAATCGAATGCTTGTTTGATATTTTCCTAGTTGTCATCATAGTGACATCCTCATAGAAAAACCATCAATAGTGAAGTTTCTTAATTGATACTCGAATCTCATGTTAACCCTCGTAGTATGATATTGAGGGGTGCACATTAATGTATTATTGCAGCATTTTGCATGGCATACGGTCAAAATAGTTTTGTTTTTTTCATTTTTTTTTTCTCTATTGTTCCACTAAGGGTTATATACTCTATCTCTTGAATAGACACCTTATCTCATACTCTATTTCATTAAGCCTATTTTTATCGAATATTTAATTTTATACACAAATAACCGTTAGCATTTGCTATGATACTTGTCAGCCAAGTGTTATAAGGAAAATAAATATTACATGGAAAGAAGAGATTTTAAAGACAAAAGAGATGTGAGAGAGGAGTGGAAATTCATAATGTGAGAGGTTTTGAAATTTGCTATCTTTTGCTAGGAGGAATTTGAATTACAAATTTATGTAAAAAAGAGATGATCATGATTAAGATAAAAGTATGTTTAACTAACTAAAACAATATGATTTTGGAAAATAAAAATAACTATACTAATATAATAATAGCATGCTAAATATACAAAAACACGCTCTAGCTATTCACTTCCCCAAATAGTGCTTAGCCATATGAAGCAATGACAATGTAAAGCTAATCCTATTTCTAGCCAATATGGCTGCTGCCTCAATAGACCCATACATTATCATCTTTATTATCCATGACCAATATGTCCTTCTAAAATTATACATGGCTAAGGTAGTTGCGACTATAAAGTTAGGAATTCTGGCCTTAATCCTTAAGGTTAATGTACCTTCTACAAGATACTACCCATCTAGAGGAAACACCTCATTGAAGCCATGGATACAATGAGATAAATCCATATATTTTTAGTCGTTAAAAAGATAATTAAAGGAAATTTCTCCAAGAGTAGGGTGACAATCCTATTAACAATATTCAATAACATCATCATGATGAATACGGTTGCCATGATTTGCAAAACTTTTAGAATAAAACATATCAACAACATTTTATTTAACATAATATATATATATATTGTAGGTGGGTTTGCTATTGATGATCAATCATGTGCTATGCATGTGATGGTTAATCTTAGAGATCACTTGATCTGATGACACATGTACAAATGTAATAGAGAGATGTGTGGGAGGAGGAATAGGTAGACTTGATTACTCGTATAAGTGTGTGATAGAAGATGAAGTTTTATGTTTTTTACTACTCTTGATTTGTTCTTCACCGAAAGCTTATATGACCTTTTGTAGAGTAACTTCAGTAGAGTAACTTTAGCAAAACTTTTACATTTGTCTCAAGTTAGCCAATGTTTAGAATGATTCAAATGAGAGGAAGAGCCTCATATTTATAAATTTTAGGAGCAAGCTTCAACCATTAGATTACTCTAAGATGGATAGTTGAAATATGGCATTATTGGCAATTGCCTATAGCCTTAGATGATTTAATGGCTAAAATTCGCTCTTTTTCTTCATATGGACCATGAGCTTACGTCATGGGCTTTGGATAGGCCAAATGACTCATAATAGAAGAATATAAGCTTACTAATAATAAAACAAGCTCATAACTTTTATTTAAGTTTAAATAGTTTATTTTGAGGCTAAACAAAGTCCAAACAGGCTTAGGAAGACCTCTTTTGAGCTCACTTTTCTCAAACGAGTTAATGGAGTAAGGCTAAGAGTAGAATAACGGGTTCAACAGTCCTCATTTTGAGACATATCTCCACAAAACATCCTTATTTTGATCAGGTTTCCAAAGCCCTTGTCACCGGCCCATTAAATTGATCTATGGAGTTAAATTAGGCCAAAAAACCTAATTACTGAAATGACCATCTACATATACATATACATATCTCAACATAAAAGCATAGTAACAGAGCGTAAAAAGAATTGTGCAGGTTCGGTGACAAAGGCTAATGAAATATGCCAAAGTGAAACAAAACTTAACCCAGAATCCATCTGATCTCATTGGCCATTCATTAGGCAATAATAGAGTGGAGAGTCTCAACGATTCTAAAAGTGTAAGAATATTTTGGAACCTTAAAACCTTCCTTGACTTTTTCCCAATTCTCTTTATTTCTATCTTTCACTCACTCTCTCTCTCTCTTTCTCTCTCTCTCTTCTCACTAACCTCCTTTCCTTATCTACTCACTAAAACACTACCTACTTCACTGCAACAATTGTAATGACTTGGCTGGAACTTCTCCCATAGAAGTATTGTTCGCTTTGGCCTCAAACATTGCATGGTTTTGTTCCTTAGTACAGTAGTTTCCCAAGAGATCACCCATCTTAGGATTACTCTAACTTGAGTGTATTTAACTTTGGAGTTTTGATGCGCTAAGCTGCTATACCAAAAGGTGGTTTAATGATTTAGAATTCTACTACTTGGCATATAAGGGGTATTATAACAACAAAACACTTTGTCTCGTTTGTATATATGTATACAAGTATATATGCATATATGTATTAAAATAACAAGTTCATCCGACTTTTTAGTTCTCTTATCACTTCTATTTTCTTATCATTACTACATTAACACTAATCTCAATTTATCTACTATTTGGGTTTTTTTTTTCTTTTTAATAGTATCATAGGAATATGGAATACAAACTACCCATCTTGAGCGTATTGATGTTGTGACTATAAAACACCTATGCTTTAATTTACTATAATCAAGGTGCTTATGATGATGCAGCTAAGTAGCAAAACCACTTGGAAAACTTTTGTTATCATCAATTCAAGCACTTAATGTATAAAATTTGGACTTTGTGAATTTGGCTTTTGTAAAGTACAAAAGCCTATAAGAGTTGAAGCTTGTTAGGATTGATGTAAGGTTTGTGGCTCTTGCTTCGTCTCCTTCAAGCGTACACATTTCTTACCCATCTTAGGAATTACTCTATTTTATGTTCGGTAGTAAGGTTTATGGATGCTCTAAAGCTTGCTGAAGTGAATTCTACTTATAAATTAATTGCATTCTCACAGAATCATTAACTTGTACAGAGTCATCCCTAAAAATTACAAAAGGTAAGCAAGAGTGATTTTAGCTAAAGGAAGGAAAAAAAAAAAAAAGAAAAGCAAAGGGAAAGGACAAACTAATTGAACTCTCCAATAGATACATAATAGACTTGTACATCACTTCTATTGCCTATACACAAGATTGTAGTGCCTACTATTGCCCATGGCATGGCTCATAACTTTTCTTAATGTGTCCATTTGACAAATGCCATTATTATAGTGTTGTGTGATGAAATTTTGTCCGTCTTATTCAAATAAGTATAAATAAACATATAAATGATTTTCAAGGTCTTACAAATAATTATTTTACAATTACATTAATGTCTTGGCAGGAACATTTAACATGTTTTCTTCTTTTTAGTTCCTACAAGTAATCTTGTTGCGCTTGTTTGCAAATTTTATAAATAGTCCATCAACTTCTAATTTAGAGCATTTTAACTTTCAAAAGAATGTAAAATCTCTTGTCAATTATTTTCAATATGAAATTCAGAACTTCATCTTCAAATATGATTTTGTGCCTAGTAGTTGAAATTTCTAAGGCTTGTGATTGCTTTAGCATCATGCGATTGTCAATGTCTTTATATCCATAAATAGGAGACTTCTTATGGGATTTTAAGTCTCTAATTGCATCAATGTGGACCAAATCTACCTAAAAGAATTCATTCATGAATTAAGCTTTTGTTTAATTCCTTAAAGTTAGTAAATTTATTTGCAAATGGAATACTTTTGTATTATTCTAGAGTAGAAAAAAAAAAAAGAATGGTCTAATAATTACTCAAGGGATGATATAGCCTAGTGTGAAAAAATTAAATGTATTTTTAGGGATGATATGTCATCTTTAGAGTAGTTATTATACATTTCTTTTTTCTTTGGATATGGAATAATAAGTAAAATATCCACTTTGCAATTAAATTTGCTAAATATGTGGAATTAAACAAAAGCTTCATTCATTGGGCCGGAAAAGTGGCACTACCCTTATTATCGTAATTGCTTTCTCGATGATGACAGCATGCTGAATATACAAAAACAATAATAAGAATGACCCATCCATTTACTTCCCCAAATGGCACTTAATACCACCCAATCTTCTTTCTTGGCAATGTAGTCACCACATCAATAGACTCGTGAACTATCATTTCTAGTATCTATTGCTAATATGTCTTCCGAAAGTCATGCATAGCTAAGTAGCTACAATTGTAAAGTTAGCAATTTTGGTCCTAATCTACATGGTCAACATACTAGGATTAGGGTAGGTGAAATGTGTACACGAATAAAATGAAACAGGATACCACCCATATAAAGAAAGTATCTCATTGAAGTCGTGGAGACAATGCCACATATCCATTTAGCTTTGACAGTTAGAAAGCTAATTAAAAGAAATTTCTCCATGCAGTATGGTGACAATCCTATTAACATTATCCAATAATATTCTTGCGACAAAAACTATAAGTATGGTTGCAACAATATACAACATCGCCAATATAGAACATATAAATAACATTTTATTTAACAATTATATATATATATATATGTAGCTATAATTTCATATGTATATGTATATATTAAAATGATAAGTTCATGCAACTTTTTAGGTTCCTTAATGTTATGTCTCTAAATGTAAATAAACAAGTTAATCATGCGTTTTTAGCTTTGATATTTTTATTTGTGTTTTTTTTTTCTCCTTCTCTATTTATTGTTCAAATATTGTTGAAAGCTTCTTATTGTGGACTTTCAAATTTGTGTAGGTGAAGATACAAGAGAAATCAGTGACAAAAGTTGTATTAAAGGATATCATCAATTTTGTATGATGGCATTTCGCTAAGGTTATTCTATTGAATGTGCTACAATGGTGCTTAGTTACATATGAATATGAATTTGTCTAGTAATAGATACGTGTTTTTATGTTTATTTTTGCTTCTGTCATGTTTTATATAGATTAAAATTGATAATGAGAAACTCTTATTAGATATAGTATAAACTATCACATATAAATTCACTTGTATTCTCTCTAAATCCATTAACATAAAATATAAAGGAAATGCAATATTAAAATCATTCTATTTACATATCATTACAATATTAATAATAATCTTAATCATTTTATTTACATATCATAGGGATAGCATTTCTTTACTGGATTAATTTATTAGGCTTTTGTTTAATTCCATGCAATTAGCAAATTTAATAGTGAATATATTATTCTATATTATCCATAGTGTAGTCCCCCTCCACCACTACCACCTCCCTTCGACCTTGGAGTAATAAGGAAAACATCCAATTTGTAATTAAATTTTCTTAGCATGTGGAATTAAACAAAAGCTTAATTCATTGAGCCAGTAAAGTGGGGCTAACCCTATGATTACGATTGCTTTTTGGATGACAATAGCATGCTAAATATGAAAAAAAAAGGAATGATCTCACCTATTTACTATTTTTAGTCCTCATCATTTGATTATTATTTTATTTGAGCACTCAATTTTATATATTTTTCTATTTAACCCTTGAATGTTTTAGGACTTTTTTAATACTATTATCCATACGAAATAGAGACAATATAAAACAAAAGAAGTACCAACTAATCTTATTTCATGGCAATGCAACTACTACATCAATAGACTCATAAATTATCAGTTTTAGTATCCATTGCTAATATGTCTTTTTAAAGTCATGCATGGCTAAGTAGCTACAACTGTAAAGTTATGAATTTTGGCCCTAATCCATAAGGATAATGTATCTCATACATGTAGTTTCATGTTGTGTGGAATGTGTATATGAATAAAATAAAACAAGATATCACCTATTTAGAGAAAGCACCTCATCGAAGGCATGGATACAATGCCACAAATCTATCTAGCTTTGGCGGTTAGTTAGAAAGATAAGTAAAGAAATTACTCCATGGAGTGTGGTGACAATCTTATTGACATTATTCAATAATATCATTGTGATGAAAAACATAATACAGTTGCTACAATTTACAATACTACCAATATGGAACATATAAATAATATTTTATTTAGCAATTATATATATATATATATATATATATAGTCATAGTTTGATGTGTATATGTATCTATATGTATATATTAAAATAAGTTCATGCAACTATTTGAGTTCTTGTATCCTACATCTCTAAATGCAAAAGTTCTCCTCAAGAATAGGTATAGCTTGACATAGATTGATCTGTATTCACTCCTACCAATCAAGTTACTGTAGCAGTTGTGATCTGTGATCACAATGGAAAGTAAGTACATGGGTTGGCTAGAAAACTACATCCTTGTAGCTGAACTATGAGCATTATACTAGGGATTATCTTTTTCCTTAAATGTTAATCTTCTAAGTGTTAAGATATATATTGATTCTTCTATTATAGCATACTCACTACAAAAAAGCACTAATTATAAACTTGGCTATCATAATGTTTTATATCCATGCAACAAAAAGTTATTATAGATGGCTCACTGGACAAATGAAGCCTTCCCTCGTAAGCTCAACAAAGTGGCAAATAGTCTTGCGTGCTAGATGTAAGATCAAACTTTAGATCATGAAGACTTCCCTATGCTTCCTATGTTTTGAAAGATGATGTTTATAATCTTGGTTTGTATAAGGAGAAAAAAACTCCGTTATTATCTAACTTGTCTGTTAAAGGCGACTGTAATTATGGTACTTCACCAAGATTAAAAGCCAGATGGTCTTTCACTTCTCTATATTAAAGGCTTGTGCCCAATGGCATTTTGCTGAGACTACTCTATCGAATGTGCTACAATGGGTGCTTATTGCTTAGTTACATAAGAATATGAATTTGTTTATAAATGGATATGTGTTTTTTTCTCTTTTTGTTATGTTTTATGTAGATTAAAAATGATAATGAGAAGATCTCATTAGATATAGAATAAACCCCTCTCCCCCAAAGTTGTAACTTAATTGGCAAAAAAGAAAAAGGAAAAAGAAAAGAAAAGAATATAGAACAAACCAATCAGGTATACATTCACTTCATTGTCTCTTGTATTCTCTCTAGATCCTTCAACGTAAAACATAAAAGAAATGTGATATTAAAGTCATTTCTATTTACTTATCATTACAATGTTAATAATAATCTTAATCTACCACATATTTATTAATAGTAAGCTTAATTGTGATCATAAAGGTAGTAACACTTTACTGGCTTAATGAATTAAGCTTTTGCTTAATTCCATGCACTTAGCAAATTTAATAGTGAATTAGATGCTTTCATACTATTCAAGAGACAAAAAAAAAAAGAAAAGAAAAGATATAATAATTACTATAAGGTAGGGTTGTTTATCAAACCAAACTAAAACCTAAACTAAATCGAATCAAATTGAACTGTAAAATGCAGTTCTTTTATATTTCGGTTTGGTTTGTGGTTCGGTTTAGGAGATGTTCAAATGGTTTGCGGTTTGGTTTAGGAGGTCAAACCAAACTAAACCGCTTCTTATATAAAAATAAAAAATAAGTGACATTTTTTTTATTTTTAAACAATATTAACATTTCATTTTAACCTTATTTACATTTTTTTTATTATCTCTCTTTTTACACTTAGCTTCTATTATCTACTCTTTCTCTTCTACTGTCATTTTTCATCTCTTAAGCAAATTTTCATGTTTTCATTATTACCTAAGATGCAATATTACTGTGACATGATGCTACCTAGTTTCAACTCTTGCATAATGTTGTTTATTTTAAACATAAATGTTTGGTTAAAAGCTTTAATAACTATTAGTATTATCAAATACAATGAAATACTTCTAAAAGCGATTCGAACAGAACGAATTGAACCGTATTTAAAATAGTTCGATTTAAAACCTTAAACTATTAAAAGAGATTCGGTTCATTAAGGATTTGAACTGAACCATTTTAAATATTGTTCGGTTCGGTTCTGGCCTTGAATCGAACCAAATCGAATCATGAACACCCATACTCCAAGTATGATATAAGTGAGTGCGAAAAAGCTTTTGTATTTTTCAGGAATGTCATATCATCCCTAGAGTATTTATTATACCATTCTCTCTCTTTCTCTCTTTTTTTTCCTTTACTTTGGAGTAAAAAGGAAAACATCCAATTTGCAATTAAATTCACTAAGTGTATGGAATCAAATAAAATCTTAATTGACTAGGCTAGTAAAGTGGCACTAACCCTAGGATTACGATTGCTTTCAAAGACGATAGTATACTAAATATGCAAAAACAACAATAGGAATGACCCTACCTATTGATAGGATACTTTTGGGCTTGGGCTCGTCTGATTGATGTTGACTTGCCTAGACTTGTGGCCTAGTGTGCCTCACTTTGGATCCGACCTCTCTATCTACCTATTTGACCTTGGCTTAGGCCCTTTGCATGGCCTAACTCATTGTTGTAGCCTATAACGGCTATAAGACAGTAGGTAAGGCTCAAAGATTGGGTTAACAACTACGTCCTACAAATTAGGATCACGTTGAACTACATGACTCAATTATCTACGACTTATGGATGTGCTATCTGCCTACTAATAGTTCCTCAATTTTCGGCAACCTTCCTCTATAAATATTGGCTAACCTCCTAACAGTAAACTACTCGATCATTTATGCACTTAGCTTATACTTTGCTCTAATAGTGTCCTTACTCTCTTTACTAAACACACTAATTTAAGCATCATAGTAGCCATGTCGGACAACTCTACGATGCTTTGTCACCATGTTTTTTTTTGTAGTCTAAACAAGTTCAGCATAAGGCCTAATCCTTCTCATTACTTTATTGGCCAGATCTTATAGATGACACCACTTATTTACTTCCTCAAAGGGAAAAGTGCATTTTTAATCCTCTTCATTTGCTTTTTTTTTTTTTTTAATTTAAGCACTCAATCTTATATAGTTTTTTTTTTTCTAATTTATCCCTTCATTGTTTTTAAATGTTTACAAAATAGAACTCTTGTTAATACTATTAACTTTTCGATCTATATGAAGTAGAGATAGTGCAAAATGGACCAAAGCAACTACCACTTAATCTTGTTTGGAGATTGGATTTGTTGAAGATATTCAACTAGATTCAATGGCCTTTTAGATACAAATCCATAGGTTAAAGTTAGACCAAACAACTGACAATAATGCTAAAATCATTGGTGCTTCATTGGGTGAGTTAATAGAATGTGAACCAGTAAAAGGAGAAAACGGGTTAAGAAGAAGCTTCTTGAGAGTGTGAGTGAAAATCAACTGTACTAAACCTTTGAAAAAAGATATGTGGATCTAAAGGGGCTTTAATGAGAAATACAAAGTTACTTTCAAATATGAGAAGTTGTTTGATTATTACTTTACCTGTAGTAGATTGGGACATATTGCTTGGTAGTGCGTAGTTAAAATTGGCTTTATTATGGTTGTTGGGCTAAGCTTAAAAACTCTGGTGATTAGAAATGGTTTTTGGTTGGGTGAAAGGAGTAGAAATGTAGAGAATGAATCTTTGAGAAAGGAAGAGAAGTTGAATGAAAATTTTGGTGATGCAGGTTTTTCATTACCTAATTCATCTACCCAATACCCTCACTATCTAAACTAGAAAGCTTTATCCCTTATTAAATCAACCACAATTAACCTAGCTCCTCTCTTACCCATAGCCATAAACACTCAACCTGCAATTGTCAGTACTCCAACTAAACACCCATGACTCTTACAAATAAACACTTATTTTACTATTGTCACTCTAACCAAACACCCATCATCCTTACACAACAGTTCACTAACCCATCAAGTGTCTAGATGCCTTTAAACCACCTCACCTTCATCTTATTTTGTGGAATTACCCCCTAATGAAATAGAAAACGAAATACATTCTTTAGCCAAAATTCCAGAACATGAATATGAGATTTTGGATCTATTCTTGAAACCTAAAGTTCTTGATCATTTGGCCTCTTAATCTATTGTGAAGGCTTTAGAAGATCTTTCCTTGAAGAGGGCTAGAGAGGAGGATGTAGAGGAGTAATAAAAGATTGAAAGTGGAGAAGTGGGTTTTGGATCCATTAGCGGAGAGAAGATTCAATGCGGTGCTATTTTGGGAGGAAGAGAGTGTAAACTCCAAGGGAAAAAAAAAAATCTAAATATAGGAAAAAAATATTAAGTAAAAAAGAATTGATTAAGATGGAGAGTTTGGTGGTTATTGAAGTAAAAGAAGCAGAGTGGACCATTGTTAAGGGTAGTGTTGACTAACCTTTAACAGCCACAAGGGAGCCATGAAGTTCTTAAGTTGGAATTGTTAACGATTTGGTCTGTCCTTGACAATTCAGAATTTATATGGACTATTGAATAAAAATGATCTAAGTATGGTTTTTCTTATAGAAACTAAACAAAAAAAAATGAATTTGTTGATAAAATAAGGAGAAAGATGAGATATGAACATTTCTTTTATGTTCCTCTAAGAGGTGTAGCAAGAAGACTTGCCTTATAATGGATAGATGAGGTACATGTTGAAATAATTGAATTCAATCAGCATCATATTGTGTCAAATATGAGCAAAATGGATGGTGAAAAAATTGGTGCCATTGTATGTGTGTATTTACTTATCGACTTTGATGGAAAGAGAAGCTTATGGAGAGATCTAGTGGCTTTTTCTAATGTAGTGGAAGGTCCTTAGATGTGCATTGATGATTTTAATGAAATAGTGGCTGACTACGAAAAATGGGATGGTAGATCTTAAGATAGAAGGCAATCGAAAGGATTTACAGATATGATCTTGGATGCACAACTTATTGACATTGGTTTCAAAGGACAAAAATTTATGTGGATCAATAAGCGGTTTGATGGGGGTTTGGTTAAAGAAAGAATTGATCGGGCTCTAGTTTTAGTAAGTTGGAGAGAGAGATTTCCAAAATCTATGATTATTCATCAATCGACTGTAGGATTAGATCACATTGCTTTGTTATATGATTTGGAAGAGGGAAAAGTAAATAGAAGAAAAATTTTTAGATTTGAGAACCTTTGGAGAGCAATTGAGGGTTGTAAAGAAGTGACTGAAAGGAGTTGGTATGGCAACCTAAGTGTTGATCCTATGTCAATTGCACTAAATTGTCTTGATAGTTGTAGAGAGAACTTAATCAAATGGAGTTGAAGTGCAGTGCCAAATAATAAAAAAAAAAAAAATTGATATCCTTCTTCAAAAACTAAGTGATTTTCAAAATAGTGAAGATGTACAACAAGGTCAAGATAAAGAAGACAATATTAAAGAGTTGGAGCTTTTATAGGAGAAAGAAGAAGAATTTTGGCATCAATGATCTAGGGTAAATTGGCTAAATTTTGGGGATTGTAATACAACATTTTTCCCATCAATTTACCCTAAATAGGCAACAAAAGAACATAATTATCAAAATTCAGGATGAAGCAAGGATTTGGTGTGAAGAGGAAGGGGAAATTGCATAAGCATTTCAAGGTTTCTTTACAAACCTGTACAAAAGTGAAAGCAATAAGGACATGTCTAATGTTTTAGAGTGGGTAGTATCGGGTCTTTACAGATGATATCAATGCAAATTTGCACAGGGAATTTATAATTGAGGAGATAAAGAATATGGTTTTTTAGATGAGTACATTTAAAGCATTAGGACTGGATAGGTTTTTTGAAATTTTCTATCAGTCATATTAGGATGTCATTGGTTCAATAATTGTTCAAGTGGTCCCGAGTTTTTCTCCTTAAGTTTGTTTCCTAGACCCCTAAATTTGACAAATATTATCTTGATTCCAAAATCCCATTTTCCTGAGTCAATTAGTCAGCCACTTACTATATACTAATAAGTTTATGCAATTTCCTTTATAAAATTATCTTAAAACTTTTGGTAAATAGATTAAAATCGTATCTAGGTGATTTTATTTCTGAAAACTAGAGTGCATTTGTTTTAGAAAGGTTGATTCAGGACAATATATTAGTGGCACATGAGTTTTTTCCACTTTCAAAAACATAAAAGACTAGGGAAGGTTTTTAGTTGTAGGCTTAAAGTTGACATGAACAAGGCTTATGATAGAGTGGAATGAGACTTCCTTAAGGGGGTCTTCATAAGATTTGGATTGAATAGAAAGTGAGTGGATTGAATTATGTATTGTGTTTGTTCTATAGAGTATAATATTCTGGTCAATGGTAATATTGCGGGATATGTGAAGTCTTCAAGAGTATTGAGATAAGTAGATCCTTTATCTCCCTATCTCTTTATCCTAATTGCTGATGTATTGTCCAAAAGAATGAATGAATTAGCGGAACAAAATTTGTTGTATGGAGTTAAGCCGGAGGGAGCATGTCCAAGGCTTACATACCTTTTATTCACTGATGATTCACTTTTTTTGTTGGAATTTAGATCAAAACCTAGAGATGCTAAATAAAAATTTGGAAGACTATTGTGGTGCATTGGGACAGAAGGTCAACTTTGCTATAACCTATGTTTTCTTTAGTTTTAATACTCCTGATTTTATTAGGCACTGGGTTGCTAAAATGCTAGGAGTAAGAGAATCAGTGAATTCGAGTAGGTATTTGGGTTTACTTACACTATGGGGTAGGTCCAAAATTGATGCCCTTAAATTTGTGAAGGACAAGATTGTTAGAAAGCTAAAGGGTTGGAAAAGGAGTCTTTTAAGCCCTGCAGGTTGTGAGATTCTAATTAAGGCTATGGCTTTTGCAACACCGACCTATTTAATGAGCTATTTTAAGTTTCCTCTAAGGTAGTGTAGAAGTGTTAACAGCCTGGTTACTAGATTTTACTGGGGACAATAAGGTGAAGAAGGAAGAGTACACTCGGTTAATTGGGACAAGCTAAGAAGACTTAAAGAAATGGGGGGACGCGGTTTAAAGGATCTGCATCTTTATAATCTGGCTTTATTGACAAAATTAGCCTGGAGAATTCATAATAATCTTCATAAGTTGTAGGTTAAAGTTCTCAAAGGATTGTTGTAAACCCTACAAATTTAACCTTTTAGATATAATGTCAAACTTGAGTATCGTAACTATTTCTTTAAGTTGACAAAACCTTATAAAATGAAAATTGATTAAAATTTTAAATTTGAAACTCAAAACAAATATAAAAAACCCCATTATATGATTTGAAAAACCCTAATCATGTATAAAAACCCTAATTATGTACAAAAACCCTAATCCTTACATGCGTGTACTTTTAAAAATATAAACCTAAACTAAATAAAACTATAAATACCAAATAGTAAAATTTTTAAAACTCTATAAATTATCTTAATGCTTGAAAAGCCATAAATCAATAAAATTATCATTAATTTCACGAAATTGTATGAAATTGGTAATGAACAATCAAAGATAATTTCCTATAATAATAAACAACAAAACTAAGTTAGTTAAAGGAATAAATTAATAAATTTACAAAATCAATTTTACACTTATACATAAGTAGCCCCACAATATGCATATATATACTACATAGCAATTTCTTCTCTTTTCTTAATATATATATATATATATATATTTGTGTGTGTGTGTGTGTGTGTGTTACAAAATAAAGTATATGTGTAAACGTACCTTTTTCTTGTTAATACACTAACCAAGCACAATATATTATTATTATTATTATTTTCTCTTACTATTAACCACGTGTAACATATGGTGTATATTATACTATACTTATATTAAGTATCATACATGTGTTGTACTAGATATTTTGCTCTATTCTAAATACACTCCATCATACCCTTAATCCCTTACATTGTCTCATTTGAAATGACTAGACTCTTCTTTTCTTATGAGGCCACACCCCCATTATTTCATCAAGGACAAAAGATAAGTCAAATCCAATCAACATAATTCTTTTTCTCACTACACCATTGGTTCATTTGGCTACTCTTTCTTCTCTTTTATTTATTTATTTATTTTTATTTTACTTTATTCACTTTTCATAAACTAAATGCATTAAAACACTCTTCCATGTCTTTCATAAAACCCATAAATTTCCCTACTTAGTTCATGCTATAAAATCGAGTGCTACGAGTAAATTATCATAACACATTCCTAAGAATAACAATCGTAAATAATTAAGTCAATTGAACCTTAAGCTCTTAAGTGTAAGTTGAATACTCTCGAATTTGTGAAAAATTATAAAACATACTTAAACTTACTAAAACTCTATACCTGAGGATAATTAAAGACTTATGACCCTAAATAAATAATTTAAAATATAATTTGAACAAATTTTATTCAACTCTAGAAAATTATAAAATTTCTTAAGCAAATCATAACTCATGAATTAATTTAAGAACTAAACCTTAAAATAATTATATATAAGACAATCCTCTTATTTTCAATGCATAAGCCTTATGGATAAGTGAGTCAACCAATTACATTTATTAACCTATCAATTAAGAGTTGGAATCAATTATCAATTTATAACTTATTAAAAGTTAGTGATAAGATACTTTCCATATATTATCATAACTTATACTATATAAGGATAAGTTATAACAATTCAATTTTCAAACAAGCGACAAGACAGCACAATGCTCAAAAAGGACACCTTATGGCCAGTTGAGAAGAGAACTTGAGGGAGGTCATACCTTGTTAACTTTCAGTTACTCAATTGTCTTACACATCTACTATTTACCCCTTAATGCTTACATCATCTAGTCTTGTCAAAAGTTGGCATTTATACATGTTAAAAGACAACTAATTGAAACTTCTTGAACACACTTCCCCTCCCATTCATAACCGACCACTCTCTCTCTCTTTACTCTCACTTTCACTTTCATTTTCACTTCCTTTTCTCTCACCTTAAACATAAAACAAAAAGAGAAAACATAACTCCACAAGATCCTAATAGTGCCGCCACTTATTTTGCTTCCTTGCTCATGGCACTAAGCTTGTTTTGTGTCTCAATTTGTCAACTTCAAAAGACACTTTTAGGAACTTTAGAACACCCTCAAGACCCTACCTTAAAGATCAAAACTCAAGTTTTCAAAAGAGCTTGCAAGAAGGAGGAGGAAAAACGAATAGCATAAGTGGAGACTTAGTCACATAACTATCGTATTTATGCTTTTGAAGACGAGGAAGTTGTTTCCTTATTTAAGTGATCTAGTATGCCATGTTAGGAGACCAAATTTTTATGAAGATGTTGGCATGAGCTTAAGATGATAACTTAGCTAGCCACTTCAAGAAATAAGCTTACGAATCTTTCACAAGAAAGTTAGAATATGAGCATGTTAAATTGGTGTTATGTAAAGATATATGTTTAACACTTAGAACATAAGATATTAAGTTGAGTAAGTCATGAAATTTGCACATGAACAAAGAAAAAGCATGCTGGACGTAAAGTATAAGAAAGCCATTCAAGAGTTATTTTTGCTTCTATTAAGTTAAACATCCTCAAAACTAGTCTTAGGCAAAGGAAAATCCATTACATAAGGCTTTTATGATGAAACCAATCTTGTAAGATGTGAAGCATGGCATAAAAGTTATGATAAGTATGAGATCTATCATTTTCATGTAGAGTATAAGCTAAATATTCATCTCATGAAAGAGAAGTTAAGTCAAGATTTGAATATAAGTAGCATAGATTTATGATTTAATCCTTAAACTTAAGGAAATGATGAAACAAATTGAAAAACCAAGTGAGTACCCTTTTGGTTCACTACGGTCAAATCTAGAACTACGTTAAAAGCCACTAAAAAATATGATAAAAGCAAGTAAACAAAGTGAAAAGACCAACCAAGGTAAGTACGATAAGTGTATAAAGCCTAAAACTCAAAACCGATTATAAAACACTCAAAATGGACCTTAAACTTCAAATTGGGCCTTCATCAATTTTCCGACTAGAAACTTAATCCGCTATTAAGAGTCATTTAGAGACCTTTAAGAAACCTACAAAATACTCTCTAAGCCTAATAAAGTGACTATCTTTGATTTGGATAAAAAATAAGCCCATTTGACAACTTAAATTCACATAAAAGTCCGAGGAGTTGTTGGTAGTCTTAGGAGTATAAATCAAAGTTGGAAATTTGACCTTAAGGATTATTTTAAGTTTAGAATGAGATCTTAAGCCCAAGCCTAAAAGATTTCCTAAGAAATAAAAAATCTAACAATCAAACATAGCCCAAAACAATACCAAAAAAAGAGGATTGCTACTGTTCTGATTAGTGGATAGATTTTTGTACGTCATCTTAAAAATCTAACCATACCACGTTAAAGTACACTAAAAAATGATAAAAATTGACTATAAGATTATAAAAATTGGATTTAAAATGAGAAAATTATATGTGATTGAAGTTTTAGTACAATCAAGAAGAATTTGGGAACTAAGTTAAAAATGTAACTTAAAAGATTTTAGGAATGCTTTGTAATTTTATTTCAAATTCTTATAATATCATATTTACAATGTTCAAGGGACCCTATCATTTAAGAAGTCTTACCTTGAACTACTACGATTGAAATATGGCTAAGTGAGTGATTTTCGATGACTTAATGCTTGGTTTTGCTTGTAATGTAGATGCACTTAAATTTAGATAATGAACATGAATGCCTATAGGATATGGGAAATACATGTGTATGATATTATGATTGATTGCTACGACTTTCTAATCAGATAATAATGAGAAATATTTGTGATGATATCTATGCATAGTTATATGGAATGAAATTGTTTGATCTCCATGAAAATCGCATTAAGTACTTATTTGATTAAGAAATTCAATGAATTATGCATTTCTTATAAATTGCATCATGCTATATCGACTACTGCCTCATGCAAAAGATGGGAAGTGACTTACAAGAGAAGCGCCTCCTGTAGGGTTGGGCATTAGCTACGCTATCATTATATTATTGAGTTTTTGTCATGAGCTAACAGGCTTATTAGGCATCAGGGGATGCTAACCGTTAGTGAAGGGCTGTATCTTGTGGCTTTTGCTTAGGGCATGTGATAATGGATTATGGAGGCCACCGCATCACTAGACCTAGGATTTTGGCACAAATTTTGTTTCTTGAAAAAGGAAAGTATATTTTTGTACGAAAGGAAAAATTTGTATATATTATATGTATGATTTTGAGTTTTTTTGAGCACGATGGTGCAATTGGAATAAAAACCCAGGTGCTAGGACCCGGTTAATGGTTTGTGTCGGTTAATTATGGCTAACCTCGACTACAGGGGGTGTAATTTTGAGTTGCATGCAGTTCCTAAGTTACTGTATGTATTGTTTAGCATTTTGAGTATTCATGCGTTCATATGTTGTACATTTAAATTATATTGCTTGTGTGGCATAATGGATGGATTAGCTCGCTAAGCGTAAGCTTACACCCTAACAGTTTTTCCTTTGTAGGTTGATTGATAGCTGGATTAGGGATAGGAACTGAGTATGGAGTGCTACCATTGAATAAGTATGATTAAAAGCTTGTGTAATTGATTTGGAGTGCTTTGTGAAACAACTAATATCTCAATTAAGTTTAGTATCTTTAGTAAGTTTAGAATTTTCTAGAATTGTCTATCCTATTTCATTATTTTGGTAGAGGATATCGATTTTTTGCAGTTCTAAGGAACTGTGGAATATTGGATATCCATAGTTATTAATATTATATAATGAGTTAATGAACTAAAATCGAAAACCCCAGCGATTGACTATTTAAAGTCTTACAATCTCTGACTTGTAAGTCGATTTTCTTATCATGAGTGTACACATGATATGGAAATTTTAAGCAATACTACTAGGCCTCCTATAGAGTCCATACAATTGTATTTCTTAAAACTGAGTTCTGATTTGCAAAGAAGTTGGGTAGAGCTTCTTAAGGCTAAGCTAGTGTGTTAAAGGGAAGGGATATACTTTTTAGAAGAGCTTTCCGGCAAATTGGAGATGGGAAGTTGGTTAAGATCTGGGATGATAGATAGGTACCTGATTTACTGAATAATACGTTAAGATCTAAACCAAGAGAAAACAGGGATATTATAGTGGACGGTTTAAAAGATGTAGAAGGATGCTATTGGGATTTGAGAAACATTAGTGCATGGTTGCAAAGAGAGGAAATTGAAGTGATAAGGAAAGTTCACATGCCTATGCGAGACAAGGTTGATGTACTTGTTTAGGTCTACATGTGTTCGGGAGAGTGCTTAGCAAAGTTTGTATATTTTTTCTTGATCGAAGCAGATATGTCTAATCTTATAGCGGTAGCATCATCTTCTCACCAAATATTTGCAAAAGACTTGAAAATTGTTGGTCACTCAATATTCAACAAAAAACAAATGCATTTTGGCTAAAGAGTTTTTTTAAGATTCCTTACCAGTACTTATAAATTTAAGGAAAAGACATATTATATAGGATGAAAAATGTTGTCTTTGTAGTGATTATAAGATTGTGGAACATACATTCCTTCTATGCCCTTGGATTAAAGTTATATGGTTCAGCATGATGAATTTGAAAGTTAGAAGGGAAGAAGTGACCTCCTTTCCATGGTGGTTAAGTTCTTGTCTTGAAAAAAATTTGATCTTAAGTAGTTAGAAGAAAGAATGGTATGCAAATTTGTTGTAGTTAGCTTAGTTGATTTAGAAGGCAAGGTATGACGTGGTTTACGAGGGTAGACAACGAAGTCCGATAGGGGTTATGAGAAGGCTTAAGTTAACTATGGAGGAATGGAAGAGATTGAAAGAGAGGAGAGTGGTTTCATCAGTTGCTATGGGAGCCATTGAGAAGGTGGTTTCTTCATAGCCCCTTCTAGAAAATGGTATTATTGTGATAAATGTAGATGGTTTATATTCTACAACTAAAAGGTATGGGGCAATCGCAGGTGTATCACATGATTCTTGAGGAATAGTGGTTAATGGGAAAGCCAGTGGTTAAGCTAAAGAAAAGAGTTAGGCTTTGACAGTCATAGCCCTAGATGCCAAGTGTGTTGTGGAAGCTTTAATGAAAGATTCGAAGGCCATATGTTGGGCTAGTAAACCTCACCTTGAAGAAATTAAGGAAGACTTGAGTTCTATTAGGAATTTTAGTATTAAGCTTACTTCTCGAAATGCAAATGTTATTGCGAATTGGGTAGCCAATCGTATAAGGAAGTGGATGTGTCCAATATATTGGTGGTTGAACTCTCCATTAGCTCTCCTTAGGTTATTGAGTTTAGTCTCTTGTTCTGTTTTGGATGTTTTTGTTGTTGTAATCGATCATGGTTACATAATAAAATTACATGTTTTGTTGACCAAAAAAAAAAAAAAAACACTGCTACCTAATCTTATTTCTTAGTAATGCAGCTGCTTCATCAATAGACTCATAAATTATCGTTTCTAATACTTGTTGCCAATATATTTCTAGTACCCATTACTGATATATCTTCCTAACTATAAAGCTAAGAATTTTAGCCTTAATCTACAAGGTTAACATATGTTAAGCCCTCTTATGTGGAAACTTCAACCCACTTTGTTTCTTTTGGTAAAAATATGAAATTCCCTCTATTTGAGATGGGACAATCTTCTAATTTCCTCTTTTCAAGATGAGAATGATATCTAGAAAAGAATTCAAAAGAGATTCTTAAGTTTTATTGAAACTGATTGAATGATCTTGTTATAATCCTATGCAAACTATTTATACTCTCAACTAATACCTAATATGAAACAATATTTAACCGACTAACTAATTATTACTAATATCAAAACTACTATCAACTAATATCTAACTACACATATAAAATAAAACTAAATTATTATTTTTTTAATTTAATTTTAGGTCATAACAACGTACCTCATACATTTAGTATTATGGTAGGTGGAGTATGTACATGAAGAAAATAAAACAAGACACTAACCATCTACAGAAAGCACCTTACTAAAGCCATGGATACAATGTCTCAGATCCATCTAGCTTCGGTAGTTAAAAAGCCAATTAAAAGAAATTCCTCTAGGAAGTGCGGTGATAATCTTAATTTTATTTACACTATTCAATAATATTCTTACAACGAAAAACGTAAGTACCAAGAATGGAGGTAGAATCATAAGAATAGGGGGCCGAACTTACCATATTTGGATTACAATTAAAATTACTTATATGCATTTTTTTATGTAAAAACATTTTGCGAATAAGTGTACCACAACACTTTCTAATATTCAATAGGAAGGAAAGTTCAAATTTTTTTGAAAAATAATTAAGCATATTTGGTATACATTATAATAAACTAAAAGAATAAACTTCTTCCATTTTTCATTGTAGCAAATATTAAATGAAGTTTCACTAGTCTATAAAGAGATTAAACTAACGTATAAAACTCTTATAAGATTTTGTCATCAACAAAAATTTAATACAAAAGTACTTAAAGAGTAAATCACCATTAGAGCGAAAAAAACAATATATTTTTTATTTGTTTATATTATATCCCTTTTCGTTCAAAAATATTGTTAATATTTAATAATATGTATCAAATAAATAACTGAAAGGTTTAATTAGTTGGCAATTTGTTGGTTGAAACACCTAAACAAAGGTCTTGCCTCAAGGAGCTAAATGATGTGTATAACAAAGATTGATCTTAGGTAGAGTACAAACAGAATCCAATCTCTTTTAGTGCTTGGATTATAGGAGGGGGAAGGCCTTTCTTCTAGCTAATTCATTGAGCCTGTCCACTAACTCATTTATTTTCATATTCTATTTGTTGATTCTTTCCTACATGATGCCATAAATGTGCACATAACATATATGTTGTGTAAAGTTCCATAATGTGCAGAATATAAGCATTCTTTATTTATTTGTTTATTTATTTTTTAATGATAATATTGTAACTTTGTATTATTAGCAATGTCATAAAAATTATTGATTTCAATATAAATGACATGTAATTAATAATTTACATTCACTTTTATAATAATAATTGTAAGAAAAGTACATTATCGAGCCTCATTTACCCCCCTTTTTTAAAAAAATTAGTCTTTTTTTTTTAAACCAATCAATATTAAACTTTACTGTTTAATATTGATTTTTGATTAAGATTTAAAAAAACCTGATTCTTTTAGAAAATGTTTTAGAGTCGTTATCTGATTGGAGTTGGGAAAAAAAGTTAGGTTATAACCAATTAGGTAAATTAGTTATAACTTAACTATTGGTCTTTCAATAAAACCAATTTTTAAAACAGTTTTTTTTTTTAAACTAAGGATCTAGATCTAGATTCGAAGGTTATCCTATTAAATCTTAAATGGCTACCACTTTTAATTTTTTGAATTTAATTTTTCTTTTCAAATACCCTTCCAATAATATTTATTTACAAGCGATAACTGAGATTATACTTATTTACAAAAAATAAGAATTTAAAGAATTAGCTACCAAAGGGGAAAATAAATTTTTCCATATTTTAAGTTGTCTCATATATATGTGTGCCTATGTATCTGTTATTTGGGATTAGAATTCTATAGTTCATTTTGTAAAATTTTACTATATTTGATTCGTTTTAATTTTGAGAACACGTCGAGTTTACATTTTTAAGTAGATTTGATTTTATCAAGAAAGATCTAAAATGTTTTAAATCCGAGTTTTATCTTTGGAAAGTTTTAGAAAAGGTCCTAATTTAAAAAAAAAAGAGGATTATTTATTTTATTTTAGAAAAATTGATTTTCTAAGTGGAAAAAATGGTTTTTATTTTCTAACCTATTTTATCTTGTTATTATTATTATCATTGTTATTATTTATCATTATTTCTTCCTATTTAAATCTCAACCGAAAATAGAATTAAAAAAGAAAAAAGACAGACTTAAGCTTTTCTCTTTTTCTCTTTCTTTCCTTTTTTTTTCTTTTCTTCTCTTTTTTTTTTCTTTTCTTTTTATTTATTATTACATTTATAAATACATGAGTGATAAATAAAAAATAAATAAATAAAAAGGTAGTAGACTGGATCAGCTTCGAATTGCCTTCAGGTTAGCTTTAGGTCAGCTTCGGGATTGGCTCGAGTCGACTTCGGGTCGACTCGGATCACATAATGAAGAAGGTAGCGGTGGCGGTTGGAAGACAATTTAGCTTGATCCAGCCACCAATTGAAGCGGGAAAAGTGTTTTTTATGAGTTTTAGATTGGTGAATAGGGGCCTAGACTTGATGCAATGAGCTACGGTGGTGGTTTGATGGTTGTTTATGCTCAGCCGCCGGTGATGGTGGTTGTCTCCTTTGAGTGGTGGTTGCTGGAGACATAAGGGTGGTGTATTTGGGGGTTTTAATGGGTAGTGAACACGATAGAATAGATGAATTGCTTCAGAACTAGCTTAATTGATGAGAATTTTAGAGAGAGAAATGGTTCAAGCTAGAGAGAGAAACTTAATATTAAGCTCGGGTGTGATTCAAAAAGAATAGGGCGTGTTGGGTACGCCCCTTACTGTACTCTAATTTATCAGGGCTTTGTGCACTGTTTAAAATTTGTGGACCAAATTTTGGTTTTTTTTTTTATATATTTTATAAACAAGAACTAAATACTAAAATTAAATACATATTAAAAAGTCTTAGATTAAGATCTTATTATTATTATTATTATTATTATATATTCTTTTCTTTTCAAAAAGAAAATGATACTTTTTACTTGATGAGATTCAAACTCCAAACCTCTATGTCAACTTCAATACCAAACTTAAGTGCTTATCCGTTAGACTATTGACTTTTACCTTATCTATATATACAATTAAATTGTATATCTAGATTAGGTTAGCATTGGCTAAATTCAAATCTAAGCTCAGGCTCAATGGCCTTCTCTTTATTTTTTTTTTATCTAAATTAAAAATCTACTTTATTAAATTATCTACAAATTCATTATATTTTAGATTTCGTAAATCTTCAAATTTTTCTATTTTTTTATGACTTTAATTTTTTTTTGTAATTTTCCCTAAATTTTTTTCATTTTTGTATTTTTTCTAAAGTTCTTATTTTTTTGTTTTTTCTTAAATTAAGACTCTTTATCCTTTCCTATCTTACAGGGGGTGGTGGAGGGTAAAAATGAGATGTCTACATCCATCAAGTAATGTATTGTTATTATTTACTTATACGTTAAGCAATAAGCTAGAATATTTATTGTATTAGTATTGTAACGATTATTATGATATAAAAATATTAAATAAACAGAAATTCAAGACTTATTTTTATAATGAATGAATTTTATGTTATGGTTATTGTAAAGAAAGAAAAGGAAAAAATAAAAATAAAAATGTCATTTAAGCGATATAGTAAATACATACTTGAAAAACTTATTGATTTCAATATAAATGATAGGTGATTAATAATTCAATAATTTACATTCACTTTTATAATAATAATTGTAAGAAATGAAATACTCCAGTTAGGTTGGTAATTTAATTAAATCTTAAAATCTTTTAAGCTAGTATTGTTAGAAATCGCTTCTTAGTAGATTATTACTCAATTTAGTAAATTTCAAGCAATTCCAATTTCATTTTAAAGTGTATCCTTTAATATAGAAGTCTAAATTAAGGATCCTTAGAGGGGCAACTGCTGATCATGTGTAAAGATTCCTTAGTGAACTTATACATGGGACAATAAGGCTAAAATATTAGGTTTTTGAACTCTAGATTCTGGGCATAAATAATTTAAAAGAAAACTTATACTATATCTACCTATATATATGGACAAAGATTCGGTATGGCGGGGTCATGAATACCCCTTTGTTGTTTGTTGGCTTAATGTAAAGATAATTAAGCTGTTGTTTGTCATTATTCTATTATACCCACATTTTATGCATGTGAATGATTGGACGTAGCATTTGTATGTGTTTTGTGTACTCATATTGGGCTTTGGCACATTCTTTTTCTTTTTTAGGTACTGGATTAGAGCATTATCTTATTTATGAGGAGTCCTTTGTTGATAACATCTAGAATGAGGAGACTGTCAAGTATCTTTATTATTATGATAATTAAGATATAGTTGATTTCTGTTTGCTAAAGGATTATATTATATTGAGAGTATTGTTTTATCGAGGAGATGGACTCCTTTTCTTGATACGTAAGGATTTTAGTTATTTTGATATATTTTATGTTTTTGGATATGAGTTGATATAATTTTGAACTCTGTTGGATATTTCTAGTTTATGAGTATTATAAGTGGATATGATTACCTACTCCTTTGTGGTTTATATATAATAATTGATGACCTGTTTTTATTATGTTATTCGTTGGTGGATTTAGAAGCCTTAACATATTCCAGGCTAATTAGAATATGTAGCGAATTGTAATGCCTATTTAGGGTCTTGGAGCATTACATAATAATAATTGTAAGGAAAGTATACTATGTAATATATTGCTATTATTTACTTATACGTTATGCGATAAAGGTAGAATAGTTATAGCATTTGCATTGTAACTATTATTATGATAAAAAAAAAATTAAATAAATAACAATTCAAGAGAATCTAATTATTTTTATAATGAATGAACTTTACGTTATTGGTTATTCCAAAGAATTAAAAGGAAAAATAAAAATTTCATTCAAGCAATATAGTAATGAATGCAAATTGGAAAGAAGTAAAGTGACTATCATGGAAATTGAACTCATGATCTCTTGTTTTTCAAAAACCATTCAATCACTATGCCATATGCATCATTCGATTAAATTTTACTCTCAAATTATACATATAGTATATATAATTTCTCATTTTTATAAAATTTTCCTAATTAATTTTTTCCTGAATTTAGGGAGGTGGGCATCCCCCTCGACCTTGTAGATCCTTCGTACGGTTTCTATATAATTTACAACACCGCCAATATAGAGCATATAAATAACGTTTCATATAACAATTATTGATATATATATTTATATATATAGCTGCAGTTTCATGTGTATATGTAAATATGTATGTATTAAAATGGTAAGTTCATGCAACTTTTTGGTTCCTTTATCCTACATCTTTAAATGTAAATAGAGAAGTTAATCATACATCTTCAGCTTTGGTATTTCTATTTGTGTTTTTCTCTCCTTCTCTGTTTAGTATTTAAATGTTGTTAAAAGCTTCTCATTGTGAATTTTCGAATTTGTGTAGGCAAGCATACAAGAAAAATCGATGGCAAAAGTTGTATCAAAGGCTATAAATGATGTTGTTTAGTGGCATTTCACTAAGACTACTTTACCGAATGTACTGCAATGGGTGCTTAGTTATATATTAATATGGATTTGTCTAGTAACACATACGTGCTTTTATTTTTATTTTTATTTTTCTATTATGTTTTATGTTGATTAAAAACGACAATAAGGAGCCCTCAATAGATATAGAACAAACTTATTAGGTATAAATTCACTTCATTATCTCTTGTACTCTCTCTAAATCCATTAACATAAAACATAAAAGAAATGTGATATTAAAATCACTTCTATTTATATATAATTACTATATTAATAATAATCTTAATCTACTACCTATTTATTAATACTAAGCTCAATCCCAATCAGAGGGGTAGTGCCACTTTACCGGCTTAATGAATTAAGCTTTTGTTCAATTCCATGCACTTAGCAAGTTTAATAGGAAATTAGATGCTTTCATATTATTCAGGAGTCGAAAAAAAAAAAACAAAGAAGAATGATATAATAATCACTTTGAGGATGAGTGAAAAAGTTTTTGTATTTTGCAGTGCAGAATCCTAGAGTAGTTATTATACCGAAACCAACTTTGCTACAATGTTATTAAAGAATTCTTTTCTTTTGGGTTGGGGGCCATGGCCCCTTTAGGCTCTCCTTGGGCCCTTCTGTTTATAAATTTATATATATTTATCTATGTATACGTATATTAAAGTAATAAGTTCATATAACTTTTTAGGTTCCTTTATATTATGTCTCTATGTGAATGTAAACAAGCAAGTTAATCATATATCTTCAGCTCTGGTATTTTTGTTTTGTTTGTATTTTTCCCTTCTTCTATGTTTAGTGTTCAAGTGTTATTGTGTATTTGGATTTGTGTAGGCAAGTATACAGGCAAAATTGATGGAAAAAATTATATCCAAGGCTATTAATGACATTATTTAGCACTTTAAGACTACTTTATTGAATTTGCTGCACTGGGTGCTTAGTTGCATATCAATATGAATTTGTTTTGTAACGATTACGTGCTTCTCATTTTATTTTTCTTCTTTTTTTTTTTATTATGTTTTATGCACCCTAAAAATGATAATGAGAAGCTCTCATTAGATACAGAATAAATCTACCAAGTTAAGTCCACTTCATTATCTCTTGCACTCTCTCTAAATCCATTAATATAAATCATGAAGGAAATGTGATATTAACATTACTTATATATATATATCATTTGTGATACCTTTTAAATGGAACGTGATAAGTCTCTAATCAACAAAACATTTTTTAATATAGTGATTTAAAGTTTGTTAGAACTTCAAAATTAGAGATGCTAAGCTGAAGCAATTCCTTCTCTTACTAGGAGGAGTTCCCACCAGGTTATTACATAATATATATTTAAAATATATATAAAAATAGTATTTAATAAAATATGATATTTTTTTGAAATAAAACCAATTCTTTTATTTGTCTCTAACTCTTTCTATCCATTTTTATGAGCAAATCAGTACTTCACTTCTCTTAGTTTTATGGCTCACAACTCATAGAGTCATAGAATTGCTTTTGATATGATGTTATAGTATTTTGATAAATTGTTATTTATTTGATATTGTAGTATTTTGATATTTTTTTTTTTACTTAAGTGAAGGATTTAGACAACAAACTATCGGCACGTGTTTTTTTCTTTACATTTTTATTGTTACTTCCATTCAACTATTGAGTTAAATTATATTCTTATTGGATTGAAAGAAACATTATAAGATTTTCTAGGAGTAAATTAAAAATTTTATAGAGTTTTAAGACACATTTTGAGAAATCATATAAAATAGTGGGGAGAGTTTGGAATTGCAAAACTCGTCCTAGATGTGCCCTTGGCATCCTTAATGCTTAAGGTATAACATCATTATTTTAAGTTAATTTTCTATTTTATTAATATTATGCCATTAAAGTTATTTAATAATTTTTTAAATAGATTTCATATTTATTACTTAAAAAATAACATATAAAATATTATTTTTAAAAGTAAGTGCTTGACGTGGAAATATCAAATATCTATATATATATATATATCCGTGCTTATTTAGATACGTTTTTAGAGCTAAACACCCTAAAATATTTATGTTTTTTTATCAATAAAAATGGCAAACGTATCAAGTACCTTTCATGACCTAAAAATTATCTCAAAATCAAAATCACCTTCCCCGTTCGGCATACGATTTACGAACGATACGTCTCCCTCTGTACGACGTTGCCTAACAGTGACACGGTGACACACCACTCTCTCTCTCTCTCTCTATCGTACTTTGATATCTTCAAAGTTCAAGACTAAACTGAAACAAAAGAAAATGGGCGGTTGGCGAAACCGCCCTCGTCGTAGGAAACGCAGTCCTCATCGATATTATTATCGCGACAACGATCATTGGTCTCATTATCGCAATTTCAACGACTCTGATTTTTACTCAGGTACATCGATTTCTTCCTTTTTTCTTTCTTTAATTTCCAATTATTTGATTCCTCTGTTTTTGGCTAAAGTTCGAATCTCTTCTCAATCCAAGATTCACCCATTTGCTATTGATTTCGATTTTCACTTTATTTGAAGTTTGAGCTTTTTAAGTGATGTTTTTGATAGATTGTCAGGGAACTTTTCACCTTCAAAGGAAACCTTCTATAGGACTTGAGGACTTCCATTTATTAGTAAATAGTAATAATAGGGACAAAATGTGATTGGCAGGACACAGACGGGCATTGTGGCCAAAAAAAAAAAAAAAGAAAAAGAAAAAAAGGACACAGACGGGAATACTATTCGGGGATAGGAAACTTTGTGCTGGTTACTGAAATGGCTACTTCTTGGCATAGGAGGCCATGATTAATGATAAAATGGTGCCCAACTTTAAATTCAATTACTTTTGAATGTTCAAATTGAGGTAGTATGCCTGTGATTTAGATAAGTTTTCTAGTGTGACTTTCTGCATATGCGATGCTATGTCGTGTGTGCAAATATTAAAAGACAAGTTTTAGGACTTTGTGATCGCTGGAAATTCAATTTGACATTGTAGTTTAGAGGAATATTTTGTTTGGAGAAGATAAGTGCTAATATGATATGTAGGGTGCACTCGTTGAGGGAAATTCCATCTTTCGGAGATGTTTTAATGTTTATATATTTGGTATTTGTGTTCTCAGAGCCTATGGTGATAATGGGGTTGTGCTAGTAGCACTAGGGGCTTATAGTAATAGGTGTTGTTAGATGACAAAGGTAGTGACCAAGAGCCAACAGTGATCGTTAGCCACTATGAAATATATAATGGATAATGGTTTGCACATTTTTCCTTACACCACTAGACCGCTGTCTGTCATCCACTAGAAATTACTAGTAATTGCGGCTAATTTTGGTTGCTAGCTACTACTGTAATATTTCATAATTTTAAAGATTATGTTATAGAAAATGCCAAAAAAAGTTTGGAAATATAAAGTTTTATTTGACAATTGTAAAGTTTATGTTGTAAAAAATGTTAAAAAAGTTTGGAAATGTTTTTCTTGAAATGTATCCTAGTCTCTGTGATTTTGTAGCACTCTTCTGCATTCTTGTGCTAACTTGCTTGCCAAATTTCTTTCTATTGATTACATCAGTGCAGCTGAGTGATTGGGGGTGTTCTACTTGTCATATGCAGTTGTTATGTAATAAGCTTCTTTAATGTTTTGGATTAGTGTGTTTATGTGGGATTGCACACTTGCAATCTTCATGAATCATTTTTGTCACTGTTGGATCTCGTGTTGTGTACTCACTAGTATGTTTCTGGATAAATACATTTGAACTGCGTTTGGTTTTTGCTTATTATTGTGACTTCACTGTCCAGTTTATTTCTCGACGTTGATTAGGGATATAGCAAAAATATGATGTGTTCTTTTTGCTATTTTGAGCTAGGTTCATGATAAGGAGTACATTTATCTTCTGTTTTGCTGAATGTGCAACAATTTAATTCACTGGAAGCCTACGGATAAGGAATGGAAAAAATTCATAGTGATGGACTGAATCAGAAGCAGCCACCATTGATAGTTTGTTGGTTTCTCTTTTGCTATCTGCCTAATGGGAAGATATTCTACAAAACATCATAGATATGCATCAGCTTGTTAGCTTCAGTTTAAGGTTTGATTTTGATTATTCCAAAAACTATGACAATATACGTCTATAAAGTATGGACAAGGGACACTGTCATGTGGTGATATATAGAATGTTGGATCCATGGATTACGGATATTGTTTCCAAGTAGAAGATATTTTGTGGCCTAGAGCTAGGAATATGACATCTTCAATAAGGGACTAGATGATTTCAAGTCTCTCAACCATTATTAGATTGAAAAATTCATTGGGTTTGCGTGGTTTTGAGATCTATGATCCGTTTATTTCATTGTGGAGATATACACAAAGTGAGATATCCTACCAAGGTGCTACTGAAAATTGCATGGTTACTGTTATTAGAGACCATAAGTTCCAAACTTGTGGTTACGAGGGTGAGGCCTGATAGTTCTGTCTCTAAATTGTCCTCATTAGGTTTAAGAGTATGTTGTTCCAAGCATCCATTATCGACCCCTCTCGCCTACTCTCTTTCATGTCCACAATATTGCACAACATCAATACTGACTAACCTTTCCATATGGAAGGTGACCCCAGAAATAGGTGGACACTTAAATTGCAAAAGCCTCACTACCATATTGAAGCGTCTTAAAATGGCAAAACATAGTAGCATGGTAAGTTGCCATGGGATTGTTTGCTTTATTCAGCCTTAATGTGGTACATAAACTTTCGGAATGGCCTGCAGTGCAATTGACTTTTCATTGAGCGTTACAAACTTAGGTTGCTCCTCAAGTTAGTATAAAAAAACAATGGTGGTTGCTGAAGTTATTTTTTCTAGTTGTTACCCTCTTGCTGTGGTGTTCTATTATTTGAATGCTTAGAGTTTCTGGTTGAAAAGTATTACAGAAAATCGAAATGTTGGGATTGGGTTCATAACTATTCTTCTTTCCATCTGACAGGTAATGTGCCTAACTGGGAGAAGAAATTCTGCACACTGGTTGGATCTGTGCCATGGCGTAAGGTTGTTGTTTGCAAGGACTTCATATGTTTCCATGAAAATGTACTGAATTGGGATGACTCTGCCAGTGAAGAGGCATTTCATAATGCCAAGAAAAAGTTTTGGGAGGAGATTAATGGCATTCCCTGCAGCATCTCTTTACCCAATCCCAATATGTACACTGAAGACATAGACTGGAACCCGGATATTGATCCTCAACTCATTAAGGAACTTGAAACAGCATTTTTTAATCCTGATGAGATTCCAAAAGATGATGAAGCAGAGGGTAAAAAGGTAGACCTGAGTAGTGATTCTTCTGAAGCTTGCTGTGATAATCTAGATAAGAGCGACAATCCCTGGGAAAGTAGTAAAGTGGTGCAGAACAAAACACCGTGGAACTCAAATCATTGGGTTAGTATGAACGAGTCATTGAAAGAGCATGTCACTGACAATCCTTGGGACCGTTGTGAGCAAGCAGCGAGGGAAAACTCACAGCTGGCTTCTCAGAATAAGGTACCTGGTTGGAACCACTGGGGAAGTGATGTTAAGAAGAATGACAATCCCTGGGATGCAGCCAATAACCGGAGCTGGGTTGATTCTCAGTGCAGTTCTCAGAACTGGGTAGGCTTTAGGAAGGCGGGTGGAAATAACTACCATGCTGAATATAGGCATCAGAGTAGGTCGTTAAATGAAAAATGGAGAGGGAATTCAAGCACTTCATGGGATAATTCTGAACGGGGTAACAATCGGAACTACCATGGACGTGGAGGGATATCGAGTGCTTGGAATGAGTCTAACAGGAAGAGAGAAGGCCCTAACCGCAATTCTTCCGGTTACAGAATTCAGGGTACCAGTTACCGAACAGACCAGTGGAGTGGGGAACGCGCCAGCAAAAGAGTCAATTTTGGGTACTGATCTTCAGTGATTTCTGATGGGTATTGATTTTTTGTTCTATCCTTTTCTGTTCTGCTCCTATCTTCAGCAATTCTTCAGGATGCTGTACAAGGTCCTGAATATAGGATGGGGGCATATCGTACCTGCTATCCGAAATGTAAAGGCCACCATAAATCTTCATTATATATTCTTTTTGTATCAGGGAAGAAACAAATGACCGATGGCATTTCCTTCTTCCAAAGAATGTATTGACAAAAAACAGTAGCATGCGCCAGATGGAAATACGAACAGGATTCGTTTCCTTAGCTCCAGCTTGTAATTTATCCGTAACTTCTCTAGCAACTTGTCCAAATTCACGGTTCGGTTGTACTAACATAACAGGTTTGAATGCTTGTTTTGTGGAAAATGATTTGCGAGCATGTTGGTATATCCGCTGTAATTTTTTCTTTATAGTAAACTCAAGAGGTTGTGCTTACTAGTAGGTTTTAATGCTGGTGGGAAGCAAAAGTGGTGTATGCCGCTTGTAGAACAATTACAATTAGAATAGAAAACTCCCTTTCGATAAACCGAAAATGAGTTTTCCTATTGCTATCTACATTTTCCAGTAATGGCATTTGCTATTAGTAATGCAAATGCTACACTATTTTCGTTCCTTTAGGGTCAGGGATGAAATCAAAGCGAATGATGGCACTTCCTACTCCAGGAGAATGTACATAAAACAGCACTGTCCCCATTTTGAGATCGAACGAAAATACTCATTATGATATTGTGATTTTTTGTTGGGAATAGCGTAGAAACTAGTGTGTCCAACTTGTCAAGCAGATATACCAAAAAACATATGAGAGAAGAAACACTAATTGTGGCTAAATCATCTTCTCCAGTATGGAAGGATTTGGTCGAGAAGTAGAAAAGTGGTCATATTGGGAGATGGAGTATTGATAAAAACATATTCTACTCATATTGTAGTATGTGAATTATATGGAATTATTATTGATTTTATAGAAATTATTAAGAAATGGTATTTAAGTACATTCATTTGGATATTTTAAGTTTAAGAGGATTCAAAGTGAAAATACGAGCAATTTGGAAGAGTTCTACGTAATCAAAGGAAGCCTGAATCAATTTGTAGTACTTAAGAATGAAGGTAGCCGACCTTGAGTCGTCTTATAATCGAACATTGTTGACTTACAATTCAACATCGATGATCTACATTTAACACCACCGCCCTTTAATGAAAACAGCCAACTTTGATTTTCAGCTTAAATCAGTTGAGAGCCATCCTTTGCGTGCTCTATAAATAGGCGTATGTTGATATTTTAGGAGACTTTTGCAATTCCCTTTAACTTAGAGAATTTTAGAAAAAGTTAGAGAGATATTTTGAGAATTATTCCGATGATAGTTAGTAGATTATTGAGAAGACTTTGCCATTACTATGGAGATCATCCTTAGAGATTTTGCAACTAAAGTTTCTTTTATCATAGTTACAGAATTGGTGATTTTTATCCTATTACTCTTTATATAATTCTGTGATTCGTTCTTATTTCCAATCATGAACTTCTTTACAAATTCTATTGTGATATGTGCTTTTATTTTAATTTCTATTGCTAGTTAGGTTTAAATTGTGGGGAATTGATGAAACCCTAGATAGTTAAGATGATAATTGTAGTTATATTACAAGGTTAAAAGATATGGGGATAATTCATGATTACAATTTCTATGATTGCAATTATAATTCTCTATTGGTTATAATTGTTAGAAGCACTATTGATATGGGAGTTGATATAGAGTTTGTTAAATATTCTTGATTAAACTAATTAGCTAATGTGAAAGCAGCGTTACTTAGATTAGTTAGAAATTATCTAGAAATTAATACAATGTCTCTAGTTAATTATTCGCTAAGACGTTAGGGATAATTAATTTAGGGCATTAGTCGATTATAGCATTGGGAGATATATGATTGTAATTTAGAGTCCACTGTTAATTGGAGATGCGAGAGTTGACCAATTAACGAGAGGTTTAAGTCCTTAATTTTTAAGATATGATAATTTTACTTGAATGACTGCATAGCTATTAATCCATATAACATGTTGCCAATTTGATTTACATAACTAAGGTGGATTCTGTTTTTCTCATATTCTCAATTGATTGTTTCGTTTTAGATATATTCTCGTGATTTTCTCTGTAACAGTTTTAGGGTAATTATTAGATTAGTTAATTCAAAATCTAAATTTAATTACCTAAATATTAATAAGAGCTATCAGAGGTTTAGTAATTTCATAGTCTTCGAGAGATCAATAACCTTACTCACTTTTTATTACTTGATTTTGACTTTGTATACTTACTGAGGTATTCGCTATATTTTTATATATATTTTGAGCAGATCAAGTTTTTTGGCGCTGCTACTAAGGCTTATAAATATTAAACCTTTTAGTTTTGTTGGTAATTTAAGCACACTTTACGATGCGTGTTGTTTCTTATTCTCTTTACAGGTGTTTTATATATAAGAGTAAAAGCATTGAAATTTTACCTATAGATTAGGAAATAGAGTGCACTTTGCATCAATTGAGGAGAGAGAACTGAAGAAGGAGAGAAGTATAGAGAGTTGAGATGGCAGGCAACGAGAATGACAATCAGATACAAGGTGTTGTTAGAGCACTTCGGGACTATATAGTACTTATTGTTATGAGTTCTACCATAAGGAGGCCTACCATTTAGAGGATACTCAAATAAGAGTCCTGACGAGCATATTGCAGGATTCCTCCAATACTGCAATACGGTGAAGATTAACAATGTTACAGATGAGGTCATCGGATTATAGTTCTTTCCCTTCTCATTAAGGGATAAAGGTAAAGCTTGGTTCCATTCACTACCATAAGAGTCCATTACCACCTATGCTGACCTCTCATTCAAATTTCTAAGGAGATTTTTCCTATTAGCCTGACTGCAAAACTGAGGAATGATGTCACCAACTTTACTAAGTTTAGTAATGAGTCGCTTTATGGGGAATGGGAAAGATTCAAGGAGGCAATCAGAAAATGCTTACATTATGGATTGCTAAATAATCTCTTGATTGAGATTTTCCATCTCAATTTAGATGAGACTTTGAGGTCTTCAGTAGATGCTGCAGTTGGAGGTACTCTAATGGGTAAAACTTATGATGAAGCAAGTATACTGATAAAAGAAATGGCCTTCAATGTACATAATTGGCAAAATGAGAGAAGCAAGTCAAGAATAGCATAATGACAATGACACCATATCTTAGTTAATAGCTTAGATTTTAGCTCTCATTACCTAGGTAAGTAAACTTACCGTAGCACAGTCTTTTAATGCTAATCATATTGCCTTTTGTGAGATATGTGTAGGACTACATTCGACTCATGAGTGCTTATCTAGGAGTCTCTCAGCTTCATCTAGTGGAGAGCAGGTGAACTATGTTAACAATTTCCAACGGGGTAATCAAGGACCTTATTTGAACATATACAATCTAAGGTGGCGTAATCATCTAAGTTTCTCATGGAGGAATGAGAATGATACATTTAAACTACCACCTAGATTCCAGAAATAGGGTCCTACTCAGAATGCTCCACTTTAGTAGAATCAGTCTAGAATGGAAGAGCTCATGTTAAGCTATATGCAAAAGACCGATACCATGTTATAGAATCAACATGTCACTATTCGGAATTTAGAGAATCAGATTAATTAGATCTCTTAACAATTGAGTAATAGACCTTTAGGGTCTTTACTTGACAATACTGAAGAGAATCCTAGAGGTGTCAATGCAATAATGCTGAGGGCTGGTAAGGAAGTAGAAACATTTGACAGATACGTTGAGGAAAAGGAGGAGTACCTAAAGAAAGGACGAATGAAGTAGCAGGTAGAGGAAAAAAAGCAGAAGTTATCAGAAGTAAAATTGTTTGTGCCTCCTGTCCCTTTTCCAAGAAGACTGAAGTAACAACAGTTGGACACTCAATTTGCTAAATTCTTAGATGTTTTTAAGAAGCTACAAATCAACGTTCCTTTTATAGAGGCACTTCAGCAAATGCCTTCATATGCCAGATTCATGAAGAATCTGCTCACTAAGAGGAGCAAGATTGATGGGAATGAACTTGTGATGCTTATAGAAGAGTGCTTTATGATCTTATAGAAAAATTTATCTAGCTTGCTAAGAAAACAAAGAGATCATGAGAGTTTTATTGTTCCTTGTACTATAGGAAATTTTCATTTTGATAAAGTTCTTATTGACTCTGGTGCAAGTATGAATTTAATGCCTTTATTTATTTTCAAGAAGTTGGGACTTGGAGATTATAAGGAGACTCATGTCACCTTACAACTTATCAACAGGAGTATTAAATACTCAAGAGGTATTGTAGAGAATGTCTTAGTAAACGTAGATAAATTCATTTTCCCAATTGACTTTATAGTCTTAAAAATGGAGGGGGATAGAGAGGTGCTTGTGATCCTTAGCAAACCATTTCTTGTAACAGGTAAGGCATTGATAGATGTAGAAGGGGATAAGCTTACTTCAAGAGTTATGGATGATTAAGTAACTTTTAATGTTTACGAAGCCATAAAAAAATTTGATGATTGTAAATCCTATTATACTATTGATGTTATTGATGAGATTACCTATGAGTTCATAGAAGAGAAAGCAGGATTGGATATTATGAAATTAGTTTTGAGAGATCTAGATGATTAGAGTGATGATGATAAGCTTGAGGCGGAATGCATGGAACAAGTGTAAGAAATCAAAGCTTAATACTATAAGGAGCTAGGCACCAGTGAGAAGAAACCAATACTATCATTGACACAACCCTTGGTGCTTGAACTTAAACTATTACTTTGCAATAATCATCTCTTCGTTTTTGAGAGGTGATTAGGAGCAACAACTCTTAGGAGTTCTAAGGGAGCATAAGGAAGTAATTGGGTAGACTATTATTGATATTAAGGGGATTAGTCCTTTGATTTTTACTCATAGAATATTGTTGGAAGCTGAGTGCAAACCTAGAGTGCAATCACAGAGACGACTTAACCCGATTCTTAAGGAGGTAGTAAAGAAAGAGGTGCTCACATTGTTGGATGCATGTATTATCTACCTTATCTTAGATAGTAAGTGGGTTAGTTCTATTCATGTAGTGACTAAAAAGGGTAATATAACTGTGGTTAAAAATGAGACTAATGAGTTAATCCCTACTTGTATTTTGATTGGATGGAGAGTTTGTGTAGATTATAGAAAACTGAATGATGCCACCCGTAAAGACCACTTCCCTTTCTCTTTCATAGATCAGATGTTAGAAAAACTTTCAGGACATAACTATTATTGTTTTCTAGATGGTTATTCTGGTTATAATCAAATTCATATAGCACTTGAGAACCAGGAGAAAACCACCTTTACATGTCCTTATGACACTTTTACCTTTAGGAGAATGTTCTTTGGTCTCTGCAATGTAACTGCTACTTTCCAAAGATGCATGATGTTTATATTTTCTAACATTTTAGAAGATTTTATTGAAATATTTATGGATGACTTTTTTTGTCTTTGGGAAGTCATTTAAATCATGTTTGACTAATTTAGGTTGTGTGCCTAAAAGATGCAAGGAGACTAATATACTTCTAAATTGGTAAAAATGCCATTTTATGGTAAGAGAGAGAATAGTCTTAGGTCACAAGGTGTTAAAAAAGGGGATTGAAGTTGATAGGGCAAAAGTGGAGATAATAAAGAAGTTGCCACTACCTACTTTAGTCAAAAGAGTCAGAAGGTTCCTAGGACATGCTGGCTTCTACAGGAGATTTATCAAGGATTTTTCTAAAATCTTTAGACTTCTCTGTAATTTACTTAAAAAAGATTCTACTTTTGTTTTTGATGACAATTGTTTGCATGCATTCAATCTATTGAAGGAGAAACTTACTTCGGCACTAATGATCGTTGCACTTGATTGGGAGCTCCCTTTTGAGTTGATGTGTGATGCTAGTGACTATGCTGTAGGAGCAGTACCAGAGCAGACGAGAGATAAGTTTTTTCATGCAATATACTATGCTATTAGAACCTTGAATGAAGCTTAGAGAAACTATGTCACAATAGAAAAAGAGCTATTAGCAGTTATATCTACATGTGATAAGTTTAGGCCTTATTTAATAGGTTTTAAGATCATAGTGTACATAGACCATGCTGCTCTGAAATATTTGTTTGCTAAAGTTGATGCTAAACCTAGGTTAATTCGTTGGATTTTACTACTGCAAGAATTTGACCTTGAAATCAAAGATAAAAAGGGAACTGAAAATGCGATTGCTGATCATTTATCCCATTTAGAATCTAATTGTTTAGAGCCATTCATTAATGAAAAGTTCTTTGATGAACAATTGTATGCAGAAGAGGTCTAAGGATTATCTTAGAATGTTGATATAGTCAATTACCTGGTCGGCAAAATTATAACATATGGTTACTCATTTTAAAAGAAAAAGAAGTTTCTACATGATGTGAAATATTATTTATGGGATGAACTGTATCTATTTAAATGTTGTGCTGACCAAGTAATTAGACATTGTGTGCCTGAAACTGAATAGCTTAGCATGATTCAATATTATTATTCTAAGGAAGTAGGAGGCCATTTTAGTGTGGAAAGAATTGCAGCTAAGATTTTATCTTGCGGATTTTATTGGCCTAGTTTGTATAGTGATTGTAGGAGCTATGTTATGTCTTATGCTCAATGTCAAAGGACTGACAATATTTTTAAGACACATGAATTACCACAAAACAACATTCTTGTAATTGAGTTTTTTGATGTATGGGGAATAGAGTTCATGGGCTCTTTTTTATTATCTTTTTCAAATAAATATATACTTTTGGCTTTAGATTATGTGTTAAAATGGATAGAAACAGTTGCTTTACAGACTAATGATGTTAGGGTGGTAATTAAATTTTTGAAAAAGAACATATTTTCCATATTTAGGGTACTTAGAGCCATTATAAGTGATGGGGGTCGCATTTTTGCAATCGACAATTTGAAAAATTATTATCAAGATATGGAGTTACTCATAAATTTACTACCCCTTATCATCCACAAACTTGTGGACAAGTTGAGATGTCTAATAGAGGAATAAAGCGTATCTTAGAGAAGATTATCAATGCATTTAGGAAAGATGGGACTTTAAAACTTGATGATGCATTGTGGGCTTATAGGATGGCTTTTAAAACTCCTATAGGAATGTCTCCATGCAAAATTGTCTATGGTAAATTATGTCACCTACCTGTAGAGCTTGAGCACAAAGCATATTGGGTCATAAAATACCTTAACTTTGATTTACAAGTTGCAGGTGAAAAGAGGTTGCTCTAATTAAACTCGCTGGATGAGATTAGAGAAGAAGCATATGAAAATGCTAAGATATACAAGGAGAGAGCCAAGTGATGGCATAATAGGAACATCCAATAATGGGAGTTTTTTCCTGGTCAAAAAGTTCTATTATACAACTCTTAATTGAAGTTGTTCCTAGGTAAGTTAAAATCTTAATGGTTTGGGCCATTGGTGATAACAAATGTTTTTTCTTATGGTGCAGTTAAGTTGAAGGTAGAAGACAACTGCACCTTTAAGGTAAACGATCACTTGCTCAAGCATTATTTTAAAGGGGAAAACATAGATAGTGACACCACTATTGTGGTTAGTGCAAATTCATTGTAAGAACCAGGAAAGTTGGGCTAGCGATTATACACTAAGCGCTTTACGGGAGGCAGCCCACGTCCAAAAAAAAAAAAAAAAATTGAAGGCCAGCATTTTTAACTAAAGGCCACTAGCCTTTAGAAAAAAAAAAAGAAAAAAGAAAAAGCCTGTAATTTGAATTCAAGGTTGCCAACCTTTCTTCATAACACTTTAAGGCCAACCATGTACGTTGTCGGTGTATAGATGCAAGGGGCCGGCATACATACTGCTATAAAGCATATGTCGGGGATTTTTTCTCTCTCCTCTCTTCATTTTCAACCCCCGACCTTTCCTTCTTCCTTTTCCTTCTCCTTAGTTCTCTTATACACATTTTTTTTTCTCTCCTTAGCCTTCCCACATTCACCTTCACTTCATCTTCATCTTCCAATCTCACATTAGCCTTTCCCCCTTTTAGATTTGTTCTTCAACTTTAAGAACGTCGCTTAAAAAGCTCTAACCATAGAGAAAGAAGCAAAAGATTGCTACTGCATCATCTTCAAGAACCCTAGGTAGAGATTTGCTGTCACACTAAGATTATGCCAAAGAGTGGAAGAAGAAATTGCAAAAGATGACATTTATGAATCATCAATATTTGGATTTGACTCTATTGTAAGAATATGCAATGGATGAGAGGATTTAGCAGATTGTGCCAGACAAGACTTGGTTTAGATCATTTGAGATCAAGGAACCAACATTAAAAAATGTCACAATAGAGTTCTTATCCACTTTGCAGTTGGATAGAGATGAGAAATCGTCTACTATGACCTTTTAGGCATATGGAGATATTCATACGATAGAACTCAAGCAGATTGGTTACTTTTTGGGATTGTATGATGATGAAGAGGTGGATTTACCCAACTTTTGGCTTAATGAACTAATTACTGAAAAATTCTAGCACTAGATGATTCAACCAAGGTGGGATGACTTTATACCTTCCAAGTCTCTTGCTACTACTTTTGTAGTAATGGAGCACAAGTTGTTCCACCACATACTTGCTCGCACCATTAGCTGTAAGAAAACCAGCTACAGTAAGGTAGCAAGTTTTGATATGTTTTATCTTTACAACTTGATTTCTGGATATTAGATTGATCTTGGGTTAGAAGTAGCCAATTTCATTTACAGACAAGTGGATAATACAAGGACACATGTCATTTTTGTGGAGGCTATATCATAGCATTGTTGAAAGGAATGGGGATTTTTCAACAACTTGAAGGGGATGGGGATATTACATGTAAGCCCATCTTAGCAGCACCCTTTAGGAGTTGAGGATTGTTGAAGATAACAAATAAGTGAAATCTAGCTAATGAGGAGGATGTTTCTGAAAAATCCCCCTGTTGCAAGAGTTTCTATATCTTATCATCCTCCTTCTCCAGTTAGTGGTTATGAGCAGCTAAGCGTAGAGATTAGGGAAGTTAGGAAGGAAATCCGAAAAGAGCGGAAGAAAAACAAGAAGTTTAGGATTACTTTGTTTGATATGCTAAAATTCGCTATATTTTGCTTCTAGCCAGCAGCTGTAGAGCATCTATATTATGAGACTTCTAGTGAGGAGACTAGCAGCATAGAGCGGGAAAGCTAGACCCTTTGTGCGCTTTCTAATGTTTTCCACGTTATTTTCTTTTTTTTTTTTCTTAAATTTTTATTTTTTTTTATTTTTTTACTTTACTGTTAGTTTATTTCTTTTTAGTACCCACTTAATTGGGTAGACTCTGGATAATTGCTATTACTTTATACCTTTGAGTAACCTTTTATCCTATATTTGCTCTTTTGTCTTTCTTTATGTTTGTAGAGCTAGGGTTGATTTGAACTTGATGATCTTTTACATGATATCATGGTTGGAATTCTCTTTTGTTGCTAAAAACTTGCAATCAGGGAAGTATTGGTTTTTCATTTTCTGTTATTTTCTTCATCTACTATTGTACATTGAATTGGAGATAGTATGGATACTATCTATTCTAAAGTGTGGGCAAGGGAATATAGGAAAGGGAGTTTTGATTGAATATTGTGACATTTAATGCCTGTTTTTTTTTTTTTTTTTATAAATGGTTACACCTCTTTATCACCTTGAACTTTATTTGTCCTTAAGTATTTAGTAATTTTTAGGCCTTACTTTTGATTTTCTTGTGTGGAATCTAGAGATTATACAAAGAAAATTGTTGATAGCATTTGTTTGTGATTTGCTTGAATAATTGATCACTGAGGTACCATACTCAACATTATTGTGATTTTTGTACTTAGTTAAAATTCATTAGTCAATTTTTTAGGAACCCAATTTACCTAGTTTTTAGCCTTAGAATTTGAAGTTTAAGCGTCGGTCGAGTCCTTAAGTGAAAAGTAAATAGGTTTACTTCTATATAAGGTTAGTTAGTATATTTTCTTTTTAGTTGTTCTAACAGCACTTTAACACTTAGTGAAAGAGGTAAATGAAGTTTTGTACTTTGTGATTCCTATAAAAGAAGTCTGAAAAATTTTAGCAAGCATTCAAAAAGTTATGCAAGTAGAGTCTTTACTCCAATAATTTAAGTAATTGAGTTAAGAGTATCATAACTTGAATGTTAGAGTGAGGAAGAGTTCGTAGGGGTCCCTTTAAAACTTGGTCACTTGGGTGATGAGCCCGAGATGTGCCGACTTAATGCACTCACTATAGCGAAAATGGCGGAAAGGCAAAGTTCAGTATTTGAACTCAAAAGAAAAAAGAAAAAAAAAAGTGAATGAAATATGGAAACTTTAAATGCAAATCAATAAATGAATTAAGGCTTGTAATAAAAAGGAAGAAAACCTAGTGATAGAGTAGATATCATATGCTTTCATTATCTTATTAACTTGTTTGGAGGAATAATTAGAAGGATCATATGCCTGTTAACAGCTATGAAGTTTAAATAAGCATTTTTCCTTTTAAGATTGAGTATTTGCTTTTGAAATAAAAATCTTAGGCTAAACGCTTAGATTAAAATTTGTTTTCTCTAGAGTGGCTAATTAATTTTAATTGTAGTACCCTAATCACATATTCAGATTTGGTTTGAGTAGTGGGCATCACAAACTAGTGAGTCTAAAAGTGTGAAATATTAGACGTTTGAATTTGTAATTGGAAAATTTGTATTTTTGATGATAGATTTCTTTCTTTAGTTTTATTTATTTTGCTTGAGGATAAGCAACAGTTAAAGTGTGGGGAAGTTGATAAAAACATATTTTAGTATGTGAATTATGTGGAATTATTATTAATTTTATGGAAATCATTAAGAAATGGTATTTAAGTATATTCATTTGGATATTTCAAGTTTTAGAGGATTTGGAGGGGAAATATAAGCAATTTGGAAGAGTTCTATGCAATTGAAGGAAACTTGAATCAATTTGCAACACTTAGGAATGAAAGTAGCCGACCTTGAGTTGGCTTACAATTGAACATCGTTGGCTTACAATTGAACATTGGCGGCCTACATTCAACACCGCCGGCCTTCAATGAAAACAACCAGCTTTGATTTCTAGCCTCAATCAGTTGAGAGCCATCTTTTATGTGCTTTATAAGTAGGCGTTTGTTGATATTTTAGGGGACTTTTGCAATTCCTTTTAACTTAGAACTTAGAGAATTTTAGAAGAAGTTAGAGAGATATTTTGCAAATTATTTTGGTGATAGTTAGTAGATCATTGAGAAGACTTTGCCATTGTTGTGGAGATCATTCTTAGAGTTTTTGCAATTGAAGTTTCTTTTATCATAGTTATAGAATTGGTGATTTCTATCATGTTACTATTTATGCAATTCTGTGATTCATTTTTATTTCCAATCATGAACTTCTTTGTAAATTCTATTGTGATATGTGCTTTTATTTTAATTTCCATGATTGGCTAGGTTTAAATTGTGAGGAATTGATGAAACATTAGGTAGTTAAGATGATAATTGTAGTTATAGTATAAGGTTAATAGATGTGCGGATAATTTATGATTGCAATTTCTATAATTTCAATTATAATTCTCTATTAGTTATAATTGTTAGAAGCACTATTGATATGGGAGTTGATATAAGGGTTTGTTAGAAATTCTTGATTAAATTAATTTGCTAATGTGGAAGCAGCATTAATTAGATTAGTTAGAAATTATTCAAAGATTAATGCAATGTCTCTAGTTAATTATTCGCTAAGACATTAGGGATAATTAATTTAGGGCATTAGTCGATCATAGCATTAGGAGATGTATGATTGTAATTTAGAGTCCATTGTTAATTAGAGATGTAAGAGTTGACTAATTAATGAGAGGTTTAAGTCCTTAATTTTTAAGGTATGATAATTTCACTTGAATGACTACATAGTTATTAATCCATGTAACATGATAGCAATTTGATTTGCAAAATTAGGGTGGATTCTATTTTTCTTACATTCTCAATTGATTGTTTTGTTTTAGATATATTCTCATGATTTTCTCTGTGACAGTTTTAGAGTAATTATTAGATTAGTTAATTTATAATCCAAATTCAATTGCCTAAATATCGATAAGAACTATCATAGGTTTAGTAATTTCATAGTCTTTGAGGGATCGATAACCTTACTTACTGTTTAGTACTTAATTTTGACCCTGTATCCTTGCTAGAGGATTTGCTATATTTTTAAATATATTTTGAGTGGATCAAGTATCTACAAATTTTTGAACGGATTGCTGGGGGTAGAACCATAGCAAGGAAGTTAGTTGAAGGAGCAATTGTGAGAAACTTAGAACACATTACAGTTAAGGAGATGTGGCACTTTGAATTGCAGTGGAGAGACGAGGAAGTTGGTTTCGAATTAACCGAAATATTACAAAGGCATATAGGGCTAGAATTATTGCAGCCTAGAAGGAAGGATATGTTAATTGCAGACCCTAATTTACACATTAGCCCATCAATCAAGGAGCTATATAGTTTAATGAAGAGATCTGAAAATCCAAAGGTTGAGGATTCGAATTGGTTGTGGAAGTCAATATTAAGCCTAAAGGTAAAGTTGTTCATTTGGAGAGTGTTAATTAAGGGGTTACCAGCAGTAAAAAGATTAAAATTGATATTCCCGAATCTTTCCAATTTATGTCCTCAGGGATGTGGGTAGAAAGAAGATACCGAAGATGCTTTAAGAATCTGCCCAGCAATACAATCTATTTAGGAACAACTAAAGCTAAATATAATAGTTAAGTCATTGAATAATCTATCTTTTCAGGATTGGATAATTTAGTTAGCAAAACAGAGGAGATCAATGCAAAAACTTACAGAAGCACCGCAGCCAATTGTTTTTGCTTTTTTGCTCTCTAGATGATTTAGCATCAATGCAATTTAATCTACAAGAATCAACCGCAGATAAATTATGATTTGGCACAAGTTATTTGTTGTAAAGAGAATGAATTTTGGGCATTAAACAAAAAGAAGAAGAGGTTAAAGAAACTCTTTGTTCAATTAATCAAGTGGAGATTTCCACAAGAAGGTTGGGTACAGATTAACACAAATGCGTCTTGGCATGGATCATTAAGCCAAGTATCTGTTGCAGTTGTATTTAGGGACGAAAATGGAGATTGGATATTGGGTGTAACAAAAAAAGTAGGCTATATCAACATAATACCTGTAGAGTTATAGGCCATATACTATGCTTTGATAAATGCAAGGCATTTGAACATGAGATTTATTGAGATCCGATTTGATTCTCTGCTAGATGTTAATCTCCTTCAAAACTATAGTTCTTTTAATTATTAATGGAGATTTCACAATTTGTTATGTTTTTCCAAAGCCTTAATAACCCAATTTGGTGGTATCCAATTGAATATCAACCTAAGGAGTCAAATCAACTAGCAGACACCTTTGCAAATTTTGGTTACCGTATGAATGCAGAAGACATGGTGGCGTTTGTTCCCTTGAATCAATTTCTCCATATTTTGAAGGAGGACTTCAATCCTTATGTAAATATTAGGGAGCATGTTGATAAGGGATGAAAAATTGTAATGGAAACATTGTTTTGGAAGGTAGTCTACGTCATGCATATATTTTGTGTTTGTTGACAAGGAGTTGTTAGTCATAGCTAAGGTGTGTGTAGATTTGATCGATTTTAGGTCTCTATCGTCTAATATGTAGTAAACTGAAGTAATATACGATCTACTCTATTAATGTAATGCACTATTTCTTTCATCGGAAAAAGAAAAAAGAAAAATGTGTCTAACTTGTTTGATTATTCTACAAAATTTCCTTGTTATACAATTTGTTATTCCTTTGGATATTTTCATCTTTGTCTTCGACATCACTGATAGTGTAGGTGCAACTGCTTATCCTGTACAGTATGTAGGGCAAGTAAAGAGACAAGATAGATAATAAAATGAGAACCAAAAAGGAAGTGGTTGAAAAATCCTTAGAGCAAGTTGCTATGTGGCGACTTGATATTAAGTCTTTTATTCTTTTGTGTATTTTTCTGATAAGATTGTGCGTTTCTCTTTCTTTTTTCTTTTTCTTTTTTAAAATAACACTGGTATAAAGGTGATAAAAGTTACTAACTACCTTTTTTTGTAACTTTTTGATTACAATGTGATTTTTTGAAATGTGATTTTTTGAAATTTAACCAGAAAACTAAGATACTTTCGAGACTTAAAAGGTCAAGTTTGGTTTATCTTTTATTTTTTTTTTGTTTATATCTTATTTGTATATATTTTGTATTTCATTTGTATTTGTTTGAAATATGGTATTTGAAAAACTATCATATCTGTATCTTATCTTATCTGTTTCTGTTTTATAATTATGGTAAAGGTAGTGATTAGAGTATTAGAATTGAAAAATGAAGTTTCAAGTACTTTTAAGAGAAAAGATTGGAAAAAAAAAATATATTTTATGCATTAAAAATGGTTATTTTAATTGGATAATTAATTTTAAAAAAGAGGTATATATGAAATTATATTTCTATTTTTTTTTATCTTATTCTTATCAAATGCAAAATTTAAAATAGATAACAAAAAGACACTAATAAGATGAAAAAAAAAAAAAACCAAACAGTACTAAAAGCGACTTTCCCAAGTGTATCTAGGGAGTGGCCCTATGAATATACTATGTAATACAAAAGAGAAACATAAACTTGGATTTGTAAAATCCGTATCGACGTGTATTTGTTCTACATTTGTTTTGTGTATTTCTTTTATCTTGTTAGTATTTTTGTTATCCAAACACCGATATGCAATTTTCAAATTGATGCTGAAATAAAATAAATACTATGCCAAGAAAATTGAGCCAAAAGGCCTGCTATTGCCATACGATTGCTTAACATGTCAATAACCTCATGTTCGTCTTGATTGTGCTTATGCCAATTGTAATTAGTAATGCGGAGTTAGGCCTCCTGTCTCTTTTTCAATTGTTTTTTTTTTTTTTCGAGATTTCTACTTTGTGTAGTCCAATTAAGAGATCATAATTTAAAGCTTTGGAATCACATCATATCTTATCAAAACTAAAAAGGTAAGCTACAATTTTATCATAATCTGAAGATCCAAATCTTTTATGTCTTTGTAGCAGGAAAATTGGAAACGTCTCTGAAAATTTCTAATAACTTGAAAACTAGCCGTTTTTTGTCAAGGGTAAAGGGAAAAAAAAAAAAAAAAAAATTGGGTACATTAACAAATAAAGGGACTAGGTGCCTTTATTTATAACGAGGCAGAACCCTCGGATCGAGGCCCATTTTTGGATTTGCAAGCCTTATTGGGCTTCAGACCGCCCACCCAACGCTGAGTTCATCATCCGGTGGCTTCCGTTCCTTGCTATTATCTTAAAGTTTAATTATAGAACATCCGGCTATATTTTCACACTGCATAACTATGTTTTGGTCTTTACACTTCCATACTTATGTCTTCTTCTCTTCAAGAAATATTACTTAGATTTTAAATGGAATAAAACAATTTTAGACCTCAACGTTTCACTGTTTTTCTATTCAAATTCGAAACCTATAATTTTTTTTTTTTTAATTTTGTTTGTAAACTTATTAAATCACAATTGCATACGTTTATCAAATATAATAAATGCCGTTTATCAAATTGAGCAAATCGTACATTTTATCCAATATCACGTAGGCACCAAGACTGACGTTGTCTTTCTGCTTCTGTAATATCAATCTCATCATCGGGACTTGATCTATTTCCATTTACATAGTAATGTAATAGATGTTACTTATCGTAGAGAGAAGTCAGTTATCAAACGAATCATATCACCTCATCCGTGTACGTTTTCAACAAATCGTACATAATATAATACAGTGAATCCAATAATTTACACCCAACGGTTTATTATCCACACGAAACTCCAAGGGGTGCATTACTAGATTTAACCGGTACTGGCTATACTTTCGCTGTCTAAATTTGACAAAGTAAGTGAACAATACAAGTCATTGCAAAATTTGGCAAATTTCTCTTCCACTTAAAGATAGATACAAAAGGATGCCAAGCCGTTCAAATCTTATAAATACTTCTCACGGTAGTCCGCGTTTCAATTTTCATGGAATAGAGCAATAAACATCGTAAATATGTGCATTTATCTCGACTTCTTTCGTTCTTTTAACTTTCTAGGTTTAATGATTTGAGCCCTAAGGCCCCTTTTACAAGTTTTCTCAATTTGGGATTAGCCGATTACTTGGGTTTTACCTGTTTTTCCATTTTTGTTATACAAGCATTATATACACAAATGTATATATATATATATATATATGTGGATTGCTAGATATTATTTCACTTATCTTAGTTCTTATTTATTTAGAAACCAAGAATATGAAAAATGTTCGAATAATTTAAACTCTCTTACTTGTGTTAATAGGCACATGATTCACCCTCCCTCAAATGAAGATAATTTCGTGCCAATCATATGATAATACCTGGAACGTTTATATCTTCTTCCTCTACATTTGTCTTTGCTTAGATTCAAAACGAAGAAGCGTCTCTTCTTCATCCAAACATCGATTTTATGACGTTAGGTATTTCTCGTGTCATTAGACAAATAGTATTATGGTTTCTTGAGAATATTAAGCTCCGTTTTATTTTTCCTCGAGGAGAATACATGTTGACTACTTGGTATCTAGCTATGGTTCCATATCTATTCTTTTCACCAAATAAAATTTACTCATGATGATGGCTGAAAATTTAATCAGGCATTTGTCGTCTAAGTTATGAGTGATTCATGCCTTTGTTTATTTGATAAAGCTTGAAAATTACATAATATTACTCCATAGATGGAAAACTGACAAAAAGAAAAGATAACCAAAATTGCAAGATGATAACAAGAGTAGAGTTTATTTTAGGCAAATATATAAAATGGTGGTAATATTCTTTGCTACTTTTATTATAAGAGCCCAACAAGATCTTAAGTTATAATGTTTGTATGAGGGTTTGCTATGACTAGCCGATCATGTGTAAGAAATGTGTTAGTTGATCTTATAGAGTTCATGATTTGATGACACGTGTATTGATATCATAGGAAGAGGTGAGGTGGAAGATTAGACAAACTCTATCTCGTGTGCGCCTGTGTGATCGTTTATCGGTCTCTATCTTGTGAATCCACTGGATAAGGGAAACCTGTTGATTGAATCCATTACCATCTAACATAGGCATGTGCTATTAAGTGTTCTCAACTTGTTCTTCACAAGAAGGTTGATTTGATCTTTTGTAGAGGTGTTTATCAATAGGACTTTTACGTTGCTCTTGAGCTTAGCAATATGTAGAATGTGTCCAAATTAACAAATTGGCCTACATATAGATTTTAGATGCTAGTCTTGACCATTAGATCATTTTGAGATGGATAACTGAGATTTGACGTTGAAGTTAATCTTTGAATCTCTCCTAATGATTCAATGACCTATTTGATCCATTTTTTTCTTAATGGGTGTAGGTTTTGGAAGTGGACCTTGACATGGGCCTGCATAATCTCAAAAGCTTACAATGAAAAGAAGAAATCCATCTTCAAATGATAGCCTTAAGTCTTTGCATTTGTCCACATAAGGCCTTTTGAAGCTAAATGAAGCCAAAATGAGCTTAGAAAAATCATTTTTAGACTTACTTTTCATGCAATGAGATGAGTAAGTAAGGTTAAGAGTAGAAAAATCAGTTTACAATTTGTATTTCAAGCAATTAAGCCATATTTCCATAGAGCATCTTTAATTGGGTCCTACTTTTTTCCCATATCACTAGCCAATCAAAGCAATCGATGATATTAAATTGGGCCAAAAATCCAATTATTGAAACGATACAATGCTCATGAGATCCTATGCAAAATGAATGACCATGGGGATGGAGCTTAGATACTTTTGAAAAATTGAGAACTCGTGTACGTTAGATCTAATTTTGTCCATTCTATGGAATAAATGGAATTTTATCCATCGAGATTGTTTAATACATAAAGTTATTGTCCAATTTGCCATAATTTCATGTTATAGCAATAGACAAATTCTTTAATTCAATGTTTGGTTTGCATATTAGCCTAAGTTACTTGACAATAGAGCCTTTGAAATATTGAACTAAAATTAAGAAAAATTGTACCATATATTTTGTAACACAAAATTTATTTCATAGTAAAAAATAAATATATCTTCGAAATTTAAAAAATAACCCTAGACTAGGTTTGAAATCATAACTTTGAACTTATTGGAATTTATAACATGAATAATCTCTTTTTATTTTTTTAGTTTTTTTTAATTATAAAAATCTATATCAAGTACTGTACACATTAAATGCGGTACATGGTAATTAAACTATCATGCTCTCCTTCTGTGCTGTTTTATCTACCAAACAATACTTATGGTCCTCGTAGCCTAATGACTTGGTTAATACTATCCTATTTATCATGATCTAACGCCCTTCACCAAAAATATATATTTTGTTAAGCGTGAATTTGGTCATATCAAAGGGATGGTGATAAATATGGAGTGTCTTAGAATTTGATTTTCCATCACCAGTGTTGTTAAGATTCCAAGTTATTGAAATCTATAAGATTACCTTGTAACACAACCACATTCTTTGTAAAAATACATTTACGAACTGGTTTCCATAAAATAAACTAAACCCAAGGGCTTTTAAATTTTAATGTTTTAAAAGATTTCGCCTCCCCTACGCTACATTGTCGGAGACATACTCGTAAATTAAATTATTTTCCACATCTTTGTGTCCAACTTTCCAAGTCGCTACTAGACCGTATTTCAAAAACACACACTCATCCGACAATTCATACATGACGTTAACTTGTTTTACGATTTCGCATGCATGAGCATGGTTTACGTACAATCACAAGCAAAGTAACGCGGTAGGTAAAATGGTCCAATATATTGCATTAACTTGTTTGAATGAAATTACCAAACTTTGTTTCTCAATTACACATGTGGTCCGGTCCATTTCATTTGCTGCCAAAATATTGTATATGTGTAGTGTAGATATGCCGTGCATTGAACGAAAATACCATTTTCGAATCTCATCATATCTTTTGAAATAACGAAAAAATTGACATGGAATGGAAAATCGCGGCGACCATTTTGGATGGTAATTGAAAGATTTTTCCAGCATGATATAGTTAATATTTTTACGCTATTTTCTACTTTCCTTTGATCCCAATAGCCATATAGAAAGAAACGTAATAAATGCAAACTCAAAAGTGAAGGCTTTAATTAAAATGGCATGGAATGGGTCAATCATCCACTCTGAACAAAAATGGTTGAATTCTTTTTTTTTTTTTTTTATCAAAAAAATGAATTCAAATTAATAAGGAGTATTCACCCGTGTTGGTTTTTGGTTAAAATATCATTTTATTATTTTTCTCGAGATATGTATTTACATTACTAGTGGTAACTATATATATATATAAATCAAACAAAGACGTGGCGAGAAAGGGACTATGTTATCGATTCGTTATCAAAAACATTTCTATATGATTTAGAAGGTGTAATAATTTAGATAGCATGTTTCAATTTGGTATCCAAATTTAACTTTAAAAAAGAAAGTCTCGATGCCTTGCACAACGACTTAGAAAGTTTTAACACTCCAAGTGATTGGTAAAATTATCATGATGTTATTAATTTCCTAAACTATGGTTTTGAAACTCAGGACATTTATCCATGCTGTCTATATTGAGCTAGTTTCTTGCTCCAGATTGATCTCATTGCAATCTAAGTCAATTTTTAAATTGGTTACTCAAGCAGTTCATTGAGAGGAGCTCAAACTTTACTGTATATATCTTGTCAAGTTTAAGTTAAACTTCAATGTAAGTAGTAGTTTAAGTTCGAGTACAGTTCAAGCATGATTATTATTTTAATATAAAGTGGGAAAAATAAAAAAGAACTAAGTTTCAAAATAGCAATTTGGATTGCATTCAAATTAAAAGTTTTATGATCAAATTGAACTTTAGATTTTCAATTTATAAAGCTTAAATTTGAACTCAATCTTGTATCCTCTCGATGGTATCCCTGAGATGGACCCATGGACTGGTTTCGTGGAGTAATTCATGTATCTTGAGGTAGCTTTTACATGTAATGATTTTACATGGGGGCAGGAAAAAAAAAAAAAAAACATTGTGGAGAGTTAAAACAAATGATAAGGGTTTTGTCAAATTGCGAAGCGCATTATTTATGTCATGGAATTCCGACGTCCCAAAGTCTTTGCATGTGGTCAGAAGTTCAGAACTTTAAGACCACAAGACTACTTCGCATTTATGAAAGCGAATTGCATGTCTCCCACCACAAAAAAACAATGTTTCTTTCATTGGTGGTCCTTCTTTCTTGGTTCATTGTCCCAGCATAATATATTGGACTCGGGCCTAACCTATGTGCACATAGAACGGGCAGACTTCTCCCATTGTAACACTTACAATCCAGCAGACACGTATTTGACGGTACTGATTGTTAAATTGACTATGATGATAGTGTGATCAAAACTTAATTCATGCGAAAATAATACGATAAACATTTGGATATAAGTTGAATTAGCAACGTTGTATAATAATAGTCTCCGTTTGCACCGCTTTAATAAGGTTTATCTCTTTCCTGCACTATTAAAAACTTTAATTCTCTGTTTGAGCTTGGGCACAAAGGTTTAGTATTTGGCTTGTAAATTTTTCCCTACATATATATCGGATTATCGACATTTGCTGCTCTAAGTTAGAAGAAGGGGGGGACTATTAACGGAGTCAACAATTATGTATACATCCAAAAGTAATTCAACAAGCCTTGGATATGATAATATTTTCCAATAGACCAACATTCTTGCTTGGGACAAAGAAAACTCGCGTTTTCAAAGTTGTGGCTCCCTCATGGAAACTGACCCTAAGCACTTACAAGAATTATTAAAGGGCAAAATGATGACTATGGCCAGCACTTCGACCTAAGTCATCAGGTGTTATTTCATTTTAAATAATTATATAAATGCGAAGAGAAGTCAAGTTTCATTATATTAATATTTGTAGTGGACTTGTAGCTGCGTTTGGAATTTCATAGAAAAAGATTGGGATGAAATGGAAAATAATAAACTTGTACTATGTGATTTTGTCTAATACAAAACCAAGTAGCTGGTCGATGGATGTGTTATTATTTTTACATGCATCGTTTTGTCTGTTTATGTAATTTAAATGGGGCTGGTTGGTATAAAGATGCAACAAGAGCCATTAGATTAAGGATGTCGGAATATAAGATCACAAGCCTGAAGAACAAACTTTTCTCGTCTCCTCCTCCTCCTCCTCTTTCTGAAAGCGCATATTAAAATTCTTCAAATTTTCTTTTTATAACTAAAGCACATGTTACATTTGATGCTCATATAAATGAAGTCCTATATGAATTATGAAAAAGAATAAGTAGTACTTTATAAAGTCAAAATAAAAATTATCAAATCAACGTTATTGTAATTTTTTGTATAAACGATTGAAATTATCCACTAATCACCTACTGACTTTGTTATTCAGGTAAATGATTTAGAGAAGAAGCCTATAGAAAGTGAAAAGTATTGCTAATATTTGAATGTTGGCATCCTTCTATGATAGCCTATAGCCTATAGATGAGGGTGTGGTTGGAATGAAGTGAATTGTGCAATTGAAAAATCGGAGATAAATTGTAAGGTCTTTCTATGAAGGGATAAGATAATCAGTTTGTTTCACCTTGTTTTGAAAAGGAGGTTTAAGGAAGGCTGGGAATGTAACATTTTTAACATACTTTTAGGATAATCTATAGATAGAGAATATGATTCATGTAAATTACATAATGAAAAAGGGGGAAGAAATTGTAAAGTCTTTCGATGAGGAGGGAGATTATGACACTTTATGTGAATGAAGTAAGATGAATTGTAGGAGAGAATAGATAAAAGTTTATAAGACAAGATAAAGAGTATCTAATTAATAATGATTATAAATTTTTAGTTAAGTGATTGAAAGATGTCTATTAATTTTTATTGTTTTTTGGAAGCAAAGCATTACATTATATTTGTGATTTTTTTTTTCTTTTTTTGCCCATGACACATGCATGCTCCTTGAGTATTTGTGTTTGAGCTCATTCGAATTTTACATTTATTGACGAGAAATGAGCAACTATAAAGTAAAATGGCAAAAAAAAAAAAAAAAAACTTAAAATGTGAGTTTTTATCAATACGTATGTGTGTGTGTATGTATATATACATATGTATATATTTATAACAATAAGGAATCGAATAATGCAGAGCAACATGAGGAGTAATTTTCTTGCACTTGCCAATCTTGAACTGTTGGAAAATTACAGATGCAATAGTGGACCACTTCTCCATATGCAATTTTCGTAGTTCAAGTGATAGAAATTGTCGTTCAACAAGAGATGTCAAAACCGGTCATTTTATGATAACAGTTGATTCGCAAGTTGCAAGCCCGATTCAAATAATCGAAATTGTCATTTAACGAGAGATTTTTAAACCGGTCATATTACGGTAATTACAGCATATACAAGTTACAAGCCCGATCTAGAATTAACTAGTGTTTGGTTTAATTTTATTCACATGGTGGAACCATCATAAATAACCACCACCATCCAATGTATGATTGTTGATGATTTCTAATTACTGATTCTTTATATTAAAAGTAATTTTTTTTTTTTGGAAAGTTAAGCATAACTACATTTAAATATTTTTTTGTATCCATATCTAATCAATAATTTTCATGGTTAAATTGCAATTTTTGCTATTGCCGTAGTCCATACTAGCTTGCCCCACGCAGAAAATACGACCCTCTGCACGCGATAATGCATTTTTTTTTTTATATATTATATCTTTTGACCAAATATTTCCTCTATTATTTTATTCGGCCTTTTCTAAATGTGACGCAAGGGGTAAGTCCTCCATTACCACATGTAAATCGTCACCCCTCTACATATACGATTATACACATGGAACAAGGAACATTTGATTTACATGTAACTTCAAATGCATGATAGCAACGTTTGGTATTGTCCCATACATTGTCGAGAGTGACTAGACATAGAGAACTGATATATCCTTTGATGGCATAGGCAGATAATGCACACTTGAAAGAGACTATAAATTTCAAGTGTCATGAGAACGGTTCAAGGATTGACTAAAGTAGACGTAGAAATCAGAAAATTTGGTCAGGGACACACATCGTAATGGATATCACACTCATAGGATACATCATACACATTCACAACGTCTATATACATATTCATATAATTTAATCATTAGTTTGAATTAAGTTCAGCTTTAGTGGTTTTTAAACTGTAGAGGTTTTATTTCAATAATTGGATCATCTTGGTCCAATTTAATATCTAAATCATCGGTTCGAGGCATTACGTATCTGTAGAGAGTAGAAGGCAATCCGAACTTTATGTTAAATCTAAGCTTGGTTTTCTCTCTCTTTTAACTCTTTTATTTTTAGCACTTATTATTATTTTGATTATACTCATTGTTGTTGGAAAATAAGTAACAAACAAGAAATAGGTTTTATGTTGGGCCTTAGGTGGATTCAAGTTCAGATCAGGGTTGAAATAGTACAACACTGTGGTTGTGTTTTTTAATTTCGTGGAAACACTACGGTGGTTGTCACATCGACTTGGTTATTTTAGGAGTAGCATCTTGGTATTAATGGTTCCCACTCAGGTTGCATGGTGTTAGTGGATCTTGAATACTTCTTCTTGGACGAATTTGGATTTCAATATTAAAGGTAGTGCTAATTGAATCAGTGAAAATGTTATAATTTGCTTCAATTTTATGCAAATCAAAACAAATTTTAGAATGAAGTTTTAGGGTTCACTGGAGCATCCTCTAGAGAGAGAGACCATAACAAAATGGCACAAAACTGGGAACTTGCTGATTGAGAGTTTATTCAGATGCAGCTAGCTGAACTAAAGTAGAGAGTTTTTGAGTACTTAGTTGTTTCGCGAGAACTTACAGACACATAAAACATATAAATGATTATGTTTCCGATTCAAAAATTTGAGGGGAAAAGAGTAAGAATGTGAACAACCACAAATGTTATTAAATCAAACATAAAAAATGCACATAAATAAAACCCAAGTTCCTCTATAACCCAATTTTACAATCACTATCATGATAGACTTCAAATCAACCCAAAAATGCAAAGGAACCAAAATAATAAAATAAAATAAAAAAAATCCCTGAATGATTTACCTTTGTTATGAATCTCGGAGTTGGCGATGGAATGTGACCAAGAGAGAGAGAGCAAAAGAGATAAAGTGAGAAAAGGATGCTACCTGAGATGCCTCAAACTCAAAACTTATTGGGTTCGAATTTAAGTATTCATATTGGTTCTAAACCCTACCTAAATCTCACAAGGCTCGTACAACTTACTTGTATTTAGAGGTGGGCGTGGTTCAATTTAGTATGGTTCGCTTTTGCTTATCAAATTGAACCTAATATAATGGTTCGATTTTTTTTTTTTGAATTCAAATATAATCAAGTAGTTCAGTTTATAAAATTTTTGAACTAAATTAAAACCGGTTTGGTTGAGTTGGATTCACGATTCGAACCGTTTATTTCAAATTTTTATTAAATATTTTTATTTTCAATAAATATGAAATTTTAAATGGAATTTACTCAACTTAATTTTAATAACTGATACAAAATTATGATAAAGAATAATAAGATATGAAAAATTTGATGAAATTTATGAAAATTAATGAAAAAAAGTATAAAAAAATACAAAATAATTGTATAAATTATTTTTATTTAACTAAACGGTTCGATTCGATTCGTTTATACATAACCAAACTGAACCGTAAACTAAATGGTTTATGAAAAAAATCAATTTTTCTGTTGGATTTGATTTAGTTCACCCACTTTCATCTCCATGCATATTGATGCTCAATGGTTTATTTACCTCGTAGCCAAATTTTATGTGTAAAACTTGCCTCCCAAAATTTAGAGGAAACCTTTTAGTTACCATGCACGTTGATTGTGCTTATTTCCCCCTTAGTGGAACGTCATGCTTGAATATTATGTGTTGGCTCATGAAAAATATCCTGGGAGTTCTTTCAAACCTTATTCTCAAACATTATCGTTTTCATTAGAAAATCTCGAATTCTTGGCGATGGTTGGTCAACAGCCGGAGCCCCTTCGCAAAAGGCTTTTGACATCCCATTGATTTTGTTTGTTGTGGGATCTTTAATGGATTTGTAATTTAGGTAAGATCTGATGAGTAGAATTGGATAACAGAAGGAGAATCGGATAGTATAATACAAAAAAAGAATAGAACAGTATAATTCTTTTATATCATATTTAGTTTATATAATATCGGATACGAATTTTATGATCGATAAAAATTAAAATATTTATATAATAAAATTCAATATAGATATTTGGAAACTTAGTTAGGGTTCCTTTCGGAAATTGAAATATATATTTATTTTATATTTTGGAATAGATTTTTTCCACCACTGAATATATGCTACAAACCTTTTCAGTTTTAGTCCAATACCTCAATGTTTTTTTGTCCGATAACTTTAATCAATATGCAAGTCAAACAATGTACTAAAATGATTGTACAGTACTATACTAACATGGTGATCAAATAATACCCGAATAGCGTAGTATAAAATATACGATCCAATTGCTTCTTACATTACAGGCACTCGGACCCTGATGTACGTGACGCCGAGCAACTTTCTTGCATAGACCATTAAGTTGTAGCACCTTTAGCCCTTGAGGACCCTAAATGTAGCATAAAGTAGCGAACTAAATGAAGGGGTCTCTTCCTTATTAGGGTTGCAACAACGTAACATCAATGACAAAATTCTTTTCTTTGAAAGGACGTACGATTCTTAGCTGAAATTGTTAAAAGGTTTTGTTCCCATAATGTCGCAAATGAGTTACTCGAATGTTATGACCAAAAAAGAAAAGAGAATTATGATATTCATGTCCTATTTACATTTTGTTTTGAACTGAGAATTAGCATATTGAACCCTTTTTATGCGAGAATTGATAAAAGCTTCTATCAACCGATGTGTTGTGTATTTATTAAAATTGAAAGAGGAAAAAATTTTGCGTAATTTAATATTAATTGTTTATAAAAAATAGTTGTTGAGGATGTTATGAGTTTATCTAAACAAAATGAGTAATATCATATTTAATTAAAAGGAAATGCATCATTTTCAATTTTTTTTTCCTTTATCATGGTACACTCTAGAGGTGAATAGGTGATCATATTATATCATATGCTCTACTGTACCATATAAATTTTTTAAAACCTACTCTCATAGATAAGGAATAGATACAATGTCTTCATACTTCTTACCTACCTTAAAGTTTATACTCTAAAGTATGTGGGCTACATATTTAAGGCAATCTTATACCTACCCAGTAAAAAATACCAAATAACAATAATAGATGTAAAATAATATCATATTTTTACCTTCTAAGTTCTAAAAAGAAAAAGAAATAAAGAAATAAACATATAGGTTATAACTCAAGCCTATTATTAATAAAAAATCCGAAAGAACTTAATTTTTTGCTTCATTTCTTACACTTCTCTTTTATTTCATTTTCACGTTTTAATTTTTTGCCTCTCTTATCTCATTTCTTACCTAGTTTAACCTTGTCCTTACTATTATATTTTACATTGAATCTTATACTAGTGAACTTATAGTAATAGATTTGGTATTATATATTTTAAGCCAATGAATAAAACTTTTAAGTAGATTATAAGGTTAGCACCAATGGAGAGTGTGTTTTTTCTCATGGACTTATTATTTTGTTAGTTTAGTTCTATAATGTCACTTTTATTTAGGATATTATATAAAGTAGATTTTGTAAAGTTACATGTTTGAATTTGTGGAGAATGTACCTTCATATGATTTGGATCAACATGATATTACAGAAACATTGATGGCTTTAGGTTGTTGAAAAATTGTACCTTTAACTTTCAATATTGTAGAAATATAATAGAATAATTTATAAGTTTCATAGGGTATATGTTCAAAGGTAATTTTAAGATATTACATAATAGATTTCGATTTTATAGTATGTATCTAGGGTATAATATGGGTAAAACCTTATGTCTACTCATCCTACATAGTTTGACATGCTTCAATTATAAGAAACACATGCCTACTTCTATGATTCTATTGATATTATTACAATGAATAACTAAGCTTTTTATCATGTGGGGGAAATGAAATGAAATGGAAGGACAATGGAATGCCAATAATATGGTACTTAACATCTAGTAGAGGTGATGAGTATACATATCTTGAAAATTTTAGAGACTTATTAATCGAATGCTGAATATTTTACTCATTTACTTGAAAATTTTTAGTCAACAAAGTAGATAAACACTCGTTATTTTCGTAATTCAAATTATGAAATTTATTACCAAGATTTTTTTAATTTAATGGCATGAACATTGATCCATCGATAGGATAGATTGGTTTGATTCCCCCTTTTCCCTAAAATTGTAATATAATAGTAGTTAGTGAACACAAAAAAAAAAAGAAAAAGAAAAAAGAAAAAGATCATGAAATTTATTATGTAGCTACCTTATTTTCTTTTAAGGTAAGTGGTTTATTTGGTAAATTTGAGTACTACACCAACATTGTACTTAGTTGATGGAGAAAAGTAGAAGTGGAAGGAAGTAAAAGGAAACAAGTATTTGGCAACTTAAGTAGGAAATGAAATGGGTAGAAAAGAAAGGAAATGAGTGAAAATATTTTCATTTCATAGTCCATTTTTCTTTTGGGTGGAAATGGTAGAAATTAGATACAATTATAATAATGTGCATCAAAATAAAAAGAAGGGCAATTTTGTCTTACACTAATTGCATTTCCATTCATTTCCTCTCTAAATGAACCAAACAAGAAATAGAAATATTTTCTTTGTATTTTCTTCGTATGTTACTAAATACAAAATTAAAATTTCACTTCATTTCATTTCTATTCATTTTTTTTCTTTTCTACTTATTTCCGTCCATTTTTCTTCTATCACAAATCTCAAACATGAAGCAGAACTCCCACTTCCTTCTTAAATAATATACGATTAGTTATGTAGGGCACTAAAATGACCAGCTTACATTAACTACAAGTCTATATTGAAATTACTCATAGAAAACGGTCTATATCTTGTGACGATGGTGCATATTATGGGTTACTAAATTTGTACTTTTTACATTTATAAGGTATTTTGTTTATTGAAAATGTAGAAAATAAGGCATATTTAATTCCATGAAATGCACACAAACTATTAAAGTAATAATTAAATGAAAAAGAAACTTTCTTAACCGGTGCAATTATTAGGACACAAGCTTAGTGACATTCTTATATAAGGGCTATTTTTCACCATTGAAATTTTACCTTTACAATAGTGAGATATTTCATTATTTAAACTTTTTTTTTTTTTAACTTTTGTAAGACGTTTTATTTCTTCAACATATAATAAAGTACGCAACATCACAATATACATCATAACTGTACAAAATAACAAATGACTCCTAAATATAAAAAGATTTCTTTTATGGTGCTTGGGAGAGTTGTTAGAATGACCTTTTGTACGCATTCGTTTTACCCATAAAATATGTTGTAGGTATTTTAAAAATTTTTATTTTCTTTGTATTATTAGGCAAACTTAATAGGTCTCATGTGTACCCATTGAAAAGCTCTATTATTGATCCTTTTTTCCTTTTCCCCCTTCTTCGAAGCGTGGAATGAAAGCATTCAGACCCACTTCTATTTTCATTAATTTCCATTTGATATCTATTTGAAGGAGAGCTGTAACTTGCTTCTTGAGTAGGTTTTTGGATTGGCTTCCTTAGGAAGTGGGTTTCCATAAATCCCTTTCCCGAGCAGTTTGACTTTCTTAAAATAATAATTTTTTCACCACCTCCTTTTTCTTGATTTCTTAAAAAAAAAAAAAAATTAGGTTTTGTTAACATTTGATTTAATTAATTCTTAGTTAATAATCGTTATTATAGAATCATAACATTTAATAGTCTGTAATCACTATTATAGAATTATAGAATTTAATAATCAATGGTCATTATTATGGTATATTTCAATTATTGTTGAAGACTCGTTTGTATATAAATAGGAGTTCATATTCATGTAACGGACACACACAAAATATTCAATACAATCTTTTCATATCTTTTCTATTTTTATAATTATTTTATTTTATTTTATATTTCTTCAACCACAAAAATTCTCTTTTAAAAATCTTGAATTTATTTTTCTTTTCTTTTCTTTGATAAGTCCAATAATACCATGGATTCCTCTAAAATTATTCCTAAACTTATTAATGTTATTTTTTATGGGTTGAACTATAATTTATGATCTCAAGAGATGTCTAGTTTATTAAAAAGTAGACTTTTATGGCGCATTGTGACTAATGAAATTACTAAACCTTCCAAGAAAGACAGTAAAGATGAAGAAAAATTTACAGAGCGATTGGAAAAATGGGATGATAAAAATCATCAAATTCTGACTTAGTTTTGTAATACTTGCACCAATGTCATAAAATTGGATTTTCACCGGTTTGATATTGCAAAAGAAGTATGGGATTTTTTGGCATCTCGTTATCCTATTTTTTATGACATTCATAAATTTCAATTATATCATTGCCCTCATTGGATGAAATAACAACTAGGCTAAACTATTCATACCTATATCTCTAAACTACAAGCCTTATGGGATCAATTAGCTGCTTGTGATCCCATGTGGCCTTGCATTGATGCTCCTAAAATATATGCTGATTTTTGAGATTGATGGCATGCTTGGCATTTGCTTATAACTCTTCAAGATGAGTTTGAGTTTATTCAAAGCTCTCTACTTCATCGTAGTCCTTTGCTTAAGCTTAACACTATGATCAAGGATTTAATTTCTAAGGAGACTCGATTAAATATCCTTTGTGTTGAGTAAATACCAACTTCAACAAACATGGTTCTTGTTATTTAAGCATCCTTAAATCCTATTCTTGTTGTTTAAGCTTAGTGAGGATCTATTCAAAACTCATCAAAATTTCCTCAAAAGAACTTTTGTAATTATTGTAAGAAGTATGGTCATATTATCTTTGAATGTCGACAACTACGATTTAAGCAGAATAGTCATGACACTACATCTTAGCCCTCTCGTAAAGTTATTGTTGCTGCTACAGTTACTATAGAAGAGTCCTTTGAGAGCTCTTCTCCTAAGTTTTTTATGAAAAACATCCAAGCTCTCCTTTAACAAATCCAATACGAGCTTGGTAAATCAACTTCTCAAGCTTTATCTATTACACTAGGTAAATCTTTCCCTTAGTTCTTTGATTTTGCATGTTGCATCCATATGACTTCTAATTACTTTATTTTTACATCTTAAACACATCCTATTATTGCACCTATTGTTCACACTGCAGATAACTCCACCATGTTTGTTCAATACATACAAAACATCAATATATGTTAGTTGTCTATTTCAAATGTCTTTCATGTTCCAAAAGTTTCATTAAATCTTTTATCTATGGGACAATTATGTGAACTTGGTGTTAATATACCTTTCTTGGAGTCATGGTTGTTTTATGCAGGATTCACAAACGGAGGAGATCCTTAGGACTGAGCGTAAAGTTGGTTGATTGTTTAAGTTAAAATCTCTTTAGATTCCTTCATAAAATATTGCTATAGCTGTTACTTCTTCTATTTGGTATGCTCGCTTAGGTTACCTTTCAGCTTCTAAGTTAACTTCTTTAATTTCTAGGTGTTGTTTAGGTCCTATTAAATCTGAAAATGTTGATTGTGTCTTATGTTACGTTTCTAAACATCACACTTTACCTTTTTCCAATAGTAATTCTATTTCATTTGCTCCCTTTGACTTAGTTCTCTAATATTTAAGGATCCTCTCCTCATGCTTTAATGAGTGGTTCACATTATTTCGTGATTTTCGTTGATGATTTTTCTAGGTTTACATGGATCCATCTTATGCGAAATAGATTTGAATTGTCTACAATATACGTGCAATTTGTAAATAAGGTTGCTACTTAGTTCTCTTGCAAGATTAAAATACTTAGCATTGATAATGCCATGGAGTACAAAGAAACTATCCTTCTCCAATTTTTATCTCAAAATGGTACATTAATTCAAAGATCTTGTCTTAGTACATGATCTCAAAATGGGTAAGTAGAATGAAAACACAGACACATTTTGAATACAGTTAGCACCTTTTTTATCTCCTCATCCTATCCTGAAATTTTTTGAGAAGTTATTTTAATTGTTGGCTATACAATCAATTGTATTCCTTCTTCTGTTATTGGCAATGTTTCTCCATATGAACGTCTTTATCATTACCCTCCAGATTATCATATATTAAAATTCTTTGGTAATGTTTGTTTTGTACTTCTTCAACCTCATGAGTATACAAAATTAGAACCACGAGCATGAATTTGTTGCTTCTTTGGATATGGCATTGAACATAAGGGCTATTGTTGTTGGGATCCTATTTCTAAACATCTTTGAATTTCTCCTCGTGTCACTTTTTGGGGGCATAAAATGTTTTTTGCAATAATTCTCTTTCAAAATGACAAACTTATTACCTCTTTTTTTATTAATCCCATTGCTCCTCTTTTTCCTGATGAAGTTTTGGTAGGTAATAACATTTCCAGTGCAAACCAAACTTTTACCACTCCCGATGATAAGAATCAACTTGCAATTATCTTCAAGCCAAGGCTTACCTATCCTAAGCTAACATCGACCTGTCTGAAACTGAAGTTGATTCACTCTAACTTGAGGTTAACCTGTTTGAAGCTGAGGTCAATCAATTCTTGCTAAAGCCGAGCTAGTACCAGAAGGCTGAGAGGAAGAAAAGGAGTCACTTGGTGTCAAGTTTATCGTCTGCCAAGAAGCTGAGAGATCACACAGCCAAGAGATCACATAGTCGATGCCTTGAGGCCATATATCCCCTTGGCATGGCATAGAGAGATTAATGGTAACTAACCGTAGAACTTAGCAACTGTAGGTCAACCTTTCAGGTATTTCGGTCAAGCACTTTAAGACTTTAAGGGTTCTTACCCAAACCAAGACATCTAGTTGCCGACTTTACCCAATTCGGTTCCTATTCCTTCCAGGACAACCTAAATGATTACATGTCGGCTTCTTTTGTTAAATGCATAATTTTGTATTTTTATGAATATTTTCTTTATTTTAATTATGGGCTCATTCTTTAGGATTTAAGACCTTATACATTATTTATAGTTTTGCCACTAGGGTTTTTAGGATTTGCTATAAATAGTGACATTTGTAATTAGTAGACATAATGGGAAGATTAAAAGAATATTCATACATTGAATACACTTGAATATTCCTTTTGAGTAAGGATATTTTTGAAGCTCTTAGAGCTTACTCTCTAGATTATTGAGTGCTGATTAAACTTTTTAATTTCTCTTGTGTTTTTATCAGTCTTGACCTTAAGATTAAGATTGTGGTGAATGCTTCATTTCGGTGAATTAGTGAGTCGTATCTAACTTCTCATTTGGAAACCTGAGTGATATTTAGTGTTTGTGAGTCATATCAAACTCTAGTTTGAGCTCAACAAATGATTGTGTTTGTGTCTTGATGTGTGATATCCATATATATTCACCGTCAAAACCCATTTTCACTTTCTATTCATTGGTCTCATTCGAACCCCGAGTACCTCATTCGTGGCTTTCGAGACTCGTTGCATATCACTTGAGGAATCTTCTCTAGTAGCGACATCCTCTTCTTCAATTTCTCATGTTCCATCTCCTACTACACCTTCTCCACTTTGTTGAACTACTCATGTCAGTCAACCTTTAGTTCTTCTTCGAGATTATGTTTGTTCTACTACAATACTTTTTGAACCTCGTAATTATTGCGAGGCTCGTACTAATCCTCTTTGGCAGCAAGCAATAGAAGAAGAACTTTCAACACTTACCAATCAACATACCTAGGATGTGGTTGATTTGCCTTTTAACAAATCTGTAGTAAGAAATAAATGGGTCTATAAAATAAAGACTTGTGCAGATGGTTCCATAGAGCGATACAAAGCTTGACTCATTGCTAATGGATTTATACAGGAATATGGTATTAACTATGAAGAAACCTTTGCCTTGGTAGCTCATCTTACTTTTGTTCGAAGTCTCATTGCTATTGTTGCTATACGACAATGGAAGATGTTTCAAATGGATGTTAAGAATGCCTTTCTTAATGGCGATTTGTCCAAAGCGGTATACATGCAACCTCTACAAGGATATGATCATCCACCTGGTAAAGTTTTTTGGCTATGAAAGGCTCTTTATGGACTTAAACAAGTACCTTGTGCTTGGTTTTCAAAATTTAGTAGTACTGTTGTTCAATTTAGGCTTTAGCTTAATCCTCATGAACATGCATTGTTTATCTGGAAGATTACTCGAGATAGTACTTTACTTCTTCTTTATGTTGATGATATGATCATTACAGGAGATGACTTACAAGGTATTGCTAATCTTAGAGCTTTTCTTAGCCAATAATTTGAGATGAAAGATCTTGGTTTTCTTAATTTCTTTCTTAGGTTAGAAGTTTCCTTTGATTAGACTAAATATTATTTGACTCAAGCAAAATATATTGCTAAACTTACTTCTTGTGCTAGTTTAATAGATTCCAAAGTTGTGAATACTCCTATGGAATCTAATGCTCATTTTTCAGCTATAGATGACGCTATTCTCATTGATGCAACCCTTTATCAATGGTCAGTTTGTAATCTCATTTACCTCATTGTCATTCGACCAGACATTGCTTGTGTAGTTCATATTGTTAGTTAATTCATGACTGTTCCTTGTACAACTCATTTTACTATTGTTTTATGCATCATTTGTTATGTGAAAGAGACATTATTCCATGGCCTTTATTTCTCTAGACATTCATCTCTTGATTTAAGAGCTTACTTTAATGTTGATTGGATTGGTGATCCTACTGACTAATGTTCTACTACAAGATTTTGTTTTTTCTTTGGCGCCTCTTTGAACTAATGGCGTAGTAAGAAGCAATCAATTGTCTCTTGCTCTACTACTAAGGCTAAATATTGAGCAATTGCCGATACCACATCTGAACTTCTTTGGCTACTTTGGTTACTCTAAGATATGGGCATTTCACATTCCTTTACTACTTTTCTCTATTGTGATAACCGAAGTGCTACGAAAATTGCTCATAATGATGTCTTTCATGAACGTACTAAACATATTGAGAATGATGGTTATTTTATTTGACATCATATACTTTAGGGAACCATTCAACTCCTCTTTATTTCCTTGGATGATCAAATTGTGGATATATTCACTAAAACTCATTTATCAAGTAGATTTCACGATTTAGTTTCCAAACTCAAGTTAGCTGAACTTTTGCCATATTAAGTTTAAGGGGGATGTTAGTATTTAATTTAATTAATTCTTGGTCAATGGTCATTCTTATAGAATCATAACATTTAATGGTTAATGATTACTATTATAAAATCATAGAATTTAATGTTATAGAATCATAACATTTTATTATTAAGGGCTCATTTGTATATAAATAAAAGTTTACAATAAAATATTCAATACAATCTTTTCATCTCTTTTTTATTTCTATAATTATTTTATATTTTTTCTATTTTTTCACTGGTTTCATGACAAGGAATTGCATACATGTATGACAAAAGGAAAATGCAAAAGAAAAAAGCATTTTCCACGCAGACTTGTTCTCTTTTGACGTCTACCATTATATATTATTTGGACAGCTTCCATTACGTGGCTTCCTCCGTGCAAGCCAGACATTTAGACAGCATATTCAGAAACCCTAGCTCTTTTTTTTTTCACCTCCTTATACCCTTATCTTCAACTTTTTTGCGACATTGATTTTGTGGCATAGTATCAAAAGGTGGTTTTGATTTTACCTTCGTGCGCATGTGCATCGATAGATATCATAGCTCCTACAAAAGATGTTTCATTATGTTTTACAAGCGTCTTTCTCGTGTGGTGCCTTTTTTTCTTTCATTATGTCGACATATATTATTCGAATCACCCACTTAAAAAAAAAAAATTATAAGATAATATTGTATATATACAACTCTTTTTTCAATCTTATACCTTTGAAGTTATATCAAATGTCAAACTCATTCGCACTTGTTAAATTTCAGATTCAAAATTTAAAGCTACATTATATTCAAACCGAACTTTTTTATTTGTCAAGTAAGATATCTTGATCATTGTTTAAAAAAGTTGTAGCAAATGTCGTAAATTTTTTTTTTTTTAAAAGAAAAACTTTAAAGCTGAGATGTAAAGTTGAAAAAGGACATGCATACCGTGTCTCATATTATTCTTGAGAGCATCGAAGAAAAGATATGCATGCTCGTTATGAAATTTTAATATTCTCTTATATAGTGTTAATTATACGAATATGTTAATTTTCTCATTTTTTCTTGACATTCCTTATTTCACATACCTGACATAAAATCTTTAAAGACAGAAAATTTTCATACTGGATAAGATCTTATTGAACTTAAATCCAACGCCACTTATCTTTAAACCTATCGTAGGTAAATGATATATAGTCTCCTAACTTTGATCATGCATGATCACATATTCTTGAAAAGGCATTGAAGAAGAGATATATTATTATGCTCTCCATATCAAATTATTCTCCAACCACACCTTTTTTATGCATTTATTTATTATTTATGGTAGAAGATTCATGAACAAAGTGCTACATATATTAGAATATACGCTACAAGTTATCAAACAAACTCTAACATATCATCGTAATAGTATATATGGTTTTTAAAAGATACCATTTATGTTACGTAAACAATACCGTAAGTTAAAACTTTATCAATACTTGTATATTATTAATCAATTTAAATAACATCTTAATATTATCGAGATCTTTCTCATGACATAATTTTATATGAATAACATTAGAATGATAGGCCATGTAGTTGTAGGTAAAACAACTAAGAATTTAACACATGTACCATTATATTATGATAATTGTCATAGGTGGTGTTGATAGGTCGCTATCTCACACATGGACTCCCATTATCAAAGACATGGGCTAAGTTCCTATAGCCCCATTCAACCTCTGTACACATATACCGAGCTCTTATTAGTTAGGCTACTCTTTATATAACATGGGTCAAGCATTTGAAAGCCTCCATTGACCTCATCAATGATGATGCCAAACTACTAGCTCCACCAATTTGATAAGAACGAAGACCTCTAAGCTCCTGGAAGCCTAGACCTTTTAGCCTAGGTTGGCCATGCCTAGCCAAAGCTTTCAAATGAAAATAGCACAAGAGCATGGTAAATAAGGAAAGTCAAAGTCACTAATATGTTAATTCCACCAAATCCGAAGTAGGATTAATTAACTTCTTAAAATAGTTCAACCTTATCTTGTATAAATATATGATGAGCCCCCTTAATAAAGGATCTTGACTTTATGCTCTTTACGCATAAACTCTCTATTTCTCTCCATTATTTCCTAAACTATATTGATTTAAGTATCGAAATAGTGATGTCAAAACACTATTTAGCACTCCTATGGCCTCTTTTTTCCCCTTTTGCAGGTGATTCGCCATTAGTCAAAAATCCAAAACCAACAAGTGGCTGCGAATGCGACCATTTATTTAATTTTATTTTTCTGTCATATTTTTTGCTAAATAATCCACTTAACGTTATTTTTCTCACAATCAAAAGGTATCTGGCATAAGAACTTTGATGGAGATAGAATTCTCTACGAATATTATTCAGGGAATTATTGTCGGAAGTGAATAACTTAAAAAAAAAAAATCGATATGTTATTGAAAAAGTTTCAGTTGGTGGGATTACTTAATTTGATTGTAGTGGAACTATCACCGGACATTTGGCATCGTGAAATGATCTGTCGTTTAATAATGTATATTGCGTATGCTATATTGTAGGACACCCAAAAAATGAGAGCATGCAAGATCTATATTATCACTTGAAATACAAAATATTTGACAAACTATTTACAATTCTTTCCTTATTCAACTTACTTCCATATGGAGGCATTTATTGATAGGAAATTCGAAAGTTTTAGGAAAAATATTCATCAAATACAAAAAATTATTTTATTTTTTGCAATTGAGTTCCAAAAATATAAATTAAGCAAATAAGTCTTCTGTCAATTTTAATTATCTCACAATCTATCTATTATATTAAAGAAGATAGCCCCACTTTTGATGTCTTTAGTAATTTTAATTTTGTATTTCCTAAATATACCCATTTTATACACTTATCTATCCACTATTCACCTCGGAAGTCGAAATGGTCTCTTTGGCGTTTCTCCTTAGATTGATGTTTTTGTCTTTTGATGAAAAATAAGACATGTCATGAGGGTGGTTTTGTGTTAGACAGCAAAGATATGGTCATGACAAGCATAAATTTGAGAAAGAAAAGATCATGCCTTGTAAGATTTACTACATAATAGGCAAGACAAGGTGGCATTGATTAGAGTAGAATAAAGTTGGGATAGGGAACATGATAAGCATTATTATCTCTATAGCCTCAAAATGTTTTAGCATCTCCAATCAATGTTGTATCCAACGAATATCTATAAGCAAATTTTATTTTATTTTTTTTAAATCCTATTTTTCTCCTCTTTTATGGTAGGTGCCATTCACGAAAAAGAATAAAATACGCATAGAATTATAACTTCTAAGAGGTAACTAAAAGAACATAAATAATAAATTAGGAATATATTGAAAATCGTTGTCAAGTAACGAATGATTGAGATTAGATTTTGGTCTTGATGGTTGGGAATAGGTGGTACGGTTCATGACTTTGACTTGTTGGTTATCGTCTCATAGGTAGAGAGGATCTGTATTTACAAAACTAATAAAGCTTTGTTGAAATTCCTTCGTATTGGATCAAATGGCATATTAAACATTGCCTATATAACGAACACAACCCATCTCCATATTGGATCAAGAACGGGATCAGAGGGATTCAAAATCTGTTAATCGACGTAAAACCATACATGACTTTTTGTTTATATAATATAATTTAAAATTCAACCACTTTGACAATTCATCATTTTCTAATTCCGAATCTCCCATCGACTAATTGATTGCCTAAAGCAATTTGAACATGGCATTTGTGGTGTTAATCTACTGATTCCTTGATTTGATAGGGCGTGTTCTTTGAAAAGGGTTTCATGGATCCCACTTACACCGTCCCTTAATCTTACTTATGACAAATTATCTATGGACGATTATATAAATACTTAAATAATAGTGATTAGTAACTATTAAATTTTGTTTGATTCCCCCAAACATGGCATGCTGGACACATTAGGCCCACTATAGGGGCACAGTACGTGTAGGGAAATGCCCCAGCATCATCATTATTTTCTTGAACTAGTCTTGATTAAATTATTAATTGGTCGGTCTCCTTCTAGAGAGCATATGCATGTATTTGCTGTTTGTTTTCCACCCCCACTTCACTTTTTAAAAGGGAACGTGTATAATCGACATTAGGTTTTTCACCACAAATTTATGGGCGTTGAAAAGACTAGTTCTCACTAGAAGCTGCATCCCCCTTGTTAAGCAAAATCAGGTACATTTTCAAAGCATAATATCATAATTGCATGATATATAGAGATCCTAGATTGGTGCTTAAGATTCAATTTTTTGGGCTGCTTAGTTGAAATATAATTAAGTTCAACTTCTGATAATGTAATGGCTACTCATGAAATAGATCAAGGTGGCTAACATGAGCATCCTCATTGCCTCCAATAGTAAGTATTAGGGTACATTCTACTTTATATGTATGGGTTTTCAACCATAAACACTTGAACCCGATTTATCTTAATTGGAAATCAATAATGATACTATTAAAGTATAATGTTTTTGGTAAAAAAAGAAAACAAAAGAAATCCTTAAACATTCTATATATGCTTGTGTCTTCATTTTTATAACTTTGAAAACTTATATTTAACCTCTATATATTATAATTAACTTTAGATTGGTCTATAACAATTAATTTAAAAAAGCATAATATTATTAAATATATTTAACAAAATAATACAATAAAATTTATTTCATAAGGTATAGAAAAAAAGAAAGAAAATATATAGGGAAAGAAAAAGGAAACAAAACCCTACGAGCCAACGCCAACCATCCCTAAACCCTAAAATGGCAAGATCGGTCCTTTTCGTGTGGTAGTTCATGCATTCCACCCACAACCTTATGAGGGTGCGCAACACACCTAAGAATCCAAGGTCATGCAACTTAAAAAAGAAAGAAAGAAAGAAACTAGTAAAAAAATAAAAAAAGTCAAGTTGCTCAATCTGATAAGAATCTAATAAGTTCTTTAGTTAATTTCCCTTTTTCTTTTCAATTTTGGGGCGGTAAGTGGACATCCATTACTCAGGTTTTTTATTTTCTTGTCAATAATTTTCTAACTATTCAATAATTTTTATTACATTATTTATTTCAATATTTTAATAATATTATTATATTAAACTAATTATTAAGAATTAGAAGCTAATATGAGTTCACTTATCATTTGTGACAAATAGAAGTAAACTACAATTTGACAAAGTGCCAAACACAAAAACATGCATATACAAATATGGTTAAAAATCTCCGATTTTTACTTTGCCCTAAAAGTCGCTATCGTCGCTTGTAAGCGAAGAGGTCGATTGTTATAATTGCTTCACTGGGGGGGCTGCGATGAATTGTCCTGTCTTGTTAATTCCTTTCGTGTATGCTGCCAAAATTTTTTGCAATTTATGAGTTTTGGGCGAATTGGTATCCAGTCTTAAGTACCTAATATCAAGAGTTTAAGCGTTCAAAGTGGTCTCACCGACAATTCGAAGGACCAATTTTGAAATCTTGCCTAAAAGCTTCTCCACGTAGTGCAGCCAATGTTTAAAATGTGGAAATTTGATTGCCACCTATTGATGTCTTTGTTTTTTTTTTTCACCTTTTGACTGAAATTTATATTAACACATCCATTTGGCTCGAATTCCTTAAAGGTCTCTATATATTTGAATTTGATTAGATCACGTTTAGACTTATGAGTTCATTGAGTCAAATGAACTTAAACTCAAGTTTAGCTTAATACGTTAGTTGAGGAGCTTTTGCTTGAGATTGGATATACTATAATGATAGCAATTTATCAACTTGAATCGGAATAGCTTAAACTATAAAAAAGAATTGTTTCAAAGATGGTTTAAATAGTTCGTGGTTTACTTGAATTGAACAACTTAAATATAAATCGAATTATTTCTTATTAAAAATTTAAAGACAAAAAAAATAAATAATATTTTTTAATTTTAAATCCTATTGACATTTTATTCTAACTTTTTTTGCCTTTTCCTTTTTATCGTCCCTGGTCATATTCTCAGCCTCCATACTATAATCCTTTTCCTTCATTATGGTCTTACATATGTAGTAGATTCTTACGCCTTCACTATTATCTAAATGCAACATTGTTGTGATATGATATTATATAGCTTGAATTCTTACATATTGTTCCTCAATTTGGGCTAGTTAAAAGATACTATTAGAATTGCCAACTAGATTAAGGTACTTCAAAAATGGTTTGAACAAAATTGAATCAAACCAAATAGTGTTTAATGCGATTTGATTGAAAATCTTAAACTACTAAAAGCAATTTGGTTTATTAAGGTAACCTTTGGTTGCTAAAACTAGATGAGATAAGAGTTGGATAGTATAAGCATAAAGAGTACATGATAGTACAGTATTAATGTACTATGATTGTTTTGTGTTGTATTGGAAATAGATTTTTATGATGTCTCTGATTTAGTATGTAAAAATACTGAATTCAATATTGTATTTTAATACCTACATCTTCAATATTGTTTAATATTTATTTAATTATATTTTTATATTATTTAAAAAGTATAAATTTTAAAGATTTTCTAATATATATATATCCTCAATATTACATAATATTTATTTAATTATATTATTATCATCAATACTTGTGTTTTTGTTCAATAAAGTCAATTTTTTATACCATATTTTAGGTGGAAAAAATTTTGAATATTTTTTCTAATCTTTCAAGCTTTTCTTTGCCTAGTAACTAAACTTAAATTATATATCAAATATTGAATAAATCATTTTGTCCCGTCCAATTTCATGAATTTTGTGCAATCAAATGATACTAAGGAGTTTTAATAGAACTGTTTCAAATCCATATTGATTTGGTTTAGCTCTTAAACTAAATCAAATCAAACTATGAACACATCTAATCATAGTAAATAACATTTTGCAAAGTTAAGGCACACTATAACTATAGTATGAACATTGCATTCTTATCAGCACAACATTATTATGACCAAACGCTATAAAGAGGGATAGGTAAAGAAAATCCTTTTTCATGTGGAAAAAGGAGTTTTAAAATATTCTGAGTGGAGAGCAATCCTCAAATAAAGAATATGGCTGTTGATGTGAACACGAACAACATAAAGTTACAAAAATGATTAGTGTTAGAGTGCAAAATGACATAAAACGAAGACATCGATTTGATGTTTTCTACTGAAGCTCCTGATACAAGTTATCCATGTCCATCTGGATTATACCGACCTAAACAAATGTAAGGACAAGACTTAATGGTAAAATTTACAACATTATAAACTGGAGATAGGGTCGTTTTATTCACCAAATTTTTACCGATATTTAATTGAGCCCTAAACCTTTCTATAAGAGTTTGTAATATAATCTGTTCGTTCTTTGGCATGGTATACTTGTAGACCAAAACTGCAGAACAATTGAATATTCAAAAAAGCTTTATGACTGAATTTCACATCAGACAACATTATATACACATCATTTCATTCTAAGGTGGTGAAAAAAGAAAAACATAGCCATGTAATGCAATGTGCATTTGGATTTTATGCAAGAAAAACGAAAACGAAGTTGTTATTGATAAATATCTGAGCAAGCGGAAAAAGTTGGTTAGATATGGCAATATTTGTGCTATAGACACAATTATACTAACTGGTTACGTTGTAAACTAACTCTGATACCATGTAGTCGATACCACGTAGAATTGTAACTCTGGTACTTGGAGAAATAGGATTGTAACATTATGCATGTAGGCATGTGAGTGAAACCATTTTTTTTTTGACCTGTCTGTGCAGTTTTGCGGGGAACTAATGCATCAACGTTGAAAGAACAAGAAGTAAGTGTATAAAGAGTGGTCTTGCGAAGCTACTTCTAAGCTGACACAACAATGTCCATTCTTCTGCTAACTCGGTTCAACAATGGTGGCCCGCGAAGGCCCCAACTGTGACCAATCATATATATCCTCCCCACAAAGCGCAAAAAACAAATGAAAATTTCACATGTCCTATGGCCCCATATATATCCCAATTCCCAATATGGCCACCTCCCTGCTTGCGAATGAATCATCGTCTACCCCGCAGTCTCACTCGACAAAATCTTAAATAAGATTCGCGATGTTAACGATCGTACAACGATGGATTTAGAAAGCAACACAATCACCATTCATTTGAGTAAGACATGAGGACTATAAGGGAGTTAGTGAGTGAGAGTGTACCTGTCACTTGCTAGCATGGAATTGTTCATAAATTGCAAATACATTGTTCCAATTTCTATAAATGGGAAACAAACTAAAGAAAAAAAAAAAACAAAAGGGTTATTCCTTAACACTGTTAACTAAGAACTGAGAGTAGGAAAAAAACAGATGCATATAATTGCTCATGACGTGAAATTTAGTAAAAAAGGGTGGTAATGTAATGTGGTTGTAACTGTGCAAAAAGGTGCCAAGATTTGTTAAATCTTCCTTTCTTGTGACACTTTTACTCTCATCGACTTGACTTGGCTTATATGTGATGATGGCTTCTTTCCATTAACAAAAAGACCCAACAAGGAAGTAACCTAGGGAAAATCCTAAAACTCTTCCACCCAAGTAGGCAGTCTTCGTACGTATGCTTTCACGAATGAAGAAAGTTTGACCATACCGCCCCGAATCCCTCTCTTTAAATTCACCCCTTAGCCCTCCATTTTCCTTGGTTCTTCTACACCTCACACCTCTCCTTTTTCTTTTCCTCACAATTGTCCAGTCCGACGTGCTTTGCTTCAATTTTTTTTTTCCTTTTCTTTTTTCTCTTTTCCTGCCTTAGCTAAGACTAGGAGGGGCAAACTAAAAATGGGAAAGCTAGTTTCTAGGATTTCTCGACAAAAGAACATTCTCTTGGCTAGAAGCTTCATGCTCTTGTTACTCAGTTGCATAGCTGTTAAAGTGAACTTTTGTTTTTCAAACAACCCGTCTTCGTTATTAACTCTCCCCCTTGAGGGGCATCTGAGTTTTGATGAGGTACACCATGTGGCCAAGGATTTCGGCAACAGATACCAGGTTGTTCCTATGGCTGTACTCCACCCAAAGTCGGTTTCGGATATTGCTCTCACCATGAAGCAAATTTGGCAGATGGGTACCAATTCGGAACTCACAGTCGTGGCTAGAGGCAATGGCCATTCTCTCCATGGGCAATCGCAAGCGCTTGATGGGGTTGTGATAAACACGAAATCGCTTGAGACCCCCGTGATGCGTGTATATGGGGGAGAATTCCCTTATGTTGATGTTTCTGGTGGAGAATTGTGGATAAATATCCTGAAAGAATGCTTGAAATATGGTTTAGCGCCAAAATCTTGGACAGATTACTTGCACCTTACGGTTGGCGGTACTCTGTCTAATGCGGGGATCAGCGGACAGGCATTTAGACATGGACCCCAGATTAGTAATGTCCATCAGCTGGAGGTTGTCACAGGTAGCATGAGCCAAAAGTTAATTTCAATACATCCCGGGACAACAAAGTGGAACAATTAACTAAGGTTAATGAGAAACTGCCGAGTAGGAATGACGAGCCATTTGGCATGTGTTAGTGATAGGCAAGAACCAATAAAAATGTGACATTTGGCGGTTCTCAAAACAGAATCCTCGTGTCACATTGTCATTAGTTCGTGTCCATCTCTCACTACTCCAAGTGGGATGTCACAACCAACAAATCTCTTTTCTGATTGAAATAATACCAAATCTTACATAAGTAATGCTAACAGTAATCTTAAATTTTGTCTTGTCTGAATTGTTTATTAACTAATACCTTTAACACAAATGAAATGCTGCCAGGCTTTCTCCCTTACACACATCTTATTCAACTTTCTAGTACTTCAAATAAATGGTTGACTTTAGTGATGAAAGAGGCAGTTGTGGCCTTTGACATTGTGAATATGAAAGTCGAATAACATTTTCTTGTTATATGCCATGGTACTGAGCTTACCAATGATTTGAACAAACAATGCAGGAAAAGGGGAGGTAGTAAAATGTTCTGAGAAGCAGAATGAAGACCTGTTTCATGGTGTTCTTGGAGGTTTAGGACAATTTGGCATCATCACTCATGCAAGGATTTCACTTGAACCTGCACCAGATATGGTAATGACAAGTCATATAATAGTTGCATGTTTAGGACAATTTTCTGCATCCATGATCATTTTTTTTTTTAAGAACAAGAGCATACAAAGTTAAAAGAAAAAAAGAAAACCCTACTTCGGATGTAATTCATTTAATGCATGCAGCAAGCAATTCATTGATGATCTAACATGGTTTTGTAATTTTTTTTTTTTTTTTTCATTAGGTAAAATGGATGCGCGTGTTGTATACTGATTTCAACACCTTTACAAGAGATCAAGAGTACATGATATCTGCAAAGAAGACATTTGATTACGTAGAAGGATTTGTGATAATAAACAGGACTGGCCTTTTTAACAGTTGGACGGCATCCTTTAGTCCAAAGGATCCCCTCCAAGCCAGCCAGTTCAAATCCGATGGAAGAACTCTATTCTGCATCGAGATGGCAAAATACTACAAACTGGATGAAGCCGATGTAATGGATAAGGTGAGGCATTAAAGGCCTAACATCTCAAATTTCATGATTTTTCTAGTATCAATGAAAACATTTAGCTGCACGTATTCAGTTTAGCTTCATTAGCAATAGCAGCTCATCTAAAAGCTCAATCAAATTTAATGCATGCGCTCCAACACCATGATGAGTTTTTAACTCTACAGGCATGTGATGTAAAAATTTGATATATTGGAGTTGGTGTGATTTTATATCTTTATATTAGCAACCTGCATAATGATGAAAATGTTCCGTTTTTTTCCCGCAGGAAGTGGATGAATTACTATCTCAGTTAAGTTATATCTCATTTACACTATTCCTATCAGAGGTTCCTTACATAGACTTTTTAGACAGAGTTCATACATCTGAGGTTAAACTACGGGAAAAGGGTCTATGGGAAGTTCCACATCCATGGCTAAATCTTCTCATCCCGAAAAGCAAAATACAGGAGTTCGCTGGAGGTGTATTTGGCAATATCCTAACAGACACAAACAATGGTCCCATTCTCATCTACCCGGTCAACAAATCAAAGTAAGGAAAAAGGAGATTCTAGTTGGTACAACCTTAGGTGGATAACAAGTAGTGACAATTGAGGATTTCTGTATTCTTTTTTCAGGTGGGACAACAGAACTTCTGTTGTTATCCCAGAGGAAGATGTTTTTTATCTTGTGGCCTTCCTCACATCTGCAGTTCCAACATCAACAGGGAACGACGGCTTGGATCATATACTAAATCGGAATATAAGGATACTGGACTTCTGCAAGAGGGCACAACTTGGGGCGAAGCAATATCTAGCTCATTATACAAAACAGGAAGACTGGAAGTCCCACTTTGGTCCAAAATGGCAAGTTTTCGTACAAAGGAAATTGGTTTATGACCCTTTGGCGATACTAGCTCCTGGCCAGAGAATATTTCACAAGGCCATACCCTTCTCATGATGGACACTGACCATTATTAATTTAGTTTTCATGTAGAAGGCAAGGCCCTTGCAGAATCCGAGGGCAGACTACGGAGCTTTTAATACTGTTAAAAAGTGTAAATTACTAGGCATACTATATATGTAATACATCTTCTTATTTATTTTGAATTTAAAGAAGAAGCTATAATGTCATAGAAATCTTCTCAATCACAAGGCTTAATTGATAACATAGCAAAACTTCACTTCAATATGGTCTCCTGAATATTTGACAAACGTAAGCTCGTTGGATGAACCAGTGGACTGAAAGGGAAATCTCGTTCAGCTACCCATATCCTTAATCAACCGGGCCCTAGGCCCGGATGACCAACCATTGTGTACTTAGATTCCACTAACCTATTTTACCATATCTGTGCGTGTGTTTTTGTAAAATATTAGATGTATTGTAATTACACGTAGTTAACCCGAACCTTTGGATTTTGACGTTTTAAGAGCTACAAGCTCCAAGTTATACTGCACCGACATCCACATCAGACTCAACATATGAGCCACGCTGCAGCATGAGCATGATTGAACTTCCAATTTAAAAAAGGATTGACTTTATGCAAATTAGTAGTTTAAAAACTGTCATTGATAAAGGAAAATAATTCTTTTGTGCAGTACTAGTTCAAACTGCTGGTCTATCCATTCCAAGAGTTACCACACTATGAAAAGCCATGAAACTACACTGCCTCATTCCATTAAAAGTAAGCCGTTCCAGTTTGTCCCCAAAAATATTAAAAAAAAAAGAAGAAAGAAAAAGTAAGCTGTTAAAGCATACAAGTGCACAGAAAATGCCGAGTATAAGAATTGCAGACACCATAAGACAGAAACTGTGAACATTAACAGCGATCTTATATTTGCTATTGCAGCATAAAGCATGACAACTAAGTTAGTTCACACCAATGTTAAAGGTTAGTACCATAACCATCTAGTTTAAAAGTTTAAACTATAAATATTATGTGGCTTTTACAAAATGTTCAAATGGAAATAAAAAATGAACTTCTGCTACATGCTCTCCATAAGCTTCAAGATTTGAACCTTCCAATCTCAATTTCGATTGTTTACCACAAAATTTGATACCAAAAAAGTTCATCTAAAAGTTTAAGATTATAGAAGGGAGCAAATTTTTAATAAACTATATGTATGTCGATACTATTGGCAAAATCGAAGTATCAAGGGGGATTATGAGCTACATAATCTTAGGTTATCTTTCCATGTACACACATGGCTCATAATCTCTCAGAATTCTGCTAAGAGAACAAAGGGTAAGCTATGGTGCTCATTTTGCTAAAGTTTGCTAAAAGATAAAAAAAAGCTTCATTTTGTTAGCTTAAACCTAAGAGCATAATGATGGGAAATATATTAGTACACAGCATGTGGAAAGTAATGCAGTATTCAAAATCAAGACAAGCTTCTTTTAACTTAAACCTCTCAAGAATAATAACAACATATTATAAACTTCATACGATGTTGGAATAAAAGATTTTGACATCAGATTCAAGTGATCTCCCTGATTATTTAATTTTACCGAATCAGCTCTCGCCCATATGTTAGCACTCTTTCTGAAGGCAGTGTTTCGGAATCAGAACTTCAAACCACCCAATCACAAATTTAACAGTTGAAACAGGTTTTAGCATTAGGTACTTTGAGTCAGTGGGACAAAGGTGCTTCAGTCACAAACGGTGCACATTTTTCGTCACCCTTGATCCACCATTTTAGGAATTTTAGGAAGTGGCTCGACAATTTGCCTCCACTTCTGGAAACCACTCATCCTGCCAGGGCTACTTGGAGGGATGGTGGGCTCCTTCTCAAGGCCTGCTGAGGGCCTATTACCAGTCAAATGATGAGGGCCTGTGCCCGGGAATATTCCTAAGACAAGGGACCTACATAGTTAGGATTGCAAGCAAAGAGCTGCGCTGATGTATCAACGAAAGCTGCGAGTTTTTGCTAGTTGCTACGCTGATGATGCAGGAATAGTCAAGAATTAGAACAAAAAGGCATTAAAAGTTCATCATGAAGCTGCTGAACTTTATGATCACGCTTGCATCTGTTGAATTACTCTGGAGAATACACATAAATAAGGATATTAGTGTGTACTTGTCATATGAAAATATGATTCTGCTTAATTTTTTTTATTACACTGCACAATATAAATAGTACAAGATAGCAGTTTTTTTCTACACCAACTGCTCCCTATCTTATCTACATATTCAATTAACTGTCTAACAACTCTCCTTGCACAAATAACTGCTTAACACGTCTAATCACAACAATTAAGTTACAATAACCCCCTGCATTTAGGACACAACATCAACACAATTTGCAGACTTACATGCATACACATACAACACAAACACTTAACTTTACACAATGTCACATGCTACAAACATCAATACAGCAACAATAATAATGCCATATTAGTTGTAATAGGACCTCTATGATGAAAATTTTCTCTACCGAAATTAACTAAAGTAGGACTGATCTATTAACCGACAAATATAAAAATGCACTACACAAGATTTAATATACTTAAGCCTTTAAATCAGCTAGTTGTAAATCTAAAATTTATCATAATACCAAAGCGAGAGGTCTGAAGTTTAAACCATTGCATGCCCATCTTATCTCTCATTAATTAAATGGTTCATTTGATGGGTTTCAATCAAATTCTCAACTCACAAGTAAGGAGAAGTGTTAATTAATAAATATAAAACCATACTAGATCTAATAAGCTTGGGCTTTTAGATCAATTGATTGTGTATCTTCAACTGCTTCCAACCCAGAAATCACCTAAAGTTGGAGTTTGCATTAAGTCATGTCTCTTGAATATCGACATTGGCCAACAGCACAAGCACGTGTGTGTATATATGTTTGTGCACGGGTGGTGCATGTGTGTCAGTGTGTGTGAACCCAAAAGATGTGTAATGTGCTCTTACCAAACATAATCTGTCTTGAATCAATAATCTGGCTCCACGTCCAGGGACTGTGCAAACAACTGAACTAATATATGATGTTTTCATTAGGATTTGTTCTCAAATGTTGCTTTCATAGGGACAATATCATTGCCAGTTTCTCTAGGAAGATCACAGATCCACTAAATGCATTAAAAGCATACCAAAAGATAGGTTTCATCATTGACGGATGAACTAACCTGTGGTACGGTATGGAAGAAAGATAACCAAGTGGAGGACGAACACAATTTAAAGGTTAATGGAAAATAAGAGGCTTGATCACGAGCATGGCTTAGTGAATCAATTGGCACTTTATTTAAATTTCCAAAGATGACTGAATGAATACCTTCACTGCACAGGAATTTAGCTCCAAAAGTTGAGTGATAATGATGCATGCGCATGTTGATCAGTCAACTCAAGTCTAGAAGACAAATCAACACAAGGAACACACTAAAAGCTGTAGAAACTATTCTAGAAAGAAACACTAACTTAAAGATGGAATAGTAAATGTATGAGGCTATGAGCAATCACATTTTGCTTTTGTATCTATTGTTTTGACTTTACTCATTTTTAGCTTTCGAACTTGCTAGAAAGCTCATAATAGGTCATATCACAGGGCATACTTAATCATGTGTGAGAAGGTAAATACTACAACTATCTTATCTAAAAGCTTAAACTTAGCTAGGACTTTGAGTAAAACCCATCGGGTGGATGAATGAATTAAATAGAAATTATATGCCATAAGCTTGAATTCCTGCATCATCATTTTACCCCTTTAATTGAGAGGGAGAAACGACTGCATAGAGATTTAAACTCACAACCTCATACTCTGATATAATGTTAAGGTTAGCACCACAATCATCTTATTAAAAAATGTAAGAGTTGACAACATGCAACTTCAAGGAGGTCTCACATACTAAAGGCAAAGCTCAAGAAACTTTCAAACGCTAAATATGATTAGTGTAACCGGCAAGGGTAAGGTCAAGTTACTTCATCAAATCCAAGGGACAAAAATGTGTTTGAGTGCATGTCCATTGATGCGCATTTATACATGTATGATGCACTAGATGTACCCAGAAGGAAAAATCAAGTAATGAGCTCTGTGCACATTATGATATCTCAAAGGTGAAAGGTCAATAGTCAGCTTTCTTGAAGGTGAAATCAACAGCTGATACATGTAAATTTAAACCATCCAGCTCTAGCTAGGAAGCTTCCTAGAAAGAAAACTATTGATCATGCAAGTTAAAAGTTATCAACATTATGTAGAACAACAAGCAAAGTTGGCAAACATTCATCGTTAAGAGAAAGAGAATGCTTTAGTTTGGGCCAGTTTAAAACGTTAGTCTATTAATCTGAGACTTGCAACATGTTCTTGGAAAATCTATTGTACTCCATTGCCTCATGGCATCTTAAGTAAGCTGTTTTAGCATTAAGTACACAGCAATGAATGATTTAGTCCTGATAATGGCACAAATAGTACATGAAGAGGACATTGTACTTCAATAGCCATCAGTATTGCTGTAGCAACAAAGTGTGGAAATGGAATTACCTTGTTAGTTATTCCATCAATAAGGTGGAAATATTTTCCTTGTTCCTGTAGAAGGTTAGAAATAAAAAAAAAAAAAAAAAGTGTACAACCTAAGATGGTGCATCGGTTAAGTCCACGGTTGACATCATAATCCTGGAAGCAAAAATTGACAGTCCTGTTGTTTAAACAAGAGGTCACTATTAACTAGTAAATATAAACTTCATCCTTCTGGCCTAAACTTATAAATTAGCTCGTTGTAGAGTCGAAGTTATCATGCTATAGGAGCAGGAGGTCCCTTAATTGAACAATACGATAATTTCACTCCATTTTGATTAAGAACATGCTTGATGAGCTTCAATCGAAGGTTCAGCCCAAAAGTGAGAGGGGCTGTTAACCAATATCTATAGAAACACACTAGACGTAACATGCTGAAACATTTAGATCAGTTGGTCATTGATCTAAAAATTTATTTGCTACCGAGGACCATGACAAATATATAACAGACACGTCCTACAATGCAAATAAGAAAGAGACTAAAAGTTGAAACAAGCTATTAGAGAATATTAGCGGTAGCTTTTAAACTCCATATGCTATCAGAACAAAAGATTTTGACTGCATATTCAACTGGTCTCTTCATTTTTCAATTCTGTGGGTCAGATGGTCCTGAAATGGTAATGCGTATGTAGCAGAACGTATTCGATTATTAGAAGCATGCTTCCAAGTGTTACGAAAATATCTAGATTAGATGAATGGAGAACTTCATGAATATGGTTGTTAAAAGTATGAAGAAGTTGATGAACAGAGGAATTCATAAATGGGTTGGTTCATGAATGAATTTATGGACGGGTAGATTCAATGTATATGAGTAGTGTGCAGGACATTCACAAATCTCATAGAGATAGGCCTCAAGTCCACACTTAAGAACAAGTAACAAAGTCATTTAGAAATTAGTTTTAGTGGTGAATAAGTAGCTTAAACAAGTTTTATGAGATCAGAGAGTTCTATCTAACGAGTACTCAATACCTTTGCTAATATCATCATAATTAGATCCCAACCCGGGCTCATAACAGAAAGGTTGTAGGAATTGGGACCTAGTACTTTAGTCATGAATGGTGCACATCCTGCCACGGCCGGAGCCACTTTGGAGGAAAAGTAGGCTTGGCCTCATTACCAATCAAATTCTAAGAACCCTGCCTAAGAATATTCCCAAAGCAAGGGACCTACTTGGATTTGTGCTGATACATCAACAAAAGCTGCAGAAGTTTTAGTGCATTCGTGCTAGTTGCAAAACTAATGATGCAGAAATTGGCAGGACTTTTGGAAAAAACAGGGGTCTCAGAAAGTTCATCATCAAGCTTCCACCTTCTAGACAGCATTTGCATCATGTCAGATGCTGTGTGAACAACAACACCAAGAAGCACTGCTTCGACCAAATATCAATATATGCAGTATATCTCTCTACAGGAATCAGCTAGAGGTTACAGCACCTCTAAGGGTTTCTGTTAAGCATAGTACGCGAAATCCTGTAAAGATTAACAGGCCTAAACTTTTAGATTAATTTGCAATGTTAGGCTTAAGATGGTACCAGAACAGAGGGGTCCAAGATTAAATTTTCGTATCATCACAGTCCATTACACTATCTCAAAATGATAAGTGGATTCCACATCGAGATATCTTGGAGACGACTTACCTGACTCTGTTCTCTGTTTAATACCGAAAATATCACTGTAAGATGTGGGGTCAGACCCTGTGATCACTTTCTAAATTCGAAATTTTGGCACAATCGTACCTTGAAATTTAGGGAAAAGAAATTGAGATTATGTTTGCATGCATGGTTTTGCCCCTCGTATGTACCACTCGAGTTAAATCCTAGATCCGCGATTGAATCAATGACAATCTAGAGGTCAATGGCTCGATTTTAGAACAAGTCCCTAAACCAAGAAGCCAATATAAAACATTCGCTATACAAAATCACCGCTCCAAAAGTTATAATGACAATGATGCCAGCATGCACATGTGTTAAACAGGTTAAGTTACATGTTAAGTCAAAGAGCTCACACAAAGCTATGAAATTGTCAGGTATAGGCATCAAATTAGTAATATGACCGAGAAAAAACGCTCCAGGAATTAGATGCAATTTTTATTTTTTAACTCGGAACTTATTTTAATTTTTCCTTTTACATGTATTGTAAGCTGATATCATCAAAAAGGAATAAGGCTTGAATGTTGTTATTGTTATGTCATAAGTGGATTTAGAAATGGGTCAGGAGCCCCACTACTCCACCATCCACGAGCAAGTCTCTTTATCATGATCAAAAATGGAAAAATACGTATTTAGATATAGATAGTATGCAAATACTACCTCAATTATATCCGAAAATTTAATTTACTACCTATGTTTTCCACGTATCAAACTCAATACCTAGTTTAAATTTTGGGTATGATCGTTATTACTCACTGCACATTCTTGCAACACTTGTCTCATTTTAACTGGTAATTAAATTAAGTAGGTAATATCAACGACACAAAAGATTTCAATTATATACCAAAATTTAACAAATCAATAATTGAGTTAGTAAATCGAACAAGTAGTATTAACAATATTTGTCCCCAATTAGATATGGTAGAAGAAGCATCTTTCTATAAGAAAAACGACATTGCCATTTGTATTTGTAGCAAAGGACTTTTTCTATTTCCCTGGATTGGTCAATATGTGTGTGTGTGTGTCTATGCTTACTTTGATATTGACCAAATTATGTCGAATAATAATTCTTTGGATTGCTAACATATCGAAGGAATTAAGCTTAATTTTGGAATAACTTAGGGACTTTTGGATTAATGGTTATGAATAAGATAGTTAAAATAATCTTGAATGGTCTTTGACTTTTCTCAACGGAATTAGATAATAGTCTAGTTACTCCAATGTGATGTGAGCCTCCATATAATCCTGTTGCGGCTATCAAAGAATCAAAAGTCAATCATTTACATCCGTAGGATACATAATCTAATGGTTGTTGTCAAATTTAATTACTTATAAATACTCGATAACATCGCTTACGGAACGGCTAGCCTTAGCTTATTGCCTGATACCAGCCTACTAACATCGTTTTGTCTCAAAAACTAAAAGGTTTATATTCTCTCTAAACCATGTCTGTCTCTAAAACAATCCTCTACACGTAAAATCATCTACACCATAAATCCTTCATCTTTCTCCATATCGCATGTAAGGGAAAAACGCCTAAAATCGGTTGAAGAGCTAGCGCAGGAAATCCTTCAAGATGCTGTTGCTGAAAGTTCACTGCATCAGGATAAAAATACAAATCAAGATGGAGGAACAGTAGACTCGAAGATGCAAATGCAGGGCTGTGATGGAAATACGCTTAATGGACAGCAAAGAAAGCAATCTTATAAAGAAAAAGTAATTCACAATATACCAAATGCATATGCTGCTAGTTTTAGTTTGCATGAGCAGATTGAAGAAGATAATATCAACAACCAAGAAGACTTATCCCTTCAATGCATGTTAGGGAAGTCGAAAGAGGAAAATCATATTCAATGTAAACCAGTTACACGCATAATTGCTTTACCTTAGGATGTAAGGAAAGGTTAACGTACTCCATTGGAAAAAAAGCTATTATCATAAAGTTGTACGGCCAATCGTTGGTATATCAAATGCTTTATACTAAATTACAATATCTATGGAGGTTCTCATCCGGTTTTAACATGATTGCCTTAGGATCAGAATATTACACAGTGACTTTTCACTTAGAAGAAGATCTAAAAAGAGTTATTCGAGATGGCCCATGGTTCATAAATGGGAATTTTTTGAACATTCGAAGATGGGAACCCAATTTTAAAAGTTTTCCTGGCTACCTATAATTCAATTGTTGTTTGGGTTCATATACCTGAATTACCTTTAAAGTATTATGATCTTAAAGTCCCTAGACTAATTGGTAAGACGATAGGTCCTATGCCTAGGTTAGACACTTACACAGTAAATGCAGAAAGGAGGAAATTTGCACGGTTTTGTATCCAAGTAAATCTCAATGAGCCGCTTATACACTCAATATTCCTTAATGGTTACACCTATGGGGTACAATACCAAGTTATTAGAAATTTGTGCTTCAAATGTGGCTGTATTGGTCACTCCATGAATTCCTATCCAAAGGAAAATAGTAGTAAGGGTGACAAGTTGGAAGAAAATAACAGAAATCTAGAAGCTTTGGTTAATAGTAAAGAGAATGAAATTCAAATTGAACAGTCCACACAAATGGCAGAGCAAAATAAAACTAATGGATAAGTGACAAACGGAGAACCGGTGGTAGAATCCGTATGTGGGGTGGAAAATAATAGCAAAGAGCAGTCAGAAGAAAATGGAGGCTATGTTGATTGGATAGTTGTGCAGAGAAGGAAACCACAAAAAAGTAAGAATAATCGAGCACTATCAACACAAAATCAACAAAGTAATTATGACATGAAATTGTAAAAACACTCTCTTATGCAAAAGCCTACAATTGTAGCTACAGAAAGCTAAATGGCACAAAAACAAGCAACAAATTATAGATGGGAAGAGAATTAAAAGTACCAAGCCAACATTTGGCATAATTAAAAATTACTGATAATCATACTTATGGGAAAATTACGTGACATCATAGCAGTCAATTAGCAAGCAATTCTTAAGACGATACAAACAATGAAAATGAGAAACAAAACTCAAAGTTCACCTTTAAGGCAGGCACTTCACAACAGCGGTATATAAACATAGAGAGAAGAAGACTAGCTAGAGTAAAGAACATTGCCAGGAAAATAGTTCGAAATGGATCATAGAAGGCTACTGACATTCAGTATAAAACACTTGCATCAAGTTCTAGTAATTAGACCTTTGATCATGGAAATGAATGGGACAATAACCTTAACAAGACTAGGGTAAACTCTAAGGACAAGGAAGGAGTACGTTGTATTTATTTCAGTTGCGACTGCAATGGAGGAAATTCACCCCTTTAAAGTCATGAAGAGGTGGGAACAGACCTTGAGGATAGTGCTAGACAAGATTTTCAAGATAACAAATCTTCTCATTCTAGAGTACATGCTCCCAGTAAGGTATGCACTTGAGAAAAACCAAAAAGTACCAGTTTTCCTTACGAATGCAGAGTAAACTCTTGCTATGATTGACACAGAGGAAACTCCATCCAATTTTATTCTAAAATTCATGCAACTATGGCTGAATCAAATGAAGTTGTCTATTACCATGCAAATGTCACTAGAGATGGTACAAGAGACAACTCAGCTATTTTAAGACCAATTAGAATCTTAGTTTGGAACGTGCAAGGACTGAAGACACCAAATAAATAAGACGTTGTGTTAAATGCTTTTACAGAATATATGCTAGAAATGTTAGCACTTCTAGAAACGAAAATGACCAAGGCAGCTGCATACATGTTTCAGCATGTGTCACAGTTGGATGGCCATGCTTGTGTTGAAGCAAGAGGATTTAGTGAAGGCATGTTACTCCTCTGGAACAAGAAAGCGCTTGAAGTGATATCTTGAAGAAAAAAAGACATATCCAAGCAAAGGTCAGAAATTCTATTCATTCTTGGTTCTATTCTACTATTTATGATTCTACTCATTATCGAGAAAAATTAAATTATGGGAAAGCCTTAGAAGACATGCATAGTTAGTGAATAACAAGCCATAGTTTGTTTTAGGAGATTTTATTGATGTCATTAAGAGAAATGAATGATGGGGGAGAGGTAGATTTCCAACAGAGCTTATAGATATGCTACATGTATGAATGACTATAGGCTAATAGATATGGGATTTGTTAGACCCCCTTACACTTGGTCTAATGAGCAAAACATAACTTCGCTCATTCAAAGACAATTAGATAGAGGATGGTGTAATCAAGCATGAAGAAATCTTTACCCTGAATAAAAAATATTTAACCTTCCTAAATGCTAGAGTGATCTCCATCCCTACTTTTGAAAACACACCTAGAGCGGAGAAGTAGTAGGATTGACAAGCCTTTTAGATTCCTGCTTGTTTTGTTTACAGATCTAACATGTATGCAAATAATTAGAGAAACTTGGCTAGCTTATAACCATTATGTTATAACTACTATATTAGAGCTATAAATTTATCTTAGGGATTAGAGTAAAAAAGTATTTGGGAATGTTTTGTATTAGAAGAAAAGAATTATAAGAAGATTAGCTAAAATAGACAGATGATGGATTGTTGACCTTTAGACCTCTCACTCGTACCCATCTTTGAGGTCTTTAATCTCTCACTAGAAAGATTATCTCTTGTCAGCCTATTGAAGACAAGCTCCTATATGCGGATGAACTATGGGCGAACTTTCTAAAGTCCCAGCTTAGAAAGACTTTGCTCAGCTTGAACCCTTGCTTAGTCTCCAACTTACCTTATGCCGAGGTCGACTAGCTAAGCACCAAGTCTTAGGCTATTACATACCGAGCCCTTCTCTTCTAACGTACAAAGCTACCAAGTGTCGAGATCGACCTGTCGAGTGCTAAGGCCAACATGCCGAGTGTCGACGCCAAAGTAACTGTACACCAAGCTCTATTCTTCCAACTTATTGAATTACAACATCCTTCAATCGCCTTGGCAACTCCCAACACGGTTCCCCAACAATAGCAGCTTTAACAATCATCTAGAACATTTACAATGCCTTAAGATTCCCCTATACGAACACATTGATAAGTTGCCACCTATCAATTACTTTTCTGACATTTGTACCATATTTCTTTTCATCATTTATCATATTTACCATTTTTTGTACAGACTAGGAATCTCTTTCTTCATTGTCTTTTATGTAATTTTTCTTATTGGTATTATTGGCCTAAATGACTTGCTATAAATAATCCTTTTACTGTAGCTACAATCATCATTATATACCTTCCACTTAATAAATATCTTTGTTCTTGTGAGATGCCCTTCTTTGAGTACACTTTCTCCTACACTCTTATCTAATTTTACTTAGTAGCTTGAGATTAGTAACGAGTGGACCTTGATATTATCTTGTAAGTTATATTAAGCGAAGTTTTAATTTGTGTCTTATTTGTTGGTGTGTGATATCCTCCAAGCAACTTCACATAATCTATTGTGTTTGCTGAACCTTCCATTCTCATTTGCTTCGATATGTCGAAGGACCTGCGTAGTTATTACTCCCTACAATAAGCCCTAATGATTACTAAGCTCCTAGGTATATTATATAATCCTAGTATGAAAACTTGAGGTTACGATCGAAAGCTTAGTGTTGAAGTAGTTCTTGTTAGTGTGTTTGTTATGTTATACTATATTTCTCAAGTGGAAAATAGAGCAAGTTCTTAAGTCGCTATGAGAAGTATTGTCGAAATTGTGTTAGAATCTTCTGTTAAATAGTTAACTTTCTGAAGTTTACATTAAGAAATGTCGAGTTCTAGTATTTGATGAGAGATTAATGATGCTGAAAGTGATGCTCTTGGATGTGGTTGTGTTACCCAATAGACCCCATGAACTATTGACTAGCAAATACAAAACCTTGCTGTTATTTTAGCCAATCTAGTTATTTTTGTATAGAGGGTAGTAGAGGCCAGGCCACAAAAAAGAGTTACTGTTGAACAAGGTTGAGAAGTGAGAGATAGGTAGGTGAGAATCAAGCACTTGAAACTAGGTGAGAATTAAGTACTCGAAACTATTAATGTAAACCTAGCTCCACCTCAACATGCCAATAGAGTTGCGAGAAGGAGACTTGAGTTGGATAAAGTTGAGGAGTACAAGGAGGAAGAATAGTATGCTGGGTTAGAAGAATGCGAGTTTCGTATTCCTAAAGAAGTCGAGCATCTTAAGGTGCAAATTTTGAGCTTTAATGGATCTGGTAGTGTTGATGACTACTTAGACTAAGAGGAGAAGAATGAAAAGATATTTGACTTTTATGATTACAAAAACGTCATTCGTGTTCAAGTAGCTGTGTTAAAATTTTCTAGATATATAGCAAAGTAGTGTAAGAAGTTATAGAATGTATGCTAGAGAACCTAACGAGAAATCTGAACATGGAACGAGATGAAGAGAGTTCTGAGGAGTAGATTTGTTCGAGAGTATCATGAGTAAGATACTTTTTGACGACTCTAAGACCTAAGATAAGCTAATCAACTTGTTAATGAGTATGTCCAAGAGTTTCAATTGCTGATGATCTGCTATGATGTTGAAGAACCCAAGGTACGAACAATAGCGAGGTTCATTTTTAGGCTAAGGACTGAGATTGGTAATATAGTGGAGGTGCAAAGGCTAGGAAGTCTAGATAAAACCATTTGAGTAGTCTAAAGAATAGAAAGGTAGATGAGAAGTTAGCTCAACCGAATGTCAAGCAACCGACCTGGCTTGCCAAGTAAGACTAGCATGTCGAGCTGATTTGGATATGACTTAATATAGTTTCGAGATGGACCGCTGAGGTTAGATGCTGAGTAAACCTAACAATGGCTAAGGCAAGAGCAAAGTCAAAGAGCTTGAGGTCAGTTAGAGTTTAGGAAAGAAGACTCGAGAGATTAAATGTTTCAAGTGTCTTAGTTTTAGATGTGTAGCTAGTTAATGCCTAAATCGACGTATCATGACCATCAAGAGAGACAAACCTCAGTTTGAGGTAGAAAGTGCTAATGAAGGCAAGGAGGAAGTGGATGTTAATCACCTGTTGAGCGAATTTCAAGAAGGCTCAAATGCCATAACCCTACCTGAAATGGGAGCTGAGTACTGTATGGTTGTACAACGATCTCTCAGTACCTTCGTCTTTGATGAAAATGAGCAAAGGGAGAACCTCTTCCATATAAACTGTCGAATGAATGGCAAGCTATGTACTTTGATCATTGATGGAAGGAGTTGTACTAATATAATAGCTCAAGGAGTGGTAAAGACCTTGAAATTACCGACCTAACCTTACCCTAAGCTGTACAAGATTCATTGGCTAAATGAGAAGGGAAGTCTACCTATTGTTGAGTAAGTTAAAGTGTTAATTGCTATTGGTGATAGATATAAGGACGAGGTACTATGCGACGTCTTACCTATGTGTACCTCGTATGTATTACTTAACTAACCTTAGCTATTTAGTTTAAAAGTGTTGCATGATGGAGATAAGAACACTTATATGTTCTAGAAGGATGAGAAAGAGGTTATATTAACCCTAATAAGCTTAAGGAAGTTTAGGAGTTGCAAGGGAAGATTTCCAAATCACTATAGAGGAAGTTCCCAGTGATTTCTCAAGCCTAATTTTCCAAAGGTGTCAAAATGGAAGAGTGTATACTTTTGTTAGTCAAGAAACTTCTAGAGTTAAGAGAAGCTAGAACCTTACTTGCTGAGATACAGACTTTACCACAAGAGTATGCTAACCTGTTTATTGTCGAGATGCTGAGAGGTTTATCACTCGTAAGAGGTATAAAGCATTGTATTGACCTTTAGCCTGAAGTTACCCTACCTAACTAACTTGTCTATAGGCTTAACCTTAAGTAAGCTACAAAGTTGAAGAAACAAGTTGATGAGTTGATTAATCATGTGGATATGTCCAAGAGAGTATGAGCTCTTATACTATGTTGGCTGTCTTAGTGTTGAGGAAGGATGACTCATGGAGAATGTATATTGATAGCCGAGCAATTAACAAAATCACTATCAATTAATGATATTTGATCACTTGATTGGATGATATGCTTAATGAATTGCATAGTGTATGAATCTTTTCGAAGATTGATCTAAAGAGTGGCTATTACCAAATACGAATGAGACTTGAAGATGAATGGAAAACTACTTTCAAAATAAAGGAAGGTTTGTTTAAATGGATGGTAGTGCCGTTTGATTTGACAAACGCACCGAGTATTTTTATATGACTCATGAATCATTTTTTGAGAACATTGATTAGTAAATTTGTTGTTGTCTATTTTGATGATATTTTAGTATATAGTTCCAACCTTATCTCTCATATCACGCACTTAAGATCTATGTTTGATATCCTCTATGTTGAGCACTTAATTGACAACTTTAAGAAATGTGTGTTTTGTTAAGCAAAGTAGTATTCCTTGTTTATATTGTTTTTGAGGGAGATATCGACATTGATGACGAGAAAATTTAAGCTATTCTTAAAGGGCTAACACTAACTAGTGTTAGTGTTGCTAAAGTAAGGAGTTTTCATGATCTATCTTCGTTTTATGAAAGATTTATTGGGAACTTTAGTTCCATAGTTGCCCCACCGATCGAACTGACCTAGAAAAACTCTGAATTCAAATGGTGGTGGTTGATTGATTTAGCAAGATGAGTCACTTCATCCCCTTTTACAAAACTGATGATATTTTATTTGTTGTTAACCTCTTTTTACAAGAGATTGTGCGGTTGCATAGAGTTCCAAGGAGTATTGTGTTTGATCATGATTTGAAGTTCACGAGCTTCTTTTAGAAAACCATATGGAGGAAGCTTGACATTAAGCTCACGTTTAGTACTTTTTGCTATTTGTAAATAGACTGCCAGATAGAAGTCATGAACAAAACAGTAGACAACCTCCTTCGAGTTATTGTTAGGAAGAATCTACATGATTGGAATATATGCTTACCCATCATTAAGTTTCCTTACAATTGCTTCACTTATAGCTCAATAGGAACATCACCTTTTGAAATTGTCTATGGACTTAACTTGAACTTGGCCTTGGACATAGTTATCAGCCTAATCTCCCTAAGGAGAAAGTCAATTAGGCCTGTAGCATGTCGAGGAGTTTCAGAAGTTGCATGGAAAGGTTGCTAAAAAACTAGCCAAGGTTGTGGCTCGATAGATAGAATAAGGAAACTAAAGAAAAAGACGAGTCATTTATAATCCAGGAGACTTTGTTTGGATCCATTTTAGCAAGGAGTGATTTCAAAGGAAGAGGATAAACAAGTTATCTCCTAGGTTAGATGGCCCTTTTAAGATCCTTTGATGCATCAATGATAACGTTTATGAATTAGAATTACCCGAAGGATATAGAGTGTTTCCTACTTTCAATGTTATTGACTTGATACCCTATGTATTTGAAGAAGGAGAGGACTAAAATTTGAGGGCAAATTTTCAACAAACCCAAGGAATTGATGGATTGCCGATCTCCGAACCCCTCACTTGTGTTAGTCTCCGAGGCCTCCATTCTCTCACTAAAAGGATTATCACTCGTCAGCTTGCCAAGGACAAGCTCCTATATGCGGATGAAGTATGGGTGAACTCTCTAAAGTCCCAACTCGAATAGGCTCTACTCTACTTAGACTCTTGCCTAATCATCGGCTTACCTTGTGTCGAGGTTGACCAATTGAGCACTAGGTCCGAGGCTATTACATATTAAGCCTTTCTCTTCCAACGTACAAAGCCGCCGAGTGCTGAAGCTGAGATGTTAAGTGCCAAAGCTAAAGTAATTGCGCATCGAGCTCCACTCTTTTAACCTATTGAACTACAAAATCCTTCAATTGCTTTACCAACTCCCAACATAGCTCCCCAACAACACAGCTCCAACAACCATCCAGAACATTCACAATGCCTCAAGCTTCCCTTATACGAACCCATTAATAGGTCGCCACCTATCCATTACTTTTCGACATTTGTAGTATATTTCTTTTTGTCATTTGTTATATTTATTCTTTTTCATACATACCAAGAATCTCTTCCTTCATTATTTTTTATGTAATTTTCCTTATTTATATTGTTACCCTAAAGGATTTACTATAAATAATCCTTTTACTGTAGTTATGATCATCATCATATACCTTACACTTAATGAATATCTTTGTTTTTATGAGATACTTCTCTCTAAATACACTTTCTCCTACACTCTTATCTAATTTTGCTAAGTAGCTCAAAATTAGTAGTAAGTTGACCTTAACATTAACTTGTGAGTTATCTCAAGTGAAGTGTTAAGTCAAGTTGTGTTCATTGGTACGTCATATCATTTGAATAACTTTATATAAGCTATTGTGTTTGTTGACCCTTCTAACCTCATTTTTTTTCAATATCTCGAAAGACTCACGTAGTTGCTACTCCCTATGGTAAGCTTTAATAATTATTAAGCTCCTAGGCACATCAACAAATCTGTAAGCCTAAATCGTTCAGAGTATTTAATATATCTGAAGAAAACCTTAAAAAGAGAGCTAGACACTCTCCTTAATAGAGAAGAATGGATCTAGAAAACAAAGTCAAGAGTGAAAATGGATAAAAGATGGAGAGAGAAACACTACTTATTACCATGCTAATGTACAAAATAGAAGGGCTAAGAATAAAATCATGGCTATTCAAAATGAGTTTAGGGAATGGCAATATGAAGTGAAGAAAATACAAGAAATAATTAACAACTACTTCAAGAAAATTTACATGACATCAAGGACTAGTTGTACTCTTGTGAACCCTTTAGACCATTCCTTGAGAGGTAGGCCATCACAATAGTAAAAAGATTTACTTGATGCAGAAATTTCACCCTAGGAAGTCTATAACACTCTAAAACAAATAAATTCTTAGAAGGCTCTTGGCATAGATGACTTTCATGCCTTCTTCTATAAAAAGTGTTGGGAATTTCTAAGAGACTATCTTCTAAAGCCTGTACAAAAATGTTTCATAGAGGGATAAATACCTATGGAGCTTAACAAGTCCTTAATTTGTTTAGTTCCTAAGAAAGATAGCTCAAGTTTCCCTAAGGATTATAGGCTTGTTAGTTTATGTAATACTATTTACAAAATTATCACAAAGTTGTTAGTTAATAGACTAAGGCCTATTCTTGAGAAGCGAATTCATCCTGCCTAGGTAAGTTTTATAAAGGGTAGAAAGGCGGTAGATAACATTATCTTAGTAAATGATATCCTACATAGCTTCAAGAAGAAAATGTTGAAGCAAAAGTGGATGATTATTAAGATTGACTTATAAAAAGCTTTCGATACAATATAGTGGGACTTCTTACACTGGGTATTAGTTAATATGAATTTTCTTGACAAATGGGTCAAGCTTATTATGTTTTGTTTAAGTATAACAACTACATAAGTGTTAGTGAATGGTATCAGGTGTAACCCATGTTGCCTAGTAAAGGCATACGATAAGGAGACCTACCATCCCCTTTTTTATTTATCTTGGGCATGGAGATACTAAGCAGATTGATTGAGGAGAAAGTGCAACAAAGGCTATGGGATGGTTTTCAAGTCAAAGGCTTAAAGTCGTGTATATCTCATGCCCCTTTGGTGGATGATGTTGTCTTAATAGCAAAGGCAAGTAAAGAAAATGCTAAAATCATCTAGTAAGTTTTAGGAAAATTTACTAATATATCGGGGCTAAAAATAAATTATTACAAATCATCAATATTTTTCTCAAGTAATACGGATGAGGGAAATAAGTGTGAAATAGTTAATATCCTTCAAATGAGGAGAGTTAACTACTTTGGAAAATATTTAGGGTTCCCTTTACATAATGGAGCAAAACCAACCCATGATCAACTAAATATAATCATTGAGAAAGCTCAAAGTAAGTAAGCTAGTTGGAAGGCTAAGCAATTGAGTATATGTGGAAGAATGGTACTAATAAAGTTAGTTCTTGAGAAGATCAAGTGTAATTATTAGTAACTTTCTTTAGAATGGAGTGAATGATATAAAAAACACCTATTGGATTAGTTGGAATTTATTAGTGAAACCAAAAGAGGAAGGGGGATTAGTTTAATAGACCTTAATAAAAGAAACGAAGCTTACGCCCTCAAAAGGTTTTGGAAATTTAAGAACAAACATGTACTATGGCCTACTCTAATTAAAGTTAAGCATAGAAAACTTAGAAAAGAAAAGGAAATACCAAAATTGGCTATAGCTTCTCATCTTACAAAGGAGATACATGAATGCCAATGTTGTTGCATAGAAAATGAGATTAAGGGTATTGGAAATGGCCAATATATTAACTTTTGTGGGACAAATGGGTTGGAAATTGGACAATAAGACAATTAGTGTATGGTCTAATACATTAGCAAGTACAAAATGTAACACTTGTAGAATGCTCGAAAGGACCATATCAATGGGGTGATAACAAATTAGGATTTAACCTGTCAGATATTCTAGCAGAAATAATTAGACTTGTTATCTTGTAAGATAAAGAAGACATAAGTTTTATCTCTGGAAATGAAAAGCAGATGGTTAAACTTATAAATATCTATCATCAGTGAAGAGGGGGTATCAAAGAAAGTTGGGCTTGGTTATGAAAATTAGTATACCCCTCAAAAATAAAATTATTTCTATGGAGAATAGTCAGAAATTGGCTTCTAACTACTTAAAATCTTAGAACAAGAAATATCATTGAAAATTCAAGTTATCCTAGATGCGGCAATACATAGGAGGATATTAACATGCTTTTTACTCAAGTCAAGGAATCACATAGATCGTTAAAAAACACTTGACTAAAGATTTATTTGATAGGAAAATAGGATTTGATTTTGTTAAATAGATTTAGCACAACAAACATGTAAAGAAAAAAAGAAGGGTTCTTGGCTAAATCGCCAAAAGTGTTTTTCTTTGGCTTTCTTCTTTTATATGTTTGGTTCAACAAAAACCAAACCTTTCATTATCTAGAGCCTGTGATAATAAATTTCAATCAAAACGTTAGAAAAGTGAGTCATGAATATTGGACGACACTTAAAATGAAGGTTAAACTATGCTAAATAACAACACTAGAAATAAGATGGATTCTCCCACAGAATAATTGGGTCAAATTAAACACTGCTAAATCAGTGGAGAACCTATCAGGCCAGTCATATGCGAGGGGAGAGATTTGAGATCATGAAGGAAATTGGGTATTAAGGTTTACATATAAGCTAGGGATCATGGATATTGTGGTAGCAGAACTTTGGGGAATCTATTAGGGTTTGAAACATTTTATGCAATTAGGCTATCACCAATTGAAATCGAAATCGATTCAACCCTGGTAGTACGATTTATAAATTCAAATGAAAATGCTAGAAAAAAGTATAACTTGTTTTGGATTTATGCAGGGAAAGCCTTTGCCGACTACACAAGTGGCACTCCATCAAATTCCTTACGGGATTAACAAGGTTGTAGATCTATTTGCAAATATGGGAAGGAGATGTGAAGAGTTATTTGATGTTTTTGATTGGCTACTTATGGCCTTGGTGTGTTATGCTATGGATGTGAATATGTGTAGAGCAGGGTGCACTCGAATTGTAAAAGAAACTATTGTAAAGCCCAATATAGGGCGGATCTTGTATAAAGCCTCTTAGAAGGCTTATAATTTGATTGCTTGGTATGATGTTCTGTTTATTTAAGATAATTCTTATATTTTACCAATTAAAAAATTGTTTTGTCCCACCTTCTTTAATAATTCTTTGAATCATCCTTTTTACAAAACTTTTTTATAACTCTATTTACTTAAATATAACTCTTGCTTTATATAAGTGTAATATTTATCAGAAGAAATATTTTCAAAAATATATTAAGTATTTTCTTAGTAAAACTTCATAACTTATTTCTAAAATATCGTGACAATAAGAGAATTATTTAGTAATTTAATGGTTTGATAGTCTTTTTGTACGAGAATAATTCTATCCCTTTTGTGTTCATGTAAAGCACATGAAGGCACTTGGCATGTACATAGTATATCATGTCCAATAAACTAGTATGTGACAACTTCGTCACATATCCATAATAAAGTACAAATATGTCAAGTTCAAATAACTTAAAAATCTGTATATATATATATATATATATATATAGGCACACACACACATACATACATACCATCTAAACTGTTATCTTATTAAATAATTTAATAAATTATCTATTAGTCATCAAATGGAAACTTGCCTAAAGTCTTGATAATTTGTCCAACCTAAAATAAGTAACTTAAGAAAACTCAAACTAATGGCATGTTTAGTTAATTTCGTAAGGATAGAATATGATGGTTATTCTTTACCCACGAACCTATTCTTGCATTTGGTTAGTTGAATGGGCATTCCATCAAATTATTATCATTGAAAAAAAAGAGAAATTGCTCTTTACAGGACCAATGAAATAGCTATTATTTGATTTGTTTTGGCATATTTTAAATATTTATTCATAAGTTATTTAAAATAACTATAAAGAACAACTATAACTTATCTATTTTACTTCTAAAGAATTTTAATTTTATTTTTACCTCATTCCATTATGTAAATAAAACATGTATAAAAATTTCCATAACAATATGAAAATAAAACTATATTCAAATCAACATTGTCTCACAAAACTATCTTGAATTTTCATGATGCCAATTATCATCATGATACTGTAGATTGACAGAGATCATAGCAATTGAGGCATTAATTTTTTAATTTTTTTTGAATATATGATTATAAAATGTTTTTTTTTTCATTTTGTCTTTATCATCGCCCTTTTTATTGGATCATGTGATCCAATCTATGAGATTTTTCATTCTCACTAGATGGTTAAGTTTTATTTATATAGGAAAAATTGTATCATCCTCTACATAGGACAATTTGATGTTTAAAGATATGTATTGATCTATTCGATTAGGTTTTCATATTCTTAATCCTTTGTTTATGATTACTCTTGTGTTCGTTGTTTTGATCTATGTATCATTTTCTTATTAAATAAAATTCATCTTTTTAGCTCAAAATATATATAAAAAAAAAGACATGTCATTTTTCAAATAATTATATAAATTCATGTCTACAACATTACCTGCTCTTAAAAAGCAAATATCTAGAAGGAGTGAGCTACTTACTGAGTATGTAGTTACCTAAACACATGTGCCTAAGCAAATAGGTGCAAAACACACACACTCTACTTCAATGTAGTAATCGTAATTTATTATTATTATTATTGTTTAACAACTCAGATGGTAAGGTTTGAAGTTTTTGTTACTAACTTCAAAGTTGGAGAGAAGGATACGAAAATAGAAAAGAGAAAGGGAACGGAAGAAATAAAAAACAAAATAGATAGCTTTTAGGATAAATGAACTTATTGGAAGAAAATGGAATAAGAACACCAAGTAGGATAAAAGAAACTAAAGAACTATTCGTGAGGTGAGGTAGGAGGAAGAGAGTAATATAATGTATACCTGAAACTTGAGTAAAACAGATGAAGCTTGGTTTTTTAGGGGAAAATTTGCATTTTCTTTCAAGTTTTAGAGAGAGAGAGAGAGAGTATGTGCATTTTTGCATTTTTTTCTGAAGTACGAAATGGTGATAGAGAAGAAAAGTAAGCCATTTATAAAGATCAATAAAAACACAAATTAACACCATAATTAAAACCCACATCTTACTTGTGCTTTCATTAGAACAAGAAAACACATGCAGAAGCGACATTTTAAAGCATGAATTTCTTCTTAACAAATTTATGCCTTTTGGCTAGCATTGTGAAATTGAATGTTGCATTTTCACAACCACATTTTTTAAAAGACAATATTTCAATCAAATTCGTTAATATTGCATTAGTAAAAATGAGATTATACAGTTGATTGAATGATGTTGTTGTATAGCTTTTGACTTTTATGCTCTTATATCTTATTTACACTGCTAGTAGTTCAATTAACCCATATTGTGATACCTAAAATGCCTATGCTTTTTTTTTTTTTAAATTTTATATTTTACACAAGTCCTACCATTTAGACTATAACAATCTATTGATGCAACCTCATAACACACTTAACCTTAACTAGACTTATGTCATAATTTAGTTCAATAGATGTCAGCTTAAGCTCCACTTTACAAGCTACTCAAGTAATCTATAGTTGAACTCGTCTCTGACTTTAATTAAATGAAACTCTAGTGAATATCAAATTAGTTGAGTAGCTCGAGGTAATTGAACCAAAGTGGAGCAAATATTAAACAATCTAAGTGGCTTGTGTATAGATTATATTAAAATGCATAAGATGCATCTTGTGTGGCTTTTTGTATGTGAGGCCTATTGTATTTTTGGGGAGAGCCTTAAAATCTCACGTCAATTATAATACTTCTCCACTATTTTTTTCTTTTTTTTTTCTTTTTTCCTAGTTTAGTGATCAATAGGTCCATTGTTTAGAGTTTTACATTATCACATATATAGTTTACGAGCCTAGAGATTGTGGGCTAAAAAGCTTATGTCACAAATGTGGCCAATAGATTACTTTAGTTCCAAACATAAGCCATAGCTCATAAGGTTACTTGAATCAATTTACTAAATACCAAAAAAGGGAAAAAAAAAGGGGAAGCAATATACTAAAGGTAAATATTTATTTTAGATGAATACTTGAAAAATTTATTTGGTGGAAGATTCTTCTTTATGGAGCTAATCTAAAACATGAAGACATAAAAAGAAAAGTTATGAAGAATAAAAATACATTTTCCTTTGTTCAACTCTTACATGTGATGAAAGAGACGTATTTATTAATTAAATTATATGATGAGAATGGAACTTGTTGACTCCTATGATGCTTCAACATATGAGTTTAATTAGGTTGAGTTGAAATAATATAAGATCAACTTTAAGTACGACTTGAAAATTGAACTTAGCTTCCATGAAATCTTGAACTTGAGCCCCACTTGAAATGGCATTTTACAAGTTCTAATTTGACTTAGTTAAGCTTATTAAGAAGAGTTCATGTTTAAATCATGTTCTTTTGTCATTAAATTTATATTAAAGCTCAAAACAAGTGCTTAATATATTAAATGATAGAAGCTTCAAGATAATTTTAGTAAGCTTATCATATACTTTACTTTCAAGCCTAAGGAATTAGTCATTGGGTCTGTATCTAGCACCCAAGCAATTTATAAACATTCTAATCACTTAAAATTAGGGTTTTGCAATATTTTTTCTAAGTCTAATCTCTAACTTAATTTTAGTAGAAATATTATATTATCAATAATTTAGTCATATCTTATCTTTTATCTCTTTTTCAAATTTATACTTCTAAAAATATTGTTTCGAAGTGGAAATATAAGGACCATCACTTTGCCTATAGAATCTTAAGCTCTTGTTTTATTTAATAATCAATTTTCAGTGTTATGGGGTTCATTTTTAGTTGATATCATATATTCTTATGACCCAAAATATTAGAATTGTAGGTTATTAGTTTAGTTTCATTTCATACTAGTAGTCAAATTTTAGTTGGATGTTACTGGCTTTCATATTTGCATTTAGATATTAGGGTTTTGCTTAGTCTTCCATGTATTATAAACAATCATTCACTTGTTTTAGTAAAATTCAAGAATTTTATGATGCCCTAAAACTTCATAAAACCGTCATGTGTCATTATTAGATAATGACATGTAAAGGTTGAAAACTTATCAAAACATAACTATAGATACTTGGATAATGATACTCTAAAGTTCCATTTTTTTAAACTTCCAAAAGTTAGACTCTTTAGATTGTGATGTGTGGCATATTAAAAATTAATAGTCTTGATTAAATCCTCTGTTATCATAGTGTTCAACTATGCATCTTCTTCCTTTGTTATTGTTTTCTTTTTTGACGTATTACTCATCTTTTTAACTCTCTACTCCATCACCAATCTCATCTTGACAAACATGATCAACCATGACTCAATTACTAGCAAATTGGACATAAATAAAGTGGATTTTATTTCAATAGGTTTTCAGAAACATTGTCAGAAAGTTTTTTTTTTTTTTTTTTAAAGACCCCTTTATTAGAAAAGTTCATAAAAAATAGTAAGGTATATTTGAGAGTGGAATCACATTTGCAGTGAACAAAATGAAGTGAAATGCATCCTTGAAGAAATATCTTTACACATAAAATTCCTATAATTAAGAATGATGTCATAGGCCTAATTTATTATAATCTCGTCTTATTAAATTGATCCCATGTGCACAAGATAATCATTATAAGTAGTTTATATTTCTTGATTGACGATGCTAGGAGGAGCTAGATGAATAGTAAGTTAGGGAAAAAATTTACCAGTAGAAGAAGATGAATGGTTGAACACTATAATAAATTGGGATTTAATTTGGATCATTAATTTTTAATATTCCACATGTTAAAATATGAAGAGTATAACTTTAGGAACTGCAAGAAAATGAAACTTTAGAGAATTCTTATCTTAGGTACATGTAATAACTTCATATATCATATGTTAATAATATCTCAAAAATGTACACATAACTAAGTGGCTTATTTGGATTTCACTTTAGTAACCAAACCACAAGGTTCACATCATAATAGTAGAGATTGCGTTGACCCATACAACATTTGAAAATACACATATCAGAAATAGTACATAAACCATACAACTAAATATAACCGATAACAGAGTTTGATCTCCTAATACAACAAACATAAAATATTAAATTAATCGCATTATTAGCAAATCTCATCCAGCTACTCATCATAGTATACGTACTTCACATCATCTCCTGGATCATACACCAAGTCACATCCTAACCTGTCATAAGGATTGATATCATTTGAAGTACCCACGGCTAAAAAGATTCCCATGAAGGGTGAGCTAAAGCTTAGCACTTAGAATACCATAAGCATATACGGATGCAATAAACTACAAACATATATACAAATTCAAGTATAATCAACATACAATTATTTGGTTATTATCTTCAAGTATGTATCTAAAACAACACAATATATCCCAAGACTTGGGATAATTCATAACTCTAAAGCATATATACACAGTTTTAGTTACTCCATAATATCTAAGAGTCCAAGAGTCAGCCTAGATCTACCAAAATTCTCTCAATATGCAACTCTGCTTAGGACAATGCACATACCATCATCAGGATGCTAAGCTAACATGACTGATATTTCGGGTCCATTGATGATAGCTAAGCACATATAACAAAATTATTATATTATGATATTAATTAGGTTTATTGAAATACATCTTAGTAAGCACATTACAACAAGCATGATAACTTTGTACTTGAAGTAGGTTTTTTGACTTAAAACTAATGTTCCTTGTTCTCGAATCCTAAAACGGTCATACAATATCATTTAATTAGCATTCACTTCATGTTGACTGGATATCCTATTTATTACCCCTATCAATACTAAACCCTAACTAATCTGTCTCACTCCAAACTTTGAAATTTTAAGTATAACTATATGTCAAAGATGGAAGAAATAAAGAAAAAAAGAGTTAGAAAGGAAAACTAAGTTAAAGTAGCATGTACGAGTTGGAGTCTTTAAACCACTATGTGGAGTTTACTCAAATGTCATAAGCCCCTTATTGCACCAAGTGCTATCTGCAAGGAGTTGTTTGAGCCATTACATGGAGTCACTTAAATGATTTGAGTTCTTGATGCAAAGAACTCTCTCGACATGGGATTCATTCAAATGAGTTGTTTGAATGACTAGATTTTGCAACAACCTGATAGCCCTAAGAAACTTATAGAATCAAACACAAAGGGAAAAAATCATTTGTTTCTCTTCTCTAATCAACTCGAAACCATAACTCATCATTCATCTTACAAGTTAATCACAAAAACATATCCAAAACATGATCATTTTTCCAATTCCTTATGTAAAAAAATATATAACTCAAGGACATACTTGAAACTTTACATTCTTGATCTTCTTGGATGCATATCGGTACTATAATCACATTACACACTTACAACGAATAGAAAAGTGTAATTCACATCAGAAAACACATCTAGAAAACATTAAAAACACCAAATCCTATCACTTACCTTTCACATACACTTTGAAACGTCTCTTCTTCTGCTATTCCTTCTTCTATGGTAGAAGTATTTCTCATTTCCAATTAAATGTTGAAAGAGGTGCAAGAAACCATGAAAATTCATGACAAAAAGGAATAGGAACCTTTTGGAGGAAGATGAAACATAAGAGGAAAGAAAGAGGGAAAAAGGGAAATGTAGAGCACTGATTATATCTTTCAAATTGTAGGCAAAATCACAAGAATACCCCTACCTCCAAATCATTTTTACTTAAGAAAATATTGAATATAAATAAAATAAAATAATATATTTAAGTAGAAAAATTGGTCATTACAAATTTATCTAAATTCTTTTGAAGCTTTTCCTCACTTTTAATAGGGAAATTTGGAGATTTCGATTGTACTTAAAGGGAACTACCAATTTTCATTTACTAAATTTATTTTGCATAATAATCGAGCTACATTAAATATTTTATCATTTAATGAATATACATATATATATTATTGTAGAAATTTTAAAACTGTAATTAATGATGTCATTTAATGATTAGTAGTGTGAAAGATGTACATTTGAGGCTCGTAGGATACGTCTTCAAGAGAGGGGTTGGTGACTTCTACGAATAACAATTGTTGACCATTCTGGATAAGATCGATAGCAATAGGACTCATGAATAACTTGGTGTCATGACTTCGATTAATCTAAGTTTATAGTGGAGGGTGATCTACAGCATAGGTGAGAAGGGTTTGTTAAATATAAATAGGAAGTAACATAAAAGTAAGTGTCGAGCTTGATTTTTTGTTTTTTGTTTAAATTGATTTTCTCATTTCCGATTAATACTAAATCTTAACCCATTTGATATTAATCCTTGACTAAAGAAATTGAGAAATTCCGATTTTTTATTGAAAATAGTTTTTGGAGTCGTCACCCAACTGAAGTCGGGAAAAGAAAAGGAAACCATAATCAATTGGGTAGATTGATTACGATTTGGCTATCGGTCTTTGATTTCAATTTTGAATGAAAGTTCGGGAGCTAACTTATTAAATCCTAATAGGTACCACTATTTATTTACCGAAATTAGGATTATTCTTCTAATTATAATATTTAAAAATAAATAAATAAATAAAAATCAAAAGAAAAAAAGAACCTAAGTTTCTATATATTTTATTATCGCTCTGAAGGTACTTATATACCCGCTAACCGGGATCAGACGATTGTAGTTCTTTTTGAAAACTTTAGTGTGTTGGTTCTTTTTTAAAAAAAAAAAAATTGGTTAAATTTGCGTTTTTATTAACCATTTCATTTTTATTAAGAAAAATCCTTAGAAGCTTAATTTTTATTCCTAATTATAAAAAAAAAAACCTAAAAACCTAATTTTTGAAAAGTTCCAAATTAAGATTTTTATTTAAAAACAATTAAGTGATAATTTTTTTTATTTTCAAGAAAAACCATAAAGATTTTTTGAAATATGCAATGTTTTACATGATGAATCTTTTATATAGAAAGATGCTTAAAATATAAAAAAGAAAAGAAAAATTTCCTAATCATAGAAAAGATACCTAAATCATAGAAATGATGCCTAACCATAAAAAAAAATATCTAAACCATGGAAAAGATGTCTAAACCATGGAAAAGATGTCTAAAACATAAAACAAAAATTTAAATTATAGAAAAGATGTTCGAACCATGGAAAAGATGTTCGAACCATAGAAAAGAAACTTAAACTATGGAAAAGACATCTAAACTATGGAAAACGAGCCTAAACTATATAAAAGATGTCTCACTGTAAAAAGGAAATCAATTAAAGATTTTTTTTTTTATTTTATGAACGTCAAAATGATTTTTTTTTTATTTAGAAAACCCTAACATGCCTAATATAATTTTTCTAAATTAATACAATATGTAAAGAATGAGATTTTGTAAAATATGAGATTTTATAAAAATTTCATTTTGAAAATATGAAATAAAAAAAAAAACTAAAATTTAACTTAACACATGTTCACTAGACACTAATGTTATAACTAATTACTAGCAATTAAAGATATGATGAAAAAAAATACAAGTCTTAAAAATAATTGCGTATATACTAAGTGAGATAAAAATAAATAAATAAGACAAGTTATAGACAATAATTAAAAACCACTATTATGTACTTGCAAGGCAAAGCACGCAAAGCTGATGAAAGAGAATAGATTGTATTCCCAGTTCTATCACGGGCACAACTATAGAATTGGTCTAAGGAGTGGGTTCGAGCGTGTTTTTTTAACAAATGTGATTATTCCTTTTTGGCTCGTACCATGCAACCCCTATTTATAAAACTTGAAAACAAATCTTTTGAATCGAATCAAATCGAATCGAATCGAATCTAAATTGATAAAGATCCAAAATAGATTCGAATCTTACAAATCTTGATTTTATTAGATTTAATGTCATCATATCAGATTTGTTTATTTTTCAACAACTATTTAGTCAAGATTCCATCAAATTAATTTTTTCGAATTTTTTCTTTTTTAGTTTTTTTTTCTAACAATTTTCTATTTTTTTTTTGTCTTTTTTTTATCATTTTTCAATTCTTTAATTATTTTCTAAATTACGACCCTAAAAACAAAAATTATAACTACTATGGGCAAAAATCAAGTGTCTACAGCTGCCCCTCTTTGTGGTAAAGTTTGAATAAAACTTTGCCACAAAGACAAAAGTGACATTGTTTTTACCTCGGGACGACTTTATCCTAAAGAATGCTAAGACATTTAACAACAATAAGTTTGGAACGAAGAATAGTGAGGGTAGTGCCCTTGTAGGCTGATAAGAATCCCTAAAAGGAATCATGAGAGTTTGGTCATACCTCTTTATGGGTTAAATAATTAAAGCAGGCGAAGCGCTCCTTGAGTTGGCTAAGGTCCTAAACTAGATGAAATGGGTAAGCGCTCCTATAGCTGGCTAAAACCCTAACAGAATTTGAGAACTTGGTTGTGCCCTAATGAACTGACTAACCAAGGCGGTCAAAGCGCCCTTTAAGCTGGCTAAGACCTAAAAGATGAGGAAACTTGGTTGTGCCCTAATGATTTGACTAACCAAGGCAGTCAAAGCGCCTTTTGGGCTGGTTAAGACCTAAAGATGAAAAAACTTAGTCGTACGCTAATGAGCTGACTAACTAAGGCGGTCAAAGTGTCCTTTGAGCTGGTTAAGACCTAAAGATGAAGAAACTTGATCGTACCCTAATGAGCTAATTAACCAAGGTGGTCAAAGTACCCTTTGAGCTGGCTAAGACCTAAAGATGAAGAAACTTAGTCATGCCCTAATGAGCTGACTAACTAAGACGGTCAAAGCGCCCTTTGAGTTAACTAAGACCTAAAGAATGAAGAAACTTGGTTGTGCCCTAATGAGTTGACTAACCAGGGCAGTCAAAGCACCCTTTGAGCTGGCTAAGACCTAAAGAATGAAGAAACTTGGCCATGCCCTAATGAGCTGACTAACCAAGGTGGTTGAAGTGTCCTTTGAGCTGGCTAAGACCTAAAAATAAGGAAAACTTGGTCGTGCCCTGATGAGTTGACTAACCAAGGCGGTCAAAGTGCTCTTTGAGTTGGTTAAGACCTAAAAATGAGGAAACTTGGTTGTGCCTTAATGAGCTAACTAACCAAGGCGGTCAAAGCGCCCTTTGAGCTAGCTAAGACCTGAAGAATGAAGGAAACTTGGTTGTGCCCTAATGAGCTGACTAACTAAGGCGGTCAAAGTGCCCTTTGAGTTGGCTAAGACCTAGAAATAAGGAAAACTTGGTCGTGCTCTAATGAGTTGACTAACCAAGGCGGTCGAAGCGCCCTTTGAGTTGGCTAAGACCTAAAAATAAGGAAAACTTGGTCGTGCCTTGATGAGTTGATTAACTAAGGCGGTCAAAGCACCCTTTGAGCTGGCTAAGACCTAAAGAACGAAGAAACTTGGTCGTGCCCTAATGAGTTGACTAACCAAGGCGGTTGAAGCACCATTTGAGCTGGATAAGACCTAAAAATAAGGAAAACTTGGTTGTGCCTTGATGAGTTGACTAACCAAGGCAGTCAAAGCGCTCTTTGAGTTGGCTAAGACCTATAGAATGAAGGAACTTGGTCGTGCCCTAATGAGCTGACTAACCAAGGCAGTCGAAGTGCCCTTTGAGCTGACTAAGACCTAAAAATAAGGAAAACTTTGAATTGGGATAGTGCTCCATGAGCTTACTAAATCCCTTGAAGAAATTTTGAGTCGAGTAACGTTCTGTAAGTCAGACGACTAGGAGTCTAAGGAACTCTGGATTGGGACCATGCTCTACGAGCTGGTTGTTTTGCTAAGAAATTGTTTTTGGAAAACAAGCTATCATCCTTAGGGGGAAACCAAATTGCCAATGCAATGTTTTATTAGGCTTTGAACCACTTATCTGGTTTCAATGATAGCTCTCAAGTAGTCCAATGTCTTATTGAGCTGTCCGATTAGAACCAACGATTCTAACCCTTACCATTACCTTTTCTTATTCTTTGTTCTTCTTCTTCTTTCTTCTTCTGTCTCTTTCTAAACCCCTTCTTTTTTCTTCTTTTCTTCTTCTTCTTTTTTTTTTTTTTTTTTTTTTTGTTTTTCTCTTTTCTCTTTTCTCTCTCTTTTTTTTCTTAAAAGCAACTTAAGCCTAAAACGAATGTAAAACATATTCATTTCTCAAACAAAGATGCCCTGTGTTGAATTTCTGGTCCAACCATTGGCTTTTCGTGTAAACATCCGTTCTTGAGTGAGTTTCTACTTAGGTGCCATACGTTACTCTTTCTGAACATGGCCCTACCCTGAAAAATAGGAAACAAGTCTCCCATTCTTGGGGGGGGGGGGGGGGTTTAACCACAATAAAGTATTAAAAGAATTTTCATCGATAGTCATCGCTTCAAGTTAAGTGTTTATTTTTCTTGTGCTTCTTGTGTGTAAGGTTTATTTGGGTAGAGGATAGAGCAAGAAGTGGGGTCTTTTAGTGGAACGAGAAAAGGGCTAAGGATATTATCCAATGCTAATGACAACTCAGAATACCAGCCTTGCATGTAGAAAATAAAAATGAGACCGTAGTGATAGTAAGATTGTTTGCATTTCATAATTTGAACAAAAATTTCATTGATGTTCAAGGATAGTACATCTTCAATGCGTCAGCGTTTATTGTGTCCTTTAAGTTCGGACCATCCATTTGAGACAAGATAACAACTCCTCCAGGAAATACTTTCTTCACAATGTAAGGCCCTTTATAGTTTGGAGCAAACTTCCTTCTCGAATCAGTTGTGTTAGGCAACATCTTCCTCAGCACTATATCTCCTTGCTCAAAATTTCGGGGTTGTACCTTTTTGTTGAAGGCCCTGGCCATTCGTTGCTAATAGCAAATGTTGTGGCACAAAGCTGCTAGCTTCTTTTCATCAATTAGGTTCAATTGCTCAACATGCTTCTTTATCTAATCAGCTTCATTTAACTGAGTTTCCGACAATATTTTAAGAGATGGGATCTTGACCTCCACTGGTAGTACAGCCTCCATTCCGTATACCAACGAGTAGAGGATTGCTTCTGTTGATGTTTTGATAGAAGTTCGATAGGCCATGAGTGCAAATGGTAACATCTCATGCCAATCTCGATATGTAATGGCCATCTTCTCAATAATTCTTTTGATGTTCTTATTGGCCGCTTCCATAGCTCTATTCATTTGGGGCTGATAAGGAGTAGAATTTCTATGAATGATCTTGAAGTTTTGGTATAATTCTGACATCAATTTGTTATTCAGGTTCGTGCCATTGTTAGTAATAATTGTTTTTGGCATACCATACTGAGCCAATATGTCTCTTCTAATGAACTTGACCATTACTCCCTTCGTCACACTAGAGTAGGATGAGGCTTCAACCTACTTAGTGAAATAATCAATAACTACCAATATAAATCGGTGCCCGTTAAATGTCTTTAGAGTGATCGGGCCAATGATATCTATTCCCTACATCGAAAAAGGCCATGGTGCTGATAGTGTATGCAATTCCTGAGGTGGAGCATTTATCTTGTTCGCATAGATCTGGCACAAATGGCAGCGTCTAACATGCCCGATACAATCCGCTTCTACAGTTAACCAGTAATATCCCATCCTCGTGATTTTCTTGGCAAGCATGTAGCCATTCATATAGGGGCCACATACTCCCTTGTGCACTTCTTTCATTAGCATCTTTGCCTCTTTCCCATCTACATAACATAAAAGTGTACCATCAAACGATCGTCGGTACAGAGTAGAATCGCTCATCAAGTACTGAGCCGCCAATCTTCTAATTAATTTTTTGTCCTTCTTCTCTGCTCCTTTGAGGTATGTACCATGTTGTAGAAACATTTTGATATCATGATACCAAGGCTTTTCGTCACATGAACTTTCCATTACTAAACAAAAAGCGGGCTTTTCTTCAATTTTAATTTTAAGTGGCTGAATCTCCACTCCTCTCGATATCTGGATCATTGATGCCAAAGTAGCAAGAGCATCAACAAATTGGTTTTGAACCCTTGGTATGTACATGAATGTAATCTTTTTGAACTTGGTTATCAACTCGGCTAGGTGTTAGCAGTAAGGTACTAATTTAGTGTCTTTTGTCTTATACTCACCCCAAGCTTGGCCTATGATCAACGAAGAATCTCCATATACCTGTAATTCCCGTATCTCCTTAAACAATGCGATTTTAAGTCCTAAAATACACGCCTCATATTCTGCAATATTATTGGTACATGGGAAAGCTAGTCTCATAGCCATTGAAAATTGTGTACCTTTAGGCAATACCAGAATTGCCCCGACTCCACATCCAGACACATTAGCTGCTCCGTCAAAGAACATTTTCCACCCTAAAGATTTTTCGACTACTTCATAATCGGAATCATTTCCTGCTACCAGGATACTTTCATTAGGAAACTCAACCCGTGCTTCTTGAGGGGTCTCTTCAGAAGGATTCTTCGCTAATTGATCCGCTAAAGCTTGCCCCTTGATTGAACTTTGGCTCACATACTTGATGTCAAATTCTGTCAACAACATTTGCCACTTTGAAACTCTACCAATGAGAGCCGGTTTTTCAGCTAAGTATTTTAAAGGATCGTGTTGTGTTATCAACTCAATCTGACAATACAGTATATATTATCTAAGCCGATGCATGACTCAGACCAATGCACAATAGGTTCTTTCGGCCTCTGAGTATTTCTGCTCCCCTTCTGTGAACTTCTTGCTTAGATAATAAACGACTCGCTCTTTCCCTTCTTCATCCTTCTGACCAAGCACGGATCCCATGGATTCGGTCATTATGGTTAGGTACAAAACAACGGCTTTTCAGGTTTAGGAGCTACTAACATTGGAGGTTTCATGAGGTATTCTTTGATTTTTGTGAAAGCCTCTTCGCATTCCTCATTCTAGTTGATCTTTACGTTCTTCTTTAATATCTTAAAAAGAGGGCGACATTTGTCTGTTAACTGTGATATGAATTGGGCTATGTAATTTAAACGCCCCAGCAATCTTTGTACTTCCTTGAGTGTTTATGGAGGAGGTATGTCAATTATGGCTTTGGCTTTATTAAGATCAACTTCGATACCTCTTTGGTTGACTATGAACCCCAACAATTTTCCTGATGTCACACCAAAGGTACATTTCTCCGGATTCAACTTCAAGTGGTACTTCCTCAGTCTATCAAACAGCTTCCTCAGGTTTTCTAAGTGATCTTCCTCTTCTTTGGATTTTGCAGTCATATCATCAACATACACTTCTATTTCTTTACGCATCATATCATGAAAAATTGCAACTATGGCCCTCTGATATGTTGCGCCTGCATTCTTAAGCCGAAACGGCATCACCATGTAGCAACATGTTCCCCAAGTCGTAATGAAGGTTGTCTTTGTCTTATCTTCTTCGGACATCCGAATCTGATTATATCTCGAAAAACCATCCATGAAAGAGAATAGATGATTTCCGGTCGTGTTATCCACTAAGACATCAATGTGAGGTAATGGAAAATTATCTTTAGGCGTTACCTGGTTGAGATCTCGAAAGTCTACACACACTCTGACTTTTCCATTCTTCTTAATTACTAGAACAATATTAGCTACCCATTCCAGGTAATCCGACACTTCAATGAATCCAACCTCTAGTAATTTCTTCACTTCTTTAATTTTCAGCAAGATGTTAGGTCGAAATCTCCTCAATTTTTGCTTTTTTTGGTTTAGCGTCTTTGTGTGTGGGTAAATGGTGGACTACAATCGACGGGTCCAACCCAAGCATATCTTCATATGACCAAGCGAATACGTCTTGATATTCGGCTAATAATGTAATCATTTCTGGTTTTTGTTTCTCTTTTAAACTTGCCCCAATTTTTAAATTCTTAGGATTTTCTTCATTCCCCACATTAATTGTCTCAATCGGTTCATCAATAGTGATTTTACCCAATTCATGTTTTTGCCATTCCTCTTGTATATTACTGTGGTTATCGACATCGCTCTCGACAACTAACTTAGTAGGGCCGAAGGTGATATCGATATTCTCATTTTCTACCTGTGCGAGGTATTCCTGGTTTTCGCTTGGTTCATTGGATCTGAATGAGAATGCATAAAGAAAAGTGTATGTAAGCAAAAGAGAACTAAAATGCAACATAGGAAAGAAACGAACTAAGATTTCATTGAATGAATGGAAGTGGGTCTCAAATGAGATAAAGGCCTAACTGATTTTGAACAAAAGGTTCGACGATACATTTGAAACGATGACTATTGAAAATAAAAATTTAGAAAATACTAACTACGGGTCACCCCTTTACCCTAGGGAAGACCTGTTGTCATTTGCCGGGATGTAGAACCAGTTATTTAAATGATGCTGGAACTTGTGTGCCGAGTTTGTTGATCCTTCTTTGCCAGATTCTCGAGCTTTAGTCTCTTCCCGTATGAATGTCTCGGTTAGCGATGGAAAGGTCATCGAGGCATGGTATAATTTGTTACCTCTCTTGCCCCTTTCTTGTTTCTTCTGGAATTCTTTTATCGGGGTAGGATTGTAGCCAAGGCCATAGGTGCCGATCTGGCCTTCTTTAAATCCCATTCTTCTATCATTTTTTCTGTCGAGACTGGTGATCATGTTCACTTCTTCAAACATTTGTAAACCTAGCTCTTCTTGTCCCTCACTTCTTATGTAGGGTATAGTCGTCTCCTTATAGATTTCATAATCTTGATCTCCCAGAATTGTAATAACCTAGCCATTTGAGATAAACTTCAACTTTTGGTGCAAGCTCGAGGGTATGGCCTTTGCTGCATGAATCCAAGGTCTTCCTAAGAGTAGATTGAAAGATCTTGGAATGTCCATGACTTGGAATTGAATAGTAAAGTGTTGAGGGCTAATACTCATGGATAAATCAATCTCCCCTGTAATCTCTTGTCTAGAACCATTAAAGGCCTTAATTGTTATGGAAGAAGGCCTAATTGTAGATGTATCGATGCCCAGCAAATCCAAGGTGGCGAGTAGGTAGACGTTCAGTGATGATCCGTTGTCAATGAGCACCCTAGTGATGATTATGTCGTTACTCCTTACCATGATAAAGAGTGGCTTTGTATGTTTGTTCCCTTCTTCGCTTAATTCTTTAGCTGAAAAAGAAATTTGATCCATTGCAAGGACAGAATTAGTAACCAGTCCCATCTTCTCAGTTGGAATTTCATGAGGGACCTTCACCTCATTTAAAGTATGAAACAAAGCCTCTTTATGTGGTTCAGATGCGATTAACAAGCTCATCAACGATATTTATGTAGGAGTCTTACTGAGTTGATCTATGATCTTATACTCACTCGACTTAATCATTTTGGTAAAGGCTGATAGCCCTTCAATGCGTTCGACTATCGTCTTATTGTTTGATTCTCCTACTATGACCTTCCTCCCATGCTCTTCTCTCGAGTGATAAATCTTTCTCGATCGTGTAATGCTCTCTACCAGAGGACCTGGTTTTTCCTGATTTACCAGGTGATAGCTAAATGGAGCAGCCTTGTAATTTTCTGGTAGGAGTGGTACGTGAAATATGTACCTCTTCACTTATGGAATCTGGTTGCTAGTATAAAACTCAAAAACCTTAGGCTTCTTATCTGAACCAATGACGTTGACAGCACAGTCATCAAAAATCATACCAATCATCGGCCTGTAGTTAGGTAAGGGATTATTGTTAACGTTAGGAACTGGGGTTTCTACAAAATCCAACTACACTGTCCTTTCATCTATTAAGTCCTGAATCTTGTTCCTCAGTCTCTAGCATGCATTAGTCGAATGCCCTACTTGTCTATAGTGGTATTCACACTTTACTATAGGGTCAAAGATTCTCAGTCAGTATTGATCGCTAGGAAGCTCGCATCGTATCAAATTATCCCTTCGCAACTTCTTGAAGACTTGACTTAAAGGGACTGGTATCTTGGTAAATTGTCTATAAGTCCTGTTAGTTTGAAACTGGTCTTTGAACTGTTGCTGAGTGGAAGGAGGATTTGTCCTGAAAGCGACTTGAGCGTTGGGTCTAGCATTTGAATTTACTATACTGATCGTAGATTCTTTAGGCTTGCTGTCGGCTGGTTTAGGACTAGATGATGACACTGGTGGTCTTCTATCTGCTGTCTCTTGCAGCTTATCGGAAGAGACAGCGCTTTCAATCCTACACCCTACCGCTACTAATTTAGCAAAACTGGACGAGGCCTGCCCAATGAGATGGGAGAAGTAGGGCCTTTCCAAGGTGTTAATAAAAGCTGATGTGAGCTCCTTCTCAGTCGTAAGAGTAGAGATTCTTGTAGCTAAGGACCTCCATCTTTGAGCGTATTCTTTGAACGACTTGTTTGTCAGCAATGTTGTCTGCTAGGAAGCCCATTTGTTCTGTCATCTTTTCCATAGCCCTTTTTATGGAACGGAACCTCATCTCAGAAGGATTATTGATCTCAGGGTCTCCGTCATTTCCTTGAGTAGTGGCCATCCTAGTCTGGGAACATGTTCTGATCGGACTTTTTTAAAAGACTTGACTTTTGGGAGCTATCTTGAAATTTTACCTGAGTTGCAAAGATCAACTCAACAAAGGGTTAGTACATATTACATCTTTCTAAGAAAGAGTTGTTAATCGTATAGATGCAGGATGCATGTCACACGAGTGCAATGAAAAATTAAGAATTGGGAAGAAACCTTTGATGTGGCAAAACCTAACTAGCTTTTATTAATTTTTTGCAATTGTGAAGCTTTACATCTCTCATTCTATTCACAAAAAAGAATTCTAAAGAAAGTATTAAAAAAAACCTAAAATCTAAAATCTAAAATCTAATCTCCTAGTGGCTAGTAGGCTTATCTTGCATCTTTCTCCTCTTTTGGATCTTGAGAGCTTGCTCTTATTTGCCTTTAGTCCTCTTTAGTTGTGCTTCTAATGCCTTTATCTTTTGATGATATTCCTTGCAACGGTTTTCCAACTCCTGCTCTCTTTTACTCATTCTCTCGGGTTTAGATTCAACTTGAAGTTCCCCCTCCTTTTTATTGTCTTTCATATCTTTCAATCCTTTTAGTTGGTGATAAAGAAATCCTTTGGTTGTCTGGCTCCTGGCTATTATCCCTTTATTAGTAGGGGTGGTCTTTCTTGTGTACCAAAGAGCTTGGATGCTCTAAAGCTTGGCTACTTTGTTAGCCACAATCATGCTTGGGTTAAGGAAGTCCAATGAGACAGCTTTTAATGATGGTCTGGGGATTATGTCCTCAATGAGTCCATTGGCTGGGATGTATCCAGTACAGAGCTTAAAGCCGATCAGAGGGACCGCCTTGAAGTCTTCACACCCTCTTGTCATTTCCTTGCTTGCAAACCACTTGGGTGTCAACAACAACTCTTCCGCTTTCATACTCTGAAAGTATTGGACCCAGTAGCGGCTAGCTATATTTTTTGGTAGCTCAATTCTTTCTCCAAAAGATTTGATGAGATCGTATTGTTGAGTAAACTCAACCCGATTGAAATCAAGTTGATAGCTTCTCATGTGGCTAAAGAACCAGACCACCAATAGGACCATATTAGTCTTCAGATCTCCTCGTTTCTTTTCTTTGAGATGGTTTAGTGACCGGATCTACTCGGCTAGAAAGGCTAGGACATATGATTTCCCTTTAAGGAATTAGGTTACGAGTTCCACAATTCTAAAGTGGACTCGGCGTCTATCATCAAGGAAAAAGATATTATTAAAGACCACCAATAGAAAAGCGTTAACTTGGTACCGGTGCCATGCTTCTAAATTTGCACAAAAAACCTCCCGTTTTTCTTTATGCTTCAATTAAGTAGAAAACCAGTCCATGACATCCTCTAATCGAATGGTCTTTCCTTGATTTAGAACTTGTTTTTTTTTTTTTTTCGGTTTTTTTGATTCTTAACAACTTGCTGAAGATCTTTGGTGTTGCAGCTTCCAAGTCTGGGACATAGATATCATCAGTAATCGTAGGAGCCTACAACAATTGGGAGTATTCTTCTAAAGTTGGGCTTAGTTGATGTAGGCCCATATAGAAACTAGTGGATTTGGGTTCCCATAAGTAGACTAAGGCCCGCACTAGAGTGATGTTCGTAGGGATCTTTTGCAGAGAGAGGATGAGCCCAATGTTATTCTTGATAAACTTCTGCTTATCTGGGCTAAAGAGTCGAAACCACGTTTGAAGCAGTTTTTGTGGCCAATGTGGTATGTGAACATGAATGTCTTCAAAAGGCTCTTGACTTGATCTAGCCATGACTTATCAAAATTAAAATTACAATTCAACATATCCTAAAACTTTACATAAAAATTATTACAAATTATTTACAAGGAAATATTACAACTACAATCGCAGCTTCACAACTGCCCTTGTCTATTTAAATCTGCCACATCATAGGTTCTTGCGATTTTTTGAAAGAAAAGTTTTTGTGTAATGCAAAATGGTAGGTTCTAAAGGTTCTCAAGTTCTATAACCACTACGTTTTTCAAAGCAATGATTCTGTGGTCGTATTTGAACTTGAGTGGGGTAGCCTAATCGGCTCCGAAAGGTGGTTACCCACAACATTCGAAGCTTACACAATGGCCCCTTTACTAAGGTCCTAAGACGGCTTGGTTCTGACCGTATCCACCATGCATTTATGATGTAGAAACAACAGAATAAAAGTAAACCCCCCAAGACTATCCCCTTAAATAAACTGATACAACAAAAAATGTTGGTAAAAAAATAAATATATAAAATAAGCAAATACATAAAATAACATACCTAAATTCTTTTCTTATCATTTTTATTATTTCATCTTTTTATTTTTTGAAATATAATCCTATTTTCGATAAATTCTAGTGGTTAGCCCTCTAGCGTCTCTAGTGGAGTCGCCAAACTGTCGAGCCTGAATTTTCGGTTTTTTTTTTAAATTGATTTTTTCCATGTCCGATTAATACTAAACCCTAACTCATTTAATATTAATCCTTGAATAAAGAAATTGAGAAATTCCGATTTTTTATTGAAAATAATTTTTGGAGTCGCCACCCAATTGAAATCGGGAAAAGAAAAAGAAACTGTAATCAATTGGATAAATTGATTACAATTTGGCTACCGGTCTTTGATTTCAATTTTGAATGAAGAATTAGAGGGTTCCAAGTTCGGGGGCTAACCTATTAAACCCTAATGGATACTACTATCTATTTACCAAAATTAGGATTATTCTTCTAATTATAATATTTAAAAATAAATAAATAAATAAAAATCAAAAGGAAAAAAGAACCTAAGTTTCTACATATTTTATCGTCGCCCTGCCTATGTACCCGCTAGCCTGGATCAGATGATCGTAGTTTTTTTCAAAAACTTTAATGTGTTGGTTCTTTTTTTAAAAAAAAAAAAAATGGTTGAATTTGCATTTTTATTAACTATTTCATTTTCATTAAGAAAAATCCTTAGAAGCCTAATTTTTATTCCTAATTATAATAAAAAAACCTAATTTTTGAAAAGTCCTAAATTTAGATTTGTGATAATTTTTTTTTATTTTCAAGAAAACCCTACAGATTTTATGAAATATGCAATATTCTACATGATGAATCTTTTATATAGAAAGATGCTTAAAATATAAAAAAGAAAAGAAAAGAAAAATTTTCTAACCATAGAAAAGATGCCTAACCATAGAAAAGATGTCTAAACTATGAAAAATATATTTAAAACATAGAAAAAAAATCTAAATTATAGAAAAGATGTCTAAATTATGGAAAAGATATTCAGACCATGGAAAAGATATTCAAATCATGGAAAAGAAACCTAAACTATGAAAAAGACATCTAAATTATAGAAAAGATGTCTCACTGTAAAAAAGAAGTCAATTAAATTTTTTTTTATTTTATGAACATCAAAATGATTTTTTTTTTATCTAGAAAACCCTAACATGCCTAATACAATTTTTCTAAATTAATACAATATGCAAAGAATGAGATTTTGTAAAATATGAGATTTTATAAAAATTTCATTTTGAAAATATGAAATAAAAAAAAAAGAAAAAAACTAAAATTTAACTTAACACATGTTCACTAGATACTAATACTATAACTAATTACTAGCAATTAAAGATATGATAAAAAAAAATATAAGTCTTAAAAATAACTGCGCATATACTAAGTAAGATAAAAATAAATAAATAAGACAAACTGTAGACAATAATTAAAAACCACTATTATGTACTTGTAAGGCAAAGCACGTAAAACTGATGAAAGGGAACAGATTAGATCCCCAATCCTGTTACGGGCACAACTATAGAATTGGTCTAAGGAATGGGTTTGAATGTGTTTTTTAACGATTAGTCTTTTTGGCTCGCGCCATGTAACCTTTATTTATAAAACTCGAAAAAAAATCTTTTGAATGGAATGGAATGGAATCGAATCTAAATTGATAAAGATCTAAAATAGATTCGAATCTTACTAATCTTGATTTTATTAAATTTAATGTCATCGTATTAGATTTGTTTATTTTTCAACAACTATTTAGTTAAGATTCTATCAAATTAATTTTTTCGAATTTTTTCTTTTTTAGTTTTTTTTTTCTAACAATTTTCTATTTTTTTGTCTTTTTTATCATTTTTCAATTTTTTTATTATTTTCTAAATTACGACCCTAAAAACAAAAATTATAACTATTATGGGAAAAAATCAAGTGTTTACAGTAAGTAAATAAATTGGTTATATATTTTTATTGATGCATTACAAATATGTTGAGAACTTTTTTTTTTATTTAAAATTCATTTCATAAAAAGGAAAATACGAAAAAATTGCATCAGAAAGATACGTTTAAAAATGATATTAACGTTTCATTAAGTAGTCTAAACAAAGTATTCTATAAAGTTATAGTTATAACACCATCAATCACATATGACATGGTTGTTATCTGTTATGTGGTGTTAATGTGGCACTGACATGTTAGCTAATTAGGTTATATAATTACAAAAAAGTAAAAATAAAAATGTTTTAGAAAAGCATAAAGTTCATTAATAAAGTTTTAAAAATTTAAAAAATAATAAAAAAATTGGAAAAAGAAAAGAAAATCAAAATTATATACTATAATTACATACATATACACGTAATTTTGTGAGTCACTATATCAATTAATTATATATTGTTGATTGTCTCATTAAGTTAAGGAGTTAAGCTAATAAATAAAAGTGGTTATTTAGTTGATGAATAAATATATATATATATATATATATATAACTTATAAACTCATCTTTATAGACTTTTGGTATGGAACTGATATGTAGAAATCCAAGTATTTTATTACACCTATTATGATGTGTTATAATGAAATAAAATAATAAAACTTATATATATATATAAATGGTTGAGGTCCCAATCTAATAGTATATTTTTAGAATTTTCTCTTTATCTTTTCCTACGTCACATTAGTGAGAAAATCAAGATCAGTTACTAATATAGATTGGAAGGTTATAATCTTCAAAGAAAAGTTATTTATATGGATTTAGGTATGTTTTTGCATGTGTTTAGATTATATATTATCTGTCGCTAATTTTACGTATGAAATCTTATCATATTCAATATATAAAAATCTAAAGAGTTTATTTCCAACAAGTATTTAAAGAATTTGTTTCCAACAAGTGATATAAGAGCAATCGTTTGTTAAATTATGGTCATGACTTAATAATGAAATGCTTCGTGGTGATAGTATGATTCACTTGTGGTCGTGAATTTGTTTTCTTTTGGATCCTGGAATAAATGTAAATATTGGATTCGCATGGGGCAATTCGTATAGTCTGTTGCTCGATTTCTTTAATTGGTTTTGATGCGAACGTCATGCCTTCGTCCTTTTTTGGGATTACTAATCGCTCTCGAGACAGATTTTGATTTGCTTCCATAATTCAATATCATATTCCACGTCAGTTTTCTATCTAATGGATATTGCCAAGTTTTGTTAAAAAGAATACTAAGAAAGGATAAAAAAAAAAATGTTTAGGTTCCTCGATTTTCTTATCAATTTCTATTGATTCGCTCGGAAATTTGAGGAAAGTGGCAAGATTAGTTTTCCATATGCTGGTGTAACGAGATGCTATTTCTTGTTTATTATTATTACATATATATATATATATATATATATAAAATAATTGATGGTATTTCACTTCATGAATTGAGGATTGTATGGCTTGTAGCTTCCTGGCCGCTTAGTTTGTTCTTCTTCGTTTTTCATGTTAACTCTCATTGGGATATGCACTTTCATAGTTTTCAATGGCTTTGAGATATTTACAAAAAAAAAAAAAAAAAAAAAGAATGGAAATTTTTAATTGATGCTGCCTTATTCTCGGACCTTGTGATAAAAGTATTCCTATGATTTGAAACCATCTCAACTTTCAGGTTAAAGATTTGAGATAAAAGTGCATGATTATTTATTTATTTGTTTTTTTTGCAAATCTTGTCTAATATTTTCAAATAAATTGAAATAATATATTATTAAAGTGACCTCTATTATTTAAATTTATCTTTGAAATATTTATACATCAAGTTAAAGATTTATATATTTCTATATTTATACGAGTAATAATCGGCTTAAAGGAAATTTATTATTTGATGAGATAACGGACATGTGGTAACAAATATGTGATAATTTTAGATTCATGTATGCAATTTTGTCGACTTAAAGAAAGGCAAGTTATTGGCATAATGATTTTATTAATATTTATTATTGTATTTAGGGTCACAATTTACGGTTTTGTCCAAAGACTAAATATCAATGATATGTTAGGTGTCTAATGGTAGTCTAATTAAAATATTTCTTTTATTACTAGTCAATATTAATTGACTGTTTGTGTATGATGATGATAATTTTTATTCTATATTTATTCATGCATTAAAGTGTAAAATTATAATTAATTATGAGCATGTTTTATTCTTTATCCAGTTAATGCAACCTTTATTTCTGCCAATTTGAAAAACATTCCAGTACTTAATGGCACGAACCTCAAGAAATTAAAGGAACATATCACCATTTTGCTTCGATGCATGAATCTAGATTATGCGACTAAGACTGATGAGCCTTCTGTCCTTACCAACAAAAGTATTATTGAAGAAAAGGCAATTTATGAAAAGTAGGAGTGTGCAAACCACGAGTTTAATGATCATGATTCACTTCATTCCGGATACCATTAGGGGAGTCATGATAAAGGGAAAAAATGCTCAAAGGTTCCTAAGTCAAATAGTATACCAATTTGCAGGTTTTGAAAAGATTGAAATGAGCACTATCCTTACAAAGCTTGTTTCTATGTGGTATAATGGCAAAAGAAATATAAGGGAGTACATTGTAGAGATGTTTAATTTTGTTACAAGACCGAGGGCCTTAAAGTTGGAATTGTCTGATGAAATTCTTATGTGTCTAGTCTTGATCTCTCTTTCTACTCAGTTAAGTCCTTTCAAGATAAGCTACAACACTCAAGAGGAAAAATGAGCATCGAATGAGCTTATTGCCTAATGTGTGCAAGAGGAAGAAAGATTGAAACAAGAGAAGACAAAAAGTTCTCATATGGTGACTCGCTCTCAGGATATGACTCCTAAGAAAAGAAAAATGGATCATAAGGGTAAAGGAGCTACATATGTTGGAACTTCACATGTGTAGCAGAAATAGGATAAGGGTGTCATTTGTTTTTTTTGCAAGAAGGTCGGTCATGCAAAGAAGGAGTGTTCTAAATATACAAGTGGCCCACAAAGAAAGGTAAACTTCTCAACTTTGTTTGTTTAGAAGTTAATTTAGCTTTAATACCAACTTACACTTGGTAGATAGATATAGGTGCAACTATTCACATAAGAGTAACTATGTAGGTTTGTCTAAGAAGTCAAATGCCAAATAATGCTAAAAAATTCATCTATGTGAACAATGGCAAAAAGGTTCTTGTTAAGGCTATTGACATTTTTAGATTACAGTTAGAGTCTAGTTGTTATTTGGATTTGAAAGAGACTTATTATGTATTGTCACTTAGAAGAAATTTAATTTTTATTTCTCGTTTGGACAAATCTTGTTATCTTTGTTCATTTAGAGATGGAAAATTTAGTCTTTTCCAATATTTAAATGTTATTTCTACTGGTACTTTGATTGATAATTTATACAAATTAAATTTGCATGCCTCATATATGGAAGAAACCTTGTATACAAGCAATTGTAGTATAAAGTGAAAATTAATAAATGAGAATTCCTCTATGTTATGACATAACCATCTGAGACATATTTCCAAATAGAGGATTTAAAGCGTTGTATAAGAAGGAATTCTAAATTCTCTTGACTTTTTAGATTTTAAAATATACATTGAATGTATCAAGGGAAAACAAATAGATATTAAGAAAAGAGATGCTAAAAGGAGTTCTAGCGTCTTAGAATTAATACATATTAATATATATGGTCCATTTCCTACGATTTCATGGAATGGTCAATATTATTTTATTACTTTCATAGATGACTATTCTCGTTATGGGTACTTATACTTAATTCATGAGAAGTCATAGTCCTTAGACCTTGTTTTAAGGAATATAAAGCTGAAGTTGAAAGCCAGCCTAATAAGAAAATTAAAGCTATTAGATTTCACCATGGTGGTAAATACTATCACAAATTTGATTGATCAGGTGAACAATGTCTTGGACCTTTTGCAAGGTACTTAAAGGAGTATGGGATTGTTCTTTAATACACTATGTTGGGATAACCAAGTCAAAATGGTGTAGTTGAGAGATGAAATAGAACTCTAAAGGATATGGTTAGAAGTATGATTAGTCATTCTTCTTTACCAGAATCAGTTTGGTGAGAGGTATTAAAGATTGCAGTGTACATTCTTAACCAAGTTCTAAGCAAAGCTGTATTTAAAAGCCCCTATGAATTATGGATCGGTAAGATGCTTAGTTGATGACATTTCCATATTTTAGGGTATCCAATTGAAGCTAGGTCCTACAAGCCTAATGAGAGAAAATTGGACTCAAGAACAATTAGTTGCAACTTTGTTGGATACTCAAAGTGATCAAAAGGATTTAAATTCTATGATCAATTAAGTAGATCCTTTTTTGAGATTGGGAATGCTAAATTTCTTGAGGATGTTGAATAAAGTAAGAGCACTTTAATTAGAAATATTGTTTTTGAGGAGGAATGTGTTAATATTCCTATAGTTGCAACTAAAAATATACTAGTATTTATGCCTGTTACTTTTCAGGATGCAAATACATATAGTCAAAATATTCTTGGGACTCCTCTTGCTTTTGTAGAGGAACAAGCTTCTGCTTATATTGAAGAATCATAACAACCTCAAGAGGAAGTGCCATTACATAGATCTACTAGGGAAAGAAGATATGCAATTCTAGATGCTATGTTATATATCTTCAAGATCATGAGTTTGATATAGGATCGGAAAATGATCCGTCATCTATTAGTCAAGCTAAACAAAGTGCGAATTCCCAAAAGTAGATTGATGCCATAAAGGAAGAGATGAAATCCATGAGAGACAACGACATTTGGGATCTTGTTGAATTACTTGAAGGTGTGAACCTAAGTGGTTGTAAATGGATTTTAAGACCAAGCAAGATTCAAAAGGCAATGTTAAAAGATATAAAGCACATCTTGTTACTAAGGGTTTCGCTTAAAAGGAAGGCATAGTGATGCATCTCTAGGGGTTGAACATACAGAGAAGTACCACAACGAAATGAATTGAAAAATAATAAAAGAAGATTAGCAAAATTTAAGCAGTTACCGATTGGATATGACGCATCCATCGATCCTACTCGGTCTAAAATTTGCTAGATATGACTCCCCGGTTCAAATTAGGGGGTCACTCGCTATTATTCCTTATTAAAGAGAATAGATAAGAGTTCTGCGAGAGTGAGAACATGAAGGTTGGTCAATAAGGGAAACTAATAATAATCAATAATGAGATGTTGATGTTTGTGTACAATAAATGGGGGTTTATATACTTACCCCACTGGGGTTACAATACATATGTAAAAAGACAAAAAGGGTAATTTATAAGTGGAATACATGAAATATACTAAAAGGGGTACAAGAGATAAGGAATATTTTGTATAAAAAAGTAAAGAATCCTTTTAAAATTTTTTACCAAAAGACATGTGTTGCATGGTGGTTGGTGATCTAGAATATGACACAATTCTAATAAAGGTGAATAAAAGAGTTTGTAGTCAAAACCGACCTGATCTAGTTTAGGTCAGAGCTAGATCATTCAAGGATGCCTAAATCCCCTTTAAGTTGGGGTATCTGATAGTTTGTTTTGGACTGGAGTCAAATGTTGGTTGGCTCGGGAGCTTAGCTCGGATAAACGTTTGAGGCTAGTCTGTGTGAATGCTGTTTAGGTCATTGATAGGGATTAAGGACCAATTATACGCTCTTGAGCCTAAGGGCTCTCTTAGGTGGTCTACTGAGTTGTCCAAGGTGAGTTAAGCATTAAGGAGCAATGCTTACCCCAGTTCGATCTACCGAGCTACTTTGCTCTCCATGTCATCTAAGATGTTGCCGAGGTGGTCAATTAGCATGCCGAGCCAAACTTACCACTAAACTATTGTCCTAACGCCAAATCTAAATGCAGTAATCCTTACTATTGCTGAAGTTGATCAAAACAATCAAGAGCCAACCATCCAAAGCCAACCTTATGTGAACCATCCCTGAACCAACCATTGTTCAGCCCTTTCTAATGCCAAATGGGCTTGAACCAAGGCCCACCCTTGCTCGAACAACAATACTATCAGATTCACCACAAAAACGCACACGCACTGTCCTTTCTGACAAAAGATGTCCGCGTTCCTTCTTTTTGCATGATTTCATATTTTCCTTATAAATTATTCTCTTTTGTTTTTAGTAACTAAGGACCATTCTTTTATACTTTCTGTAACTTAGGATTTGCCCTAACGGGATGATATAAATACCTTCATACTGTAAAAGTTGAAACATCAGAATACAGAGAATATACTAAACCATTTTACTCTCTTGAGCTAAGTGTCCCTCTTACTCTCAAGCTACTCTTATCTAGCCTTTCTGAGTGTGGACTAGTGGCAAGTAACCTCTAGCCATACTTGTGTATCATATCAAGTATGACCTGAGCTTGTGTAAGGCATTGGTATGTCATATCCTTTGTCGGTGCACAGGAACCCCCTGCTAAATCTTCGATTTTTATCATTTACTTTTCAAGTCATCTTGCGGCTTAGACTTACTCACTTTAGTTATACGTGATATTAGGTTCATGTATTTATCCATAATTTTATATCATTTGGGTATCAGAGCTTAGTTACATTCGAAGTTGGCTTTTGTTACTATGTCCTTTTAATATTTTGTCATTACTCTCGTATGATAGTAGTTCTATTGTTAGCTTTGAAGTTTAGTAGTGAGAAGTGTTTTGTACTTTGTTTTCCCTTGTTTTCGATACACCAAAATAGAGAATGGTTGACTCTATATTTGTTGAGAAATTTTCATTGTGAAGTAAACATCAATGTCGGATTCAAGTGTAAAGGGAACTTTGGGAAATCAAGAAAGTGGTACTCAACATGGTCAAGGATAGAACGGAAGTCCTTCACCTTAGTCAGTAGGTGACTGCTTGGATAGACTTACTAATTTGGTAGCTAGTCTGGTGACTGTCATACAAGAAGATAGATAGCGAACTAGAAATAGCCCCATTAGAGAACATGAGCAACAACAATGAGGCAATGGCCAATTTAGCCGAGCTAATGCCCCAGCTTGACCTCCCTGAGCTGAAGGAGTTGGTAGGGAAGCTAGACGTAGCTTAGCGCTTGAAGAGATTGAGGAAGAAGTGGAAGGAGATGATGATACATAGGAGTACTATGGAGCTGAAGAAAGAAATGTGCAAACCCCTAGAGTTAAAGGACTTAGGATGCATATCCCAAGTTTTATTAGAAGTAGTGACGCTGAAGGCTACCTAGATTGTGTAGATAAGATTGAAAAGTAGTTTGAATGCCATGAAGTACCTGACAACGCAAAGGTTAGACTTGTTGTGTTGGAGTTCACTGGTGATGTCGCCTTATAGTAGAAGAACTCATAAGCCACTAGAAGAAGGGAAAGAGAACGAGAGATTAGGAGCTAGGATGATATGAAGAGAGACATGGGGAGAAGGTTTGTGTTGAGCTATTATCTGTAGGATGCCTTCAAGAGACTGCAAGAATTAAGGCAAAGAGGATTGAGTGTGGATGCTTATGTTAAGGAATTCCAAATGTTAATGATTCGATGCGAAGTTATGGAGCTAGAAGACTAAACTATGTCTTAATTCATTGGCCTATTGAAGTATGAGATTGGAGATGTCCTAGAAACCCTAGACGTTAGAATGCTCGATGATGCAATCTGAGCTATCCAAAGGATACAAAGGCGCTGAATAGGAAAATTCCAACCATTTGTCAACTGTCCTGGCAATAGCTGACCTGTTTCGAGTAGACATATGTGAACGGAACCGAGCAAGGTTACTGAGACCTGACCTGCTCTACCTGAGTAGAGGAGAAGGAACCCCCAAGGAAGTTTGAGAAGGGTCAGAGTTCAGGGAGGAAGACAAGTAAGATCAAGTGTTTCAAATGCTAAGGATTTGGACACATGGCTGCTCAGTGTCCAAATAAGCAAACAATGGTGATCAGAGGCAAGGCATTGATCGTTGAGGTAGATAGTACTAATGAAGAAGTAAAGCAGTTGAAGGAGGATAAACAGACTAAGCTATCCAAGGAGGAATTTATCTACAATGAGGAAGGCAACTTTATGCTGACTGCTCTAGTATTGAGGAGGACAATGAGTATCAGTCCTGTACCTAAAGACGAGCAGAGGGAAAATCTCTCCCATATTAGGTGTAAGGTAAATGAATCACTATGCGTGCTGATTGTAGAGAGTGGGAGCTGCACCAATGCAGCCTCTGCATTTATGGTCCAGCAGTTGAAATTGCTGACTATGCCTCGCCTAAAACCTTACAAACTTCATTGGCTTAGTGATAAGGGAGCCCTATAAGTGAACAAATAGTTGTCTATATCGATCTATATAGGCAATTATCGAGATGAAGTGCTTTGTGATGTATTGCCCATGAGTGCATCCCACCTTCTACTTGGATGACCATGGATGTTTGATTGAGTAGTTATGTATGACGGTAGGAGAAACACATGTTTTGTGGAGCATGAAGGAAGAAGGGTGAAATTGAGTTACATGATTGTTGAGCAGGTAAAAGTCATACAGTCTCAGCTTAGCCGAACCTTGAAGAAGGAGGCTTTGGTACTAACTCGAGCTGAACTAAAAAGAGGAATGGAGCTGGAGGGACCTACCTATTTGCTTGTCAAGAGGCTTTTAGAGATGAGACCCGGGGAGGAAGAGCTGCCAACCTAGGTAAAAACCTCACTAGAGGACTTTGCTGACTTATTTTCGAAGGAGCCATCGGAGGGTCTACCCTTAATCCGAGGTGTCGAGCATGCGAATGACTTGTAGCCAGGGGTCGCCCTACTTAATAAGCTTGCCTATAGGCTGAACCTTGAATAGGCTGCCGAGCTGTAGAGGCAAGTAGATGACCTCATGTAGAAAGGGTACATACGTGAGTCCTTGAGCCCCTACACTGTATTGGCCTTATTAGTGCTGAAGAAAGATGGGTCTTAGAGGATGTGTGTGCCTAGCCGAGCCATCAATCGAATCACCATCAATTGAATTGCCATCAATCGACCAAGCTTGATGACATGCTAAACGAGTTAAGTGGAGTAAAAGTGTTCTCCAAGGTTAATCTCAAATTTGGATACCATCAGGTTCGGATGCATGAAGGCGATGAGTGGAAGACCACCTTCGAGATACGACATCGTTTGTATGAATGGCTTGTAATGCCATTTTGGCTGTCCAATGCGCCGAGCACATTCATGCAACTCATGAATCATGTGCTTTGAGAGTTACTGGGAAGGTTTGTTGTGGTTTATTTTGACAACATCCTAGTTTATAGTCTCAATCTGGAGACACACCAAGAGTACCTCCGATAAGTGCTTGTAAAACTTCGAGTCGAACATCTCTAGCCAATCTGAAGAAGTGTGATTTCTACCTATCCAAGGTAATCTTCTTGGGATTTATTGTGAGCGGAGGTGGTATCTGAGTTGATGAGAAGAAGATAAGAGCGATTATAGATTGGACAGAGTTAACCTATTTTGCCAATGTAAGGAGTTTCCATGACCTGGCATCATTTTATCACCGATTCATAAAGAACTTCAATACGAATGTGGCACTACTCATCGAACTCTCGAAGAAGAATGTTGAATTTAGATGGGATGAGAAAGAAAGGAGGAGTTTTGAAGACGTGAAGGAGAGGCTAACTATAACCTCTGTCTTATCTTTGTAGAGCTTTGACAAGGTATTTGAGATAAAGTACGATGCGTCCAGATTAGGCATAGGTGCTGTGCTGATGCAAGAAGGTTGACCTATTGCTTACTTTAGCGAGAAACTTCAAGGAGCCACACTCAACTACTTTGCTTACGACAAGGAGTTTAACTCCTTAATCCGAGCCTTAACGGTGTGGCAACACTACCTATTGCCCAAGGAATTCATGATCCATACCGATCATGAATCCTTGAGATATCTAAAGAGCTAATCGAAGTTGTCTTGGAAACAGGCTAAGTGGGTTGAGTTCCTGGAGATTTTTTCTTATGTCATAAAATACAAGAACAGAAAGACCAATGTAGTGGCTAATGCCCTATCGAGATGACATACCTTCCTGACCGAACTGCAAATGAGGCTACTTGGGTTTTCAACCATTAAGGATTTGTATGCTGAGGACCTATACTTTGGTCTTATCTATGTCTGTTGTGAGGAAGGATAGACGCTGGACGACTATTGCATGGAGGACGGATACTTATTCTGGAAGAGGAGACTATGTATCCTGACCTGTTCCATGCAAGAATTGCTAGTGCATAAGGCGCATCGAGGGGGATTGATAGGACACTTTGGCTAGTGCCAAACTTATGAGGTATTATCCTATAGATTCTTTTAGCCAAGGATGAAGAGAGATGTCCAATCCATGCTGGAAAGATGTGCGACCTACCAAAAGGCAAAGAGTCAAGATAAGCAAGGACACTACCAACCCTTGCCAATTCTGACCAAACCATGGTCCGAGTTGAGTATGGACTTCATGATAGGATTACTGAGGATGTCTCGAGGGAAGAACTCTATCATGGTGGTTGTAGATCAATTTAGCAAGATGGTACATTTTGTGCCCTATTTCAAGACTAACGATGCTTTGGCTATCTCTTTTCTTTTCTTTTCTTTTCTTACAGGAGGTGATCAAAGCTTTAGGGCGTGCCCAGAACCATAGTTTTAGATTGAGACCCCAAGTTCATGAGCTACTTTTGGAGGATACTTTGGAGGCGACTGGGAACTAAGTTATTGTACAACATGTCCTGCCATCCATAGATCGATGGGTAGACTGAAGTTGTCAACCGAATCGTGGGAACTTTGTTATAGGTTGCTGTCGGACGAAACATAGTTGATTGGGATCTGTGTCTGCCAATCATCAAATTCGCCTACAATTAGACTGCCCATAGTGTCACAAGCATGTCTCTATTCGAAGTCGCCTATGGGTTTAACCCCGAGCTCTCATTAGACTAAGCACCCCAACTAAGAATTGATGATGATGACCGGCTAGTCGTCGAGAAAGTTGAAGCCATTAAAACCATTTTCTAGAAGGTTATAGAGCAACTGGGTCGATTTGCTATTAAGCTTGAGAAGCGAAGCAGAGGATGGAAAAAGAGAGAATTTCAACCAGGTGATTTAGTCTGGGTACACCTTAGCAAGGAATGATTCCCAAACTTAAGGAAGAGTAAGTTGTCTCCTAGAGCCGATGGACCTTTTAGAGTGCTTGAAAAGATCAATCTTAACGCTTATAGGATTGAATTACCTAAAGGATATGGAGTCTCAAACTCTTTTAAAATTGTCGACCTCCAACCTTACACTCCTGATGACGAGTAAACTGGACCTGAACTAGATTTGATCCTAAATCTTAAACAACTTGGAGGGGATGATAGGAATCAAGGACCGATTACACGCTCCCGAGCCCGAGGGCTCTCTCAAGTGGTTCACCAAGTTGTCCGAGGTGAGTTAAGCACCAAAGAGCAGTGCTTGCCCCATTCTGATTTGCTGAGCTACTTTACTCTCCATGTCATCCAAGATGTTGCTGAGGTGATCAACTAGCATGTCGAGTCGAACCCTCCACTAAACCATAGTCCTAGTGCCAAATCTGAATGCAGCAATCCCCGCTATTGCCAAAGCCAATCAAAACTATCAGGAGATAACCATCCGAAGCCAACCCTATGTGACCGTCCCTAAACCAACCATTATCCAGCCCCTTTTAAAACCGAATGGGCTTGAACTTAGGTCCACCGTTGCCCGAAACACAATATTGTCAGAATCACCATAAAAATGCATACGTACTATCCTTTACTAACATTCATATTGTCCTTTCTGACAAAGGACGTCTACGTTCCTTCTTTTACATGATTTCATATTTTCCTTATAAATTATTCTCTTTTGTTTTTATCAAATAAAGACCATTCTTTTGTAATTTCTGTAACTTAGGATTTGCCTTAACAGGATGATATAAATATCGTCATACTGTAAAAGTTGAAACATTAAAGTATAGAGAATATATTGAACCTTTTTACTCTCTTGAGCTAAGTGTCCCTTTTACCCTTGAGCTACTCTTATCTAGCCCTTCTAAGTGTGGATTAGTGGCGAGTAACCTCTGGCTATACTTATGTATCATATCAAGTGTGACTTGAACTCATGTGAGGTGTTGGTGTGTCATATCCTTCGTCAGTGTACGGGAACCCCCTGCTAAATCTTTGACTATCATTTACTTTTCAAGCCATCTTATGGCTTAGACCCACCCCCTTTGGTTACGTGTGATGTTAGGTTTGTGTGTTCATCTACGAGTTCGTATTAGTCATGGTATGGTAGCTTAGCAAGTTGGCTTGTAAGCTTGGTAAGTTGGTATGTCTACTCGACTACTTATAAATTATGTTGGCACTCATATGGGCTCGGTGCTCAAGTTGGTAGTAGAGTAAAAGATGGAGGTCGAAATAGGAATCCTCATCTTAGATGGGACTTTGAGCTAAGATCCTTCGCATTAGTCCTTGGAGTCCTCTAGCTCAATTGCATATGATTAGTTTGAGGAGTTGATTCCTATCATTTACTTAAGGGTCAAAAAGATCTGTCCTCAAATCTGAAGTAATCTTAGGCTCTTGTTTTGTTCTGGTTCTTGCACGGTCTTCTTCTGGTTAGTGGGAAATCAGGTTGGATACATTGAAGGTGGAGGAAGTATCATAGTTATTAGGCAATTTAATTTAGTAGGCATTGTAGTTGATCTTATTCAAGACCTTGAATGGACCATTAGCTCGTGGAGATAATTTTCTCTGTCTCAGGTGTGAGAATCATCCTCGGTTGAGGCGAATACGTCCTAGGTCTTTTGGTTTGAAAGAAATAGTTCAACGACCATGACTACCAATCTCTTATTGTCTTTAGTTAAACTTAGTGATCTTCCTTGCCACAGACTGATGTAGTTCTTGTGATTCTTGGGCTTAATTGACTCTATTTAGTAGCTGCGAAGGTACCGATTAAATCTAGAGGAATAGTGGGATTAAGGCCATAGACAACCTTGAATGGGGTCTTCCCAGTGGTGTTGTGGATAGTTCAGTTATATATGAATTCCATAACTGGTAGATGCAGATCCCAATCTTTCAAGTTCTTTCCCACAACAACTTTGAGTAAATTACCTAGCATCCTGCTCACCACTTTAGTTTAGCCATTAATCTGGGGGTGGTTATTAAAGTTGAACACAAGTTTAGTCCCAAGTCTTCTCCAAAGAGTCTTCCAAAAATAGCTCAAGAATTTAGTATCATAATATGAAATAGTAGTTTTCAACACTCCATGTAATTAAATAACTTCCTGCAAAAATAAATCAACAATATATAAAGCATTGTTAGTTTGATGGTACAGGATGAAGTGTGTCATTTTGCTGAAGTGGTCCACTACTGCAAAGACTTTATTCCCTTGGATGTTTGGGGCAACCTTAGGACAAAGTTTATGCTGAGGTTAGCCTAAGGTAAGACTGATGTTGGTAGGGACATATACTCTTAATAGGGCTCTCTTTTTCCCTTGTGTCTCTTGTATACTTCATAACTAACAACTATTTTATGGACATCCTTGCCCAAACTAGGCTAGTAAAAGTTCTCTTTGAACAGATTAACTATTTTGGTCCCTCTAAAACGACTACATAATCTACTACTATGAGCATCCCTAACCAACAGCTCATGATTGGAATGGTTAGGTATGTACAACCTTCTTTCTTTGAATAGATAGGCATCTTTGAGGTAATATCCTCCAATAGTAACTCCTTCTCTACATTGCTCTATAATTGGGGCCAAAATGAGGTTCACTAGCATACTATTTAGTGATAAGTGAAAACCTCAGTAATTTTGTTTGTAAGGTGGTTAGCAAGGTTTGTCGGCGTGATAAAGCATTGATGATAACTTTAGCACTTCCCTTCTTATGTCGGATTGCATAAGAAAAACCCTCCATAAATTCTAGCTACTTTGCTTGCCTCTTTGAAAGTTTGCTCTAACTCCCAAGATGCTTCAATGACTCGTGGTCATTGTAAATTACAAACTCTTGTGATAATAAGTAATGTTGTCAGACAGTAAGAGCTCGAAAAAGAGAATATGACTTTTTTTTCGTACATAGAATAATTCAATGCGGCGCCACTAAGCTTCTCACTATGGCAGGCAACTTGTCATTATTCTTGCATCAAGACGACACCAATTCTAATACTTGACGCATCACATTCCAATTCAAATGGCTTGTTAAAATTCGGGAGGGACAGAACAGGGCAGTAGTGAGCTTCTCTTGATTTCCATGAAGCTCTATTTAGCTTGATCATTTTATCAGAATCCATCATTCTTCTTTGTCCGCTTAGTTAAGGGGGCTACAATGGTACTGAAGTTTTTAATGAATTGTTTATAGAATGAAGCAAGGCCAAGAAAACTTCGAACTTCAGTAACATTTTTCAGCATCAGCCACCTTAAGACAGCTTAGACCTTTTCTTCATCAGCTCGGATTCCTTCTCCTGATACTATGTATCCAAGAAAAATGACTTCACTTTGACAGAACATGTAATTCTTTAGGTTTCCATACAACTTCTCGACTTAAAAATATCAAAAACAACTTTAAGATGTTGAACGTAGTTGTTCAGGTTAGCATTATACACCAATATATCATCAAAGTACACGACCACACACTTTTCGATTAGAGGGTGCATCCAATGATTTATCAATCGCATAAATGTGATTGGTGCATTTGTAATTCTAAACGGCTTTATTTACCATTCATAGAGGCCATGCCTCGTCTTGAAGGTAGTCTTCTACTTGTTACCTAGTCTCATGCGAATTTGGTGGTGGCTACTCTGCAAATCAGTTTTTGAAAATATCTTAGCGCCATGAAGCTCATCTAACATGTCATTGAGCCTTAGTATAAGGTATTTGTACTTAACAATGATATGGTTGATTACTTAGTTGTCGATGCATACGCACCATGAACCATCCTTCTTTTGGATGAGTAAAGCTGGTATAGCATAATGAGTCATGCTCTCCTTCACATAACCTCTCTCTATAAGCTCATCCACTTGCCTTTCCAGTTTGATAGCTTGTTTAGGATTCATTCTGTAGGTGGGTCGGTTTGGCAGAGTTATGTCTGGTTGTAGATCAATACAATGTTTTATGCCTCGGATTAGGGTAGTTCGTTGGGCAACTCTTTAAGAAACAGGTTAGAAAACTCATCAATCGACCTTTAGATCTCATTAACTACTTCTTTAAGGTTTCTCATATCCAACAATTTTCTAATCAATGGGAACATAGGTTTATCGGCCTTCTTAGCAGCTCGAAGCTCTCTTTAGCTCATCGCTAAGGCTTTCTTCTTACTAGCTTAGGTGAACTGATTATAGGTCTCATTTACTTGGGTTGGTGTCATGGGTTGTAGCACAATCTTCCTCCCATCCTTAACAAAGCCATAGGTCTTTTTGTATCCATCGTAAGTTACATGTTGGTCAAATAACCAAGGTCTTCTATGTAACAGATGTGAAGCTCCCATGGGGACGATATTACACAATACTTCATCCTTATACACATTCCCAACACTAAACGGTACAATTACTTGCTCTGTGATGTACAGAATACTCTAATCATAGAGCCAATGCAGCTTGTAAGGTTGGGGGTACTTAGAGGTCGGCAGTCCTAACCTTTGCACAAATGATTGTGCAATGATGTTGGTATAACTCCGTCTATCTATGATGATGGTGTACAACTGTCCTTTGATAGTACACTTTGTATGGAATAAATTCTCTCTCTAATCTTCCTTAGAGCTTGATAAGGAATTCAGTAATCGTCTCAGTATTAGAGTGATCACCTCTTCTTAGTCGGTATAGACACAGGTCTCCTCTTCCTTCTCGGCTTAAACTTTTCCACTATTCTTCTCCTCCTTCGGCTTACTCTCATTGTTACTATTTACTACATCTAGTTGAAGCACCATGGCACATCAATTCGAACACTCTATAGCCATATGTTCAAAACCCAAGCATTTGAAACACTTTACCTCGCTAATCTTTCGTTTAGAGGCTTAGCCTTTCTCATATGTCCTTGAGATTGGTTGGTTATCAGTTCGGCTTGACTGGCTTACCTTACCCTGTGAGCTTGCTCGGCTATCGTTAGGTTAGTCATATCCTTCTTCGATTTGGGAGTGTTTCCTCAGCTCGACATGAGTAGGTCAACGTAGAATAGGAGTTTTAGAGAATGTTGGCCTAGGTTAGCTTAGAGCATTTCTTTTTTGCTTTTCAACCCTCTATGTTATTTTAATGGCTTCTTTTAATGTATAAAACCTCTACACTTCCACAATATTGTGAATCTCATATTTAAGTCCATAGATGAAGCGAGGTATAGTAAGCGCTTTAGGCTCTTCTACATCTGTTTGGATCATTAACATTTGGAACTCTCATAGTCATCAACAGGTCAGGTTCCTTAATGAATCTCTTACAACTTGGCAAATGTGTCCTATAGGTAAGTCTCAAGCATAAACCTTCCTCTTAGCAATCTCTTCATCTCTTCCCAAGTTCTTAGTCCTCATCTCTCATCCTTTACTTTAGTTGCATTTAGATTCTTCCTCTACATAGTTGCATATCTAGAAAATTCAAGTGCAGTAAGTTGTAATTTAATAGCATCAATGTATCTATAGCAATCAGATACTTTCTTTACCTTTTCTTCGCACTCTAAATATTCATCTGCATCTCTACTTCTATTGAAGGGTGGAATTTGGACCTTAACATTGTCAAGTCCTCGAGGACTTCGGCGTCCTCACTCTTATGCTCGATAATATTTAACCTCTTCTCCTTACTCTCCGTTAATCTCTACATCTTCCTTATCAACATCCTCTTCTGTCTCTTCCAACTTCGGTCATTGTTAAGCAACTCGATATGCAACTCCTCATGCTTGATGAGATCGAGCTAGGCAATTGGCTTAGCTGCCTTGGCCATAGCGTTTCTTTGGAACATTCTTAAGTAGGTTATGATGTAGTATACCTTTAGGTTGTTGTCTATTAACTTGTATTGCAGTAACAAGACTTTCAACAAGATTAGTAGGTTTGTTGAGCTTATCATTAACTAACCCCAGAGTATTACTACTATTATGACCAAAACCAGCTTAAGCGCTACTATCGTGGTCACCAATGACGCCTTGAGCACTTGAATATGACATTGTGTGATACTTCTACAATAGTTTAACAACACAATACATGAAAAACACTTCTACTTTACTACTTAAGACATTCACTAACACACTCTTAACAGCTTTAATACCTAACATTCGTTCAAACTCAATAGAAATGCACTTGCTTTATTTTCACAATGAAAAACAGAGTATAATAGAGTAACAATAAGAACTACACTTACCAACATACGAACCTCTGCTTCATAGCTCACAACTTTAAACTTACTTCACATAAACACACTAAAGCAACTACGGAAGGAATACAGTAGCCATTAATAGCAAACACATGTTAGAACTTCACTATAACTTCGCACATCCCCTCTCGGAATCGTGCTCTAATACCAATGAAGCTGATATGTCTCTAGGACTTGAATATATGGTGAAGTACCACAACAAAATGAATTGAAAGAAAATAAAACAAGATTTGCAAAATCCAGACAATTACTAACTCGATATGATACACCAATCGATCCTACTTTGATAGGAATCAATTCTCTAGACCGATCATCCATGGCTAAGCTAGAGGACTCTAAGGACTCATGCGACGAATATTAGCTTAAAGCCCCATCTAATATAAGAATTCCTATCCCAACATCTATGTTTCATTCTACTGTCAACCTGAATACTGAGCTCTCCCGTGTGCCAGTGTAGCTTTTGAAGCTATTGAGTAGACGTACAAACTTGCTAAGCATATAAGCCGACTTGCTAAGTAACCATGCCATGACATAGATAACATTTAAGTGTACCAACCTCAAATGACTGTCTGAGCTGATCTCTTAAGCCAACCACTAGCAACCGACCCCATTCCAAGTTGAATACTCTCTAGTGACTAATTGATTGAGCACTGACCTAATCTAGATCAGGTCGGGTCTGACTACGGACTCTCTTTTCTTCATTTTTTCCAAATTGTATTATATTTTAGAACGTCAGCTACCATGTGATATGTGCCTTCTAGCATAACATTTTAGAAAGATTCTTTACTTTTCTGTACAGAATGTTCTTTATCTTTTTTACCCCTTTTAGTTTCAATCATGTATCCTAATTGTAAATTATCCTTTTGTCTTTTCCATGTATGTTTGTAATCCTAGTGGAGTTAGTATATAAACCCCATTTGTTGTATGCAGACATCACCTCTTGATGATCAAAATATATAAGTTTCCCTTTTGAGCAACCCTAATATTCTCATTATCCTTTTTAGCTCTTATCTATTCCCTTTAGTAAGGAATAATGGCGAGTGACCCTATAGTTCAAACCGATGAGTTATATTTGGTGGATTATAGGCTAAGTAGGATTGATCGATGTCTCATATCCAGTTGGTAACTACTTGGACATTGCTAGTCTTCTTTTATTTTCATTTGGTTCACTTTGTTGTGGTACTCCTCTATATGTCTAACCCCGAAGATGCATTAGCTTCATTGGTATCAGAGCATGATTTCGAGAGGAAGTATGTGAAGTTGGAGTGAAGTTTTGGTTCGTGTTTGCGGTTAGTAGTTGCTATGTTCCTTCTGTAGCTTCTATAGTATGTTTGTATGAAGTAAGTTTTGAAGCTTTGAGTTATGTAGTGAAGATTCGTGTGTTGGTAATTGTCATTCTAGTCATTACTCTATTTTTCACTACAGAAACAAAGCATGTTTAATCCTATTGTGTTCGAGTGATTATTAGCTGTTAAAGTTGTTAAAGTGTGCTAATAGAAGTTTTGAGTAGTAAGGTAGAAGTGTTGTTATGTATTGTGTTGTTAATTTGTTTAAGAAGTATTATGCCATGTCGGATTTGAGTGTTCGAGGTGATTGGCGACTAAAGTAATGGTACTCAACCTAGTCATGGTCATAGTGGTAGTAATACCCCTAAGTTAGTTGATGATAAACTTAATAGACTCACTAATCTTGTTGAGAGTCTAGTCATCACAATGCAAGTTAATAGACAACAACCCCAAGGTGTACCACACAATAACTCACCCGAAAATGTTCCTAAGAGACGTTATGGCCAAGGTGGTTGAGCTAACCACTTAATTTGACCCCTCAGAGCTGGAGGAGTAGTATATCGGATTGCTAGACGAAGGTTGAAGATTGAGGAAGATGATGAGGAGATAGATGATGAAGAGTATGGAGAGGAAGAAGAAGAGGCCGATTATTTCTAAGTACAAAAGTGAGAACATCGTGCTCCTCAAGGATTAGACAATGCCAAGGTCCAAATCTTACCCTTCAATGGGAGTAGAGATGTAGATGAATATTTGGAATAGGAAGAGAAGGTAGAGAAAGTGTTCGACTGTTATGGATATGTAGATGCTATTAAAGTGCAACTTGCTGCACTTGAGTTCTCTAGATATGTTGCTATGTGGTGGAAGAATCTAAATGTAGCCAAAGTAAGGATATAAGATGAGGTGTAAGAACTTAGGAAGAGATGAAGAAATTGCCAAGAGGTAAATTTGTGCTCGAGATGTACTTGCAGGGTATGTTTGTGAAATTGCAGAAACTTCACTAAGGAGGTTGATCTGTTGGCGATTATGTAAGAGAATTCCAGATGCTGATAATCTAAGCCAATGTGGATGAACCCAAAGCTCGTACAATGTCAAGGTTCATTTATAGACTTAAATGTGAGATTCGCAATATTGTAGAAGTAGAGAGGTTTTACACTATGGAAGAGGCCATTAAGTTAGCATAGAAAGTCGATAAATAGAGAAGAAATGCCCCGGGCCAACATTTTCCTAAGCTTCCATTTTGCATCGACTTATTTATGCTAAGTCAAGGACAACTTCTCAAACCGAGGAGAGAAACACCTGACTTGATGAAAGCTAAGTAGGCCAATAAGGCCGAGCAAACTAGCTAAGCCAAACTGAGGTTAGGTCGACCTCGAGGACATGAAAGAGGACAAACCTCATGATGTAAGACTAGTAAGGTGAAGTGCTTTAAATGTTGAGGCTTCGGATACATGGCTACTGATTGTCTGAACTGATTTGCCATGGTTCTTTAAAGAGATGTAGTAGATAGTATCGATGAGAGCGAGCTTGAAGAAGAGAAGAATGTTAGGAAGGTTGAAGCTGAAGAAGAAGAGGAGACCTATATCTACACCAACTAGGAAGAGGTGATGACCTTAGTGCTAAGGCGAGTTGAACTTTGAGGATAACCAAGAGAGAATTTAGTCCATATAAAGCATACCATCAAAGGATAGCTATACACTATCATAGTGGATAGAAGAAGTTGTACAAACATTGTCGTACAGTCTTTTGTGCAGAAGTTAGGACTGCCAACCTCTAAGCACCCCTAACCTTATAAGCTACATTAGCTTCATGATAAGGGTGTTTTGCACTTGACGGAACAAGTAACCATGTTGTTTAGTATTGGGAATGTATACATAGACAAAGTGGTGTGTGATGTTGTCCTTATAGGAGCTTCGCATTTGTTACTAGGAAGACCTTGGTTATTTGACTAACATGTTATTCATGATGCATACAAGAACACTTATACCTTTGTTAAGGACGAGAAGAAGATTGTGTTGCAACCTATGACATTGACTTAAGTTAATAAAACCCATAATCAGCTCACCTAAGCTAGTAAGAAGAAAGCCCTAATGATGAGATAAAGAGAGCTCTAAGCTGTTGAGAAAGCTAATGAGCCTATGTTTCTATTGATTAGAAGATTGTTAGAGATGAGAGATATAGAAGAAGTACCTAAATAGATTTGAAGATTGATTGACGAGTTTTCTAACCAGTTTCCTAAAGAGTTACCTAAAGGACTACCTTCAGTTCCAGGAATTGAACATTATATTGAATTGTAGCTAGAAATTGCCTTACCAAACCGACTTGCTTACAGAATGAACCCTGAGTAGGTTGCCAAGTTGAAAAAGTAAGTGGATGAGCTCATAAAGAAAGGATATGTGAGGGAGAGCATGAGTCTATGTATCATACCAGCTCTACTCATCCTAAAGAAGGATGATTCATAGCACATGTGCATCGACAATCGAGCTATTAACCATGTCATTATTAAGTACAGATACCCAATACTGAGGCTCAATGACATGTGAGATGAACTTCATGCTGCCAAGATATTTTCCAAGATTGACTTGTGAAGTGGTTACTACCAAATTCGCATAAGACCAGGTGCTGAATGGAAGACTGTCTTCAAGACGAGGCATGGTCTCTTCAAATGATTGGTTATGATGTTTGAACTTACATATATCAAGCACATTCATGAGGCTTATGAACCATGTGATGCGCCCCCCCTAATTGGATGATTTGTGGTCATTTACTTTGATGATATATTGGTTTACAGTATCGATTTGAACAACCATGCACAACATCTTCAAGATGAAAGTCGAGAAGTTATTTGGGAAACTGAAGAAGTGTACATTCTGTCAGGGCAAAGTGGCTTTTCTTAGATGTGTAGTATCAAGAGAAGGAATCTAAGTAGATGAATAAAAGATTTGAGTTGTCTTAGAGTGACAAACGCTAAAGAATGTTACTGAAGTATTAAGTTTTCTTAGCTTTACTTCTTTTTACAAACGATTCATTAAGAACTTCAGTACCATTACTACTTCCTTGATCGAGCTAACAAAGAAGTGTGATGGATTCTGATGGAATGACTGAGATAAGTAGAGCTTCAGGAAGATCAAAGAGAAGCTCACTTCTTCTCCTGTCCTAGCTCTGCTTGATTTTAATAAGTTGTTTAAGTTGAAGTGTGATGCATCTAGCATTGGCATTGGTACAATATTAATGTAAGAATGATGCCCAATTGCCTACCATAGTGAGAAGCTTAGTGGTATCACATTAAACTATTTTGTATATGAGAAAGAGATGTACCCTTTTTTTTTTGAGCTCTTATTGTCTGGCAACACTACTTATTGCTGTGAGAGTTTGTTATTTACATTGATCATGAATCGTTGGAGCATCTTGGGAGTCAGAACAAACTCTCGAAGAGGTAAGTGAAATGGAAGTTTTTTCCTATGTGATTTGATACAAGAAGGGAAGTGCTTATGTGGTCGTTAATGCTTTATCATGTCGGCAAACCTTACTGACCACCTTGCAATCAAAGTTACTAGTGTTTTCACTTATCATTGAGTAGTATGCTCATGACCTTCATTTTGGTCCTATTATAAAGCAGTGAAGAGATGGCGTTGTTGCCAGAGTTTATTATATCTGAGATGGTTATCTCTTTAAGGAAAGAAGGCTGTGCATACCCAACTATTTGACACATGAGCTGTTGGTAAGGGAAGCTCATAGTGGTGGATTATTTGGTTATTTTGGAGAGACCAAAATAGCTAATGTGTTGAAAGAAAATTTTTACTAGCTTTTTTTGGCCAAAGTTGTCTATAAGGTAATTGGCAGTGGTGAAGTGTGTAAGAGGACCAAGGGAAAGAGAGAGCCCCATCGAGAGTATATGCCCTTGTTAATACTAACCTTACCTTGGATTGACATCAACATAGACTTTGTCCTAGGGTTGCCCTAGATATCTGGGGGAAAAGATTTGGTCTTTTTTGTAGTGGACCGCTTCAGCAAAATGGTACACTTCATCTTGTGCCATCGAACTAACGATGCTTTATATATTACTGATTTATTTTTGTAGGAAGTTGTCTAACTATACGAAGTGCTAAAAACTATTATTTCAGATCAAGACACATAATTCTTGAACTATTTTTGGAAGACTCTTTTGAGAAGAATAAGGACTAAACTTGTGTTTAACTCCAATAGCTACCCTCAGATTGATGGCTAGATTGAAGTGGTGAACATGAAGCTAGGTAATTTACTCAAAACTGTCTTAGGAAAGAACTTGAAGGATTGGGATTTGTGTTTACCCATTGTGGAGTTCACATACAACTGAACTGTCCATAGCACTATTGGAAAGACTTCATTCGAGGTCGTCTATGGCCTTAATCCCACTATTCAACTGGATCTGATTAGTACCCCTGTAGCTACTGAAGAGAGTCAATCTGGAGTCAACCAAGCCTAAGAATTGCAGGAGCTATAGCATTTTGTGATAAGGAAGGTTGCCAAGTTTAACTAGAGACAACAAGAGATTAGTTGCCAAGGCTGATAAACTATTTCTTTTAAACTAGGAGACTTAGAATGGATTAACCTCAATCGAGAGAGATTTTTGTACCTGAGATAGAGTAAGCTACCTCTATGAGTTGATGGTCCATTCAGAGTCTTAAAGAAGATCAATCGTAATGCTTAGCAGATTGAGCTACCCAAGAACTATGATGTTTCCTCTACTTTTAATGTGTTTAACTTGATTCCCACCGACTAGAAGAAGAAGACCCTGTAGATGCCTAGGAAGAACAAGAGGCCGAAACCACTTCGGATTTTAAGACAAATCTTTCTGATCCCCAAGTAAATGATAGGAATCAACTCCCCAGGTTGATCACTAGCAGTCAAGTTAGACGACTCCAAGGACTCACGTGAAGAATATTAGCTCAAAGCCCCATCCAAGACAAGAATTCCTATCTCGACCTCTATGTTTTACTCTACTGTTGACCTAAATACCGAGCTCTTATGTGTGTTAGCATGGTTCCTGAAGCTATCGAGCAGATGTGTTCACCTGCTAAGCAACCATGCCATGATACAAACAACATCTAAGTGTACTAACCTCAAATGACTGTCTAAGCCGATCTCTCGAGTGACTACCAGTACTCGACCTTAGTCCAAGTCGAATACTCTAGTGACTAATTAACTAAGTAGTGACCTGGCCTAGATCGGATCAACTTTGTCTATGGACTCTCTTTTCTTCATTTTGTTCAAACTATACTATATTTTAGAATGTTAGCTACCATGCTACATAGGTCTTCTAGTACAACATTCTACAAAGATTATTTACTTTTCCATACAAAATGTTCTTTGTCTCTTTTACCCTTTTTAGTATCATTCATGTATCCTAATTGTAAATTACCCTTTTATCTTTTCCATGGATGTTTGTTACCCTAGTGAGGCTAGTATATAAACCTCATTTGTTATATGTAGACATTACCTCTTAATGATTAGAATATATAAGTTTCCCTTTAAGCAACCATAGTGTTCTCATCATTATTTTTACCTCTTATCTATTCCCTTTAGTAAGGAGTAATGGCAAGTGACCTTACAGTTTGGACCGGTGAGTCATATCTGGTGGATTGTAGGCCAAGTAGGATCGATTAGTATGTTATATCTAATTGGTAGTTACCTGGACTTTGCTAATCTTCTTTTAGTTTCTTTTGGTTCACTATGTTGTGGTGCTCCTACGTATGTCCGACCTTGACGATGCATCATACTCAACCTATAATCATCTAGATATGACTCACCGTTCTAAACTATGGGGTTACTCGCTGTTACTCCTTATTAAAGGGAATAAATAAGAGTTATGAGAGCGAGAACATGAAGGTCGGTCAATAAGGGAAACTGATAATAATTAGTAATGAGGTATTGATGTTTGCATACAATAAATGGGGATTTATATATTTACCCTACTAAAGTTACAATACATACATGAAAAGACAAAAAGGATAATTTACAAGCGGAATACATGAAACATACTAAAAGGGGTAAAAGAGACAAAAAATATTTTGTATAGAAAAGTAAAGAATCCTTCTGGAATGTTGTACCAAAAGACACATATCGCATCGTGGTTGGTGATTTGGACTATGATACAATTTGGATAAAGGTGAAGAAAAGAGTATGCGATTAGAGTTAACTTAATCTGGTTCAGGTTGAAGCTTGATCACTTAAGAATATCTAAATCCCCTTCAGGTTGGGGTATCTCATAGTTTGGTCTAGATTGGAGTCAAATGTTAGTTAGCTAGGGAGCTTAGCTCGGACAAATGTTTGAGGCTAATCTATACAGATGCTGTTTGGGTTATGGTATGGTAGCTTAGCACATTCACTTAGTTGCTCAGAAACTATGTTGGTACTCATGTGAGCTTGGTGCTCAAGTCGGTAGCAGAGTGAAAGATAGAGGTTGGAATAGGAATCCTCGTCTTGGATGGGGCTTCAAGCTAATATCCTTTAAGTGAGTCCTTGGAATCTTCTAGGTCGGCTATGCATGATTGGTCTGATGAGTTAATTCTTATCACATAGACTATGAAGAGGCTTTCTCTCCAGTTTCATTGAAAAACTCTTTTACAATTATTATGGCACTTGTAGCTTATTATGATTTAGAGCTCCATTAGATGAATGTAAAGATTGTATTTCTCAATAGTAATGTTGATGAAACAGTATGTTTGGTGCAACTAAAAAATTTTGAATATGAGGAATCAAAGCATTTCGTATGCAACTTAAAGAAATCCATCCATGGATTAAAGCAAGCATCTTGTTAATAGTACTGAAAATTTGATCAAGTGATTTCCTCTTCTGGTTTTAAGGAAACACTAAGGAATCAAAGCATTTGCTTACAAGTAACAATATAGGCTTATTGCATGAAAGTAAGAGATTTTTTTCAAGCAATTTTGAAATGAAAGATCTTAGGAATGCATCCTTTATGCTAGGCATACAAATCCATTGTAATCTTTCATGAGGTATATTAAGCTTATCACAAAGGGCATATATCGATAAGGTACTTAGCATATTCAGCATGAAAGATTGTGCACCAGGAGATACTACTTTGGCTAAGGATGATAAGTTGAGTTTGCTTTAATGTCCCAAGAATGACGTTGAGGAAAAGGGTAATAGTGCCTAAGAATGTATATATATATTTATTTATTTATCATTAGAAGATTAGCTTTTAAATATATAACTAACTCTAGAAATAATAACATAATATTGTAAAATGTTATTTAAACTGTTTGGATTGAGTCCAATCAAACAATTAAAGTTTAAAAAAAGAAAGTCCATGAACTAAAATCGAGTAACGAAGTGAAAGATAAATCACTTAATGAGAAAAAGAGAGAAGAATAAATAAAAATAAACTAAAATAAGAATAAGAAGGGATGAAAGTAGATGATTATTCTCTCCTTTTGTTGTTTGCCATGTGTGTGCAGCAATATATATATATATATATATATATATGTATAAATATTTTGTAGTTGTGCTTGCTAATAATATATAATATGTATGTTGTTATGTTGTAAACTTAATGTTGTTCTTATCAAACTATGCAAGTAAAAGTAATAAAGATTTTGTGTTATAAGTAAAGTTTACAATAGGGAATTGATTGCAAATGCAAATGATATGATTGGTTTTAAATCTTGAAGTAACAGGCTTATTTTGAAAATTTACTAAGACCTCTTCAAGAATTCTATAAACACGATCAGGGTATTAATAAAAATGTTATCCATTTAACTTGACTTGTAAAGAAATTTGATACCAAGTTGCATAGGAATGGAAATGACAACCTATATAATAATTGAAAAATAAAATAAAATAAATAATAGTAAGTCTCAATTTTTAATCAAAATAATTTCACACACATAATATACCGATGTTAAGTGCCCTTAAGTGCAATAGAAAATACATATAAACTTATACATACATATATTTAAACCTATTGGGGAAACTTTAATCCAAATATGTGTAAATACATATATGAGAAAAAAAAAAGTGTAACTAAAATTAAGCACATCTAAATAGGAACTTAAACCTAAAATAATAAAACTTTACACCAAATCCCAATAATTGAATATAAATTCATCACAACCGCTCTTATAAATAACAACAAATAATAAGGCATCTAAGTTAGAAAAATGGTAAATCAAATATCAAATCATGAATATAAAGAAAGTACTTTGACAATATGGAACTGTCTCACAAAACTGTTATAGTAAGCAGTAACGCTTTGGGAGGAGCAATTGTGATAACGGTTTATAGATCCAGATGCAATTGTAACAAAAAAAAAATAATGAAATAAATAATATGTACATATACATCAAATGAGATGTCAAATATCTAAATGAGCACTACAATCAAAAGAAAAAGGAATCATAAATTTTCATATATATGTTGACATATACACATATGAGATGGGAATGACGAATTCTTGGTCTGCCTTTGTGTCAGTTCATGTTAGTCTATGTTGGTCTTTCTATCATGTGATGTCTTGTGTATCAAATTAAGTCATCATCATATTGACGCCATGTTCAGCTAATGTCAAGTTGGGATTTGCCAGTCCTTCTTTTATGAATGTTCATGCTAAATTATATGAGATATCAACTATATAACACTAAGATAATAATAAATATTTGTAGTGAAATAAAGAATAATACAATGAATGAAAATGCCAATTAAATAAAGAGATTTAGACAAGCAAATATATATTTCTCAATATTTACTACAATAAAAAGAAAAAGAAATAATACTTACAATTAAATAACAGAATCAATCATCTATAATCAAACAATAATGCCAATATGAATAATAATAATCAAGGTTATAACAAAAAAAAAAAAAAAAAAGAGGAGGGTGGTGGGAAGTAACGGTAATGGTAATAAGGCATGAGTAATATCAATTAAAGGAACTAAAAAAAAGAGTATGGCATGAGGTAATTACCAATATAGCTAAACAAGTTGAAAATACACACATTAAAATAAACAATGGTAAAATTTAATAAAATGTAATTATAAAAGTATATAAATAGAAAGTTAATAAGTATAATGTATTGGTGATGTGAATCAACAAGAAGAAAAATTAAAGGAATAAGTGTCATGCTATATCATGAAAAGCTCTCATCTTTTCATTATATTTTACTCTTGAAAGAAATCCTTTGTTAGTATAAGTCCCCTAAATCTCTAAAAGTATACATTCTAAGACTTATCATAGTGATAATCAAATACTTAATGAGTTAATGTTTTTAGTTAAGATAGAATTCCATAAAAGAAACAAAACTTCACTTCACAATTTAAATAAAAAAAAGAAATAGAAATGGAACGTGTTTTTAAAACCAAATCTTTTCATTTTGATTTTGTCACCATAAATTGTAAAATACTAAAGGTCAAATTGGGTTAATATTTCCCTTAATTGAATTTGTAATAATTGAAAAATATTAATTTTAAGTTAAATAACACCACATGACTATGTTGAAATTCATGTTGTCCATAAACATGGAAAGAAATATACATCATACTCATTATCAACCTTAATGAAAGCTTAACCATAATGAGAAAAATTACATATATACCTCTTAAAAGTGCTCTTTAGATTGACTAAATTGATTACTACGCTTTTGTAAGGGTATATCATTAGGATTTTTTTTTTTCAAAAAAAAGAGGAATAAAAAAACTCCTCTATTGCACTAAATGCATCACTTGGTGGAACATAAGGAAATGTAACCTAGAAAATTTAGAGAAGTCCAGTAGAAATTGATAAGGAGGATTTCAAGGTAAACCTTAGGATGACTTGAGAATGTAAGTAAAACACTAAATACGGTTGCAGTTGAATCATAGGATATGAAGTTAGATGAACTTGAGATAGCGAATGGACTAGAACCCATTTAGAAAATACTATAGAACTTGATTTAGAAGATTAAGTGCAAAATTTTAAAGGGAATATAGAAGGTTAAATTACTATAAATAATAATATTGACCATTAAGTGATGATTATTAATGGCAATGGTAAAAAGAAAAGAGAATGTAAGAAGCTAACTTTTATTAGTTTAAATGAACAAAAGGGGATGATAGATTGGTAATGTACCTTTGTATTAACATTACAATTATGATAAAACCTTGCATACGATTAAAGTTATAGTATTAAAGCTTATGGTCAATCTTCTTCAATAGTAGGACATGATTGTTACCAAAACTAATTTAATTGAAAAATAAAAATACCTAAGCTATATAATGTTTTAAAACCTGAGATGAATCCATGTTTTTATATTTGTAATCTTATGAACTTTGGTGTGCAACTAAAAGAAATATAAGATCGGTATAAACTAATTATTGATAAAATTAGAATATGTATGTGTTGGTTATAGGTAATATACCCTTGTTCTTATAAGCATAACAATATATGTGCCTATATTGGTCGAAACTAAAATGAATTATACAACATAATGTACATGTGAGTAGGGAACAATATGCATGTGACATTAGGGATTTGGCTCCAAAACTTTCCATCTCATTTGAATAAAAGAGCTTTAAACTATGAGACATAATTTATTAAATGGTTACTAGATGTAACCTAATAACTTGAGCATGAATACCAAATGGTTGAATCTAAAGTAAATAAATTAGGTTTAATTATGTGATAACCATTAAATGATGATGCTATTATATATATATATATATTTATAGAGGTGTTTTGAAAAAAAAAAGAAGTTTTAGAGTTAAACGAGTTATACTAAATTAAATAAAAATGAATTGAAAGTATCCACTATAATTGTAATATTCTAATTTAGACATACATTCCTCATGTCTCCCGACTACATTTTGTCATGATTATAAATAGGATTTTGTATGTGTAAATTGTTTGATAATATGGAAATCATAGATGTCCTCATACTAAGTATTATGAGAGGAACATGCGAGTATTAAATAGGTATTTTGTATGAGAAGTTTGTAATTTTTGTTTTCTTCTTCACTTCAAATGCTATTTTTTTAAGTTATAAAGTTAAAGTACATAATGATGAATGGATGCTGAGTAGTTCTAATGCAAGTATAGTTGGGTAATCTTATAAATTTTAACCTTGCTATAGAATGCCTATGAGTAAAAATAAGAATTACCTACTAATCGATTCAATTCGTACAAGTATGTTGTTTAATTATAAAAATCATTTTGCACATAATTGTGATTTTTTACAAGTCCTAAGGAACTAGTAACTAATAAACTAGACCTGATATGTGAGGAATCACAAAATTTTCATAGGAATACGATATTGCAATATTGATTGTGAGTTTTCTATTTCATGTGAGTGCCATTCATTGTGATTATTAAATTGCATTCTATATAAATGTAACTAGCAAATATTATGAGGACTATAGAACCTTTATAATTTGAATTATAAGAAAAAGAAAATATACATATATAAAAAATTTATTCATAGGAACAATAAACTCCATATGTGCATTAGCAATGGGTAATCAAGAAGAGAATAGCAAATCTATGACTATCATGTCTCTTGTTTCATTAATTATTAGAGTACATTGCGTCATTTTGATATCATTTGATGTCACGTTATGTCATGTTAAATAATGGGTCCATGTTGGATTTTTTATGACCTCGTTGGTCAAAAGTCGTGTCAATCCTCTCAAGTCAAGTTGGTTTAAATTGTCAACCATCTCATTTAACTTTAGGATAGAGAAAAGTCAAGATTTGCCAAACTCATTTCTATTGACCTCTATGTTACGCTATATGAAGAAACAAATCAATAACTAAGGCAATAGTATAGGTACTATAAGAAGTAAGGTGCAAATGGAGGTAAAAAGGATCGAGATATGTATGGCATACGATGGACCAATGATATTGTAGATTTGAAGTAAAACCTAGGAGTGGGTAACACAAATGATACAATAGAGGATTGGTTATAGGAAACACTTGAATGATGTAGATGAGGGGTTCTGATTAGAGCGGTCCTATGTAAGTCATACAAGTATCAAATTACACGTAGCCTCAGAGTAGTAACGTAGAGATGATACTTGATGGGATGATTAGAGAGAGAACGACAAGAAGGAGAAATGAGCAATCTTGGCGTCTTGATTACACAAGTGATAAATAAGGGAGCCTAGGGGACCTATAACCTTGTAGTTCTTAAGCAAACTAAGATTGTTCTTTTACCTAAATGTTGTTTAATTTTAGGGAGTAGAGGTTTTACAGTGGAACACCATTTCTCTAATTTTTAAAGTTGTTCAAATGAAGAGGAATGACTAAGTATTTCTAGGCTCTTAGGCTTGATGATATTTATTGGATTGTCTTGACGATTGATGGATGAGATAGAGTTTTACTCATTCTATAATTATTTAGAATGAGTTTATAGGGCCTAAGGCCAACAACCTTCCTCATGGTGCATGAGCTTGCCTAGGAAAGGTTGGAGGTGGGTGGAACGGTCTAATGATCCCTATTCTGAGCTCATCAAGCCGAATCTCCCTGAATCATCCTAATATAGACCGAACTCTTCAAGCCTTACTACCTAGCCCAAGGAGTCAAGCCCCAAATAAATATTGAGCTTAGCCCAACAATTAATATAATAATTTTAGCTCTCTACAAATGATTGTGTTGATGAGTGGTGGCATGAGGAAGTATAGTATGTGATAGGAATCAGGCTACTTGACCCTTAACCTACAACCAAACTCGAGGCCTCGAAGGTCTAATGTGGCGAATTTTCTTGCTCCAGTTGACTCCTGCCAAGGTTGAGTTTACCCTAGCCATTGACTAATTCCTAATATTGAACCAAGCGACTTCATGTCTCTTAAGAGTTTACTACAAGAATTTTGGTGCTTTGTGATGTTTACAAATTTTATGAACATGGCCAATTCTTATATGTTTTAACGACGTTTCTTAAACATAATGTAAAATATACTATTAGCTTCGTTTGTAACCAATATTAGAAGATATAAATATATAATTTGATTTGCTATGGTTTTTTTTTTTTTTTATAGCAAATGTCACTAAAAGATTATTTAGTTTTCATCACACCTTGTAAAGCCTTTTCTTTACCCAAAAAAATTATTATTATTATTATTATTATTATTATTATTATTTTTTGTTAGAGAAAAAAAAAGGAAAAGAAAATTTTCAAATGGCATTTCACAAACAAGAATTAAACACTAAGGCATACTTTATTCTAATCACATGAATAAAAAGAAAGCAATCTTGTTGCTTGTGTTAAAAACTACTATATTTTATTCGAAAATATAATAAAGTGAAAAAATTTTTATGAAAAGATATTAAACTTATAAAACTATATTCATATAGACGACCATATCTTAATAAATATTATGTTAATAAATAAAAAAAGGGTCATGCTTAATCTATTACTAGCATTTCATACTCTATATAGTTAACGGATGAAATATATTGACAAAGGAAAAGTCACTTAAAGAACAAATCAATATAATATATATTTATTTTAAAAGAGAAAGCCTAAGCTTGATACCAATCAATTACTTACCTAGCTATAATTACTGTCATTGCTTTGCCTTTATCTATGAATGTCCTTTATTATACTATAGGTGATTTTTATTATAATAAGTGTAAAACATATAAATATCATATAACATATAATATAAATTTATAATATTTTTTAAAAAGAAAAGTGCATAATATCTTAAAATCTATTCTCCCATGCTTTAAGTTTTCATAGAAACAAAGTGAAAGAACCTAACCTTACAAATTTACCCCCCAAATGTTTTAAGGATAAAAACCTTAACTTTTCTAATCTCTCATCTTTGTCTTACCTAGAGAACTAATCTTGTCATCTCACTCACTTAGTTACCTTAGATAGCTCTCCTTGCTAAGTCTCCCTCCTTCTCTCTCTCTCTCTCTCAAGAAGTGTTTAAATGTAAATTGGTTAGCTGCTATCAGTTGGTATCACATTGAGGAAATCGTGGTTATTTTTTCATTGCTTACAACTAGGTATTATCTTTAGATGTCAAACTCTCTCTTTTTAAAGGGCTTTTGAGGGATTATGAAATTTTACTTCATTTTTCAATAAAGTTGTGATCTTTTTAGTGAAATTGGGTTTTTAGTAAAGCTGCTATCAGTTAGTAGACATTCACATTGACGAAATTGTGGTTCTTTTTCCAAAATTGACAACTAGGTGCATCTCTAGCACTCGGACTCTCTCTATTTTTAAAGGGCTTTTAAGTGTTTATGGAATTTTACTTTATTTTTCAGTAAAGTTGTGATTTTTTTAGTGAAATTGGTTTTTTTTTTTTTTTTGTTACCATAATACTTTTAATCAAAGGTCTAGTGTCTAATAAGTAGTAGCAACTGAGGTGAATCATGTAGTCATATATGATATTTATTTCATTAGTTTTGTTTATCTATGCATTTATTTGATTTTTAGTTAAAATTCTTTTTATATAGTTTTCTTGTAATGTAGTGCTTGGTTTTCATTATGTCTTAGTGTTTCAATGTAGTAGGAACTTAAACATTTCAATTTTTTTTCTTCTTAATTAATCATGCTATGAATTCAAGTGAAAGGCATGAAAACAGGTGCAAATGCCATAAAAAAGGCTCTTTCTAGTCATGTAGTGTGTAGTGCTGAAACTACTTATGGTGTTCTTGCTGGCTTTGGTTATTCTGTTTAAGTGCTCGTAGGATGTAGAACCTAGATATATACCCTACTTTGAGCCTGGTCTTCAACTTTAGGGTAAACCTAAAGTTTATTTATTACATCATATTGTTTTCATGTTAGTTAAGAGGAATTGTATAGTGAAACTAATTTTACCATAGTTAAAAATAATAATGTTGTTGCACTTATGATCAAATTCATGTAAATTTGAACTTTGAATAAAATCTATCTATCAAAGCATCTATAATCAAGTCAAGGTAAGAATATATAGGTTGTCATTCATATGTCATGTTAAAAGCATGGTCATGAGATTCTCATGAAAGTAGCAAGTTTAGTTAGACTTTTTTTAGGGAATTTCTTATAGAGGTTGTGTTATATATAACAATGTGTCTTTGAGTTGTTCATACATTTATGAGAATAAAAAACAGTCTTTAACCATGGTTTTATAAGCAACTTGATGATTAGGCTTGATTTTATATAATTGATGAATTAGATAAATTATTGGTTAGAGATATGATTTGTTCTCTAAAATATACGAGGATAAGATCTTTAAATATAAGAAACTTGCTGTTATGAAGATTCACATTAATAATTAAGCATGAATTTTTAGTTTTAGACTTGAATTAGGGCATGCTTTTAAGGTTTGGAAAAAAATCATCTTGAAGCTTAGCATATGAGCATGAACCTATACAGGGTTTTGGGTTAGAGCAAACTAGTTTGATTAATTTTAATACTATATTAGTATGTTAACAGGTTGATGACATGCATTTGGGAGTTAAAAAAAACTCCTCAATCATGGATTTGCAATCTAGATTGTTGGATGGAGGAAATAGAGGTTAGTCGTTGAGTTACATGATATTTAGGCTTTAAAAGTCATGTTCAACTCATTTAATTCCACTTTTGCTACTAAAATTAAACTTTTTAAATTCAATTGGGGTTACAAGTTACTAATATTGATGTTACATTAACAGGTATTGTGATTGGTAATTGAGTTAAAACCAAAACTATGTACATTCGTGCTAAAATTATGAGAACCAATGTTAGATCTATACAATAATATACAGAAAGTTATGGTAATTGGAAGCTGTAAACTTAGAAAGGACACAAGTAGTTAAGCTTAACATAAAACTTTGATAAGTTGCAGTAGGGGTCTCCTTTAGTAGACCTTTCAACCTTTAGTCACTTATAAAGGCTACGTAACTTATAACCAAAGAAACTACAAAGCTAGCTCACTACTTCCCATTCCCTAGATTAGGTATGCGATTAGTAGATTATCTTAACCAATTTTTGAACTTAGTCACTTAATATACTTTTTAAATTCACCTATTACTTTAAGGTGAGATTTGGTTATGTATAATTTAGGAAACCCTTACAAGCAATTGTATAATTATCAAGAATTGGGTTTTTGCTATTTGATCTTTAGTGTTTGTCAATTATATGATAGCAAGATACAAAATAGTAAGCTCTTTAGGACTAAAAAGTATATAATATTCAATTTCCTTGCATACTAGTTTGTTTAGCAAGTAGAAAGTTATGAAGTATTTAGCTTCCCTTACTCTTTATATCTTGCATTTATTTCATAATGAAGTAGATAGTCATGAAGTAGTGGAATGAGCTTTGGTTACATGTTGTAATTACATGTGGAACTTAGAACTTGTGCAAGTTTTAGTTTAAAGCTTTGAACTCTATTAGGTATTCTAATTATCTTTCTTTTTTCATTTTCTTTAATAAGTAATAGAACTCTGATTTGCTAATAATTAATCAAGGAGACAAGCAATCAAGTACTTCTGTGGCTTAGAGTATAGACAATCAAATTGCTGATCTTCCTTATTTTCATCACTTAGTAAAATATTCCAAGTATAAAATTTAGGCCTTAGCAATCTCTTGAATGAATGGATCATGTACAACTTTATTTAGTTCTTTAAACTTATAGTAGTTGTTGTCATAATCTGAAGTTTAGAAGCAAAATTCCTTGCTTTATGTCTTGTGTCTTTTCATGGAAATCTTCTTGTTTATGAAAGGAAGGAAGCGAAACTATGAGCTCATGCAAAATTTCCTATAGTTAGTACTATATTGTAAGAAAAAAAAAAATGCAAGTTTTTAGTGGCATCTACTTGCTAAAAATTGCTTCTAGCTTCTCTTTCCATCTAACTTTTAGGATAAAGTTTCTACATCAAATTTGAAGGTATTACATATCTAATAATTTTGAACCTTTTTTGTTTGAATGCCATGTATTGCATCTGTGAATTGATATTGATATAGTATTTAGATTTGCTTCATATTCCTCATCACTTTAGGCTCTTTAAATTCAATTTACAATCTACTTTGTCTTTCTCTTTTGCAATATATACATGCTTATAAATAGAAGTTAAATAAGCTAAACTATCAGTCATGAGCTACAACTACAAAATAATGCACAAGTTGGTAAAATAAGCTAAACTTATTATATTGGATGTTAGTTTAAGTGGAAGTAGATGGAAAATTCTCCATCTTAACTTTAATTTGTTTCTCTTTGGAAAGAATTGAGTGGAAGTAGGTGGAAGTAAGCATGAATTTATATAATGACCTTTAAAATAAATTTCCTTCTAACTTATTCCACATAATAATTTTTTCCATATCTCTTTGCTAACTTCTCTTTCTCAATTGCTTAAGTTTGTAATAGGTGGAGCCTTTATTTTTATTTAATACGTACTAATTATTGCTCCTATTGTTGATACATAATAGGCACACTTGGCTTAAGTGGAAAACCATTATAAAGATAAGCTCAAAATGTAAATAGAAACTAAAAGATAGCATGAAAAGGTGTTCTTGTTTTCATATCTAAATTTTACGTAGGATACTTGGTGAACTAACAATAAAGTTGGAAAATTGTATCACCTCTAGGTTTTTACTATCTAGAGAAACTTGTCATGTAGCCATTCTAAAGATTATTTTCATAGCAATATCTTTCATTAAAATGTGTTGGTACAAAAAATTCATTTGATTTGCATTTAGCTCCACAACTATCTAATTCAACAGAGTGATTTCGTGAACATGTGTGGAATTTTGTATTTTAATATTATCCACCTAAAACCATTATGAGATGTGAGGTGAGTTGTTTGTATTGATTTTTGTATTTTGTTATCATTTTTGTTTTTAATTTATTAGTAACATTTTTTATGGGGATGTAGGTGTCTGACCCATCTATGTTAGCATTTTGGTCGAAGTTTTTAGTGGCTATTGAACCAAGAAGAATTAGATTGCAATGAAATAGCTACACCACAAATATCTTCCTCGATATTGTGACTATTGCTACTATACAAGTAGGCTATTGTGATATACTTAATATGTTTAGTATCACGGATCATTGATTTTGTTGCAAGTACATGTCTATGTGGTTTGCACATACATATACAGACATACATCACTGTTATTTTGGAATTTAAGGGATTTTTGTAACTATTCTATGTGCATGTGTATGTTACTGTACATATTTTGAGTAGATGTAAGTAGTATTAAAATTTTGAGGAAGAAGCTTGTAAAGGTTGGTAATCCTGTTAGGATTTTTATGTAGATTAGAATAGCATATTAAGGGTTTGTTTTTGTCTTAAAAATAATAACTATGTTTGCCTTTAGTGATAGTATCTTCCTTAATGTAAGAAGCACATTTGTAGTTACTTAACCTTTTGTTGGATGCACCCATCAAACTATGTTGTTTATTGTAGACACCTAATTTTTTCTCCTCATTTTTATTTTTCAGATTAGGTTATAAGGTCCTAAATTAGAAAAAAATACAAAAAATAGGAAATTAAAGAAAACCCAAAAATTAAGAAATTTAGAAAAAAATAAGAATTATGGAAAAATACAAAAAATTCAAAATTAAGAAAAAGTACAAAAAAATAAGAAATTTTAGAAAGAAACCTTAAAAGATAAAAGGTTTAGAAAATTGAAAAATTACAAAAAATTAGAAAAATAAAAGATTTTAGAAAATAACTTTTATTAGGGTAGGTTTTTATTTTTTAAATTTGATTTAAAAGTTGAGTAGTTGAACCTGGGCTTAGATTTAAATCTAGCTCAGGTTGATCGAGTCTATATGTGTAATTTGATTGCTCATATGGGTTGGCCTAATGGTCAAGCATATGGACTAGGCATGGGGTTTAAGTGTGAAGCATTGGGTTTGAATCTTGGTAAAGATAGGGAGGCCTTTTTTCTTTTTATTTTTTGTTAACTAACACACTATTACGTATTAGGATTTGATTGCGCCATGTGTCTTGACAAGTGGCAGCGTCATGTTGGGCGGTCTTACTGACATGGCTCCACGTGGCATCTACGTGGCTAATGAAATAAAAAATAAAATAGATAGGATAGTGAATAAAATTATTTTTCCCATAGAAAGATTGATTTTCCAAAAAAATAAAAAATAAAAATAAAACGGATCCTTTTCAAATTAGGACACTTTAGGTTTTCCAAAAAATAAAAACCAATTTAAAGCCCTTTAGGAAATTTTCTTAAATAAATCGAAATGGATAAAAACGTAAACTCAGTTGTTTTAAATACTAAAATTAACCCAACCTACTAAAATTTTTATATGATCTCGAATAGCGAGTATATAGGCACCTATGGGGCGATGATAAAAATGAAAAAACCTAATTTCCATTTTTCTCTAGTTTAGGTTGTTTTGTTGATCTAATTATAGCAACCAATAACCAAGTTCTGTCTTTCAATTAAAAGGTAATTTTTAAGTTTAATTTTAATTTTGAAAAGTTAATGGTACCCATAAGAGTTTAAAATTCTTAACCCTTGGATCTAGATTGTCTAGTTTTAAAAACCATTTTATAAAATTAGTTTTAATTATTAGACTAGAGGTTAAGTTATAACCAATATAACCAATCCACCCAATTGGTTATAACTTAACTGTTTTTCCCAACTCTAGTTGGATGATGACCCCAAAATTGTTTTCAAAACAAAAGGGAATGATTTTCTTTAAACCCTAGTCGAGGGTCAATATTAAATGGGTGGGATTTAGTACTGATTGGTTTATAGAAGGTCTAATTTTATAAAAAAACCAGGAGGGTGAAAAATCAAGCTCGATAGCTTGGCAACTCCACTGGCGAGAATATCAAACCAGAGATTCTGGGTTCTGTCTAGTTTTTTACTCTCCTGGTTCTTATAGAAAATTAGGTCTTGTCTAAACCAACCAGTATTAAACCTTACTTATTTAATACCAATCCTCGACTAGAGTTTAAAGAAAACCATTTCTTTTTGTTATGAAAACAACTTTGGAGTCGCCATCCGATCGGAGTCAAGAAAAACAATTAAGTTATAACCAATTGGATAGATTGATTATAACTTAGCTACTAATCTAACGAGAAAAACTAATTTTGAAAATCAGAGATATAGGTTTGAGGGTTAGGAATTTTAAACTCTTATGGATACTATTGACTTTCCAAAATTAGAATTAAACCTAAAAATCACCTTTTAATTTTGAATGACAAAACTTAGTTATTGGTTATTATAATTGGATAAAATAATCTAAACTAAAGAAAAAGGGAAATTTGATTTTTTTTTAAATTTTTATTGCCGCCCCGTAAGTGCCTATGTACCCGTTATTTGGGATCAAACATACGTAGTTCTTTTTATGAAAACTTTAGTAGGTTATTTGTTTTAATTCTTGAAAATAATCGAGCTTACATTTTTTAGTTTAATTGGGTTCATTTGAGAAAATTTCTAAGAAGGTCCTAAATTAGATTTTTCCTTTATTTCTTGAAAAATTCTAAAATGCCTTAAATTGCAAAAGAGTTCGTTTATTTTTATTATTTTTGAAAAACGTTGATTTTTCTAAGTGTTAAAAGAGAAAAAAAAAATTTTCATTTTGTCTCTTTATTTTTACTTTTATATTTTTCATTTTTATTTATTTATTTATTTTCATTTTTATTAAACTAAAAAATAAATAACCAATTAAACTACTTTTTCTTTACTTTTTTCTTTATTTTTTTTTCTTTTCCATTTTTCCTTATTCTTCTTTCCTTTTTTTTATAATATTACATTTACATTTGGAAATGAAAAAAAAAAATAACAACCTCTAAATAATAAGAAAAAAAAAAACAAAGCTTTAGACTAGGAAAGGAGGTGCAGGTCGGATGTGGGTCATCGGATAGGGTTCACGAGTCACCAGATTCCTTCTTCAACAGCAACACGAAGGGTGATTCAAGGTGATTTAGACAGCAAATTGAGTTGAAAAAGGGGTTTTCGTGATTATCTAATTGGGTTTAGGGGGGGTAGGATTGATGCCGTGATGATTGGAGGTGGTTTGGAGGGTGGTGCAAAGTGGTAGTTGAGGCGGTGTTCGAGTAGCGGTCATGGTTGATGGCTTGACGCAAACGAGTGGTCAGGTTGAAGGTTTGAGGTGGCTAGGAGTTTAGTCGTGTGATTGGTATGGGGTAAAAGTAGTTGGAGGTGGGGGTTTGGAGAGAGAGGGGCAGTGGTTAGGGTTTGATGGAGGGTGGCTCGAGGAAGCTGCTAAAGGCTACGGCGGCAATTAAGACTAGTCGGGTTGGAGAGCTTAAGCTAAGGGGAGTTTGGCCATGGTGGTGGTTAGGCTTGAGTTGTAGTGGAGAGAGAGAATTGAAGAGGGAGAGTACGGGTAAGAGAGAGAAACGGTCGCGAAAGAGAGAGAGAGAGAGAGAGAGATTGGGAGTTGCTTGTGATCTGTTGTGTGTTCTTGTTGATGGTCCTTAAGCCCCTATTTATACATGAATTTCACCCAGAAACTAAGGAAACTTGAAATCGAGTTTGATTGCAGATGCACGAAAATTCAGTTTTTTTTTTTTTTTCTGATTTTTGAAAGACAATTTAAATATGCTTTTGACTGAACCTGGACTTTATCTTAACACCAATTCAAAGCATGCCATGTCTAGTATAAGATTGATGCAAGAAACTATGTGCCTATGTATGGAATTTATGTAGAAATTGAAGCTAAAGTAGAGGTAGTGGGTTGTTCTTGAGAAGGAAAAAGGAGAAAAATCAGGGGGGTGGGGGTAGGGGGTGGAAACGAAGGAAAAGAGGACGGAAAAAGAGAGACAGTGTTGATGTGGCGCTACGTCAGTCGTGCCAACTACTTTCGACCTGCTACATGTCATCATGTGATACGTGGCAACTGACGTGGTATGCCACGTAGAGCCATGTTAGCAAGACTGCCCAACCTAATGCTGCTACGTGTTAGGACATATGGCGTAACACAAAATAAAAAGAAAAAAGGCCTCCTTACCTTTGTTGAGATTTGAACCCAAGACCTTATACTCAAACCTCATGCCCAATCCATATGTTAAGCCATTAGGCCATTGGCCTGTATCTTGTCCATATGTACAATTAAATTACATATATGGACTCGATCAGCTTGGGCTAGATTTAAATCTAAGCTCAGGTTTAGTAGCCCAACTTCTATACTAAATTTAAAAAATGAAAACCTACACCAATAAAAAGTTATTGTCTAAAATCTTTTATTTTTTCAATTTTTCTAATTTTTTGTGATTTTTCAATTTTCTAAATTTTTATTTTCTAAACTTTTTATCTTTTAGGTTTTCTTTCTAAAATTTCTTATTTTTTGTTTTTTTCCATAATTTTTATTTTTTTGTATTTTTCTTATTTTTTTATATATTTTTTTTCTAATTTATGACCCCATAACTCAATCTGAAAAATAAAAAGGGAGGCAAAAATTAGGTGTCTACACCAACTTATCTTACAAAAGCTTCTCTAACATACTTTTGTTTGTACATAATACATATAGGTTTAAGCATTTTGTGTCATGTCAAATTAGTCTAGTCTGTCATGCATTTAGTTATCTAATTAGTCTTCCATTGGTGCTTTCTTACATGTTAAATTCCACATTTATACTTGAATTATATGACTTGAATGGTTGAGTTGCAAATTCTTGTTTGAAGTTTTTAGGTAACATGGTGTAACCATTACTTACTATAGGATAATTGGGATAACCATAATATTTCTTGAAATGTATCCATGTCCCTCATTTCCTAAGTTTTAAACTAAAATATTTCTTGTTTATTTAAACCATAAACTCTATTTTCTATGCCTCATACAAGTGAATCACTTATCCAAAGAAATAAAGATGCCCATCATATTATAAACACTACCTTCTCCCTTTTGCACATATCCTTGAAGCACAAATGATAATTTCTCTTCTCTTCATTGCATTGGAATTTGTTTTGGTTAATTACTTACCAAAAAGAATCTTTAATATGTACTAAGAATGTCCTAAGTTGGTTTTAAGGTTAGTACCATGTATATTGGGCACGAAGCACACACATCTTTGATATAATGTACAACTAAATGAAGTCTATGTTCTCCTTGGTTTAAACAAATACATGTTGCTTAAGTTACATTTTTTTTCCAGGTTGCTATCTAATCACTTGCATTATTAGGAAGATGGATGCTTAAAAAAGACATTGATGAGAAGAAGATATTATTGAATTGCTTGTATGGTGTGATGATTAACTTGATTAGACTTTAAGCACCCTTTGAACAAAGGCACAATGGGAGCATCTTTATGATTTTTGTGATATTATCTTTTAGAGATCTTTTTAAGTCTAGTACTTAGCCAATCTTAATTAGTTATTAGAAACATGAATTTTTTATGTCATAAATTTGTTCTTATGTCATAATTTATTTATGGAAATAGAGATTATATATTCTTCGTTATTGCATTATATTATTTCCTTGAGTTGTTTATAGCTTTGATGTCATAAGTAGTCCTAATTATTTGTTCTACTAAAGACAATCATAATTGAACATGTGTGTGTGTGTGTGTAAATTTTTCAAATATAAAATAAATAGTTCGATCCAATTCTATATATGGTTTGAACCATTATCTCAAATATATATCATATTTAGCTATTTGTCTTACATAGATTCTCTATTTGGAGGGTCTAACCAATGTGATAGTCTAAGCCCCATTTGTTGTAGTGAAGATTGGTAACATTTGCAAAGGTTATGTCCAAATCGGTATAAAATAAAAGAGATCATATGTACCATAGAGAATTATTTAAGTAAATATGGGATTTCCTATCAAATCAATATAGATGTTTAATGTTTGCCATGTTACCTTAGACTCCTAAAAGTTGTTCAACATACATTAAGTAGCTATATGCTAAATCCTCTTTTAAACTATATCTACTGGAATTGGAGTTGCCTAGAGTCTCTCTTACCAGATACACTTGCATTGCTTATTGGCATTAAAATCAGTCCTTTGTAAATTATGTGCATTAGTTCTTATGTCAAATTTGGATCTTCCTTGTAACTTACATCTTTTCCCCGAGAAAGTTTCTTTTGCTTCTTTAGGGTGCATGCCTCACGTTCTTTCTGTAAAGTGGAATTTGTATAAGATGAGTTACTTGAATTAATGAATTAAGTGGAAGCAATAAAACATGTTTTCTTTGTAGGGGAATAAACATGTGAGAGAGGTATTGGTTTATCCTTATGCAGAAACATGGATGCATTAAACCCCTTAGTATCCATACATTAGATTAGTGGAATTTGCTTAAGGGATATGCAGGTTTCGTTTAGGCAATGAAATGTTGACATCTTTTGCATGTGTTATCTGTACATCAAGTTCATCTATTCATTGCACGTAAGTCCTTCATATCTCTTTGTAAAACCTATAGAGGTGGATAGAGTTATGCTTGATGATTCTACAAGATTGAAGTTCATATTAGTGAGATAGTGACAATGTCTTATGCATTTCCTAAAAACTCAAATCTAGGACAAGATAGAAAACACAACTCCTAAGCTCAAGCCCCAATTTTGTAACAACATATTAGTATATGATTTGATGTTGAACTACAAGTCTTCATCCTCTAAATTAGAACAACAAGTCTGGTTTGATAAATCCCATTAATCTACCTTGATCCAGAATTGCCCCTTTCCATATAAACTGATATGATTGCATTTAGTAGGCTTTACTATTGGATAGTCTTTGTAACCCCATCTTGGGTACTGAATACAAAGATACTTCACTTGTGAAAAGAAAATATGTAAAATACAAAGAAAATAACCAGCATTGAAAAGTTGATTTTCCCAATATATATACATACATACATATATATCTATATATTCATATATATGGCATAACTAAAAAAACAAATAAAAAGAAAAAAAGGTAGTAGACAATCATAATCATCTTTAGATATTAACCTTATTTTTGCTTTTTAGTTGATGAAAATCTCTACACATTGCCTTCGTAAAGATTAATCAAACAACATATTGACCATCAGCCATATAACTTAGGATGGAATTAAAGTGAACACCTAATAATCCTTCTAACACATAGCTAAATATCTCATTTGCATCTACGCATACACATCTCTCTCTCTCTCTCTCTCTCTCTCTATATATATATATATATACATATTATTTCCTTGAGTTCTTTATAGCTTTGATGGCATTTATAGTTTGAATTATTTCTTATACTAAAGACATATATATATATGATTATGGATGATTTTGCACTTTAATGAGTTTGTAAGAGGATTGCAATTGCATTACTTTTATGAATTTGATTTTCCATGCATAAGCAATCATGTTAATCCTTAATCCTAAATCTTTTATGTAATTGTTTATAAGGGTGTGTATGCTTCGACTTGGTATGGTTTCTCCCATTCCCTTTTTACCCCCTTCCTGCCTTATTGAACTAAATCTAATATTACTATTCTTTTCCTTTTCCTTTTTCTTTTTTATAAATCAAACCTAATTATACAACATGGTTTGCAAATTTTTCAAATATAAAATAAATGATTCGATCTGATTCAGTACATTGTTCAAACCATTATCTCAAATATACATCATATTTAGCTATCGGTCTTACATGAATTAGAGATTCTCTATTTGGAGAGTCTGCTAATGTGACAATCTAAGCCTCATTTGTCGTAGTAAAGATTGATAACATTTGCAAAGGTTATATCCAATTTTGTATAAAATGAAAGAGATCATATGTACTATAGAGAATTATTTAAGTAAATAAGGGTTTGCCTATCAAATCAATATAGATGTTCAATGTTTGTCATGTTAGCCTTTGACTCCTAAAAGTTGTTTAACATACATTAAGTAGTTGTTTGCTAAAATTCTAGATGAATTATTAATTTAATAATGGATTTGATTATTGGCATTGAAGATGAAGTTCCTAATCAATGCCCTAAATTGCTTTCAACTCTCTCTCTCTATAAATATTAAATATTTAGCTAGTTTGGTTTGATTTGGTTCTTTGAAACGAATTGCGAATTGATTGCGTTAAACCAAATTGAACCATAAATTAAATTGATTAGAAAATCGATTTTTCGATTTGATTTGATTCACTATTTTTTTTTCTAGCCCTCATAATTAATCAAACTTTTCTATATTTTAATAAAGTAGGATATAAAGAAGAAAGAAGCTAGAAGTATCTGATTCTTATTGAAAAACTTAGGAGAGGTTTCATTCTCCAATCTTAGCTCCATTAGTATTGCAACTTATCATATTTGGCTATCCATTTGTTTGCATATCTACTTTTTTAAAAGCACATATTTGGCTTAAGATGAGTATTGATATGTCATGATAACATAATTTCTATTTGACTATGGCAAATATCTATATGCTCATATCTCTCTTATGGTAGTTTGTGATAAGATTTTCAATTTCATTGTAATCCTTTATCTTTACAAATCTAATGCAACAACAAAAAAAAATGTCATGTATATGTAAGTAATTTTAACATGTCAAGCACAAAATTTTTCAATCTACTCATTCCTTTCTTTTTTGGCTAAGTAAATATATACCCAAATTCTCTTATTTTTCGATAATAGTTTCATGACCAAAAATAATATTTCATTACCCAATTGTTGAAATACAAATAACTAGTGGGTTTGGAATTATTTTTAAATAATCATTTGGAATATTATATTAATACAATACAATACTTTATCTTAATTTTTGTTGAGAATTTAGGTATGAGGACACTATTAGTTGCTCTTAAGCTAAGGTGAGACACGTGGAAAGAGAAAGTGACTACGTGAGATTTTCTTAAATAAATTAATTTCTATGACATTAAATGGTTATGAAATTAGTGAAAAATTGATTTATTCATATGCAAAGTAAATCGGATATTTAAATATGTCTCACATGGTTTAGGTTTTGCTATGTTGATGCCTTCAAAGGCCACCAATAACATGATTGATATAGGGAAAATGTGAAATGGTATTCCAATTATTTTTCTTTCTTAGTTTGACAAAATTTGTTCATGTTAATATTAAATCTATTCAGATTTATGGTATCTAAAGTAAACTGTTGAAGTATTTTTTTTTTTTTAACAAATGTTCATCATATTTTATTTTCAATTGTTGCATTTTTTGTGAAGAGTGGTCACACTCATCATTAGGAGTCTCAAACTATGAAAATGGATCTTTTCTTTTTATTTGATGATCTATTGTGTGAATTTATCGTAATGAGCATTTCTATATGGACTTTAGTTTCCAATTGAGCCTTTGCTTAGTAGGTTTGTAATATATTGGAAATGATTAACTTATCTCATATTTTGTATTAACAAGACTAGTGTTTGCAAGTTGAGAGAGATTATAGCTTTTACAACTTTCAATTCAATACGAGGCTTGCGAAAGCAACAATTTTACATTTTTAGGTATCAACTTGGATCACCAATGTTTAGTTTGCAAGTATTTATTGGGTCTTTTCTAGCACTATCTTTGTTACATCTCTGTCTGCTATGACTACTTGTAATTTTAATTATTGATTGGCTTTTTTTTATGTATTTGATTGGATGGAATAAAGATTAGACAATAAAATAATTTTTGCAATTTTATCTCAAGTTATGTATGTTAATGTAGGGAATTCTTATTTTGTCACATAATAATCTATTTGATTAGTATTTTTTCATTGTGGTTAAGAGTCATTTATTAGTTCAAATTTATTTTCTATTAATTATGCTACTACTATTTCCCCATAAGTTCATTTAAAATAGCTTTCACATCTTATAGTTTTATTTGATTTGGAATTATGTATAATATATGGATAAGATCATATGTATTTATTGATTGTGATTTATGTATAGAGTACATATATAAGGTTCATTTAATTTTTATTTGATTTAGAATTATGTAGCTTATATGGATAAGAGTTGGATGAACTAATATTGAAATTAGAGAGTACCACCGAGGTGTAAAGTTCTTTATTGCATACCTATGCTTAAAGTATGGTGTAGACATGAGGTTAAATTGTCCATGTAGGAAATGCTTAAAACCATTGATGTGATAAGAGCACACTTGCTTATAGATGGGATAGATGTGACATATAAATGCTGGATATATCATGGTGAAGAGTTGACTATTCAATTGCCTACAAGACCTTAGGGCAAGTTATGACATAGAGAATAGGAAACGAGACCTGATATGGAGGAGGGGTATGGTAGGGCAAATGATGATGATATTGAAGGACTTAATGAGATGCTTGATGACTTAATAGAATTTATTGAAAATCAAGGTGAAGGTTCAACCCTTAGGGATGGTTTTGATATCCCATCTGACTTATTAGATGGGTTAAGAGTGAATTTACAGTAGAAGCTTTATCCTAGGTGTAAGTTCTCAAGATTTTCATTTATAATGAAACTCCTTTACTTGAAAGCATATAATAAGTAGAGCAACAAGTCCTTTACATGCTTCTTCAACTTTTACATGATGTGATACCTAATGGAGAGTCTCTTCTTAAGTTATATTATCATGCAAATAGGTACTTAAGGAGCTTAGGCATGGGTTGCCATTATATTCATGCTTGCAAATACAATTGTTGATTATTTTAGGGTGGTAACAAACACCTTATTCAACACCCCACTTGTGGTACCTCAAGATATAAGGTGTTTGGTGGATCTAAGAAGGCTATTCCTCAAAGTTTTGCAATATTTTCTTCTAAAACCAAGGTTGTAGCACCTTTTCATGCATTCTAAGATTGCTAAGAAGATGCAATGGTAAGCAAAGGAACACAAAAGATAAGACAACATTATGGGTCATTTTGCAGATGGGTTATCTTGGGTTAACTTTGACATAGAATTTCTCAAGTTCACAAAGGATACACACAATGTGCAATTAAGGCTAGCTAGTGATGGCTTTAATCCTTTTGGTACTATGAGCCAATCGTATAGCATGTGGCCTGTGGTATTACTTACATATAACTTACCTCCTTAGATGTGCATGAAGAAAGAATATTTAATGATTTCATTATTAATCTTAGGACCTAAAGCACCAGGGAAAGAGATTGATGTCTACTTGTAACATTTAATTAATGAATTGACAGATCTTTAGATTATTGGGCTATGGACATGTGATGCATACTCAAAGTTTACCTTCAAAATGCATCCTGCACTTATGTAGACCATCAACGTCTTCTTTGCATATGGTAACCTATCTATGTGGAGCACAAAAGGATACAATGCTTGTCCCATGTGCAAAGATCAAACACCTTCTATAAGGCTTAATAGCAAGATTAGATACATTGATCATAGAATGTAGTTGTCAAAGGATCATCGATGGAGATATAGCTAAAGTTTGATGGAATGCACGATAATTGTGAAGCCTTTATAGAGTGTTTTGGTGATGATATTCTTCGCCAATTATAATCATTAGAAGACATGCTTATGGGAAAGAATCCTAAAAAAAAAAAAAAAAATCCATCATGTTGACAGGTTCAATTGGTCAAAGAAGTCAATTTTCTTTCAATTGCCATATTGGTTAAAGTTAAAGCTTAGACATAATCTAGATATCATGCATATTGAAAAGAATATGTGTGAGAATGTTGTTAATACAATACTTGGGATTAATAAAGTTAAGCTTGACTTAGAGGAACTTGGTATTATAAATGAATTATATTCGGTGAAGTGGGTTGACAGCAAATACTTAATGCCATACATTAGTTATGCATTGAGTAATAATGAAAGGAGATCATTTTGTCGATTTCTACAAGGTGTTAGATTACTTGATGGCTATTTATAGGTAGGTGTGTTAATGAATTAAACTCAAAGCTTTCGGGTATGAAGAGCCATGATTATTATGTCTTACTTCAAAAGTTGTTACCTGTTGGAATTCGTAGCATATTACCTAAGGATGTGACCTTAGTCATAACTGAGCTTGGGACCTTTTATGAGAGGTTGTGTAAATGTATTCCAAATATTCAAGAGGTATAAAAGATTCAAGATGACATTGTTACCATACTATCCAAGCTAGAGTTGATCTTTTCCCTCGCCTTTTTGATGTAATGGTGCATCTAACTATGCACTTGCCTCAAGAAGCATTTTTGGCTAGACTTGTCACTAACAGTTAGATGTATCTTATTGAGAGGTATAATATAGACATAAAGCTTATAATTCTTAACTTAATATTTAAGCTTCTTACTCTTCATTCACATCATTAGATGCAGATACTTAAGCTCTTTGAAGTAGTTGTTAGAAATAAGGCTTATCTAAAGGCTCAATTGCAGAAGCTTATGTAGTTCAAAAGTGTTTAACCTGGTGTTCACTCCATTTACAAGGTATTGAGACAACATTTAATCGTTTAGATTGAAATTTTGATTCATTAGAAGAGGGTGGTGTAGATGTCTTCACAAATAGAGTAGGTTTCATTTCTCCTTCTTCATATGTTGTATTATCCAACGAGGAGGTTGAAGTAGCTAAATGATATATTATCAACAATTATCACGAGATTTAGCCATATTTAGAGTAAGTATAAAGTAGGTGTAATTCAAATGATATAGTTAATGCCTTAAATTATATTAATAGGTACTAAGAAAAGTGCAAAATATGCTATAAGTAACATAAGGGTATTTCATGCTTACAATATGGCGACAACATATATAAGTGCCACAAACGGAACTTTAGTCAATGGTTTATGAATAAAGTAGATATAATAAATGACATTCAAACATAGTTGCATTTTTAGAAATATAAATTGTTGACTTTTATATTTTTTGGATAAGCATGAACTTCTTCATCTATTCTAAAAAAATTGATGTATGTTTTTTACAATATTACAGATGAGTGTGTTACATGAAAGTAGTGACCCAGTCATTAGTAAATTATATGCATTATCATTAAGGCTAGATTCATGCTTCAAGAGAAACAAAAAACTAATTTATAATGGTGTTTGATTTCACACATCAGACTTCAATAGTAGGAAGAAGACTCATAATAGTGGAGTGCATGTAGAAGGTGTTGATAGTCGAATTTCATTCATTCGGCTACTCAGCTACTAATATGTTGAGTAACTCCATTCTCAGCTAACGTCGAGTAATATAGATTCGTATCTGATTTGAATTTAAGGAAAGTAGTGCTAACAGTTATCACTTGATACGGTTGTATTACATAAGTGCCCACTATTCCTATATTTTAGGAATATACCTGATCGAGAGATCTTTAAGTGTCTTGATAATCATGCCATTAATTGCTATTTCAGACACTCAACATTTGCCTATAAATACCATGAAGGAACGTCGTAAGAGATATCTGATAATTCACTATCACTCACTTAGTCTCTTCCAATATTCCTTTACTAACTTAAGCATCAGAGTGGCCACACCAGATTAGCTTCGGTACCTTATAGCCTTCTTTTTCTTTACAGGATCAAAGTCTTAATCCAAAATCACCTAACAACAAAAGAAAATCAAGGGGATACAAAGTTGTCAATGGAATTTTATTGGGTTTTAACTGATATATGTGATTTTACTTATGTTAGAAGTAAAAGTGTTTCCCTACTTAAATGCTAGTAGTAGGATATTGATGTGCAATATCACAACATAAAAGTTGATGGTGGCTTTATAAGTATCAAGGTTACTCGTACTTTGTATGAAAATGATCCTGATGTATTAGCATCACAAGTTAAACAAATATATTACATAGATGACAAAAAATTACGTGATGATTGGCATGTGGTGCAATGTTTTAAGCATCATCACATTTATGATATAAACTCTCTCATTGGGGATGTCAATTTGTTCACTAATGTGGAAGCTCAATTAGTAGATGAGGGCTTGGAGGAGCATTTCTTAAGAAATGAGGAAAGAGCAGATGAGTGACCTACAATGGTTGATTGTGATGTTAATGTGCTATTGAGAACAAATGTGTATCCTCATACAGTTGTTGGAGAAGCAGTAGAGATGATAGTTCAAGCACCTAATTGATCACAACATGATGATAATATTGAATTCAACAAAGATGAAGATGATGATGAAGAGCTTGATGATACACTTGTTGAATATGATATTAGTGATAACAATCGTATATTTTCTTTATACATGTAAAATTTTCCTTTTTTTTTTAGTCTTTTTTATTTTTGAAGTGTTCATTGTTTGCATTTCTAATTGTAGCATTGTATAGTGTTTTACTTTATTTGATGTTTCTTGTGTTTTTGTTTATGTATGATGTTTCTTTTTACTTTATTTAACTCTAATTTGTATGTTTTTTATAACTGATAGATTGCTTTGGTATTTAATTGTGAGATTATAATGGCTAGAGGACAAGGGAATGCACAAAACAAAAAAAAAAAAAAAAGGGGGAGGAAGGACAAGTCAAGGGTGCCAACTTTGAATTAATGGTAAATCTGATTCTCATCATGGTGAGGAAGAGATGCAATCTAACCAAGTTGGAGGCAATTAATCGACTAATGATGGTGTTGCAAGAAATGCCCTCACATACAATGGTATTCCTTTTAATAACATAGAAGATTCCCCAATACAAAGCAGCTTTTCATCTAATCCTACACGATCTACTTAATCCTCATGTAACCAATTTGAGCATGTTTATTTAAATAGTAAAAATTTTTATCTTATACAAAAGCAATATTTCTTTTCTCATTTTTTGTAATAGCTTGGGGGTTTTACATAAACCATTGGCAAGAGAGGTGCATATCGACGACAAGCACTAAAAAGAGAGAATAATAAAAGAAAAGGGTAAAATGGTTATTTAGTTTATAGCATCTGATGATCATCTACTAATAGCGAACCAATTGTCAAAGATGGCATCAAAAATTGGTAAGTCATGTCGAGACTTGCTACCACTTAGTGTAAATGATTAGAGAACATTTTCCTTAGATGAAAAACAACGTGCATGGGAGAGGGTCTAGGTATATGTTTATGCCACATTAAAAATAATTAATAGCTTATAAAAATTATTCATTTAGCTTTTTTTATTTGCAGAATCGTCTAGATATTGATGATGTCATGAAGAATTCTCAAAAGTTTTGTGTAGCTGATCGATTGATGGGAAATATCCATAGAAATCATTGATCTAAAATAAAAACTTTGTGGAAAAAAGTTAGTAATGGTTCAAGACCGATGGGTTTAAATGATGATGATTGGAAAGAGATGACAAATCAATGGAATATAGATATTAATGCGAATCCACATAGCAAGTCTCAGATGCCAAGGATGATGCTTTTAAGGTTCAAATGGGAATAAGGAATGGGGAGTGAGAAGGGGATTTTGACTATGAATGTGTATGGATATCATGTACCAAGACACAATCACAATTGGGTGTTGAGCTCGAAATAGATTTGATGCGACTCATAAACACTAAATGTCACTCAGTTTTTAAATGAAAGGTTAGATGTGACTCACTAACTTGCTCAAATGAAGGGGTTTACCACAATCTTAGGGATAAGATTGATAAGAATGTAAGAAAGATTAAAAAGTTATTTGACACTCTATAATCTAAAACGGCAACTCAAAGGGCTCAAGAATGTCCCTACTCAAGAAGGAACATCCAAATGTAAATTCTCTATATGAATATTCTTCATTGTTTGATGTAGTTACAAATGTTGCTATTTATAGCAAATCCTAAAACCCTAGTGGCAAAGCTGTAAATAATATACAAAGCCTTAAATCTTAAAAAATGACCTACAATTGAAATAAGGAAAATATTTACAAAGTATACAAAACCGTGCATCTAATAGAGTGGTCGGCATGCAGTCATTGGAGTTGTCTGTAGGATCGGACTTGAGTAGGGGTCGGTTAGCAGTTGGATGTCTAAGAAGGGGTAGGATGTTTGGAAGTCTTATTGTGCTTGGCCGAGCTCCTAATAAGGTCGACCTATAGTTGTTGTATTCGTGGATTGCTTGTCATTAGCTTTCTTGTACTGTACCGAGTTGTTCTTTAGCTTTGAGGTGGTGGCCGTTTGGTCTCTCATCTTCTCAGCAAACAATAAACCTGATGTTGAATGGTTCCTTTCCCTCCCTTCATCCTCTGGTTATCGATCCGGCCTTAGCAAGAGCAGGTTGGTCTTAGGTTAGGATAAGTTAGCTTCAACTTCTGGTATGTTTGCATTGGCTTATAATAGGTTTGCTTCGGCTTGAGGATCATTGTGGACTGATTCTTATCATTATCACAGGGTTGAAAAGAAGTCATCCTCAACTTTAGATTGCGAGTATGGGCCTGGATGCTGAACAGGCTCCTCTTCCCCTTTCTCTTTACTACAGGCGTTGGGCTGTTCTGGATCTCTTCAACGCTCATGGGGCTTAAGTAGTAGCTCTTCCCATCCTTCTAAACCATGTAAGCATTGAGGAAGCCATCGTAGATCACTCTTTGGTCGTACTCCCAAGGTTGGCCGAGAAGCAAGTTTGTTACATTCATAGGTACTACGTTGAAGTCAACCTTGTCCTCATATTGTTCAGCCTTGAATGCTATCTGAGCTCTCTTATGTACATAGACCATACCCTTATCATTGAACTACTTTAGTCCATATAGTCGGGGATACAGGTAGGTTGGTAATCTCATCTTCTCCACTAGCTCAATAGAAACGATATTAGTGCAACTACCCCCATCAACTACTAGGGAGCATGTCTTCCCATTCACTAAACATCAGGTTTGAAATAAGTTCTCCCTTTGACCTGAGTCTTCCTTCATGTCGACTCATTTGCTCGTTAAGGCTAAAGGTTCTCCCACTTGAGCGTCTGATCCTTCGCCTTTCAAAATCATTACCCTCTTGTCCGGCATTGGGAGGCAATATATTTATAGCCCAAATATTTGAAGCACTTAACTTCTTAGGTTTTGGTGCTGGGCGCTCTCTCCTACTCTACTTTCTTAGTGTTAGCTTGGTTAGTTTGGCTAGACTCCCCTTTCTCCATCTTCCTTTCTAGCCCTTTTTCTTTCAACATACCTCTCAAGCTCAAGGCTGCCTTATTAAGGTTGGCTAGTTAGCCTTTGATGCCATCTTCTCCTCTATCTCTCTACCCTTAATGCCAAATTGATCAGCTTGTCCAATGAGTTGAATAGCTGCAGTTCGATTATGTCGGCAATGTGGTCCCGGAGTCCACTCAAGAATCTAACAATTGTGCAGTCTTATGGCTCAGTAATTGATAACTCTGATTTTAAACATATTTCATATGGTGATTTTATATCATTTCCCGTACATTTTTGGTTTTCTTTAAAGAAAATGATACTTAATAGAGTAAAATGTTGATTTCAGGGTTTAAACGCATTCTAGGCTTGAAAACGAAGAAAAGGAATCAAGTTTCACTCAATTCCGAGTTCAAACGAAGAAGTTATGAAATTTTGAAGTTGTGCAGAAATTTTGCCTTAGTGCAGAAAGTTACACGACCTGGGGACACGGCCATGTCCCAGGCCGTGTCTGGTGACGAAAATAAAATCCGTGTAATAAACATATATAAGGAGATCTTAGGGTTCAAAAGAAAGGAGAGATTACAGAAACGGAAAGACACAAGAGACGAGAGGAGACTTAAGGAGAACATCAATCAAGAAGGGAGAACAACATCGATTTCAAGATTAGAGATTGTTCATCAAATCAAGAGGGGTTTTCATGCTTTATTTTATGTTTTTGATGGAACTCGTTTTTAGATTCGTTATGATAGCTTAGAATTCAAGTATTTAGGATTATGGAACCTAGGGTTTCATGTAACTCTTGGATTGAATTATAATTTCAAGAAAGTTTCTATCTTTTCTTGATTCAATTATGTCGTTTAGTTGTGGATTGATAATTCTAGAGTGTCAATATATGATATTATGTATGTTGATTGAGAAATTGCATGTGTAATTAGATCTAAACATAATTGGAGAGAATTACATGTATACTTAGAGATAAGATACATGTTTCTTCCGGAAAGTTGATTGTTTGTGTGGGAATTCATTATACATTAATGCAATTCTAAATTATATTACTAAGTGAAGAGATTCTGGTAAATAATTTAGGATTAGGGTTAATATGCTTGAGAAAGATATTAGCTTTAATTGTGAATCCCTCCGGTCAAGAATTATAGAAACTAAATTGAATATATTTTAAAAGGTTACATGTTAAACACTAGGGGAAATAATTCCTAAATACATTATTGCATACTTGAAGTCGTTTGTAGTTTTATTGCTTTTTAATTTACGTAATCAAGTCTCATAAGTAGTTTAGCTATTAATTTCAGTATTTTTAATTCATTCAACTCATCACAATTTTCCGGTTAGATAATAAAGCTAAAGTTAATATTAGTACTCAAAATCTCTGAGGGATCGACTCAGACTCACATCCGCTATATTAAAATTGATAGGTACGCTTGCCTCGTATCAAGTTTTTGACGCCGTTGCCGGGGATTTTTGATATTAAGAACGCTAGTTGCTTTATTACTTTAACCATTTTTTTTTTCTTTTCTTCTGTTTTCATTGTTTATTTTTATTATCTAGAGCTGCAATTGATTTTTTATTTCTTGCCTTTGTAGTGCATGACCCACAGTAATTCGGAAGATTTGGTAGAACTCAATCCTGAAATTGAGAGAACTGCCCTTCAAAATTTGAGATCGCGACCTAGACAAATTGTGGCGACCATAGACGACGAGTCAATCATTGAAATCAAGGAAGAAGGTCAAGAGGCCAACACTCAATTCATCGAGCAAGAAGATCCACCATACATGGCTAACAACGGGAATGAAGCAAATCGGACCATGTTCGATTATTCAAGGCCTACACTTATTGGAGCTGACTCTAGTATTGCAAGGCCAACCGTCGCGGCTAATAATTTCTAAATTGCACCTAACATCATACAAATGGTGCAACAATATGTTCAGTTTGACGGTCTCCAAGATAAAGATCTTAATGCCCACATCTTTAGTTTTCTAGAGATTTGTGATATGTTCAAAATCAACGGAGCTACGGATGATGCCATTCGACTGCGACTATTCCCTTTCTCCTTGAAGGGAAGAGCAAAACAGTGGTTGAACTCCCTACCAAGAAATTCAATCATAACTTGGAATGAATTGGTAGAGAAATTTTTGGAGAAATATTTCCCACCAGCAAAGACAGCGAAACTTCGGAATGATATTTCGTGTTTTGCTCGATTGGAAGCGGAGACGCTTTATGACACTTGGGAGCGGTTCAAGGACTTGCTCAGGAGGTGCCCACATCATGGCCTCCCACTATGGATGCAGATTCAAACCTTCTACAATGGTCTCAATCTATCCACTAGACAGATGATTGATGCATTCGCAGGAGGTACTTTAAACACTAAGACACCTGAACAAGCCCAAAATTTGATTGAAGGAATAGCGATGAACAACTATCAGTGGGAAAGCACTAGAGCCAAGCAAAAGGCCATGGGAGTTTATGATGTGGACTTGACCACTGCTCTGGCAGCCAAGGTGGACTTGTTGAGTAAAAAGATTGACGCACTCTCAATTGGCCCTCAACAAGTGCAATCGGATGTAAGTGATTTTGGTATGCAGGGGTATGGAACACAAGAACAATTGGAACAGGCGGATTATCTAGGAAATCCACCTAAGCAACAAAATAACCCCTATAGCAACACTTACAATCCAGGATGGAGGAATCACCCCAATTTCTCTTAGGGAAACCAAAACCAAAACCAAGGCCAGCAGAAGACCAACTTTGGCCCACCTGGGTTTCAACGACCATTCCCACCTCCTCTCCCTCAAGAAAAGAAGCCCAGTGTGGAAGAACTTCTCACAAAATACATTCAAGGCAATGAGGCTCGCTTATCCAACATTGAATCCTCGTTGAGAAATCAAGAGGCTTCAAATCGCAATCTCGAGAACCAAATTGGTCAACTTGCGAAGCTAATCTCTGAAAGACCGCAGGGATCACTACCTGGAAATACAGAACCCAATCCAAAGGAACATGTTAAGGCAGTAACACTTTGGAATGGGAAGGAGTTGCATGCTGAGAGGAAGGTTAGCGAAGAGACTAGCAAGAGCAAGGAGGGGACGAAAGCAACAGAAGATGTAGAGTCATCAAAGGTGAAAGAATATCAACCACCAATCCCATATCCCCAAAGACTCGAGAAAGATCGCAGTGACCAACAATTCAATAAGTTCCTTGACCTCTTTAAACAACTGCATATTAACTTACCTCTTGTTGATGCCTTGTCACAGATGCCGAAGTACGCTAAGTTCTTGAAAGATTTGCTATCCAACAAGAGGAAGCTTGAGGAGCTTTCTACAGTCATTTTGGATGAAAAGTGTTCAGCGATTGTGCAAAACAAGTTGCCCAAAAAGCTAAAAGACCTAGGAAGTTTTACCATTCCTTGTCATATTGGTGATCTGTTAATTGACAAAGCATTAGCTGATTTGGGTGCTAGCATCAATTTAATGCCTTACAAATTTTTCAAGAAACTAGGATTAGGGGAACCTAAGCCTACACGCATGAGTTTGCAATTAGCTGATAGATCTATGAAGTATCCTAGAGGCATATTTGAGGATGTATTAGTCCGAGTGGGTAAATTCATTTTTCCAGTTGATTTTGTGATACTGGATATGGATGATGATTTTGAGTTACCCCTTATCCTAGGAAGACCATTCTTAGCTACCGCCAGGGCTATCATTGATGTTAGTGGTGGCAAGCTCATTCTTCGAGTAGGAGATGAAGAGATCACGTTTAAAATTTCAGAGGCTATGAAAAAATCTGTCGAACAGGATGATACTTGCTACCTTCTTGATGTTACTGACACTTTTGTTTCGAGTTATATGTAGGAAGTTCTTCTTAAAGATCCGTTGGAGAGTTGCTTGCAATTAGGCATGGAGACAACTTCGGAAAATCCTGTCAAATCTGAGGTGACAGCCCAACTGGAGGCAAATAAACCCATCTCTATTGAGACAGGGTTTGAAGAGATTGAAAAGAGGAAGGAAGCACAGTTAAAACCTTCGATTGAGGAGCCACCAGTATTGGAGCTCAAACAATTACCTGATTATTTGGAATATGCCTTCTTAGAGAAGGACTCTAAATTACCGGTAATTATAGCATCCAATTTGGAAAAAGAACAGAAAGAAAGGTTGCTGAAAGTACTCAAGGAGCATAAGAGGGCCATTGCTTGGAAAATATCCGATATTCGAGGTATCAATCCCTCCTTTTGTACTCATAAGATTTTAATGGAAGAAAATTATAAGTCGGTTGTGCAGCCCCAGAGACGTTTGAATCCAAATATGAAAGAGGTAGTAAAAAAGGAAGTTATCAAACTCCTCGATGCAGGTATGATATATCCTATCTCTGACAGTTCATGGGTAAGTCCAGTGCAAATTGTTCCAAAAAAAAGTAGGATGACAGTAGTCCTTAATGAAAAAAATGAATTGATTCCGACGAGAACGGTAACAGGTTGGTGTGTATGTATCGATTATCGAAAGTTAAACGATGCTGCACGAAAAGACCATTTCCCCTTACCTTTTATTGATCAAATGATAGAACGATTAGCTGGACATATGTTTTATTGTTTTCTAGATGGCTTATCTGGTTATTTTCAGATACCTATTGCACCGGAAGATCAAGAAAAGACCACTTTCACTTGTCCTTATGGCACTTTTGCTTATCGCAGAATGCCTTTTAGTCTTTGCAATGCACCAGCTACATTCCAGCGATGCATGTTAGCTATTTTTGATGATTTGATTGAGGACATAATGGAGGTATTTATGGATGATTTTTCAGTTTTTGGCAACTCATTTGACCTTTGTTTGAATAATTTGGACAGGGTACTTACTCGGTGTGAACAGACCAACCTTGTCCTCAACTGGGAAAAGTGCCACTTCATGGTACAAGAAGGTATTGTGCTAGGCCATAAAATCTTGTATCGAGGAATTGAGGTGGATACTGCCAAAGTGGATGCGATTGCAAGACTCCTATCTCCAACTTCGGTCAAGGCCATAAGAAATTTCTTAGGACACGCAGGTTTTTACAGGCGATTTATCAAGGATTTCTCGAAAATTGCCCGCCTTTTGACTAAGCTTTTAGAGAAGGATGTGCCTTATGTTTTCTCTCAGGAGTGTTTGAAAGCTTTCAATATCCTTAAAGAGAAACTTACCAATGCTCCAATCATGGTAGTACCTGATTGGGCACTCCCCTTTGAGCTTATGTGTGATGCAAGTGATCACGCAGTCGGGGCAGTGCTGGGGCAAAGGCGAGACAAGCACTTTCAACCAATTCACTATTCTAGCAAAACTCTTACGAATGCTCAGGAGAACTACACTACTACAGAAAAAGAGTTGCTAGCCATTGTTTTTGCCTTTGATAAATTTCGTTCTTATTTGCTTCTATCTAAGGTAATTGTTCATACTGATCATTCTGCCCTTAGGTACTTGTTAGCAAAGCCGGATGCAAAACCAAGATTGATTAGGTGGATCTTGTTGCTGCAAGAGTTTGATGTGGAGATCAAAGATAAAAAAGGTGCTGAGAATTTAGCAGCAGATCACCTGTCCCGATTGGAGAACCCAAACTTGGAATTGCTCGACGAGAACGATATCAAGGATGAATTCCCTGAGGAGCGACTCTATGCCATCGCCCAGGTAAGTGATATGGAAATTCCTTGGTTTGCAGATATTGCTAATTTTTTAGTTGCTAGGATCATACCGAAGGGACTTCAACACCAACAAAAGAAGAAATTCTTTTCTGATGTGAAACATTATTTTTGGGATGATCCTTACCTGTTTAAAGTATGTGTAGATCATGTCATTCGAAGGTGTGTACCACACCTCGAATCTTGGCAAATTTTGAGCCACCGTCATTCGGAGCCCACAGGTAGGCATCATAGCGCCAATAGGACAGCTCATAAGGTCCTAGAGGCAGGATTTTATTGGCCTACCCTATTTAAAGATGCCCAGAGATATACTGAGAGTTGTGATCGTTGCCAACGAGTGGGAAATATATCCCGTAGGGATGAAATGCCACAAAACCCCATCATCGAGGTTGAGGTATTTGATGTGTGGGGAATCGATTTCATGGGTCCTTTTCCGAACTCAAATGGAAACAAATATATCCTAGTAGCCATTAACTATGTCTCTAAGTGGGTGGAAGCTAAAGCCCTACCTACTAATGATGCTAGGGTAGTAAAAAAATTCTTGAAAGGCCTATTTTCTCGATTTGGCACCCCTAGAACAATTATAAGTGATAGGGGAACACACTTTTGCAATGCTCAACTCGATCAAGTATTGAAACGCTATGGCGTTACACATAGGATAGCCGCCCCGTACCACCCCCAAAGTAGTGGCCAAGTGGAAGTTGCCAATCGTGATCTTAAGCGAATTCTTGAAAAAACTGTAGAGTATCATAGGAAAGATTGGTCAGAAAAGTTGGATGATGCTCTATGGGCATATAGAACTGCTTACAAAACACCACTCGGCACCACACCCTACCGACTTGTATATAGCAAAGCTTGTCATTTGCAGGTAGAGATAGAGCATAAGGCTTATTGGGCGATTAAGTGTACTAATGTTGATTTTGAGCGTGCAGGTTGTCACAGGAAACTTCAATTGAACGAGCTTGAGGAATGGCGAGCGAATGCATATGAGAACTCCAAATTATACAAAGAAAGGGCCAAAAAGTATCATGATCAGCGTATTAAACAAGGTCGACAATTTAAAGAAGGTGATCATGTCCTTTTGTACAATTCTCGCCTGCATTTATTCCCAGGTAAGTTAAAATCCAGGTGGTCTGGGCCATTTACAATTACACGAGTTTTCCCGTATGGGACTGTTGAAGTTACACACCCAGAGAAGGGCACATTTAAGGTAAATGGACAACGGTTGAAATTATACTTGAGTGGAAACTTGGAGCATATTGGCCGGGAGGAGTTTTATCTCCATCAAACAGAACTAACGTAAGGAGACGTATCCCGTCGAGCTATTGACGTTAACTAAAGCGCTTCTTGGGAGGCAACCCATGTCTAATTCTACTTATGTTTTAGTTCTTTAATTTTTCTTCATTTTATTTTCCGTTTTATCTCACTTTGCTTTGCTTCGTATATTTTCTTTCAATTTTTAGTCATAGTCTTTTCCTTCTTAATTTTAATTTTTCCTTTTCTCTTTAGTTATATTATTTCTAAGTTCCTTTTTCTTGATTCAAAAAAAAAAAAAAATTTTTTTTTTACACGGGCGAGGGACACGGTCGTGTCCTAGCCTGTGTCCATCCAGACGATCAAAAATGTCTACCCACAGAAAGTTACACGGGCATGGGACACGGTCGTGTCCCCAGCCCGTGTCCGCCCAGACTTTGATCCTCGCCATGGGCACAAAAAGTTATACGGGCGAGGGATACGGTTGTGTCCCCAGCCCGTATGCGCCCAGAATTTTCACCAGTGAATAGTAAGTTACACGGGCGTGGGACACGGTCGTGTCCCCAGCCCGTGTGCGTCCAGACACCACCCGAGAACAAAAAGTTACACGGGCGTGGGATACGGTCGTGTCCTAGCCCGTATCTATCCAGTTTTCATACACGAGTACAGATTGTTACACGGGCAAGGGACACAGTCGTGTCCCAGCCTGTGTCCGTCTAGGTAACACACGACACGCATAGAATGTTACACGGGCGTGGGACACGGTCATGTCCCAGCCCATGTCGACTCAAATAACACGATTTTCATACACGACCGGTTTATTTAAATTACATACCCTCTCACAATCACACATATCCCTCTTACATTTGCTCTCATTCTCCCTCTTCTCTCCACAATTCCTACATTTTACACTTTAATCCAAGTAAGTCTTTATCCTTAATTCTCCTTTCTCTTCCTTATTCTGCAGCAATTGGGTTGTGTTCTGCCTTTTATGCCTATTGTTTTTGCCCTGCTGCTTTCTTTTGATTTTTCATCCATGACTATGCATCATTGCTTTTAATTCTTGATCTTATATGTTATCATGCTTCCTCATCTAATTAGATTTCATTATTGCTTATCTTATATGGATCATGACTATGCATCATTAGTTAATTTACTATCATTCTCCATTCATGCTTGTTAGGGTTAGCAATGGGCGATCACTATTCTGGGTCATTTCGCGTCTCTTATATGTATAGACGCTTGTTTTTCCTCGTTAATTAGTGTGTAGTAGAATTCGCTGGAAGTATTTTCCACTCATTTCTTTTCCACCACCTCATTTTCTTGCTGCACTCTATATGTTCGATGAAATGCCCCAATGAGCATTCCTTTCACAATCTCACCCATTGTTATTCCTATTTTTCTGTTTGCTTCAAACTATGTGCAATATGGATGTCCGTGTTTGATTTGGCTTGTTGTCTCTTTTCAAGTATTCCAATGGCTAATTGATCTAAGCTTTTCGTTCGCCGGAAATCCAAATTTGCAGCATCCTCTTCGTTACAAGCCGGTGCAATTGTTGAGCCACTGGCGACTCTTTCTCCTATGGAGCACCCAATGCTCCAATTTAAGGAGGACTATCAAGTACAACACTACCAATTGCTTCAGTCTAAGCCTTTTAGCGAGACCCTTCGGTTGGATTGGGATGTTCTCGCTCAACTAGAGCTCACCATCGAGATGAAGGCGCTCTTGGATGGTACCGTTTGGGAGTGCCTCTTATCCTTTGAAGCTCCAGTTTATAAAGAGCTGACCTTGGAATTTCTGTGCACTTATAAGCTGGATAAAGACAGTGCTACCCGCATGGGTCCAAACCGCCAATTACACTTTACCTTGAGTGGCCATCCATTCCACATGTCCATCGCTCAACTAGGCCGCTATCTTGGTTTATCTGTAGACAGATACACTCGGACGGAAGAATTCTAAAGTCTCTCGTGTCGGTTTCCTCGTGGCGTCACGGCAGGATCATTTTGGAATGAGATCACGGTTGGCGATGCCTATAATCCCGCCAGGAGTAAGGCCTCTCAATTAGTTCGGCCTGAATACCGAGTTCTTCACTGGCTCTTCTCCCATACATTGACTGGTAGAGGCCTTAGCACCGGGGTGGTGTCTAACAAGGATTGCCTCTATCTTTACAGTATCATCCATAAGCACCCCATCAATCTAGCCATTGAAATCACCGAACTCTTCAACCATCAAGCCACCACTACTCAGAAGAAAGGGCATATTTGCTATGGCCCTTATATTACATTACTAGTGCAGGCTATGAGAACTAAGGTTGTTGCTTGGCCCTTACTGACTTTCATTAGCCAAGTCACTCTTATGCGCCTCAATTCCTTCTGCCTCATGAACCTCCTACCATCAAGAAGTCAAGGTCGATGCTCTCGCAGCAGCACATCTCGGGGCCAAACGTCTTTAGCCAGCTTAGACGATAAATTTGATTTGTTGCTGTTTGAGGTTCATTATATACGAGAGAGTATGGATAAACTTCATCTCCGACAGGACAGAATGGAAGAATTTCTCAAAATAAAAGCGTCAGCTACTACTGAAGAGGCGAGTGAGGAAAAGGATGAGGAGGATGAGAGTAGTGAGGAAGAGGCTGATGAGGAGGGTGAAGACGAGGAGGCTGGAGAAAGTGAGGAGGATGATGAGGAGGGTGATGACGATGATGATGCTACTATGGCTGAGGCATCATCTGATGAAGAGGCTGAGGAGACGGATTCTGATCACTCTTCTTAGTTTCACATTTTTTGTGTTTTCTTTTATTGATCAAGACTTGTGAACTCTGTTATATATAATGATGCTACTTCTTCGTTTTGCACTTCTTTTCGACTGGCAGGGAAGTATTAGTTTCTTTTCTTACATATGTTTCCTTTTTCCTGTGCTGTTTTTTCTTCCTGCTATGATTTTTTGTGGTACATTGGGGACAATGTACATTATTAAGTGTGGGGAAGGGATACATATGAATTTATTACTGTTTAGGAAACCAATTATTCATATTTGACCCAATTGTTTTTAAGTTAACTTGCAATAGGTGATTAATTGGTATTAAGACAAATCAACTATGTCATGTTGATCATTATTGACCTTATGATACTTTACTAGAATTGATTAGTCAAATTTTTGGAAGGTAATGTTACGAGTTATTTAGCTTAGGATTTTAAAACTTGAGATTGGAGCAACATCACTAGTTGAGAGTTAGTCATGGTTATTTTTAAATTTACTTTTGTGTATACCTTTTTCTTAGAAATTTTTAAGAGTCCTATAATTTTTAGCAAACAAACAAACAAATGAAATTCTTCTTTTGAGAAACCCCTGAAAAATCATAATGATTGGAGGTCAAAAGTAATAACAAGTGTATGAATAGAAAAAATTGGTAAGGATTCATCTTGGTCCGTCAGAAGAGCGAGATTGAGCCCCAATGCCAATTCAAATGAAAAAATTGATATGGATCGGCCTTGGTCCGTCAGAAAAGCAAGGTTCTTTCCCACTATCAATATAAGAAATAAGTTGGTATGGATCGGTCTTGGTCCATCAGAAGAGCGAGATTCTTTCCCGCTACCAACACAATTGTGCTCAAATAAAGTAAATTCAAAAGACATCTCAACAAAAGTATGAGCTAGGGGGATGATCAGAGGAAGAGTGGATGTAAAATATGTTTGTTTTAGATTATGGTGCTTGGTGAGATGGAAGAGAGAATTGTATATATTTTAGTCAAATGGATAAAATTTTTATGACTCTTTCTCGGTTGGCGAGATGTTAAATCTAATTTTTGGTTTAAGAATCCTTGGTTAAATGGTTCGGGTAAACTTTGATTTTCATAAATTAACTAGTGAATTCTAGTATTAAGTATTGTTAGAGCATTTGAATATGCTCAGATGAAATTGGTTGACTTTATTATTGCAAGTTAGTTGAGAATGATTTTCTTACCTTTCTTCGGGGCAAGTGTATTCTTTCACCGGTTTTTTAAACAGTGATAAATTTTGTTTAATGTTTCTTGTCCTGAAAGTTTTGTTTTGATTTATTTGCTTAAGGACAAGCAAATGCTCAAGTGTGGGGAAATTTGATAACTCTAATTTTAAACATATTTCATATGGTGATTTTATAGCATTTCCCGTACATTTTTGGTTTTCTTTAAAGAAAATGATACTTAATTGAGTAAAATGTTGATTTTAGGGTTTAAACGCATTCTAGGCTCGAAAACGAAGAAAAGGAATCAAGTTTCACTCAATTTCGAGTTCAAACGAAGAAATTATGAAATTTTGAAGTTGTGTAGAAATTTTGCCTTAGTGCAGAAAGTTACACGACCTAGGGACACGGCCATGTCCCAGGCCGTGTCTGGTGACGAAAATAAAATCCGTGTAATACACATATATAAGGAGATCTTAGGATTCAAAAGAAAGGAGAGATTACAGAAACGGAAAGACACAAGAGACGAGAGGAGACTTGAGGAGAACATCAATCAAGAAGGGAGAACAACATCGATTTCAAGATTAGAGATTGTTCATCAAATCAAGAGGGGTTTTCATGCTTTATTTTATGTTTTTGATGGAACTCGTTTTTAGATTCGTTATGATAGCTTAGAATTCAAGTATTTAGGATTATGGAACCTAGGGTTTCATATAACCCTTGGATTGAATTATAATTTCAAGAAAGTTTCTATCTTTTCTTGATTCAATTATGTCGTTTAGTTGTGGATTGATAATTCTAGAGTGTCAATATATGATATTATGCATGTTGATTGAGAAATTGCATGTGTAATTAGATCTAAACATAATTGGAGAGAATTACATGTATACTTAGAGATAAGATACATGTTTCTTCCGGAAAGTTGATTGTTTGTGTGGGAATTCATTATACATTAATGCAATTCTAAATTATATTACTAAGTGAAGAGATTCCAGTAAATAATTTAGGATTAAGGTTAATATGCTTGAGAAAGATATTAGCTTTAATTGTGAATCCCTCCGGTCAAGAATTATAGAAACTAAATTGAATATATTTTAAAAGGTTACATGTTAAATACTAGGGGAAATAATGCCTGAATACATTATTGCATACTTGAAGTCGTTTGTAGTTTTATTGCTTTCTAATTTGCGTAATCAAGTCTCATAAGTAGTTTAGTTATTAATTTCAGTATTTTTAATTCATTCAACTCATCACAATTTTCCGGTTAGATAATAAAGCTAAAGTTAATATTAGTACTCAAAATTTTTAAGGGATCGACTCGGACTCACATCCGCTATATTAAAATTGATAGGTACGCTTGCCTCGTATCAGTAATCTTGCATCTCGTCATTAGAGTTTTGAATTCTTACAGGTACTCCTAGATAGTGTTTCGACCTTGATTTAAGAGCTAGAAAGCATGGAGCATCTCTTACTTGAAGTAAGTTGGCATGAAGCGTTGATTCATCAACCTCTTCATAAGCCTCTAAGTTTTGATTGGCTCCCTTCCTTTGGCATCTCGCTTGGCGATCAATTTATCTCACTAAAGGCTTACATATTCAACAAAGGATAATGAAGCGAGCTTAACCTTTGTCTAGTCATCACACTCATAGCACTCAAACAACTTCTTGACATGAGGAGCCTAGTCAAGGAACTCTTCAGGTTAGCTATTATCACTGAAGCTTGGTAGCTTAAGCTTGATGTTGTCGAGTGTTAAGCTTGGTTTTTTATCCTCCCAGTTCTTTTGAAATTATATCTTCTTTAAACCGATCAGTACTAAACACTTACCCGTTTAGTACTTACCTTCAACTAGGGTTTAAAAAAAACCAATTCTTTTTACATTTTGAAAGTACTTTGGAGTTGCTAGCCGACTGGAGTCGGAAAAAAGAATTTAGTTATAACCAATTGAGTGGATTAGTTATAACTTAGATATCGGTCTATTGATTAAATCATTTTATAAAACGGTTTGTTTTTTTTTTTTTTTTTTGAAAACCAGAGATTTAGATTCGGGGGTTAATTTATTAAACCCTAAATGGATACCACTTTTTAATTTCCCAAATTTAACTTTGCATTTCAAATATACCTTTTTTTCAGTTTCTAAACGGCTAATCATATTACACGCAATTGATTTGATTAATTTACATAAATATCTACAAAAATGGAAAAAATAAAAATTTGCATATTTTAAGTCGCCTTGTACTTACGTACAGGTATCTATGTACCAGCTATCGAGCCTAATTTTTCGATTTTCTTATTTTTAAAATTGATTTCTCAATTTCTTGACTAATACTAAACCCTAACTCATTTAATATTAATCCTCGACTAAAGAAATTGAGAAATTTCGTTTTTTTTTATTGAAAATAATTTTTGGAGTCGCCACCTGACTGAAGTCGGGAAAAGAAAAAGAAACCGTAACCAATTGGGTGGATTGACTACGATTTGACCATCGGTCTTTGATTTCAATTTTAATGAAGAACTAGAGGGTTCCAAATTCGGGGGCTAACCTATTAAACCCTAACGGGTACTACTATATATTTATTGAAATTAAGATTATTCTTCTAATTATAATATTTAAAAATAAATAAATAAATAAAAATCACAAGAAAAAGAACCTAAGTTTTTATAGATTTTATCGTCGCCCTGAAAGTGCCTACATACCCGTTAGCCGAGATTAGATGATCGTAGTTCTTTTAAAAAATCTTTAGTGTATGGATTGATTTTAATTTTGAAAACCGACCGAGTTTACGTTATTATCAATTTAGTGTTTCAAAGAAAACTCTAAAAGTGTCCTAATTCACTAAGTCTTTTATTCTTATTTTATAAAAACTCTCTAAAAGTCCTATTTTTTAAAATGGGATTTTTATTATTTGTATTTCCAAAATAAATTTCTAAGTGAGAAAATCCTAAAATCATAATGCTAAAAATATACCTAAGCAAAAAAGGGATAAAATAGTTTTCTATATGAGGAAACCCTATAAAACTAATCTTATTAATTCCTATATAATACACTTATACTAATACTAAAAACTCCTAAACTAACATATTCATATATTATATCACTAATAGATAATGTAATAAGGTATATAATGAAAATAAAAAAAAAAAAACAAACTTCTAAGGTCTATATATCTCTATATTATCATAATATACTTAATCCATATTAAAGCTAATGCTAAAAGAAATATCTCAAATTAAGAAATACACATATATACATATATACAGCACAGCATGTTAAACTACGAAAATCCCAAAAGCAATAATATAGTACGATAATAATAAATTAGAAATAATAATAATAAAGAAAAAACTTAGACAGAAACTGAACCTGATAATGCCCAGTTATGGCATGCGCGTATTGTCATTCGGAGCAGCGTTAGATCAATTGGATGTTTGCAGCAGTAGTGGATTTACGGCTGTGGTAGCTTGGGATCGGGCGGCTGTCGGTCAGCGTGGTTACTGGAGTGCTGTTGTCCGTTGACGATCCGTGCGTAAGTGTACTGTTCAGTTAATACTGCTGCGGTGTGTGAGTTGTTACTAGTGCTGCTATGTTGCGGCAAGGATGGGGCTATTCATCAATGTGTTCGAACGAAGAGAAGATGGGTATGCTTGCGGGTTGGCGTTGCGCTTGTGTGGATGCTACAATTGGTTAAGGTTTGTTATGGTCATGGAGAGTGGATAGAGTGCTGTTGTATGTGTGATTATGAATGCATGTGAACAGTACTTAGGGTTAGTTAGATGTTGGCACTGCAATGAAGCGTGCGAGGATGGAGAGGACCTAGACGCTAATATTCGTGTATGAGGTGTACTCAGAGTGACAGTGTGTGTATAGGATCGTGTTGGAGATTGTGTGTGTAATGATAGTTAGACGCACGGTGGAGAGATTGGTTTGGGTCCGTGCAACTACGTGTGTGCATGCGAGGATGGGTTTGGTCGGGTGTGTTTTGTAGTGATGAGTAAGTGGGTGGACAGAGTGGGTTGATGTCAACGGTTGTCAAGGATGTGGTGGTTAAGCAATAGTGAAAGAGAGAGATTAGTGATTGGTGTGTTAGGATCGTTGGTTGGTTTCAGTTCTAGCTTTGTTGGGAGTGAACATTATTGGTGTATGCTTGGGTATGAGGATATGGGTTGCAGTTGAATAGTGGCGAAAGAGAAGTTGCTGTGGGAGAGAAGTGATTGGAGAGGCGTTAACAATGTAGAGTTGTGTTTGAAAAGTGGCTGGTAATGTTCGGATTTGTTGTATAGTGGAGTATGGTTAGGGGGCATCGGTAAAGTGTGGAAAGGAGGCGAGAGTGATCGCGTGTTTGTACTGTTCATGGAGTTGTGTCTTGCTGTTGCTGCTAATTCTACTACGTGCATTCATGAACTGCTGCCGTACGAGTGAACTTGCTCAACGACGTATAGTTGGACGAGTAAGGATCAATGCTGCAGTAGACGTATGTGGATCATGTTTGTGTGAACACTATTGTGTGCTACAACGTGGTGATTAGGTTGCTCTTTTTTCTGACTGTGTATGTGTTTTTATAGAGTCTAAATCATATCATATCTAATTATATCTAATTCGGTAATTAAACTAGATTCAAATAAGATTTAACTAAATTCATATGATTTAATTAGATATGACCCATTTTCATCTCGCTTCTACAGAGATAGAAAAATAAAGACATAGGTGTTTGCCGAGACTCGAACCCAAGACCTCAAATTAAATCCAACCCTAATACTTTGATACTTATCCGTTAAGCCGTTGGCCTGTGCCTTGATATTCAGTTCAATTAAATTATACTTAAACTATCCGATTCCCTAAAATAATTTTTTTTTAACTAAACTAAAACTAAAACTAAAACTATTTGTTCCGAATATAAGTTACTTCCTAAAAATCTACAAAACTCTTTATAATAATTTTTTTCTTTTCTTTTTTTTTTTTGGTATTTTCATCATTTGTTAAATTTTTATTATTTTTATCTTTTATTAATTTTTTTGTTATTTTTATTTATTGAATTAGGACCCTTTTTGTAAAATAATAATAATAATAATAATTAGGACTACAGAGGGACAAAATTAGGAGTCTACACCCGCTATTCGAAATCAGACTTCCGTAGTTCATTCACCAAAAACATAGCGAGTTGATTAATTTTAATTTTTTCAAAAACAGCCAGATTTACATTTTTACCTAGTTTGGTTTATTTTAGGAAAAAATTCTAAGGGTCTTTATTTAGGGTTTTAATTTTGAGAACTCTAAAGTGGTCATAATTTGGAGATGGCCTAAATATTTTTATTTATTCTTGGAAAAATCGATTTTCTAAGTGTAAAAGGTAACTTTCTTATTTTTTTATTGTTATTTTATTATTTTTATTATTTATTTATTTACTTTCTTTTTTTTTTTTGGTTTTTTGGTTGAAATATAAAAAATAAAAATAAAATACTTCTTCTTTTTTTCTTTTTTTGTTTCTTTTCTTTATTCTTTTTTTTTTCCTTCCTTTTCTTTTTTTTTTTTTCCCTTTTTGGATTTTTCTTCTATTTTTAATTACAATTACATATTGAAGTAAATAAATAACATGTTAATAAAAAAAAATATGAGCCGAAAACTAAACAGAAAACAAGGTTAGACCAAGCTTTAGGCATGGGTCAGCTAATTGCGTGAACTTGGATTTTAGGTTAGACTGGTCGGTTGGGTGGGGTTGCCTCAACCTAACTCGCATGCATTGTACGTGTAATGGCCGAAGGAGAAAAGTAGCTACAATAAGGCTAGCTTTAGGTGGTTATAGGCTAAAATTTATGTAGGCAAGGGTAGATTCATGGGTGATTTATTGGACTTAAGGGGTGTAAGAACAACATTGCCATGTTTGGTGGTAGTTGATGCTTGGAACGGTGGAGGTAGAATTGGTTGGTGGCGGCTAAAGGTGATTCGAGCTCGGAATGTGGTTAAATTTTACATTTTCGGTTGTCATAAGTACATCCGTAGCTTCAATTTCAAGTATTGAGTGGTGTAGGGTAGTGTTTCGACATAACAGTTTGATGGGTGGTCGACATCAATGGTTGCGAAGGTGGTTTAGGTATGATGCATGGTGTGTATTGGTTGAAGTGGACTTATGTGTGCTATGGTATATGGGTAAAGGATAAGGTGAGGAAGAAGCATCAGGTTTGGAGTGGACAATAGGTATAGGTTGTGGTAATGTCAGGGACTAAAGGTTGAGTGGCATGGTTTGGTCTTGTGTGTGGGGTTTGGTCATATGTGTATGTGGGATGGTTCATGTGGTTGTGCGCTTGGCTTGGTGAGAGAGGGAGAGAGTTAACTAAGAGAGTTGGTGTGTGTTGTGTGTATGTGAGTTTAAGAGAGAGGGAGTCTAGAGAGAGAGCAAACTGAGAGATAATGGAGAGAGGCCGTGGTTAGTGAGAGAGAGGGTCGGAGAGAGAGTGACCATACAATACAGTATGGGGTCCGTGGGTATGTGAGAGTGGCGTACGATGCACATTCGAGAGGGTCAAGGCTGAGAGATTTAGTTGAGAGAGAAGGAGATGCTGAGTGAGATCCAAGAGTGAGAGAGAGTAGAGAAAGAGAGGGGATTGGTTTTGAGAGAGAGAGAAAGTTGTGCTCGGCCTGCATATCACCCCCTCTTTGCACCGTGTGTTCCTTTTGAAAAATCGAACCTCCTTCACTGTATGTGTGTGCTATCAATCTCGAATGGAACCCCTTTGTATGTGTTTTGAATATCAATTGTACCTCTGTGCATCTATGTTAATTTTTTTTTTTTAAATAAAAAGGTCTTCTCACCTATGTGTGTGTTTCTCCTTTGTATATGTGTCTTCTTTTTTAAAAAAATGAATCCCCCCTTTTTCTAATCTCTATGTGTGTTGTGTTTTTTATATATTAAAAAAAAAGATGGAAAGAATAAGGAAGGGGAGGAAAAAATGGGGGAAAGAGTGTTGTCACGACCAATCATAAAGCGTCATGTGTCGCAATTAGACACGTGACCCAATGAGGCCTTGACATATGGAAACGCATGGAGCTTAAAAAAAGGAAAAGATAAAAAACTACCCTCATGCCTTCAACGAGTTTCAAACTTGTGATCTCTAGCCAAGTCTATATGCTTAGTTTAAGTGTTTTATCGTTAGGCCGTTGGTTTGTATCTTAGTCAGTTTTAGCTAGATTTAAATCTAAGCTCAAGTTTAACAATTCTTCATTTAAATTTAAAAAAATCTATTCTATTTAAACAACATAAAATTTTATTATTTTCTAAATTTCCTATTTTTTTTTCTATTTTTTTATTTTCTAAATTTCTTTTTTTTTGTGTTCCTTTTTAGATTTCCTATTTTTTTATATCTTTCCAAATTTCTTATTTTTTGTGTTTTTTTCTTGTATTTTCCTAAAATTCTAAATTTCTTTATTTTTTCCTAAATCTCTTATTTTTAGGGTTTTCTTTAATTTTCTATTTTTTTTCATATTTTCCCTAAATTAGGACTCCTTTAACCTATTCTAAAATTAAAAAGGGGGCAAAAATTAAGTATCTACATCTACCCCTCTTTGTGGTGAAGTTTGAGCAAAACTTTACCACAAAGATAAAAGAAACACTACTTTTGCCTCGAAGATGGATTTAATCCTAAGAATTGCTACAGCTAGCTAGCTATCTTAGGCCTGACCCATTATGGATTTGGTAAAGAGAGGGGTGGCGCTTTACAAGTTGGCCAAAATATTGAAAGAAGTTTGGTCATGCTCTTATGAGCTAACGAGCTAAGATGAAACGAGCGAAGCACTCCTAGAGCTGGCTGAGACCTTAAAAAGAATAAGAAAACTTAGTCACACCCTAATGAGCTGACTGACCAAGGTGAGCAAAGTGTTCATAGAGCTGGCTAAAACCCTAAACTGAATGCGAAAACTTAGTCGTACTCTAATGAGATGAAACGAGCGAAGTACTCCTAGAGCTGGTTAAGACCCTAAACTAAATGAAATGGTTAAGTGCTCCTAGAGCTGGCTAAGACTCTAAATTAAACGAGGAAACTTGGTCGTGCCCCAATGAGTCGAGTAACTAAGGCGGGTGAAGTACTCCTAGAGCTGGCTAAGACCCTAAACTGGATGAGAAAACTTGGTTGTGCCCCAATAAGCTGACTAACCAAGGCAACAGCATCTCTTGAGGACTAGCAATCCTAAAATTAAATCGATCTGAAGAACTTGGTAGTGCTCCTTTGAGCTAACTAACCTAGGCGGGAGCGTTTCTTGGGGATTAGCAACCCTAAACTGGATCGATTTGAAGAACTTGGTAGTACTCTTTTGAGTTAATTAGCCTAGGCGAAAGCGTCTCTCGGAGACTAGCAACCTTAGAATTTGATCGATTTGGAAAACCTGGTAGTGCCTTATTAGGCTCATTAACCTAGGCGAGAGCATCTCTTAAGGACTAGTAACCTTAGAATTTGATCGATCTGGAAAACCTAGCAATACCTCATTAAACTCACTAACCTAGGCGGGATGGTCCAATTATTTTTATTTATTCTTGGAAAAACCAATTTTCTAATTGTGAAAAGTAACTTTCTTATTTTTTTATTTTTATTTTATTATTTATTTATTTACTTTCTATTATTTTTTTTTTTGGTTTTTTGGTTGAAATATAAAAATAAAAATAAAATACTTCTTCTTTTTTTCTTTTTTTTTTATTTCTTTTTTTTTTCCTTTTTGGATTTTTCTTCTATTTTTAATTACAATTACATATTGAAGTAAATAAATAAATAAATAACTATGTTAATAAAAAAAAAAAAAGAGCTGAAAACTAAACAGCAAACAAGGTTGGACCAAGCTTGGGGTGCAGGTCGGTTAATTGTGTGAACTCGGATTTTGAGTCAGACTGGTCAATTGGGTCAGGTTACCTTGACTTAATTCATGTGCATTGCACGTGTAATGGCAGAAGAAGAAAAGTAACCATGACAAGGCTTGCTTTGGGTGGTTCTATGCCAAATTTTACGCAGGTAAGGGTAGATTCATGGATGATTTATTGAACTTGTGGGGTATAGGAACAACACTGCTGTGTTTAGTGGTGGTTAGTGCTTAGAACAATAGAGGTGGGATTAGTTAGTAGCGCCCGAAGGCGATTCCAGCTTGGAAAGTGGTTGGATATTACATTTTTGGACGTCACAAGTACATTCGTAGCTTCAATTTCAAGTATTGAGTGGTGTAGGGTGGTGTTTCAACATAAGGGTTTGATGGACAGCCAACATCGATGGTTACGAGGGTGATTTGGGTATGATGCATGGTGTGCACTGGTCGGAGTCAACTTGTATGTGCTGTGGTATATGGGTAAAGGATTGGGTAAGGAAGAAGCTTTGGATTTGGAGTAGATAGTGGGTGTGGGTCGCGGCAATGTTGGGGAGTGAAGGTTAAGTGGCATGGTTCGATCGTGTGTGTAGGGTTTGGTCATGTATATGTGGGGGATGGTTCATGTGGTTGTGCACTTGGCTTGGTGAGAGAGGGAGGGAGTCATTTAAGAGATTTGGAGTGTACCGTGTATGCGTGAGTTTGAGAGAGAGGGAGTCTGGAGAGAAAGCAAAACTAAGAGATAGTGGAGAGAGGCTGTGGCTAGTCAGAGAGACGGTTGGAGAGAGAGTGACTATGCAATATAATATTGGGTCCGTAGGTATATGAGAGTAGCGTACGGTATGCATTCGAGAAGGTGAAGGCCAAAGATTCAGTTGAGAGAGAAGGAGAGGTCAAGTGAGATTCGAGAGTAAGAGAGAAAGAGGGGATCAGTTTTGAGAGAGAGAGAGAGTTGTGTTCGGCTTACATGTCTCCACTTCTTTTCACCGTGTGTTCTTTTTGAAACATCAAATCTCCTTCACTATGTGTGTGTACTGTCAATCTCGAATGGAACCCCCTTAGTATGTGTTTTAAATATTGATTTTGCCCCTATGCATCTATGTTTTTTTTTAATATAAAAAATCCTCTCACCTGTGTGTATGTTTCTCCTTTATGTACGTGTCTTTTTTTAAAAAATGAATTCCCCTTTTTTCTAATCTCTATGTGTGCTATGTTTTTTATATATATATAAAGAAAAGAAGAAGAAGGAAAGAATGAGGAAAGGGGAGGAAAGAAAGTGTGTTGTCATAGCTAATCATAAAACACCATGTGTCACAATTAGATACGTGGCCCAATAAGGTGTTGACGTGTGGAAACACGTAGAGCTTGAAAAAAAGGAAAAGATAAAAACCTACCCTCATGTCTCCAGTGAGTTTTGAACCATGATCTCCAGCCAAGTTTATGTGCTTAGTCTAAATATTTTATAGTTAAGCCGTTGGCTTGTGCCTTGTTCATATGTATAATTAAATTGCATATATAAACTAGGTTAACTTGTGCTATATTTAAATTTAAGCTTAGGTTTAACGGTCCTTTATTCAAATTAAAAAAAATCTATTCTATTTAAATAACCTAAAATTTTATTATTTTCTAAATTCCCTATTTTTTTTATTTTCTAAATTTCTCATTTTTTTGGTGTTCCTTTCTAAATTTCCTATTTTTTGATATTTTTCCAAATTTCTTATTTTTTGTGCTTTTTCCTGTATTTTCCTAAAATTATAAATTTCTTTTTTTTTTTTCTAAATCTCTTATTTTTGGGGTCTTCTTTAATATTCTATTTTTTTTAAATATTTTTCCTAATTTAGGACCCCTTTAATTTATTCTACAAATAAAAAGGGAGTAAGAATTAGGTGTCTACATCAAGTCCTTAGCTATGTGCTTGGGGTTTATCGCTTCCATTTCTAGCTAGTTAGTTCACCTCAGATTGGCCACTTCTATTGGAGCTCTACTTAACCACGTCTCTTCTTGGCTTTAGCTCTCTTCTTTGGGCTCCTTGGTTCACCTCGGAGTCAATACTTTTGTTATTGCTTCTCCTTAGCTTGGCAGCTCTTCTCAGCTGTTGTTTGTCATTATCAAGCTCGTTGGAGCCACTTCTACTAGTGGGTGTTTGTTCCCTTCCTTCACTTCAGCCAATACGTTTGTGGCCTTTGACTAAACCAGCAAGCTCCTCAATATAATCAGTAAGATTCTAAATATGATATTCTAAGTTGTCAATGCATTGCCTCAAACTTCTACGAGGGCTATCGCCACTGTTATTGACACTATCTTAGGACATTCTTGTTTGTATAGTAAATTCTAAAGAGAGAAAATTTAACAAACACTTAACACACTCAATTATACTTAACTTGAATCACCACTAAGACAATTCCACAAATACTATTGCAACAAAATACAACTAACAATAACCTAGAAATTATTGTTACTTGATTTCTATAGCTACCCATGGCTGATAAACACTGTAGCAACTAAAATCAACTACTAAAATTACTGTTACTCGACTCAACAATAATACAATTCTACGGCTACTAAGAATTCGGATAATGCATTACACTATAGAACAACAACTAATCAAATGTTCAAATAACAAGTAAACTTTGAAGAACACTATATGCATGTCACTCTAAAGCTTTGATACTAGTGAAGCTGATGTGAATCTATGCAGTGGGTCTCGAACACCAAGGATGACGCTCTCAAGGTTCAAATAGGAACAAGGAATAGGGAGTAAGAAGGGGATTTTGACTGTGAATGTGTATGGATATCATGCACTAAGACACAATCACAATCGAGGGTTGAGCTTGAAATAGAGTTTGATATGACTTATGAACACTAAATGTCACTTGGGTTTCAAATAAGAGGTTAGATGTGACTCACTAACTTACTCAAATGAAGAGGTTCGCTACACTCTTAAGAACAAGATTAATAAGAATGCAAGAAAGATTTAAAGAGTTATTTGACACTCAATAATTTGAAACACCAGCTCAAAGGGCTCAAGAATGTCCTTACTTAAGAAGGAATGTTCGAGTGTAAATTCTCTATATGAATATTCTTCATTGTTTGATTTAATTACAAATGTTACTATTTATAGCGAGTCCTAAAACCTTAGTAGCAAAAATGTAAATAATATTCAAGGCCTTGGATCCTAAAGAATGGCCTATAATTGAAATAATGAAAATATTTACAAAGTATACAAAATTGTGCATCTAACAAAGTAGTCAACATACAGTCATCCGAGTTGTTTATGGGATTAGACTTGAGTAAGGGCCGGTTGGCAGTCAAATGTTTGAATAAGGGTAGGATGTTTGGAAGTCTTATTATGCTTGGTCGAGCTCCCAATGAGGTCGGCTTACAGTTGTTGCATTCGTGGATTACTTGGCACTAGCTTTCTTGTATTGTGCTGAGTTGTTCTTTGGCTTTGAGGTCTTAGTCGTTTGGTCTCTCATCTTCTTGGCAGATAGCAAACCTGATGCCAAATGGTTCCTTTCCCTCCTTTCATCCGTTGGTTATCAGTCTAACCTTAGCAAGAGTAAGTTAGTCTCGAGTTAGGATAGGTCGACTTTAGCTTTTGGCAGGTCTACGCTAGCTTTTGACAAGTTGGCTTCGGCCTAAGGATCATTGTAGACTGATTCCTATAAGATATTGTAGACGAGAGAAGCATTTTATAGTACGGAAGTAAATCTATAAAGGTAAATACATAATTAGATTACTTGTTCTTAAGAATTAAATAAATGATTTCACAAATTGTTCATCTTTTTAATAAATAGAGGACTAAGGCAATGATTAAGAGATGCACGTAAGAGCATGAAATATTTACATAAGGCTAGCTCCGAATCATTTTAGAGTAAAAAGGATGAATATGTAAGTATTTTAGATAACTAATGAAGAACTTCTTATAGTAGTTTTTTTTTTTGTCGCTAGTTTTAATAAGATGATCATTTTAGTCACTCATTTACCCTTTTATTTCATTCTTGCATTAAAAAGAAAAAAAAAATTGCACAAAATGAATTTTTTGGCATAAATAGTTTATATGTTTAATTTGTCTCTTTTTATATAACCAAAGTAAAATGAAAGTAAAGTTCATTTATAGTCCTATCTTTTGAATATCTTAAGTTTAAGTTTATGAGTATTTAACTTTTTTAATTACATGTATAATTAGATTGAGAGAAATCATCGGCCACCTGATGCAATAAAGTTTTTTAAGGAAACTTGATGTCATAAATTGAAGCCTGATGGTTCTAGTGGCTGGGTTTCTTAATAAGTTATAGAGGATTATGTAAGTTTGTGAGTTAGTTTATTAATTAAATCTATCATAAAACATGCAATGCATTGTTTGTTATACATTCTTTTGTTATGGGTAATTTAGGATAAGATAGTAAAGATGTGTGAGGAATCTTATTCCTTAGAACACCCAAAGACTACGAAGGAGATAGTTGATGAATTTATGCATGTGAATTCGAGGATTGACTATCATCCTAGGAGAGGATACAGACCATAAGCAATTGGTAGATTTTCACATAAATGAATTCATATAGAAGAGTTGCAATCAGCTTTGCATGAAGCAAACAAAAAGATTGTGGAGGAAAGACGTAGTCATGAACAATTGCTAAAAAAACTTGTAGAAGAAGGATGCAAATGTGAAGAATTACTCACAATAGTTGAAAATGAAAGACAACAAGACCAAGTCCAAGCTTAACAAGTAAGTTTGCCTTAGAATATGACAATAACTAAAAGATAAATAGTGAGCCACCTGTATCTTGCTTTAGCATATTCTTTTGTTTCCTCAAATTATTTGATACTTAGCCACTAGAATTAACATTCTTCCTCTTACACTAAAAGCTAAAATAAAGGGCTCATCTCAATTTATCTTTTCTTTTTAAATTAGCTTCCATTATTCAAGGAATTTAAATACTTATTTTGCTATGATTTTAAAAGTATAGCTTTACTTGAACATTATTGGAATATGTCAATTGAAAATGTGTTCTAATAAATTGTTTATGTATAGTGTGAAATCAACTAATTAATTTCACATATACTAGATGCACATTCACGTAGTGTTGCATGTGCTAAAAAATGAAGTAGCTTGATTTAGAACTCTATACAAGTATAAAAATGGTGTTGGCCAAAAAATAAAAAAGCAAGTATGGTGTTAGCTACCTTAAAAAAAGTCATCATGTAATAATTGTCCATCATGCTTATAATGGCCCTTGTTTTATATATTTTTTAACTATAAAAGAATTCAATGTAATATATCACCCAAATTATTGAAAATTAAGTCATATAAGATGTTTTGGCTTCAAAATATATAATATATAAATAGATATATCACTTATTCTAGTTTTATATGTTCATAAGTAGTCTTTACATGTCTATATGAAATAATATGTTATTTAGGTAGAGTTATAATTATTAAGACAATAAATTGTTGCGGTTGGATTCTTATTAATTGCACCATGTTGACTTGTGTTATCTTGACATATCTGAAGAAAAAATAAAATGAGATAGGTTTTGGCTAAATGTGTGCTACTACAATTATTATTTCTTGGCGAAGCTAAACGTGTCTAATAAACTTGGTATATTGCCTATTGATGTGTGGGATATGGAATGTAAGCTATTTGCATGTATTAAATATTCTAGAAAACATTGGAGCTTCATCTTAAACTATAGCATATAGTTGGACATTGATGGTCATTGCTAAGCTAGTCTTTGCTAAGTTGCTCCCAACTAAGAACAAAATTAGAAAAGAGTTCTTATATGGCAACTGAAATAGTGATATATGGAATATTAACTCAAAAAAATGTCTCATCTTGTTATGATGAAAAATATGGCTAAATTTTCTTGAGATAAGATTGTGTTGGACGGGTATTGATTATTTTCATCAATTATGAGGTCATAATCATTAATTTAGCTTAGTTTTTTTTTTTAATACAATATGGTCATCCATACTTTAAGATTGTGAAATTATAATGCATTTTCTTGTTGTGTGGGCATGTCAACTAGTATGCATTTATAATTTCATTAATGGGGTTATTATTATTATTATTATTATTATTATTTTATATACCAATTCTTACATTTTTGGGGGCTGCACTCTTGAAAAATTGTATAACCTAATAAAAATGCTCTACAGCTAACTCAACTTTCTTTAGTAGTCTAAAGACTTGTCTCTAGTTATTCTTTCAATTTGGGTAACTTGTTAAACATAATTATTGTCACAATATCTTTTTCACTAGTTTCTTTTTCTCTATTTTCTTTTTATAAAATACAACTAAGTATATGTATTACTAATATGTTTACATATTATGCAATAGGAGCTCCAATGGCAAAGGATTTTGCTGGTTAACTAACATTTAGAAATGATGATAATGACACTAGTGATGCAGATAACTAATGATATATATATATATACATAGTGAAGTTAATGTAATTTTTCTAATCAATAGCAATGAAGTTTGAACTTCTTAATGTTATGAGGTTAACCTTTTTTGTTTTTGTATCAAGGATAATGAAATAGTTGTTTATTTTGAGTATGTTATAGTATGATGTTTAATAACGCTACTATTTATCAATATTGTGTTAGCTATATATTTACAATATTTTATTATAGTTAATTGTGTAAAAATGAAATAACAGAGATAAAATACCAAATCTTGAGTGTGATGAAATAATGTGTACACTCCTTTATAAGGATTGATTAGATGCTACTATGAAAACATCTTTTAAGTCATTTTAACTATTAGTTTTTTGTTACGTTTAAATGTAGATAAACAGATATGTTTAAACATTACTAATATGAATTTTTAACAACTATTAAAGGTCACTAATGCTGTTACTTATTAAGGGAAAATATTTATAATTGTAAATTTGTTACATTTAAACATAACCAATATAATAACTTCAATAACCTATAAACTTAGTCTATTCTTTTTCGATGTTTAGATGTAATCTAAACCATATCTTTGGTAACGTTTAAACATGAGTAATTTGGGAATTAGCAGCATTTAAACATAGCTATCATTTGAAATTATTATTAGTTTCTAAAGGTGCGAAAAATGATTTATTGCGTGTTAGCAATGTTTAAACGTCATCAATAGTCTAGATTAGTGAAGTTTAAATGTTGTTAGTTTATCTGATTGGTGATGTTTAACCATCGCTAATGACTTCATTTAGATAGGATGTAAGTATGCTTCATTGCAAATCTGTAATGTTTAAACGTTGCCAATGTATTTTATTCATCACATTTAAACATCACTAAAATTATTACTTAGCCACGTCAACACACAATGTTAGCATCCTTAATTCAAGTTTAGTGATATTTAAATGTGACCTATAAGTCATATTCCATGATGTTTAGATGTAGCTACATATCTAATTTTTAGTTAGTTTCCAATATTTAGCAATGTTTAATTTATAAATGTAGTGTAACTATTCTATGATGCAGTTTTGGTGACTAATATTAGCCATACTTTTTAAACGTAGCTAAATATTTTTTATTACATTTATTCTAGGTTTAGCTTTGTTTATTAAACGTTGCCTATGCCCCTTTTTATTGTAATGATTATTTGCCAACTAGATGAATGCTTTGCTAACAGCCTAGCCCTTCTACTCACTCTTGCCCGACATGTTCAAATCAACCCTCAGCTCAGCAACATTGGTGCCAAGAGACCAAGAGATCCCGCTCGAGTTTGTAGTCATTCCTTCTCAAACGAGCCCACATTTACCTGGTACCCCTGCTCGGCACCTCTATTTGGCCACCCATCTTAATCGTACTGATTTGTCTATATCTTTCAAAGGCGTCACTAATATATTGTTGCTACATATCCATTCCCACTTAGAGAATCTGTTATACTTAATCATTACTTTTTCTTGAATATTCATATTTACTCTTTTGTATTCATGGTACATTATTTTTTTTTTGGGACAATACCCTTTTTGTCTTTTCTATTTTAGGCAAGTTGCCATAATTTCTTGGGTATAAATACCCATGATACATGTAATCATCGGAAAATCATATCATCATCATCAATATACTGAATTTACTCCCTTTAGTGAATGTTGCTCTTATAGCTTGTTCGTTTATTTCATACTCTTATCTTAACCCTTGAGTAAGACTAGGTGGTGAGTAACCTAACCAAACCAACTCACATGTTATATCAAGCTGTGCTGTGAGTCCTTGAAAGTTCCACTGGTGCGTCATATCTTCTAAAGCTATTTGTAGGTTTTGCTTACTTTTTTCTTTTTTGTTCTTTCGCGCACCTTCCATTACTCATTTCAAGCTTTCGGTAAGCTTGGACCTAACCTCTTGACCGGCCTTATCTGCTCTTGGTTTTGATTCGCACCAATATGAGTGGAAGACTTTGGTGATTGACTTAGCATATGATTCCTTCATTAGTATCAAATGGGGTAGGAAAGGAAATTAAAAAGATAGATAAAGAGGTAATTTTGAAGCTCAATTAGAAGATATTTCAAAAGATCTAAAGTAAGAACAACTTAGAAAATGAAGTTCATGGAGGAAAAGTTATCTTTTGGTTCTTTAAAGTCATAGAGTAGTAACCTTTACGAACCACATATCTATAAGATTGATGATAACCTTGTGAATATGTATAACCCTCTTTATGGAAAGATATAAAATGAGATAGTTTCAAGACCAAAACTATTTGTAAAGGGGGTAGAGTGTAAGATCTCACATAAATTGGCTATTGGCTATTGGCTATTGGCTATAGGCTATGGGCTTGAAATTGGACAATTTGGAATTGGTACGTAAAAGTTAAGACGATCGTGAAAGTTGTCTGATTGAACCTAAATTTTACGATATAGTTAGAAAAATTAGTATAAGTAGCCATACAAGATTAGTTTAGGAAAATAAAATAATAATATTAATGAATTGTTGAATTAAAAATATTATTCATCATTTATCGAAAATGTACGAAACGAGTTTCGATAATTAATGAGCTATTAAGGATAAATTGATTAGTAAATAAAGCTAACAAAGAGACATGTAATAATATTTAAAAAAAAATGTAAACACACTAAATATTTTTTTATGTTGAACTATATACTTGTGAGCTAATATAAAGATAATTAATTTATATATACACATGTGAAATGTGATAGTGTGTGGATAGGCCCTAATAAAAAAAATGAAATTCAAAATTTGTATAATTACACTAACAAGTAATTAGGAATAATAACTAACCAATGTATTATTTTATAAATGAATGTGGGAACTCGAACCTATAATTTGTTTTGTTTATAATTGCTTGACATGTCATAATAAGAGAAAATACAATAACAACATCAATAAAAGTAGGACAATTCTTACGTGGAATTTAAAAAAAAAAAAGGACAATGATTATTAGTATACTGGAGGTATAATAAAAGATTAGGTGATTAATTATTATTGAATAGAAAGTGCAATTAAAAAGTGTGGAAGTTAGCTAAAAAAATGATATCTAACTAATGTATTCAAAAAAAACAAAAAAGAAAAAAGAAAAAAAGATCCTAAGTGAAAGTAGAATATACTCTCTTTACTACTAGATTTAATATTAAATATAAATGAAAATTTCATCTTAGTCTTACCAATATTGTACATGGACGAAGAATGAGGCTTAGACTGGGTTCTATAACTTTTATGTTGGCGTATAAGTGAACTTGTTGTCAAATTAATATTGGATTTCAATACACGTGGAACAAAAGTAGGAACCTTGATGACACTTGCTAATCAATAAGGTGATAGCATTTTTTTTGTTTTTTTGAGAAATATTGAAACTAACACAGAAACCATTACATAATCATTTGTATCGACAAAGGCTCTATATTTAACTAAAGAAAAATTGTTGTGTTTCAATCAACAATTAAATGAAGCCTTTAAGTAAGAAAATATAGCTACCAAACTTGGAAAATTTATAATTTTCTCTAGTTGTACTTCCTTCTCCATTGAAAGCTTCGACATACTTTATGCATAGAGTACCATTGAAAGTTGCTAAAATTCCTGGAGATTAGAAGAAGATAATCAATTGCTTTATGGCGAAGTTGAACTAAATCAAAAGGGGAAAAAAAATTGAGTCAATCGGTCACCGAACTCATAGGTCAGTTTTATTTTATTTCTAGTTTAACATAGTGATTTATGTTAACCTAATTGATGATCACAAGAAAAAGGGCTAGCATTAAATGAAAAAAAAAAAAAAAAAAGAGAATCTAACTACTTTTGTTAGTATCATTTGTTCTTCCTTAATGGAAATTAATATAAGGATGGTGATTCTATTGTTAACTGAATATGAGATACGGTAACTCCTTAAGTCATACATTATGGGATGAAATAAAATCAAGGAAAATTATAAAGTGAGTAGGATAATTATATTATTATCTATATTTAATTCTATGTATAATGTCCTTATTGAATTTTGAAATGGATTTGATTGGTGAAAGTGATGGATTTCAGCTACATGGAAGATTTATATAGTGAAATTCTTAAATGTGTGACTTTGATGTTTTGCTTAAATAATATGTTAAAGGGAGTTCACATAAAATGTAGGATGAACTAAGGTTATAAATGATGTTGGTATACTGATCTTAAACTAAGCACTAGAAGTCATAGTAATCTAGTAGAATAAATAATCGTTATGTAGAACTAGAGGATAGATTAGAGGAATTTCAAAGAGATACTGTATCAAAGACTCATTTAAAGGTTAAATTGGAGAATGACCACATAGGAATTACATCTAAGATTGGACCTAAGGATTAGGTCAGAGGATGTTTTAAGGCCTGTATAGTAAACATCTTCAAGGGATCTTTTGGAAGATGATTCAAAGGACAAATTAGATGATAGCTTAAGAAGGAATAAATCTAAAATTACTTTAAAACCAGTCACTTAAATATGACGACTTTCCAAACTCAGGTTAGTAAACTTAATATTAGAAATAATAGATAAAATAATGATATTTTATAACTTGTACATATTAAAAGTGTTATGTACAATATAAGGTGTTGCACCAAATGAATACCGCACAACTACATCTAGTCAAGTAACAAGTAATCTAAGTAAGTGGGATCAGTGCTTCATTGCATTTCAAAGTATTATTTTAGAATATTTAGAGACTTTAGTATGTACTTGCCTGTGATTGTAGTTAGTTGTTTGTGCATGTGTGGCGCATGGTTTTTAAGCTGATTTGCTATGGTGGGAGTTGAACTCCATGTAATGCTTGCTTTATGAATATTGCTCTATTTGACTTATTTGATCACATTAAAGACAAAATAACTTGAACTTGGGCTAATGTCTAACTTGACATGCATTGCAGCCTACTAGGGGTAACGGTTAGGATTCTCGAGCTAAACATGGACCTCTTCGATGAGGATAGCTAAAATGATCATTTCTTTACCTTAGTTGAACTAAGTGATAGGAGAGGAGATTGTAGTAAAGTTGGAGGTCGTGGTTCGAAGGTCTTCTTGGGCAGAGGGTGTTTTTTATAGCATAAGTCTTGATTTGGTTTCAATCTACAAGTGTATGGTGTTAAACTCCTTAACCCGGATTAGAGTAAGAGCAATTTCTTTAATCTTACGATGGACTGAATAACGTCGTGCAATGGCATTTGCTTGTACATGTATTGCATCTAATTAATCTAGTTGAAAACCTTGCTTATAAAGTATTGAATGCATACTTTTGTCTCCATCCTATTGATTGAATAAGTTGTCACTTATTACCCTATAGTTTGTTTGCAGGTTCAAAATGGAACTATCTATATCGTACCTAAAACCAAAACTTTAGCAAATGGCATTGAGGAGTGAGGATCAAGAAGAATCTAGCTAAATTTTGTTCTTATTATGGATTTTTTCTTAATTACTAAGAAAACTACTCGAGTCTTCTCGAGGTCTTCTCGAGGGCTCGCTAGTTTTCAATCTTTTGACATATATACTGAATAATGTATACCTGTGGGTTTTATGAGTACTCTTCTGAAAAGTCAAACTACGAGTTTACTTTATTAGTTATTTCCAAAATTACTCTATAGGATTATATCAAGCAAGTATTAAACTAGATACTTCAAAGCTGTAGAGTTGAGTATGCTTAGTGTGAATTAGGTTTATGATAGTAGCTATAAGGTAACTTTCTATCTTAGGATGGTTCATATGGTTGGGCTGTTACAACTTTATCTTTTTAGGACACCACAGATTTACCTCCTAAAGTGTTTCATAAACTTGTTGCTTGTATGGGTGTTATTAATTTTGATGATATATCGGTATAGTAGGAGATTTGTTTTTGTATTCTACATTTTGTTATAACTAACTTATGTCATACCCCAAACCAGAGAGTCGTAATAGCCCCGCTATGTAAACTAACCTATGCTAGAAGCTAACCACTTTAGTCGCTAACATAGGTATAGTTTACATAAGGTGTTTACCACTTCCCCGCTTTGAGCCATTCAATTTTGAGTTTAATATATATCAAACTATGATGTAATTTTTCAAAATAGCTCAGAAAAATAAACTTGTGGCTCAAATGATTGAGAAAATCAAGCTTTATGAATCATTTAGAGTACAAAATCTTAATTTCAACAAAAATTTCTAAGAAGTAAATTGATTTAACAAAATAAAGCGATTAGTAAAGGATTTATAAAAGTTCACACGTTTATCGAGCATAGTAGCAATATCAATAACTGAAATTAGAGGGTCATTAGCAGAGACCCTATTAGTTTCTCTATGAATTAGTGAAACCAACAAATAAATGAGAATTTAGCCCATTAGTCTTAAATCTCATTCCTTAACCCCATTCTCTAGTCTTTTGAAACTTAAAGTAGTATTCGTGTATTTATTAAGAAACCTGCAAAATAGCTATAAGGGATTGAGCAATAACTTAGTAATTAGGATGGAGACAATAGCACATATTTTCCATGGAGCAAGTAGGGCTTTCAAGAAAGTTTATTTAAATGCTATGCATGAATAAGCAAGTGCTATCGCAAGATGTTACCTAGTCCATCATGAGATCAAAGAAATTATGCCCGCTTTAGTCCAAGTTTAGGAGTTTGACGCTGTGCACTTTGTGAATTGGAACCAAACTAGGGCTTGTGTAATGGAGAAATATGCTCCGCTTAAGACTTCACTTCGAACTATGGTTCTTAACTTTACCATGACCTCCTTTCTTATCACTTAGTTCAACTAAAGGTGGGGAGATGACCATGTTAGTTGTCCTTATTGAAAGGTCCGTGCTTAGCCTAAGAATCCTAATTGTTTCCTCTAATGGGTTGTTATATATGTCTAGTTAGAACTTAGGTCGAGTTTGAGTTAGTTTGCTTCTTAGGGTGATCAAGTAATTTCATACAATTCAATCAAAAAAATACCATAAAGCAATCACTATATAAAGTCCCATACTCCATAATAGTAATATAATATTTAAGCATACTCGCTGCATACATACACAGAAGCTACTAACTTACAATCACAAACAAGATACATACTAAGGCCTCCAAGTGTTCTTAAATAATACTTTAAAGTGTGGTGAAGCATTGATCCTACTTACTTAGAACTTAATCGCTTGTTAACTACGCTTGCTGACTTGTCTTTGTTGATGATCCCTCAATCTTTATCCTAATCTAGCACTTTATTCTGCGTGGAAATTTTGAAATGTTGCTAATTTACACGTCTATATAAGTATTAAGTTAGTTAGTTGCTAGTTTATTGTCTTATGCCTTAAGTATTGAAAGTTTAATACCTTGCTATAAATATAGTTTACCTTTATTACCCTTGAAGTTACATCCTGAGTCAATGTGCCTTTAGCATATTCAACTAGAGAAGCCTTGGAGCCACCTTCTAAACGACATGGTTATTGATTTTCATAGTAGCTTCAACCTCAAAGTCAATCTCTAAGGTTGGTAAATACCCAAGATTTTTAGTAAACATCTTTTGAGTTAAATCACTCTTGAAATTCTTAAACTGAAAAAATTCTGAGTTATCCCATTAGCAATATTGGAGTTAAGGGTTTAACAAAATTAACCTCTAAATCATTATCTAAATCTGGTAAATACCCAAGATTTTTTATGAATTACCTATTGAAACAACATTTGAGTGCTTATACTCATATATTTTCACTTCAAGTACCTTTTAAGGCATCTTTTAAACTAATTGTGTAGTTTAGTCAATTTTTAGATCTTTTGGTAGAACATCCTTTGAGATATCCTTTGAGCCTAGTCAACTTCAAATTCCTTAAGAGTTTTCCCTCTAACTCTACCTTTGAGCTTCCCCTATTCTATTTTCCTTACAAGAACTTCTAAGTTAGGTCCTAATAGAATTTTCACTCAATAAGCCTCTGAGTTATCCTTTGACCCTTCTCACACTTTTCATAAACATTAGATTTATACATTCCTTTCCCAAAACTAACTACCAAAAACACACAAACAATATATTCAACACCAAAACACCCTACTCTTTCACTAAAGCTTCATTTAGCCCTTATAACAAACACCCATTCATAAGAATACATATTGTGAAACTCAACCATATAAATCACATGCTCACAAAGTTCACAACTCCTATTTGCAAACTTCAATCCAACAGCTCTAGTATACACACATTACTTTCTTAATCACCTAGTCTCAAAATCTAAGTGAGGTCCTTAGGAAAAATACACTAGTTTTTACCAAAAATACTATTTTGATCATAATTTAGGGCTCAAAAATTCATAAAAATTATAGAAAATAATTTTGTGAAAAATCTTTTAATAGAATTTCAATACAAGGGGAGAAACATTTATAGGAAAATTTTGAACTTGAAACTATGTCAATAGTGTTATTGATAGTCAATTTTCGCTCATCTAATATACTCGTTCATTCGGCTACTGATATGCCGAGTAATCGAATCTCTTGGCATACGACTAGATAGATGACATACAACATTTCTACCAAATAGCACAAATCCATTCCTTCTTTGAATTCAAGTCTATGGCGTGAATGGTTATCACAAGCACGGTTATATTTCATAACCGCCTGCTTTCCCTACATGTTAGGGAATATATCAAATCAAGAAGCTTTCATGTGTCTTAACAATTATTCCAACAACTGCCTTAGATACTACAACCTCCTATAAGTATTGGAAAGAAACTCTGTAGGGTCTCTCTCATACTTTTTACTTACTCATATTTTCCAAACAAAGTCACCCTACTAACTTAGGCATCGGAGTGACCACACCAGATTAGCCCCAATACCAAGTATTTCACTTTCTTTTATAGGATTTTTCCTTATCCCAAAATTCACTAACAACATTTAGTGCTGTCTATTTTTTTTCCTAAACATGCCCACATAGCTAAAATAAGAGTAGCTAAGAGTGCAGGTACTGGCACATCTTCCTAATACCTTGGAGGAGGGAGTTAGCATACTGATGAGTAGCGATTGGCTAGGCTCGAGCAACTTTGCCTCAACTTAGCCAAAGAAAACCAAGAATTAAACAAAAAACACAAGCACTTCCTTAACCTCTTCCATAGTAATATCTACTTAAACCCGATCCGAAACAAAGATCAAAGTCATCACGACGTTGAACATGGTGACGATTCAATTTATTCACTTGACTTATAGAAAAAGCAAGCCAAGAATATGATAAGACCTTCGACTCTTACTTTTCAAAAGAATGATAAAGGCAAACAACTGCACTAGGTGCACCATGCAGGACCTTCGCATATTAGCACCCTTACTGCCCCAAGTAAGCAGTTCCAAATTAAGAGGAGTCCTTTTATTCTAGAAATTTTGGAGGAAGTGATACCTTAGCACATCAAGTTGCCACAGTTTGAGATTTATGATGGAACAAAGGACCTTAAAGACCACCTAGAGTACTACCATACAGTAGCCAAGTTACCTGGTTTAAGTGATGTAGTAGCCTATCAAGCTTTTCCTTCAACATTGAGGAATGCAGCTAGCACATGGTTTAAACGTTTGAAATCAAATACCATTTCCTGTTTTGATGAGTTAGCAGAAGTGTTCCTTCAACACTTCCCTGCAAAGTAAAATCTTGTTAAGGATTCTTCAATCCTTAACACATTAAACAAAAGTCCGACAAGTCAATCAAGGACTCCTTAGCTAATTTTGTGGTCAAGATAGTTCAAATCTTAGAATTAGATATGAGTGTGGCCCTTAACACCATAATTGATGGAGTCAAGCCCTATGGAAACTTTTTCAAGTCTCTCGCAAAAAAATAAGCCATAAACTTTTGCTGAGTTTAAGGCTAAAGCTACGTCATACATCTGTTAAGAAGACAGCATAAAAGTACAGTAAGAGGTCGATTAGAGTAAAGGAGATGGAAAGAATTACAAGTGAAAAAGTGCAAAGGATAGACTTGGCACAAATAATTACTATAGTTTAGATGCTAAGAGGAAGAGATCGAGGATCCCGACATACTCATCCCATCCACTTGTCAATCGTCCAATTTCAGGCATTTTGATGGAGGTACGTAGGGAAAGAGGTGTCCTCCAGTGGCCGAAAAGAATTAAAGGGAATCCCTTAAGGAGAAACTCCAACAAATACTATGATTTCCACTATGACAAAGGTCACAATACAAATGAGTGCATTTAACTTAAGAATGCAATTAAAGATGCGATCCAATGTAGGCACTTACACAAGTTCTTAGCATATGATGCTGAAAGTATTGAGAGACTGTCTTAGAGGAGACATGAGAAACAAGAGAATGACATACGATCGACATTAGCCGTGAGAGATGCAAGAGACAGGAATTCCAGCAAAGTACCTAATGGAGTGATCAGTACCATTGGTAACGGACCTACTATAGGCCAGTCGAGTTCTTCGAACTCGATTAGTGCCAAGAATTATGTTTGCAATATTTAAGGAAAAAAGGTTAGGATCAACAATACAATATCTTTTGGAGAGGAAGATTTTGAGGGCATCTAGAGGTTGTACGATAACGTACTCGCCATCAATACGAGAGTCACCAACTTCGAAGTTAAGAACATTCTTGTTGATACAGGAAGTTCGACTAACATCATTTTTTAGCATGCCTTTGACCAAATGAGACCTAAGATCAAGGCGCAGTTAAGGTCTTATAAGTATGATCTCTATCCCTTCAATAATTAGCCTGTCTAAGTAGCTGGAGTAATCTCCCTGCTAATTCAGATTAGCGATGACGAGCATGTTGCAGAGGATAAGTTAGACTTCTTCGTCATCAAATGTTGGTCCCTATACAACATGATAATGGGAAGGTCGTATCAGCATTTATTTAACATTATCTCTTCAATTGTATATTCGAAAGCTAAGTTCTCCACTCCTACGGGAGTTAGTATGTGTAAAGGAGATTAGCAATAGGCATGATCCTTATATATGAGGGCCTTGAGATGAGAGGAAGTATTTCAAGTTAAAACTTGTCCAGAAGGCAAGTCAATTGGCATAAAGAATGACAAGAATGATATTAAGGAAATTCCTTTAAGAAATGACCTTGGTAAGGCAATAAGGATAGGGAAACCCTTATCAGCAGATATTTGGCAAAGTTTGATTGACTTCTTGCAAGCCAATGTTGACGTTTTCTCATGCTCACCTTTAGACATGCTAGGTATCCTGAGAGAAGTTATGGTATACAAGCTCCAGATTGATTTGAATATGAAGGTGGTACAACAGAAGAAGTGACATTTGTGCTAGAGAGACAAGCAGCAATAGAAGAAGAGGTCTAGAAATTATTAAAGGTAGGATTCACTCGGGAAGAGCCTTATTCGACTTGGCTAGCAAATTGTATGTTGGTTAAGAAGTTTAACGGTAAGTGGCAAATGTGCATAGACTTTATAGATCTCAACAAGGCCTGTCCCAAGGATTGTTTCCTCTTACCGAAAATCAATTAGATGGCAGACGTAACCATTGGACATGCATTACTTTCTTTCATGGATATTTTCTTCGGTTATAATCAAATCAAAATGGACAAGGAGGATGAAGACTACATGTCTTTCATCACCAACTTTGGAATGTATTGTTACATAGTTATTCCCTTTAAGCTCAGGAATGCTAGTGCAACATACTAGAGACTTGTTACCAAGATGTTTAAACCCCAAATTCACAAAAACGTCAAAGTATATGTCAACGACATGATTGTGAAGAAAGTGAAGGAAGGTTGGCATCTTGCCTACCTGGAGGAGACGTTTGCTACATTGAGGAGATACAACATGAAACTCAACCCATAGAAATGCGTCTTTAGCACAACATTAGGGAAATTTCTCAAATACATAGTTACTTGACGTGGTATTGAGGTCAACTTCAAGAAAGATTGAAGCCATAAGGAATATGAAATCACTTTGTATGATCAAAGAAGTGCAAGAACTCACTAAGAGAATTGTTGCCCTCAATAGATTTGTGTTGAGAAGTCCAGATAGGTGCGCAAAATTCTTTAAAATGTTAAAGAATCCAAAAGAATTCAACTGGGCCAACAATTGTGAAAGAGCTTTCAATGAACTTAAGGAATTCTTGCGTCATCCCTAATACTCTTGACACCCATTCTTGGAGAAAAGTTATATTTATATCTGTTAATCAGTTACCAAGCTCTTTCCTTTGTACTAGTCTAAATTGACGGCAAAGAGCATTGACCCGTTTACTACATGAGTCATGTTTTGTAAGGCCTGAGCTTCAGTACATAAAGATTGAAAAATTTGTATTAGCAGTGATTCTCTTGGTAAGAAAGTTGAAATTGTATTTTGAAGCTCACTAGATCATGATTCTTACCGATCAGCCATTGTGGCAAGCATTGTAGTGGCTTGATCCTTTAGGGAGGATGATGAAATATGCCTTAGAGCGTAGTGCCCATAGTGTACAATATAAACCTAAAATGGCACTAAAGGCCCAAGTGCTGGTAGATTTTGTAGTCGAATTCACTGGTGAGGAAGATTGTGTGGAGGTAGTCAAGAAACCTATCTAGTTCCTTTATGTTGATGGTTCTTCGACATGAGAAGGAAGTGGTGTAAGCCTAATTCTTCAAGGCTTGCATAATGTCGAAGTTCATTAAGCTCTGAAATTTGGATTCTTAGCCAGCAACAATGAAGCAGAGTATGAAGCTCTAATTGTTGGATTGAAACTGGCAAAAGAAATTGGTACTGAGAAACTCGAAGTGTTCTATGATTCCTAACTTGTAGTAAATCAGGTCACCGAAAGTTATGCGACAAGAGAAGAAGAGATGAGCAAGTACCTTTTGGTAGTATGAACGCTTACAGAAGAATTCTAATTTTTCTGCATTCACAAAATTCTAAGAAGCATGAATATTGTAGTTGATAAGTTGTTGAAGCTAGCAAGTATGGCATTCCTTAAGCTGAGCGAGAAACTTTTCATTGAGTTTCTTCTACAGAAAAGTTTATCCACTCTTTCGCAAACCTGCGAGTTGGCTCCTTGCCCAAGAGAAGAGTCATGGATGGATTCCCTAATGAACTATCTAAAAGATGGTACTCTCCTTGACGACCAAAAAGAAGCGCGAAGATTAGCTTAGCAGGCTATGAACTACATGATGATTGATGGTCAGTTGTATAAGCATGGCATATCTCAACCCTAACTTCGATGCCTTTCTCCAAGAGATGCCTAGAGGGTGTTATTCAAGTTGCATGGAGGCGTATGTAGTAACCACATAAAATAATAAACACTATATGTCCGAGGACTTTAACTTAGCTATTATTGGCCAACTAGAAGAAAAGATGCAAAGGAAGTTGTTAGGCATTGTCCTTAGTGCTAGAAGTACGAGTTGCTGAATCATGCACTTGCAACTGAGTTATATAGCTTAACTAGCCCTTGGCCCTTTGCCCAGTAGGGGCTAGGTATTCTCTGACCATTTTTGAAGTCTACTACTTAACAACAATTCGTCATTATCACTGTAGATTACATTACTAAATCGGCAGAGGTTGAGGCGGTTCTGAAGATCATCGAGTAGAAAATCAAAGCGTTTGTCTTCAGATCCATCATATCAAGGTTCAGAGTTCCTTACATGATAATTGCAGATAATGGCTTGCAGTTTGATAATAATAAGTTCTGGGCATTTTGTGAGAAGCATGGCATTCACCTCAACTATACATATGTAGTGCACTCTCAAACGAACGAACAAGTTAAAGCCGCAAATAAGATCATACTAAACGGCTTAAGATGGAAAGTAGATCAAGTCGAAGGAAATGGGCCGATGAACTACCGAATGTTTTATGGGGGTACCAAACCACTCATAGAACGACAACGGGAGAGACACCATTTAGGTTAGCATATGGTACGAAAGTCATGTTGTCGATTGAGCTGGACTTACCTAATCTGCAAACGCATAATTTTGATGTTATGCTTAATCAAGTTGGACTGATAGTGAATTTGGACACTATTGATGAAATTCGAGATATTACAGGAGCTAAGGTCACAGCATACTAGCATAGAGTTGTAAGGTATTATAATCAAAAAGTGAATCACAAGGTTTTCCAACTTGGAGATTTGGTTTGCCATGAGACGGAAGCTACTAGCGCATGAGTGAGTTAAGGAAAGCTCGACATGAATTAGGAGGATCCTATTAGGATCTGAGAAGTCATTGGCGAAGGAGCCTATCGACTAGAAAGGTTAGATAGATCTATTATCCCTTGAGCTTGGAATGTCGAGAATTTGAAATTATATTTCAATTAATCTATCAGATGATTTTTATCACCATTTATTTGGCAATAGCTAACTTGTTTGTAAGACTACAGTACTTATTTATAAGAATTATATTTGGTCTTATTATGTTTGTTTTTATTATGATTGCCGAATTAACATGTTTTAGGCTGTACGGCAAATGAACTAATCTAGGTTCTAGCTTAACGTAGTTAACAAACTATACAAGTTAACCTTATAGCCAAGTAATGCGGCTAGTTTACGCCTCAAACAACTAACAGATTGTTTATAAAGACATACAGATTGAACATGTGAAATAAAACATATCGAGAGATAGTTGGACCTGTGAAATAAAACATGCCAAGAAACAAATAACATGTGAAATAAAACATGCTAAGAAATAACTAACGTGTGAAATTAAATACGTTGGGAAATAACTAGCGTATCAAATAAAACATGCTGACAAATAAGAGCATAAAATGACACATGTATACCATACATGCCGTGAAAGTGTAATACGTAAAAAAAATGTATTAGAGACCCATATGAAAAGTATTTTCGTTCAACAAAGGTTACAAGTACTCGTTACTTTATTAATGATATTTCTATTGATAATTACATGAGAACGCAATGTGCTAATATAATAGAAATCTTATGGCCTACTCTAGGATACAATAGAAGTGAATTTTAGATCAGTGGTTAGGGCTTCTTCGACAATTAGGGTCTCAGAGCAAGCAATTTGCTCGACATAAGCTTCATTGTTACCTTGATTCATAGTTTCAACACTTATCTCGTTGCCTTCATCTTCGTAGATACTGTTAACTTTGTCGTCGACGTCAGCAAAGTCAAGGCAGGAGAGATTGTAATCAGGGTAAAGCTTCAAGATCTCCTCTCTTGCCGCTTGGAACCCTTCCAAAAATTTCTTCCTCTAAAGTCTCTATTATTGTTGACTAAGAATGACTATATCAAGAGCCTCTTCAACTGATAGTCCTCTCCTTACAGTCTCCTCCAATTCGACTACACGGCTCTCTAAGTTCGAGTTGTTGTTCTTCAACTCTTTAATCTACATTCTGAGCTTATCTTTCTCCTTGCTCATCGTGCAAAGAGTTTAGCTGAGGCCCCAGCACTCTTCTTTCTTCTTTTGCAGCTCCTCTTTTAGGCCTTCAGAATCTTTGTACTACTCTTCCATTTTAGCCTTTAAATTCAAGACTTCATTAGCGGCGAGGTCATGTGCTAACTTCTCAACAATAAGGTCTTCTTGGAGCTTTCTTACCTCCATCTCAACCCTTATACTTACATTCTTGGCAGTAGCAGTTTAGGCTTTTGATGCATTGTATGCATCCTCAACTCTCTGCAGCAAACTTATTTAACATAATAAAAAATGATTCAGCATAACACATGGACACAACCAAGGATATTACCTTCTTCACTCCTTGTTGGCTTCGTCTAAAGTTATCAGAATGTGGCTACTCATCTGGAAAAGGAAATGTATTGGTAACCTCGAATGAACTTGACAATTAAAGTATTAGTTATTGACACTCACATCATATAGCTTGGCCGCGATATGGGCCTTATTGCAACCGCAGGCCTTATTGATTGGTGATTTCTCTATCTTTTGGAAGAATAATCCCTTCTATTAAAGTTAAAGATTTCGTCTTGTCTCTCAGGGCCGAGTTAATATCCAAAATTTAGTGGCTCCAACAAGGGACGAAGTATTTGCCAACCTCATTATTGGGGACGAATTTAGCATTATTGATGCCAAAAGCTTTTGACTGCATTGCGTTCTTCACCCTTTCATCCAAGCCCCTAGATTTCTTGGTAAGTGGTTGGCTGGTGAGTTCCTTCTTCAATCTTTCATTAGCATTCGGTACTGCCACAATCGTTAGTGATGACCCCTTTGCTGCAGTCGCATTTTCATCCTCTTCGCTGAGATGTGTCTTTCAACATTCATCATCCTTTAGCTCGATAAAAGTTTGAATAATCTCAACTGGAGGCTCCTCAAAATGAATAACCTCAATCGACAGTGTCTTCTTACTCCCCTTTCGCCTCTTAATAGGGTAGGAAGTCTTTTATACTGTTGCCTGTTTCGTTATAGCCTCCCTTATTGCCTTCTTTACAATAGTAAGCCAAGTGATAATTGCTAAGGTAGTTGCCCTCTTATCAACCTTGGATTTCTTGGTCTTGGCCTTAGCTAGTAGCTTGGTAAGATTCACCTCACTAACACCCACATCTACGATATGGGTAAACAAATTAATATAAATACGAGAAAAGATGAGCTTACATTTTTTGTGCCAAGTAAGGCTCAAAGGCTACAATTTCTCTCCCCAAGTCTCGAGAATGGCTTTTCTCTTATGGCTATTCTCGGCACAGCAGTAACTCATTAGCATACCTTCTTTTTCAGAAAAGATTGGGTCTCCATTTTCATAACACCGTTGGCATCCTAGAAGAACATTTTGTTCCTCCTCCTTTCTTGAATTTTCCTCACTGTTATTGCATCATCCAGCATCAGATCTATATCTTTTGTATGGATCGGCTCAATCCATTGGGTCCAGAAGTTTAAGTCCTCATCAAACACTATTGACACGAATTTGTCATGCTACTGATAGATCTTGGATTCTAACCTATCCATGAACTTACGCCTATGCCTCGTAGTAGCAAAGTGCCACCCATCGAGCTGCCTCCTAATTATGAAAAAATATTGAAAGAGTTAAGGTATAGCCTTAACCTCGACTTCTTCGTAAACTACCTTGAAAGTTGCCAGGAGCTAGTATGTATTTGGTGAGAACATACTTGGCATAACTCTGAAATAGTTGAAGAATCCCTTCATGAACACTGAGAAAGGGAAGTGCATCCCAAAATTTAAATACTTCAAATATATATGGAATTCACATTCACTTGGGAAATAAACCCTATCCTCCTCTCTCGGCCTCCTCAAATTCCATGTCCTAAGAAGATCTTGCCAGTACTTGTATTTTGTGACGAGAACTCTTTCGGCAAAACTGGCTTCTATTAGGAGAGTTGTGGAAGTATGCTATGGTATTGTATAGATATCTTAGCGAAGACCTCCCTTCCTTATCATCGGGATAATTATCCATATGAAGCTTGTTAATCTGAGTAAGTTTATCCTACCTTGCCTCTATACTATCGGTCGAACCACCTAAAGAATGTACCGCCTTGCTCCTTATTTACCAGGGAAAAGTGGCCTCAGTTTTCATTACCTTGGAATCAAAGAGGATAAGTCGATGAGCAACTTTGCGAACCATACTTGAATGGTTATGTGAAATGATATAACATAAGTCAAAGAATGTGAGGTTGAAGATGAGAAAGTGAATGAAAGTTTAAGATGCAACCAGAGAAATGAATTCCGATTGTGAACAGTACTTTATATATGGACAATTCGTCCTCGTAATTGCAAATTTGCTTTTGAAAATAATGATGTACTGATCTGGTAATGGCGTAGATTGCTGACACATGTTTCATGATAGAAATCCGACAACTGACAACTTTTTGACAGTTATTAAGCCTGCAACAAAATAATGACCTAAGTGATAGATGTCATGCCTCCAACTTCTTAGTTTCTCGAATAGGTGGGAGTTTAGAAATTGTGACATTTCGATTGGGATGTGACCCATCCTACTTCCCATCTTGCTCGGCATTAATCTAAAGAATCACTTCCCCGCCCGGCCTTTTGTACAATATATATATGTAACTCCCTTTATCGATTACTCGAATAAGGGAGTTGGGGGGTAAATGTTAATAGTTAATATTTGCTCTTCTAATATACTCGTTCATTTGATTGCCAATATGCCGAGTAATCGAATCTCTTAACATACCACTGGATAGATGACATACGACATTTCTACCGAATAGCGCAAATCCATTTCTTCTTTGAATTCAAGTCTATGGTGCGAATGGTTATCACAAGCACTGTTATATTTCATAACCACTTACTCTCCCTACATGTTAGGGAATATATCAAATCAAGAAGCTTCTACGTGTCTTAATAATTATTCCAACAACTACCTTAGACACTACAACCTCCTATAAGTATTGGAAAGAAACTTTATAAGGTCTCTCTGATACTTTTTACTTACTAACTTAAGCATCGGAGTGGCCACATTAGATTGACTCTAGTACCAAGTATTTTACTTTCTTTTACAAGATTTTCCTTTATCTCAAAATTCACTACCAACAAGTGTAATTTAATTTGATATCGAAAATTGCTTGGTTTTTTCGATTTCTTAAGGATGTACGTCATAAATACCAAATTTGTAAGAAAAAATATATATATTTTCTAGATTTTATACAAGAAAATATAAGGGAATAAATTATTTTTTAATTTTCTAGATATTTTTAATATTTTTCCTAATTAATAAAAAATCGGACCAAATTAGACTCTCCCCAGAAAATGAAGCTCCAGCTACCCCTTTGTCAACTTAGCTAAGCAATGGTTGTTGCTTCTTATGGTGGCAGCTTTTGGTTTCTAGCAACTCCCTAGGTTCATGAACACTCCTAAGCTCAACTTATGTACCAATTTTGCAAATTGATTCTAAATTAATTTCTTCTTCCTTCCAAATCCAATCTTATTTTTCCTATATCTAACTTTACATGTTTGATTTTTAGAGTGTTTTCTAGATTTTTCAGTGTTTTTGGATATGGAAATGAATAAATTTCTCTCTCTTCAAACTTATTACCTTAAATACTAAGCTCAATTGCATGATAACTTCTTGTTTTTCTTAAACAACTGTCCATGATGAGACAACATTTCTATCCCTCTTCATCCTAATTGTTCCCATTTGTTTTCATAATTTTTTGGTGATTTTTTATTGATTTTACTACTTATTTTAGCTTAAAACATAAATAATATGGCATTTTAGTTAATTGTGGGTATATACATATATTTAAAGATTACATATGACACATACACATATATTTTACATGTTATTTTATGTTCCATAATAATTTTATTATACATGTAATTTATTTCTAAAAGTTTATGAATTACCCAGGCCTATTCTATGACATTTCAATAAATATTAGATAATATATTAAAATTACACTATTTAAGCTATTTTATTATTATTTTTTATTTTCAAAATCTAAGTCCATGAGGTATCTTCAACTAATGTTTCGAATTTACTCATAAATTTTTAAATTATTCAGGTTAATTTCAATAACGCGATAAATTATTCACTCGAATAATTACATGAAATTACGGGGCTCACAACTCATATATGGTTGTTTCTTGAATTCTCTAAAATAAAGTTTTATATGTAGTTGAGCATAAAGTATAGAGTATATTATGAGTTATAAAGTAAGATCTATTAGAAATAGGCATGTTGAAGATCACATTGCATGTAATTTCTATGCTACACATCTATACTTAATCTATATCATTGATTATATTGATATTGTGATCATTGATAGCTCTTGTTATGGCAAATGATGGAAAGGTCTCTTTGATTCTATATTGATATGATTGATGAACCAGATTATTTGAAGATGAGATGAGTATAAAAAGTAAAAGTTTGAGCTTATAAGGATTTTACAATATATAATTGTCAAGTGATATATGTGATTCAAGTAGGAGATCATTGTAATTTTATAGGTTATTATATCAATTTATTGTATATTGTTGATTGTCTAATTAAGTTAAGAACTTAAGTCAATAAATAAAAGTGATCATTTAGTTGATAAATAAATAACTATATATATATATGGCTTATAAACTCATTTTTATGAATTTTTTGTATGGGTCTAATGTATAGAAATTCAATTATTTTATTTTATCTATTGTGATGGGTCATAGTGAAATAAAATAATAAAGCCTATATACATAGGGTTGAGGTCCCAATCTAGTAGGGTGTCTTTAGGGTTTCCTCTTTACCTTTTCCTACATTTTATCAGTGAGAAAATTAATAATAGGCACTACCATAGACTGGAAGGCCATTACCTTGAAGAAAAGTTATTTTTATGCATTCAGGTATGGTTCCATATGTGTCTAGATTATATATTACTTGTATGCTAATTTTATACATGAGATCCTATCATATTCAATATATGAAAATCAAAAGAGTTTATTTCTAACAAGTATCTAAAGAGTTTGTTTCCAACAATACATACAAACATATTTTAGTTAAATCAATTAAAAATAAAAAGTAAAAAAACATAAAAAATAAAAAAGACCAAAAATTAATTTAAAGAAAAAGCCACCTAAGGTTAGGGGATGGCTAATGGTCACCTAAGAAGAGTTGCTTAGTCCTTCTCACGTAGTTATTGGCCACTGCTTAAACTTGGGTGGTTGGAGTAACCATCGAAATGGCGATGGGTCGTAACCCACTTAAAATGTCATGTGACCTACTAAACTGTTGTGGGTGGCTGCCCATAGCTAAGAAGAGGGTTGTATGACCCCCTCTTAGTTGTAAGCGGTTACTCATGGTAGATTTTTTTTTTTTTTTGTTTTTTTTTTTTAATGAAGAGAAAAAAAAATTAAGGAAATCTAATTGAATCACATGACCTAATCGGATTTCTTAGCTCATTTCTTTTTCCTTTTTTTTTTCTACTTTAATTATGGGTATTTGCCCACAGTTGAAGAGGGTAAGGATGAGAGAAGGGGGTATGCATAAGCCTTTCCTAGTCTTAGGCAGCTACTAACAACGCTTTGGTAGGTTATATAATCAACTATTTTAAGTAGGTCACTAGCCATTGCTATTTTAGTGGTCATACAACCCCTCTTCAATAATCATTAGTCATCCTCTGAACTTAGGTCCCCCTTTTTTTAAAAAAAATTTTTGCTCTTTTTTATTCTTTTATGTTTTCCCTTTTTCTAATTAATTAAACTAATATATGTGTATATATCTATATATATGTATTTATGTAATTATAGAATATAATTTTTATTTTCTTTTTCCAATTATTATTATTTTTTAGATTTTTTTTATTTTCTTTTAATGATTTGTTATGCTTTTCTTTAATTTTTCATTTTTTTTTTCAATTATATGACCTAATCAACTACCAAATTAATGCCACACCAACACTACATAGTAAATAATTGTTACATCAAATGCCATTAATGGTATTATAATGACAAGTTAATGGAATCTACTGTTAGAACTACTTAATGAAATATCAATTCCTTATTTAAATATTTTGAAATATTGATAGCCTATTCGAACTTCCTCAAAGTGTTGATAATCTCTAGTGTAATTTTTCTAGGTAAATAAGTATAAACATTAGGAAGGATGAATGCCCATGATTAAGTTTATAACATAATAATAATGCTTTGCCATTTGCTAAGATCGTTATAATTTAATGGTATAAATTTTGATATCCTAACGTAATGAACCAAATTTGATTCTTTCTTTGCTAAATTTGTAATAAGTAATAGTCAGAGAAAAAAATAACAATAACAATACTTTAATCTACTAACCCATTGGAACATAACCTAATATTGTCTTAATCAAGATAAGAAATTAAACTTGATTGGGTTCGCACTCAATAAGTACCAACATTGGGAAGGATGAACCATCATGATTAAGTTTATAACCTAAAATCGATACTTTATCAATTCCTAAAGTCAATATAGCTTAGTGGTATAAATTCTAGTTTTCAAACGTAACAAATCAGGTTTGATTTCCCCTTTCTTAAAATTGAAATAAGTAATAATCAAAATAAAAAAATAATAATGACACTTTAATCGGCCAACCTATTGGAACTATAAAACCCAAGTTAAAGATAAAAATAACAAATAAATTAATTTAAGGGAATTAAAGGAAAAAAGTAATTTTTATATTTAGACTTTGGTATAGCATATAAATTGATATTAAGTACTAATGGCAAAAGTATCATAGAAAAATATTCGGACATTAGTGTAACATGTAATTAAGTACCAAGTGCTAAGGGTAAAATTGTCATGGGAAAAGATCTAAACATTGGTATGACTTAGTTCGGGAAAAAGTTGTACTCCTAACTAATTCAATCAACCGTAACTTACAGTTGCTATAACTCTCTCTCACACAAAAACTTACGATACTTTCTAAGGAACTTGTAGAACTCGTCTCAAACCCAAATCTTTAATCAAGATTTGTGTTCTTGAAAGAGAAATTTAATAAGAATCGATCTTTCATCTGCATTCAAGTAAGTCTTCTCTCTATCCTCATTCTAACTTTTCCAATTTATACTTTTAAGGTTCCTTTAAGTTTTGGGAATAAAGGTATTGATATTGTTAGTGTGGTGGTGGTGATATGGTTATGATGTAATTACATCTTGATGGTGTCACGAAGTGGTGTTAGGATGTGTAGTATGTGTATATTGTATCGTATGTGCGAGTGTGTATGTTAGGTGAAGTGTACGTTATGTGTATATGTGTAGGCATCGTAAAGTATGTGATTGGTTAAGTAATAGTTGTGGTCGTGTGGCAACGTATTGTATATGTGTGTGCATGAAATCAAAGTGGCAATATGCAATATGTGTGTACATGTAAGACAACATGTTAGGAGTTGTGTAAGTGTAAGTGTTGTGTGTGTATATATTAAGGGTAATATTGAAAGGATATATGGAATACGGTTTAGAAACTTAGAGTATGGAGTTGAGGGTAAAGCTAAGGAGAAAGAAGTATCGAGTTGTGAAATTATTAAATTCTAAGCTAGCTTTTATATCTTAAACAGGTACTAAAGGACACATGGTGTTGAATTAATTTGATATAGGAACTCCAAGTACGGGATACGTGTTTGTTGAATATGTGTGTTAAGGTAGCGAATATAAACTGGACTAAATTGAACTTAGACTTAATTTGTGTAGTCGGTTGTGCTTGGCTTTGACCACCTATTGGTCGGGTCCAGTGGTGTTGGTGAGGCATTTGTTGATCTTTACATGACGTTGTCCCCTCTAGAGTCCTGTATTAAAATGACCTAGAAAGATTTAAGTTAGTTTGTGGCACTTGGGTATTAGGGAGGACCTAACACCAATACTTATGTATTATCTATATATAATGCTTGTTAGAGGTCATAAATAACCCTAAGTTTGAGGACGCTAAGACTGTGATGATTGTGGGCCTAAATGAGACATTAAATATATTGCTTGTTGCATTTAATAGCGATATTTGTATATGTGTGTATTTGAACGATAATTTTGTTATGTGCACATATGTATAGTATCCTATACTGGGCTTTGGCTCACCCTATAAGGAAACTAATTTTTTAATTGCAGGGATAGGTTACTAGGTAGATAATGGGGTTTATGCGGAGGATTATGGATTTTACTATCTATACTATGATGAGTAAGGAGATTATTATTATTATGAAGATGGAGCTGAGACATTGTAGTTTAGATGTAGGGAAGATGAGAGGATTTGTATTTATTTTCATTATAATTGTTTGTTTAGGAGACTTGTGTGGTTTTAGAGTTGCTTGTGACTCCTATTACTAAATTTAATAGTTTAAATATAGTTGGACCTACAAAACTCCAGTTAATAATCGAGAATACTTTCATGTTTTATGGAGTTAAGTGAATGACATTTCATTCTTATTTAAATTCAATGGTTGTTAAATGGTGAATTGGCAGATTTCATGTTATTATCTTGTTGATCTTAGACAAGTTATGGGTTTCTAGATGGTTGATGTGTCAGTAGAAGTTAGGGACACGTGGCGGGGTTGTGATGTCCTAGGTTTCGAGGCATTACAACTTTTACTGATATCAGAGCCTAGGTTGAGGATCTCTAACGAAATAGGAATGATAACTTGTAGGTGGATAGAATTTGAGTGATCATAACTCATCAGCCCCTTCATCACGGGTGTAATTAATGAGGAATGAGTGATTAGTGCCTATCACCCCCTTCATCACGGGTGTAATTAATGAGGAATGAGTAATTAGTACCTATCACCCCCTTCATCACTAGTGTGATAAGAGATAATTGAGCGAACAATAACTGTTACTCCCTCTATTATGACCATGATCAAGGGAGTGATTATTGTTGGAGTGAAATTTTCACTTTTCTTAATGGCTGTGATTAATTATCTAAGAGTGATCCCCCCCTCCATCACGGCCATGACTAGTGGAAGATGTAGTAGACAAAAAAAAAAAAAAAAAAAGAGAGAGAAAGAAAGAAGAAGAAGAAGAAGAAGAAGAAGAAGAAGAAGAGGTGGCTCGGGTAGCTAAAGGATTAATCTTGAATCTGGGAATGAATTGTTAAGTACCTAAGTATCGATTTTAAGTTGCCTTATGTCCTCTTAGTGCTTTTTGTTGACTTGTTATTTATTGTTTCTTTTGTTTACCTACCTCCTAACTTTCTTTTGAGTTGATTGTCTGTGTTTCCATCCTTAAAATGCTGCTTAGGAGAGCAAGTTTAAGTTCTTATCGACCTTAGGACTACTCAACTAAAGGGTAAGATGCTTAAGGTGGTCAGAATGTATAGAAGGCTAAGGTACTCAGGAAGGTTATGGATTACCTAGCGTACGGAGGTAGGAGGATCAGTAGGGGTACAGGCCTATGGAGGTCAATACAACATAGTTACTAAATGCCATAAACAATCTGGTAGGTGCCATGGTCCAGTAACAAGAGCAGATTAGATAAGATATACAGATGATCCAGGCTAATGTTGATACTTAGTGTTAAGAGAGGCAAGCAATCCGGCAGCCTAGGATGGACCGTTTCTTGAAAGTGGCTAAGGAGTTTGACCTTAAGCCTGATGATGCTATTGCTGCTAAGGAGTGGATCAGGTAGATAGAGAAAGCTTTTGCTATGGTTGAGGTTCCATATGATAAGAAAGTAGACTACGCATCTTTCATGTTGAGGGGAGATGCATTGAAATGGTGGGATGGCGCTCCGTACATAGAGCCTAAGTTGGGGGCTTGGACTTGGGAGAGGTTCAGGGATAGATTTTTCAAGCACTTCATTCACTCTAGTATGAGAGAACAAATGTAGTTGGCATACCAGACTCTCTAGTAGGAGAGTAAGACTATAGTAGCCTATGAGGCCAAATTGGATCGGTTAGCTCATTTTATACCCGAAGCTTCTAGAAGGGATGATCAGTTAAGGATTAATAGGTTTGTTTGCAAGTTAGAGCCTGAGCTATAGGAGAAGGTTATAGTCTTTCAACTTATGACTTATGTAGCAACAGTTGATAAGGCGAAGTATTTAGAGTAGCTTATGAAGAGGAAGTAAGAGTAGTTAGCTCGTAAGGTACGGGTAGCCTTAGGGAAAAGGCCTATGCCAGGTTATGTGATGTAAGGGTTGGATAGAGCAAAGAGGCCAGTTCCAAGAGTGGTTATCAAAGAAGGTAGAGATAGGCTAGTGGTAGTGCAGCCTAAACTTGTAGCACTACTAACATTAGTTTAGACAAGAGCGACTACACTAATTGTGAAGTGCACATGATATTTTGGGTCTCATGAAGTGTTAGCTTGTAAGTAGGTAGTAGGAGCGTGTTTTCTTTATGGTAAGACCAAGCATGTGAGTAGGGATTGCGGAGAGTCTATCATCCTACACTAAGGTTTTTATTATAGTTGCAGCCAAAGAAGACATCGTATGGCAGATTGTAGGGATATAGGGAGCTAAGCAACCTAAGGAACACTAGTTATGAGGCCTTAGGTAGCTCCCAAAGTAACTTGTCCTCAACAAGCTAGCCTATGGCAAAAAGCTCTAGCCTATGTCTTTGCACTTCAACACCAAGACACCACCTATGACATAGATACCATGGTAGGTATACTTGTTGTCCTATCCTATAGTGTTTATGTACTTCTTGATATTGGTGTTTCCCACTCGTATATGGCCGAGTTTTTTGTACATGTGTGTAGTTTGCATGATTTTGTCTTGGATAATTATTTGGCTATGAATACCCTGTTAGGGAGTGAAACAATTTTAAATCGAATTTGTAAAGATGTGGAGATAATGGTTGAGGGAAGGGTTTTAGTAGCAGACTTATTGGTGTTGAAGATATCAGATTTTGAAGTCATATTGGGGATGGATTGGCTATCAAAGCACCATCCTACACTCGATTGTTATAATCGAGTAGTGTTCTTTCAACCCCCGAGAGAAGTACCTTTCAGTTATAGAGTAGAAACTCAAAGGCCGACTCGATGTATCGGCGTATTTTATACGAGTTATAGTAAAGGCCTACTATAGCAACCATAGATATAGAAGTGAACAAGATAGAGTTAGAGTTACATTTGATATTGGTAGTACAAGATTTTTTAGATGTGTTCCCTGAAGACTTACTAGGTATTCTACCTAATAGGGAGGTTGAATTCAAAATCGATCTAGTTCTAGGGACAAAACTTATTTTGAAACCAGCTTACTGGATGATGCTTACCAAGTTAGTGGAGTTGAAGTAGTAGTTGCAAGAGCTACAAGATAAAGGCTTCATTAGGCTTAGCTCGTTAACGTGGAGGGCTCTGATACTATTTATAAAGAAGAAGGATAGAAGTTTGTAGATGTGCATTGACTATCGAGAGTTGAATAAGGTCACAATAAAAAACAAGTATCCCCTTTTGAGGATTGATGACCTTTTTGATCAATTGCAAGGTGCATAGGTTCTTTCTAAAATAGACTTATGCTCAAGATATTATCAACTAAAGGTCAGAGTCGAGGATGTAGAGAAGACAGCTTTTAAAACTAGACATAGGTTGTATGAATTTTTGGTAATGCCTTTCGGTTTGACAAATGCTCCAGTGGCATTCATGGACCTCATGAACCGAGTATTTAGGGAGTACCTTGATAAGTTTGTCTTTTTTATTGACGACATCCTCATTTACTCTGAGAATAGAGAACATGAGGAGCACCTGAGGATTGTATTAGGGAAGTTGAGAGAAGAAAGGCTTTACGTTAAGCTTAGCAAGTGCGACTTGTAGTTGGAGCAGGTAGCTTTCCTAAGTCACATAGTAAATCAAGATGATATAGCTGTGGACCTAAAGAAAATAAAGGCAATTGTTGAGTGGCCTAGACCTACTACTATGTCAGAGGTCGAAACTTTTTTGGGGTTGGTTAGATATCATTGGAAGTTTGTGGAGGGCTTTTCTAAGATTGCAACACCTTTGACCCGATTGACTCAAAAAGGGGTAAAGTTTGTATGGGATGACAATTGTGAAGTAAGCTTCTAATAGTTGAAGGACAAATTAGTAACAGCCCTAATACTAACATTACCCCATAGTAGGGAAGAGTTTGTTATTTATAGTGATGCCTCCACATAAGGGTGAGGGTGTGTTCTTATGCAGAATGGTAAAGTGATAGCATATGCGTCTCACCAACTTAAGCCATATGATAAAAATTACCTAATTCATGACCTATAATTAGTAACTATGGTACATGCATTGCAACTTTAGAGACATTACCTAGTGGGAGAGAGGTACAAGGTGTATACAGATCACAAGACTCTCAAGTATTTCTTTACTCAAAAAGACTTAAATATGAAGTAGAGGCATTGGTTAGAGCTAATTAAGGGCTATGATCTAAATATTCAGTACCACCTAGGTAAAGCCAATGTGGTAGCTGATGCCCTGAGTAGGAAAAGACAAGGAAATCTAGCTAGCTTAGTCACTACTTAGAGGCCATTACTCGAGCAAATGTGCCGACTTGAGTTAGAGGTGTTGATTGGAGAGGTTGGAGCTAGATTGGCAAGTTTGAGAATACAACCTACCTTGATAGATCAAATTAAAGCTGCACAGTTAGAAGATCAAGGGATCCAAGAGATCAAAGACAAGATAGGAATGGGGAAAGCTCTAGACTTTACAGTAGATGCTAAGGGAGTTGTAAAGTTTAAAGGTAGACTATGTGTACCAGCGTAACCAGGGTTGAGAAGTGAGATTCTGAAAGAAGCACACTACTCCGCTTATTCTGTTCATCTAGGGGGTATGAAAATGTATAAAGACTTGAAAGATCACTACTGGTGGAATAATATGAAGAGGGAAATAATAGAGCATGTGTCCAGATGTCAGACTTGCCAGCTAATTAGAATCGAGCATTTAAGACAAGTCGATGAGTTACAACCTTTACCAGTACCAGAATGGAAGCAGGAGCATATGACCATGGACTTCGTTACTGCCTTACCAAAAACTTTGGTGAAACATAATGTTGTATGGGTGATAGTAGATAGGTTGACCAAGTCTGCACATTTCAGCCCCATAATCATCGATTATCAATTGGGAAGGCTTACCAAGTTGTACATTCAAGAGGTAGTGAGATTACATGGGGTATCGGTGTCTATTATATCTGATAAGGAGACTTAGTTTGTCAGCCACTTATGGAGAAGCTTACAGAAGGCTTTGGGTACCAAACTACGGTTTAGTACTGGTTTCCATCTACAGAAAGATGGTCAGTCAGAGTTTACCATTCAAATTTTAGAAGACTTGTAAAGAGCGTGTGTGCTTGACTTCGGTGGACATTAGGATGAACATTTAGCTTTAGTGGAGTTCGCTTATAATAATAGCTATTAAGCCACCATTTGAAGCACTTTATGGTCGAAAGTGCATATCGCCTATTCATTGGGATGAAGTAGGTGAGAGATAGTTAGCGGGACTAGACTTACTGCAAGAAGCAACGGATAAGATTAGGCTGATTCATTAGAGGATGCAAACTACCCAAAATAGGTAAAGAGTTACTCTAATAGGTGACATCGCCCTCTAGAGTTTTAGTGGGCGAAGAGGTATTGTTGACAGTTTCCTTAGTCAAGGGTGTGGTCAGATTTGGCTTGAAGGGTAAGTTTAAACCAAGCTATATAGGCCCTTACAAAATCATAGAAAAGATTGGCAAGGTAGCCTATAAGTTGAAGCTTCCACCATGGTTAGAGGGTTTGCACAACATTTTCTATATGTCCATGTGTAGGTAGTAGATTTAGAGTTGCTAAAGTCACAGTCGAACATGTTAATGGTGGAACGACCAGTAAGGATAGTAGATATTAAAGTACAACAACTAAGAAGAAGGACTGTTCCTTACGTTAAAGTTCGGTGGCCTAACCAGTTGGAAAGAGAAGCAATCTAAGAGCTTAAGCAATCTAAGAGCTTAAGGAGGAGATCAAGAGCAAGTATCTAGAACAATTTGAGGACTCAGGTATATAAACTTTTGAGGATGGAAGTTTTGTTGGGGGGGGGGGGGGAATTGTAAAACCTAAGTTAAAAATAAAAATAATAAATCAATTAATTTAAGGGAATTAAATGAAATAAATAATTTTTATATCTAAACTTTGTTATGGCATGTAAATCGATATTAGGTACCAAGGGTAAAAGTGTCATAGGAAAAGATTTAGACATTGGTATAGCATGTAACTAAGTATCAAGTGCTAAGGGTAAAATTGTCATGGGAAAAGATCTAGACATCGGTATGATATGTGATTACATATTAATGTTAGGGGTATTTTGGCTCGGGAAAAAGTTATACTCTCTGCTAATTCAATCAATTGTAATTTACAGTTGCCATAACTCCTTCTCATACAAAAACTTACTATACTTTCTAAGGAACTTGCAGAACTCATCTCAACCCCAAATCCCTAATCAAGATTTGTGTTCTTGAAAGAAGAATTCAATAAGAATCAATCTTTCTTTCGTATTCAAGTAAGTCTTCTTTTTACTCGCATTCTAACTTTTCCAATTTATTCTTTTAGGGTTCCTTTAAGTTTTGGGAATAGAGGCGTTGATATTGTTAGTGCGGTGATTGTGTGTGAGTGTGTATGTTAGGTATAGTATACGCTGTGTGTATATGTGTAGGAATCGTGAAGTAAGTGATTGGCTAAGTAATAGTTGTGGTCATGTGATGGCATGTGGTGTATGTATGTGCATGAAATCGAAGTGGCAATGTGCAGTGTGTGTGTGCGTGTGAGATGACATGATAGGAGTTGTATAAGTGTTGATGTCATGTGTGTATATGTTAAGGGTAATATTGAAAGGATATATGAAATACGGTTTGAAAGCATAGAGTATGGAGTTAAGAGTGGAGTTAAGGAGAAAGAAGTATTGAGTTGTGAAATTATTAAATTTTAAGCTAGCTTTTATATCTTGAATAGATGTTAGAGGATACGTAATGTTGGATCAATTTGACATAAGAACTCCAGGTACGAGATATGTGTTTGTTGAATGTGTGTGTTAGGGTAATGAATATAAACCAAACTAAATTGAACTTAGACTTAATTTGTATGGTTGGTTGTGCTTGGCTTCGACTACCCACTGGTCGGATCCAATGGTATTGGTAAGGCACCTGGTGATCTTTACACGACACTGTCCCCTGTGGAGTCTCGTATTGAAATGACCTAGGTAGATCTAAGTTGGTTTATGACCTCGAGTGTTGAAGAGTACTCAATACCAATGCTTATGTAATATCTATATATAATGCTTGTTGGGGTTATAAGTAACCCTAAGTCTTAGGACGTTGAGACTGTGATGATCGTTGGCTTAAATGAAATATTAAATCTATTGCTCATCGCATTTAATAGTGGTATTTGTGTGTGTGTGTGTGTGTGAGTGTGTGTGTGTATGTGTGACTAATACTTATATTATATGTGCATGTATATAATATCCTATACTAAACTTTGGCTTACCTTATAGGGATTATAATTTTTCAGTTGCAGGGATATATTACAAGGTAAATGATGGGGTTTATGTGGAGGATTATGGATTTAACTATTTATACTATGACGAGCAAAGAGATTATTATTATTATGAAAATGGAATTGGGACATCGTAGTTTAGTTATAAGAAAGACGAGAGGATTTGTGTTTATTTTTATTATAATTGTTTGTTTAGAAGACTTATGTGGTTTTGAAGTCGCCTGTAACTACTGTTAGTAGATTTAGTAGTTTAATTGTTGTTGGAGTTACGCAACTCCTATTAATGATCTAGAATCATTTCGTGTCTTATGAAGTTGAGTGAACGACATTTTATTCTTATTTAAATTAGATGGTTGTTAAATGGTAAATTGACAGATTTGATATTATTATTTTGTGAATCTTATATAAGCTGTAGGTTTTTAAATGTTTAATATATTAGTAGAAATTAGGGATACATGTGTCGTACTGGATTTCAAAGCGTTATAGAAACATAACCCATATTGTATTAATCAAGATAAAAAATTAAACCTGTTTGGTTCACACTCATACAGCTAATCTTGAACCCTTTAATCACCGTATCCTAATCATGGACATATTTATGTACTTGGAACAATGGAACTTAATCAATGTAAGAACACCAACACAACAAACAATAAGCACTAGGCTATGTTTGGTCGGTCCATGTGTCATCACCATCACATTTGAGGACTTAACATGTCTACGTGTACGCAATCCATATCAATGACCAAAATCCCAATGCCTTTTAGCTCCTCAATCTTAAGATATCCGTCCAATTCGGTATCCCCCGTTTTCTGGCCATATCCACGCTCTAATGAATACGTATTGATATCAATCAAGTATGTATCTATTACGAATCAATTTTATATTTTTATAGCGGTTTTACTTAAAATATAAACATATTAGGACTTGTACCACGGTATGTATACTAAAAAAAAAAATAAAGGAATTTATAATTATATAATATGATAACTGCTAGTAAATTAGAAAAAAATAAGTCATAAGTTTCCTACTTTATACGTATTCAGTACATCAACTAAGCTGAAGTTTAAATTGTTATAAAAAGTGTGGAGTCAAAATATTTGGGTTTCATAATATATAAATGACATAACAACAAAAGTTATAAAGTAAAAGTTTCACCATTTTCTTGTTGTTTTACTATATATTTGAAATTAAGTGGTTCGTTGAATATACATGTTAGATATATATCCAATACAAATTTAAAGTGTTAAAGTTACATAAAGGAATGTGATTATATTGATGTTATTATTTCGAAAAAGGCTTTATCAAAAATTTTATCAGAATGTTACATATATATTATATATATATATATATATATATATATTAACTTGGGTGTGTTTTTTCCCCTTTTTTTTTTTCTTTTTTTCTG